>CM052316.1:24994181-25594181 GCA_028455605.1 Lasioglossum malachurum
CGGTGTTCTCTTACGCCCTCTAGGACATATTCTGGCTCCAGCCAGAGAAGCAGATGGCCACCGACGGCATTTCGTCGGTGAAGAAGACCGCTGAGGAGATTTTAGTCTCGTCGGATCGGTGAGAAGGCGACTTAACACGAAACCATATTGATTATTATTAAATGTTACATTCTCCGCCATATTTCAGACGATGTTTTGGCACGATTTTGGCACTATTTAGAACTTTTAGCGATGTGGTATATCAGATCACTGTAACTTCCACGTTATCCCCGCGCCTGGTCGCGCCTGGTTACGGGTCTCGCTGAATAGCACAGGGGCTGGCAGTCTTTAATAGTATCTCGTCGGTGGTGGAACTTTTAGCGATGTGGTATATCAGATCACTGTAAGTTCCCCGTCGGTGACGAGATACTCTCTAGAAACGCAGGAGGTCGTATATTTACCACCCGTCGGTAGCAAGTCTGTCTACAAGTTTGAAAGTTTTACCGCTACGGGAAAAGGCGCTAAATTTATATTTTCGAAATTGCGCTAGATTCAAATTTCATGTTCTGGGCACATGTTTCTTATCGCTACAAGCACGGCAGCTTACGACATACCGGCAAGAATTTTTCGTATCGGCTTTGATAATGTTCTAGAGTATACGATTATTACTCTTTTATTAATTGAAAATGTGAATTTTTTGCACAGTGAAAGTACAGTTGCAAGCTGCCAGTTACTTTCGATGATATTTTCTAAAAAAGAAAAAATTTCATCCCTAATGGAACTGTTAAGATGGAAAATTCATAGTATAAGAGTCCAGAAAGGACATAAGGGATCGGGGGAAAAGACAAGACGGGTGAAACTGCGACAGAAAGACGATGCTACGTGAAAGTGCTTTATTCCTTTCGGAGATCGTTCATCGCAGACATCGGCGTCGGGAATGCCGCTCTCATTTTTGTATTTTTTGTTCGTATGTATATATATATATATGTGTACATATATGTATAAATATACATACACGCGTATATGTAATGCATATGTGTACATATATACTATGTTCATGTACGTACGTATGTATGCGGTGTATACATACATATATACTCTAATAAGCGATCCTAATTATCGAGTAAATTACCGTCTGATATTAAAAAATACGCATGTATATGTACATGTACAATTACAACACACGCCAGGACGGCAGGAATCCTGGTCCAGTGAGACCTTAATAATGATTTCTTCATTTCTTCATTTGTTTATCATTTTTTCCTCTCTTATCTCTCGTTATTTTTTTTTTTATTATTTCTTCTTATTTCTCTTATCTTCTCTTGTTTTTAAACGAAGGTTGAATGTACAGTATACACATTTACACTTATCGTTTCAGCAACAACAATTTTATTGTACGTAGATTGCAAAAATTAAATAAATAATGACAGTGGTACATCGCGTATTGGACGGAAAGGCCCAAAACACTGCGCAGAGGTGTGAGAGGAAATTATAGGTTTAAATTCGGTCGAGGTGCGATTGCTTCTTCGTTCTCTCTTTCTCTTTCTCTCTCTCTCACACACTCTTTCTTCTTCGTTCATGCCCAATCTCTCCCTCTCTCGTTCTCGTTTCCTTTCTCTCGCGACACATTCGCACGAGTCTTTTCACGCTTCTTCAAGCTTTCGAACTTCAACCGTTGCTTATCATACTCACTCGCATTCTCTTCTTTATTCGCACTCACAATCAGGCTCTCTTCTTCACATTTTCTCACATTCTCTCCCACTCATTCATCCCACAACACACACACACACACTTTCTCTCTCTCCCTTTCTCCCTCTCGTTTTCTCAAGTAAAAGCGGTCCACGTTGCGAAAAACACAAACGGAGAGAGTCAAGTCTCGAGTATGAGAATATTCCACTGAAAAAGGTCGGAAACAGATCCTTCTCTTGTCGGTTTATAAAAAATCTATTTTTTCTTTTGAAGCACGCCCAGTAATTACCAGACGAACAGGCGTCGTTATACGGTTTCTCCGTTCTCCGTTTAAATACCCTCCGGTTTTTAATTCTTTCCTGGAAACTTCCTTTTTTTATTCATTCGAGATGCTTCTACGTAGTAATAATGGTTTGGTTTCTTTTTCGGTATGCGTGTGTTCCTGTGTCCACGTGTATTTTGTGTTTCTCTCTCTCTCATTCTTTCAGTGTCCGTGTATGTGTATATGTCTCGTGTGTGTTTTATGGTCACGTGTACGTGTATGTGGTTTTTTCATCTTGCTCTTTTTTCATTATATTACAATAATTAACATCGTCACATACAGACTTATACACTAACGATATGACTACAGCTCCAAACCAGCAGAGCGTTCATCGATGAAGAAGTGAGGATAATTATTTTACGCGCTTCTCTTTCTTATCCCCTCGATTCACTTTCACTCTCTCCCACTCTCTCCCTCCCTTTCTCGCACCCTATCGCTATCTCTTTCTCGTTCACTCTTTCTTTCAGTTTCGCCCCTTTCGCATCCCGTTCCATCCCCTATTTTATCGCATCCGGAGGGAAGCTTTCTTCTCCCTGTTCGTTTCTCCCGATTGATAATGTCGATATGCCAATTTATTTATAAAACGTTACAAAGGTATTCGTGAGCGCTGCCGTTATGCGTGGCGTTATCGATGTACATGTCCCGTGCTGCCTAATTGCTCTCTGGCGCTTTCCAACATTTTCCATCATCCTCTACGCTTCGTCCAACACTCTCCAACCCATCTCGCAAACCTGGACTCATTCGGTTCGTCCGATATTCCTTGATAATTGAACCCGCCGCGATCTTAATTAGCGATACCAATTCGTATCGAGTAAGGCGTGCAAAGACCGCCGCGGTTGCGAACGTATCGAGCCTCAGTCTCGCTATTTTCCGGAGTTAGAATCACTATTCTATCAATAAAAATCATGTATGACAAAAATTATTAGGTGCAATTTAAAAACATTAGAAGAATTTTAAAATACTCACATTATTTTCAACCTAACATTAAACGCGAATATCTATTTCACTCCGATTTGATGCAATTCAAGTAGAATATTTTTTTTTGCATGAAGATCCGCTGTCTAATTACGAATTTCTGCGAGAAAAATTGTAATAATTCGACCGCGGATCTTCACGCGAAATAGTTGTTCGGACGTTCTGTTTCTTCTCGAACAACCTTAACAAATCGAAGACAGTGTGTCGACACTCTTCAATTCTTTGATTCTCCAAAAATCATCAATTCGATAACAAGGAACAAGCTACGAACGATCGACTCGCTGCGCTCGAAGCGATTTTCACTCCAGAATTTCGACATTTCGAATATTTTCGTTACATACATGTTCTTATCAAATAGAGTCGAGTGCGCACTCATACGAGTGCAAACCGAAAATCGACTACAATAAACAATATTGTAGGTAGGATCCTGCAGCCAGAAAATTGGAAACTCGGACGAACGTCGATCATTTCCAGGCATGTCGAACGATACTGAGTTGGCGTGATCGATAGTCAATCGATCCCTTCGAAAGGGAGCGATGTGCCTACCATACACGTTTGTAACAATGTCCCCCGGGTTTTCCATTTCGAACCCTCTCATATCCGACCTGCCTCCCTCCCTGCACACTCTTGCACGCACTCTATCTCCCTTGCATTCTCTCTCGCACTCTCGCATTCTTTTCTTCTCACACTCTCACTTTCTCTCTCCCTCTCTCTCTCTTTCTTTCTATCTCTCTGTTTCTTGTCTCCTCTATCGTAAATCGGCGCGATTTCTGCGTCTCGTGTGTATATATGCGCGAACTGCCGACTCGATTGTACGAAGGCATCTTGTAGGGAACTATTGAGATATATAATATTAATTATGCGTACGCCTATATACCGTAGTTTCTCTCGCGACCATCTCCTTTTCCATCGTCTAGCTTTTCTGGCTCGCTCTCGGTTTCCGCGAACGATTTCTCGCCGGCGACTGATCCTCTCTCTCACTCACTCTCGTTCACAAACTCTCTCTCTCTCTCCCTCCCTCACTCTCTCTCGCTCTCTCTCTCTCTTTCCGGTCTCTCTCAGCTTTTCTCGTTTTAAAGACTAGATTGCGGGGATTCCGGCACAAACAAGGAATGTCGTAGTACATTATATCAACATTTAATAAAATATCTGAAACATTAACAAATAGACTATATGAGTACTACATGACTGCCCTTAATAATGTTTTACAGCTAATCGATAAGTAGTAATCAGTTTTTCTCCGTTTCTTCGTTCGTCTCGTTATCGACTGATGGATCGTTTTTTTGAAGTGGGTAGTGAAATTCCGTGGTCATTCGACTCCGAGGGGCACTTACCCCCTTCACTCTCTCTCTCTCTCTCAACTCTTTTTCTCACTCTCTCGCTCTCTCCCTCTCTCCACCGTGGTGGTTTTTAATCGACGCCTGGCTATATCTTACACTCGCCTAAATATCCCGTCCGTTTGAGCAACGTCTGATAAACGATTCACGTCTCTCGGTGTCCCGGCTGTATACCTCGGATTTTCGATGAAGTTTGGTGTCTTTTTCAAAGCGTCTTGCGTCATCTCTTTCTCTCTCTCACTCTCTCTCTCTCTCTTTATCTATCTCTGAGAATACCCACGGGGTCCCATCTCACCCTCACCCTCACGTTCGCGCGCCTGTTCTCCATCGTCCTCGCATTGTTCTCCGCTCTCCCGAGAAAATTCAATTTATTTCGGATCTCTTCTATTTTTTTTTTTGCTGCGTTTTCTTCGTTACTTTCAGTGACAAACGGGCTCCCATCTACTTGCGCCGGAAGCTCGCGCGACCGGCGAACCCTGCTCGTTCGCGATTTAGATTGCTAGATTTTTAACAAGATGATCGCGATCGAAAAGCGTTCGAACCGTGTGAATCGTTTTGGTTAAACATTTGTTGTTAACCGACAAATTTCGTATGGTAATGAACGAGCCCGGTCCGCCGGACGGGACAAGCCGTTTCCGCTTCGCACTATGTACTCCGTAATCGCTATAATAATGTATGTGTATGTATATAATATACTTTTTTTTTATTTTGTTATTCAAAATGTTATATCTCGCTTCGAGAAGGCGACGCGCGCCGCCCCGTTTATTTACTTTGTTTTTAATGCCTACAAATGCATCGTTTTATTTTATCTTTTTTTTATTTTTGTTCTCCGTTAATAATTCCTCTTCCGGCATGGTGGACATATGTAACGTAAATAGCCTAGATATCCTCGTACAAATAAGTTGATCGATATTAATCGTTGCCCTGAGTGCCTTGGTACCCGGCTTGCGAACGGAACTCGACTTCCGCGCCTCCATATATACATATATGGCGGCGTCCCCGTCGTTTAGGCCAATTCTTCATGCAATTTATTTTGTAGAGACTGTTTTAACAAAACTATGATCGAGAACAATTTTCTATAACTGGCCGAAAAGTTTTCTTTTTATTAAAATAGATGTAAGTAGAGCCGATTGTAGGGTGAAAGTTGAATAAAAAATAATGTTATCCCGAATTTAGTGAGATTAATAATGAAAGAATGCAGCAGTACGTTTTATATGAATTAGTCTTTAACCTAACCGGGACCTAATCATTGGAAGTTGAAACAGTATAACATTTGAAAGAATACAAAAATATTGTTGTTCCCAATTTATTAGGATTAAGTCGAATTAGTGTTTGTTCTGAAAAATTAGGTAGAATTTCGTTGGTTCGAACGACGGTGGCGCCGCCATATTCCCTAGCCCTAGATCATCGATCCCCGTGACTCTCCTGCTCCCGGTCGTCCTCGCATAGTCGCGTGATCGCGAGCCTGCCTCATCCCACCCCCGAAATCCTCCTTTAATTACAAAGTCCTCTGTTCGTCCCTTCCCTTCAGAAGCAGCTAAAGGAAAAATTTGAAGCTTCGACTCGCGATCGGCCGGCGATCTCGCGCGAGCAAGCGTACTCAGTCGTCGGCTTTCTTCACAATCGCCTGAACAAAGCTCCCGAAACCGAATCAACGATCTCCCTCTTCCCATCGATCCTGGATCATCATCACAAACTTTATCAATTTTCGAAAAGGAACAATTATTTGGAGGCCAATTAATTTTTTTGGAATTCGACGCAACTTTTTTTCATCAGATGCGCTCTCGAAAAGCCAGGAGGAGCAATTGTTCTTGGATCGATTCATCGATTCGATGATCGTCGGCTTTCGAAAAATCGCCTGATAGAAGCTCGCAAGACGATCTCCGAACCGATCTCTCTCTCTTTACCGAATCGTGTTCGATCGATTCCGTCGCGATTCTTCGAGCCCCCGGCATCCTCGAAGGGATAATTTATTTCCGGATCGAAGGGTAGAAGATCGATCGATTCGACGGTGGCCGCGCGATAAATTCTTCATGTCTCTCTTAAACATCCGTTAAATCGTAAAAAGTGGCAGTCGAACGACAGCTCGTTACGAGCGAATCGGCGCGGAAACGACGAAAGGGTCTGCGCGGGAAATACAAACGGCGGGAAATGTAAATGCAAGGAGAAGCGACCAAATTTCTCTTTCTTTTCTTCCTTTCTCTCTCTTCATCTCTCTTTTTTTTATCGTTTTCTTTGTTTTTTTTTTCGTTTGGCGAAGCTTTGATCCACTCGCGCGAGAATCGCCGGAATCTGATCGCGATCCGCGTATTGGTATCGGTGTTGCTTTCTGTGTGTGTGTATGTGTATTTTGATCCATCCGCGGTCGCAGCGCGACACTTTTACAAAAAACGCTTTGAATATAGAAATAGTGTGCTTACAAAACTCTCGCGTTTAGTCCCCAGGGGACGAAAAAAGAAAAAGACACGGTTTTTAAACTCTCTTCGCAGCTTTCGGTGTGTTTGTGTTCTGTATCCTTTGCGTATGTGTATGCATATTGTGTGTGTGTTTCTCTGTGTGTGTGTGTTTGTCGTGTGGCTGTAAGATACGCGTCGCGATTTTGGTTCGACGTTAGAAAAATTCTTTGTTTCTCTGGTTCGTTTAACAATACGTTTACGTTTAATAGAATCGCTCTGCACGGGCGAAAAATAGAGATTATTACGCGTTATTCTCTCTCTCTCTCTCTCTCTCTCTCTCTCTCTCTCTTGTTTGTCTCTAGTTTATATTTTTGTTTATCACTCTATGTAACTCCATCCACCCCTCCACGCTCGTGTAGTTGCGGTTTTGTGGTACCTGTGTTTCTTCCTTTAATAATTAACACTTTAACTACCGGAAGCCTATCGACAGGCCAAGGACCCTGTTACGTTTGAAAGAATCTCTGAACAATTTTACTTTGCGCGATAGTCTCGAGAGAATTGACGAAGACGATTTGTCGGTTTACAAAATGGAAATGATTAATATCGAACGATTCGCGTGGAAATTCTCGGCGACGCGAAATTTGATTTTCGAGGAACTGTTTGTGGAACTGGCGGTAGATAAAGTGTTAAACGTATTTAATCTGCTTGTGTACGCGCGTGTGTGTCTGTGTATGCGTGTGTTTGTGTGTCCGTTTGTCTGCGTGTGTCCTCGCTGTACATAATATTTTACGCGGGTAAACTCGACGCATTTTTAATACTTTTTTGTATTTTTTGTTGCTTATTATCGTGTCCCACTCTGTAAGGCGATCGGCTTAGCTTCTCTTAAGTGCTTATAAACGTAATATATTTTTTTTTTTGTTCATTATTATTCTTTTGTTTTATTTTGTTTGAATGCGGGCCAGGTGGCTCTTAGCGTAACCCGGGGCAACTCGGCAGGATGTTTATCTGAACTAGTACCGTTATGAGTATAGTAATTCATTATTTTATACATCGTACACGTTTCCTCCTCCTCCTCCTCGCTTGCTTCCATTCATTTTTTTTTATTCTTCCCTTTTTTGTTCACTTTTAAATATAATCCTGTAGTAATTCTTTCCTCTTTCTTTTGTTTAAAATGCGTACAAACGGAGATGCGGAATCATAATATGTATAACGTACCGAGGGAGACGTGGCGTTCATTACTTATCGATTATTATTATTATTATTATTATTAGTATTGGTATTATTACTCCATAATTAATTACACGTTAGTTATTACTATTGTTATTATTATTACATGTTATTACTAATGTTATTATTATTATTTTCCATTATTTATCATTATTATTAATCATGATTTCATTTTTGCTGAATCCCCCTCACTGCGCGCGTAGGTATATTTTTATTCGGCTTTCGTCTAGTGTTTTTACGGTAGTTACTCTTACGGAATTATTATTATTAATTATTATTCATTACTCATAATTATTCATTATTATTTATTTCTCAATTATCCAGTATTATTATTATTTTAGTTGTATCTCTGTCTCCTTGCGTCAGAAAAATTGTCGAGAGTGATTATGCCAAAAGCCAATACGATAAATTACATATCATTAATTGTTTAATCTCTTTTTTTGTTTGTTTGTCGTTCTTTAAATTACTTTAGTTGAAGCTTCACACAGCCAAAAAATGAAAAGCACTTAAAACAGTGCTCAACACTATATAAATGAGTTTCTCGATTAATTAATTAATTCGAGCGATTAATTAATTAATTAATAAAACGGATCCCGACCGACTTGAGTGGCAGAGGCGGCCGCCGCGTCGCAACGCACCCGCGTCTGTGACACACACACTCCTCTCGCGAAATTCTTTTCTCTTGCTCAGCCTTTTCTCGTTTTACTCATTTCACTTGCACTCGGTTTCCTCGTGAACTTTTGTCGTTAACCTACTAATAAATAGCGTAATCGAAAAATCGTTCCTGTGTACGTGCCTGTTCCCGTCTGTGTGTTACCTTGCGTTTGTGACTGTTTCCTTGTTAGTGTTCGTTTTGTTGTAAACGTTAGTACTTTCTACTCTCGTAATAAACGATCCCACTTAGTCTCCTTTCGTGTCGATCACGGCTGGGCGCGTTCCCTTCGATCTACGACTTCCATCTGTGTACATATGTATTACATATATATATATATATATACTGTTCACGTTTTAATTAACTCGTGTCGCGAATTCGTTTTTCTTTTTTCTCGCGGGCGTGTGCGTTAAACGCGCCGGACGCGAAGCTCGTCGCGGAAATAGTAAGAATAGTATACGCCTAAAACGTTCGATCCGCGAATCCGGAAATCAGTGAAAATTCCCAATGATAACAAACGTTAACGTTTCTCGATTATTTTACGATTATTTCATTCAGTGGGTTGCTCGTTTTAGCGTTCGATCTCGCGCGCACCGTATATAGATTTATTTATAATATTTATAGATTTATATTTATATCTAAATATATCACTTTTGAAAGCGTGATCCGCTCGATCTACGAGCAGTCGCACTCGCTTCTATTTATTCTCTTTTTGTTTTTCTCTTCATTTTGTTAATCTTCGCCCCCCCCCCTAATTAGAATACGCGCCGCTTGCGTTTCCGATCAGCGGTCGCTCGGTCATCCCCCGCTGATTCTTCTCGCATCGTTACAATTTTTGTGAGAATATTGTTGCTATTTTAATAATAATCTAATACTCTTTCTCAGAAATCACAGATATAATAATCTGGATATTTTAAAAAATTATTTTGTAAGATGTTCCAGTGGTATTCCACAATTTTCTTTTGAAACTTTCGCTGAGAGAAAATTGTTAAGCAAAATTAGAACCTGATAATAGTCACAAGTGTCTGGACTGGTCGAGAACTCTCGGAAGCTGTTTCTGCAACCGGAAGGCTTCGGAAACAGTTGTCCCATGAACAAGAAAAACTAAAATGCTCTGACAATAGATAGTAATCTTTTGCGAAACGAGATATCGCAGCGGGGGATGTCGAGGGTGCCACACTAAACATAACTCCGGTACTCTGTCATGCTACTCTGCTCTAGTCTGTCCAGCCGATCACGAGATTCACACATCGAACCACGATCTTGCTTTATCACTTGAAACACACTCGAACTTCTGATCGACTTCCCCTTAAATCATTCTAAATACTTAAAAAATTGCTTGGGCCCACTTGAACATTTACTGAGCAATTTATCGACGATAATTTGCGAATATATTTATTAGCAAACGATGAACCAAGTTAAATCATTCTTTTCAGGTAGCAGTGTTTAAATACCAAGCAGTTCAGAGCCGAGAATCAAGATTCTCTGACAGCTGGGTCAAAATTGTCTCGACTGGATGATTCTTTGCAGTATCCTCGAGTGCGAAGCGTAACCGTGTGGACTACAGTACGACCTCGATAGTAGCACCGGAGAGCTGACAACGAATTCCTCTATTCCTTCCTTGTTTCTCATTTAATTATGCACAAATCACGAATTTCTGTCCCATGTCAATGGAATGCAACGCGGCAGCTCTTGCTACAACAATCGAGGCTGTTCCGAGTGTCTTATTCCCTGGACAAACCGTTTCCGATCGCTCTTGGTCAGTTTGGACCGCGTCCAGGCGTTGGTTCGCGAATTGTTAGCTGGTCAAGTGATTTGTCAGCCATCCACGTGATTTGCTGGCGAAACAAATTGGACAAATCGGTTCGAGCGTGCTCACCGTGGCACACGGAGCCAAGACAATGGTCGGACGTCGTGAATCTCGTCCCGGAAACTCGACGGTTCGCGTTCGTTCGCCCTCGAAGCCTGCTCGCGTGAAATTAGCGCTTGGATTGCGACAACGGATCGTTCGTTCTCTACTGGCGACAGCGGAATATAAGTACTCTAGCTTCGTAGCGGACTAGCTTCGTGTTTTTTGTTATTTTGTTACTCGTTCTCTATTTTACGTTAATTTTACTTTTTTGTTTTTGCGGCTAGTTACTCTGGAATGCATGCTCGACTCTTTCGCATCGATCTTCCCATATTCCATTCGCTCAGTTCGTCACCACTCTCTGTCTATCTCTCTCTCTTTCTCTCTCTCTCTCTCTCACTTTCTCAAACCATCTCGCAGCACAACCAACATCTTTCTCAGTCCTTCTCTCGCACGTTCACTCGCAGCTGCTTGTTCTCCCTATCGTTTCCTCCCGTTTTCCGACGACGTTCGACTCGAATCGCAACGAGAGTCTTGCCCGGAGTGGAGCCAGCGTTTCGTGGAAGCAATCATTCTTCTCGTCCCATCGTGTCTCTATCTTTCTCTTCTAGTCTTCTTCTGGGCACGTCGAAAAGCAACGTTCTCGCACGGTTCGGATTGGTGGACGCGGTTCTCGCACCTGCGGTCACTCGTTGTGCACGTCTATAGTCGAAAACTAGCACCGCTTCCCTCCGTAACGTCGCTCGTCCACATTCATCTCCATTGTCGTCGAATCGGTGTTCGAGCTGCTCGACGATACGGAAGGAAAGTGCACACGGTAAATTGAAATAGGAACGACGCTTCCCTCCGTAGTGTCGCTCTTTGCCACGCCCATTTCCACGCCCCATCCCCACCATCTCTGATCACGATCGCCCCATCCCGAAAGGAGGACTGTGCTCACAGAAAATTGGACACAAACACCGCCTCCTCCTCGTAGCTTCAAAGCGTCGCGTGAACAGCGCGACAATACGGAGGGAAAAACCGTGCACTTCCGGAAAACTGTCGCTCCTTCAACGATTTACTATTATTTCTCTCATAAATCCTGTTCTCTTAAACCGATCTCGAGACAGAAAATCTGTCCATCTCGAATAGATGATTTCAATTTTATCCTTCGGAATACTACTTTACCGGACTATCTCCGATAATCTTGCTTTAATCTCAAGATAAATAGAACGATTTTCACTCTACTTTTTCGAGTATCCTTCAGAATGCTACTTCACAGTCTCTCTCCAATAGTTTCTTTAATCTCGAGACGAGAGACCCGAAGATAAACAGAATCATTTCCACTCTACTTCTTCGAGCATTCCTCGGAACCTGAAGTGCGCGACAGTTATCCGAGCACAACCGTACGTTTCCGTGCGTTGTCCTTGTCTCGATCGACATCGATCGGTGCCTCGCGATTCGACGGAACGCAGAATGGATGTTTGAGCTGTCTCGTCGCCGGAGATCGACGCGAAGTATGCGTATTTACAGTCGCCGTTGAGCGATTCGCGGATTCGTCCGGCCGTAGAGAAGAAAGATGAACGTAGTTCTCGCTGAGAGGCGATCACCAGGGATGATGGATCGTTGATCTATGGTTCGGATCTCCGGCGACGAGGGCTCGATCGAGGCCGAAGGACCTCTGTACTTTTCCCTTGCTGGCCGACGAAAGTCTGCCGATGGAAACCGAACGGATTGAGAACGCATTGGCTTCGACGCACGCGCGTGTATGTTCTTCTCTTTGTACGCACCTGTTCACGTGTGTAGTTATTTGTGTGTGTGTGTATGTTTGTCTGGTTGATGTCTGTGTCTGTGTTACGCGCGTGTGTGTGTAAGTGTGTATGTAATTTGCACTTTCTACGTCGGAAAGACGGACGCTGGTCCGCCGTTTTGTTTCATGTTCTTCTTCTTTTAAATATACAAAAACACCACCGTATTCCCCTTTCGAATCGAATTCTACAAAGAAATCGGAATTTCGTCTCGACCTATTACTCGATAATTCCATGTAGCAATACCGTACTCGCTACCTAGCTACCTATCTACGGCTCTAGAATTTTTTACGTTTTTTTCTTCCCTTTAATACCTCTAAAAACAGCTACGACCGTCTAACAGAGTAGAGTTCTCTTTTAATTCTCTCTTAATCTTCGCATCTCTTCGGTCTCGATTTTTTCTGTTATCTAAATTAACGTTCACCGTACCACGGCGTGTTTGTCTCTTCGTTTATTTATTTTCTTTTGTTAATACGTTTCACTTCATCGCTTTAGCCTCAGTAGTTTTAGTTTGTAGATTTTAGTACTTCGGTAGAGTTTAGTATTAATAGTTAGTAATAGCG
Organism: Lasioglossum malachurum; assembly: GCA_028455605.1. NCBI lineage: Eukaryota > Metazoa > Arthropoda > Insecta > Hymenoptera > Halictidae > Lasioglossum > Lasioglossum malachurum. The sequence goes on from CM052316.1 coordinate 25,006,958, forward strand.
GTAGTAACAGTAGTAGTAGTAGTAGTGGTAGTAGTAATAGTAGTAGTAATAGTAGTAATAGTAGTAGTCGTAGCGATAGTAGTAGTATCAGCAGCAGCAGCAATAGTAATAGTAGTAGACGTAGATAATAATAACAACGAAAGTAATGATCACGCACTACTGTCCGGTAGTGGCATTAATATACAATAGTAGTAGTAGTAGAACAATAGTAGTAGTTTAGTAGTAGTAGTGAATGGTGGTTTCTTTTCGGTGGACAGGAGGTTCTTTTTGTTTAGTCGTCGTTCCGTGTCGTGGAGATTCGATCGAGTGACGGTAGGAGTGTGTGACGTATCGGTGGTGATGATAGTAGCTGCGGTAGCGGTAGTAGTAACAGTAGTAGTAGCAGTAGCAGTAGCAGTATTTAGTGGTAATAGTAATAGTAGTAGTAGTAGTGGTAGTAGTAGTAGTAGTTGTAGTAGTAGTAGTAGTAGTAGTAGTAATAGTAGTAGTAAGTAGTAGTAACAGTAGGTTCTTTAGATTAATAGATCGTTTAACAGTAATCGCTATCTCGTTTTTAACAGTAATAAATTTCTCCTCCGCGAAAAATGCTTTTTTTCTCCCTTGTTATTCTTGCGTTTCTCTAGGCTGGTAGTTTGATGCGCTTCGTTTCAAACGTCTCCGCTTTCTTATTAGTTTTTCATCGACTAACTAAAGTAGCGAGGCGAAAAGTTCAAGTACTCGTAATAAAGGCGCGCGCGAACAGAAATCTCTGTAGAATATTATTGTTTGTGTTAGCGGTCTCTCGCTCCTCTTGCGCCACACACATACACTCGGAATTCTTTCACCCTGAGTCTCTCTTACAAACACGCGTTCGTTCCCTTCTACATTCGTTCTCGGACATTCTCCCTTTTAAAAACGCAACGCACGCGCAACCACTCTCTCTCTCTCTCTCTCCCAGACACCCTCTCAAACATACACTCTTTTTCTCTCTGCTCATTCGCTCGACCTTTCACTCCTCTCTGACTCGGCACAATATCAAAGTTTCGCTTGCAGCCCTTGCTCGTTTCGTCTAATAAAAGGTAGATGAGATATCCCTCGGTAAAACTCGCGTCTAAGACCTAATAAATTGAATAATGGAATCGCTTTTTTTTCGTTAGCTTGCTCTCGTCTCGTTCGCTTTCGTCGTCGTTACGTTTATTCAGTTTTGTTGTTGTTGTTGTTGTTATTGTTGTTGTGTTCCGCTGGATCGCGCGTTACCATTTACAATATAATAATCGTATTATCTACAACACGTTTTTCGTCGCGTCTTGCACACTCGAAACACGTCAGACGCCCTTCTTCATCGTAGTCGGTTCTCCGTTTTGGGGGATGCGTGTGCGGGTCGCGCGTTCCGATTTCGCGAACGGAAACGTCGTGGAGAAAAAAAAAAACAAAAAATAAAGACAAAATACAAAGAAAAGGAAATAGAGAGAAAAATCCGAGGCGACGGGTCCGCGTCGAACTAGCATAATCGACCGGCGGCGGACCGGTGTGTACAAAACGCTGTTCCCGCGTCTCCGTTTCGAGGGACAAAAATCTGTTCCCTCTATTATTTCCCCCCTCGTTTCCGCGACGATCGGAGGCTCGCGCGTCTCGAGAACCAAACCGGGAAAATCCGTTTTCCCTCCGATTGGTCGCGCGAGAGAATAGTCGTTCGATTTCGACAATGGCGGATCTCCGAAAGCCGATCGTCGCGGAAGATCGGAGACTAAGAGTCGGACGCGGAGGAGCAGCGGGGAAAAATCCGCTCGATCGCGGACCCGTCTTCTGGATCGATCTATCGCATCGTAAACGCGATGCTGGCTCCTTTCTCGATATACTCGTCTCTATTCGCCCACTTGACTCGTGTACTTTTTTGGTGTGAGTTTTTGCGTTTACTGAGAACGGTGAAATGGCAGTCTTGGCGATTTGTTTGTTTTTATTATTTTTTTTTTCTTTTTGGTGATGCGCTTGTCTCCGCCCGGGAAAAAGAGGCGGTTCGTCGAGACGACGTCGAACTGACAGGGAAACCGCGGTCACGTTCCTGATCCCGGACACCTGCCAATCCCTTTCCCCACGAACTCGAGACGCGACTAGTTCTTCTTTTCCTTCGTCTTCTTCTTCGCATCGCAATCGCCTCTCTCTCTCCCTCTCCCCCTGCGTAACCGATGTCTTTCTCTCTCTTCTCCACGATTTCACCGACGGAAATCGAACCGAGGCAATTTCGAAATTGAACCGGTCTCCGATCGTTCCACTGTCTCGAACCCCATCGGAACCTGCTTTGCAGGCCGCGGAAGTTTCAACGCGAACGACTCTACTATTAATGCCTTGTGACGTCGAGTCTGACCCGTGACCCCAGAATTTGTTGAACATTACGTTGTTCATCTCTGCGAACCCCTTGCATTGCAATCTCGAGTCTTTGTGACGAAGATTTCGAACCGTAATCTGTGAAACCTTGATATTGTAGGTGTACTCTTACGCTGAGAAGAAAATTTCTTTCACTGAATCGCTTTATCCTAAAATTAAATTTATAACAACATCAGATTTTAATCATTGTGGACGTGAAAGTAATCGTACACGAAGAGGTTGAACAGAAACGAAGTCCATGTCTGAACATCAGTGTAACGGTAGGTATACGATAAACAAAAAAAAATTGACAAGAATATAAATCGAGAAAAATTATACCCCGGGCAGAAAAGGTCCAATCATTGTTCATTACAAAGGAAATGATGAATTGCAAGGGGTTGATCAGCGGACGCGGATCCAAAAGGTCCGCGAAGTTGAAAGAAGCGTGTCTCGCGAGAGGAAGAGAGAAAACCGTGCGATCGCGTCGACCTATGCTTCCCCGGCCGAAAAATGGCGGCGCATGGAGTTCCGATCGAATGCGCGGATCGGTGGCACAAGAACGAAACCTCTCCTCGTCCGTTTGAACACAAGAACCGAACAGAATCTCGTCAAGCTAACTCTCTCCTCGAATTAGCAAACTGCGAATGCCTGTATTATGATACTGCTCTCGCTACTACTCGACTCCCTCAGCTGTCCCGCGAAAATAATCCGGAATCGGCGAGTCTCGCGCGCGCAACAAGGACCGGAAGCAGTTTCGTTTCGTTTCGTTTCATTTTTTCGCCCGTTTCGAGGGCGTGAACACGGTTTTAGCACGGTATGCACACGGTTTACACGATTTACAAGGTTTACACGGGCCATCGGCAGACACCTTTTCTATCGATCGCGATCCTCCAGGCCCGCTTCGACTCCTCGATCGCTCGCAAACGTCCTCGCGCAGCTCCGCAGCCGATCTCCTCGGACGATTTCTGTGGATCTCTTTACGCGACGAGATACCGAGATCGTCCGTTCGCATTTTCTCCGGGAGATCGGCTGTCGCTTCCGGAGCAAGAAGATCGATGGATCCCGCCTCGATCGTGCACAACGAGTGGATCTCGACGCTCACACACACACACATACACACACACGTACACGCACATACACATGTGGGACGAGCACTCGTCGAATTTTCGAGGGTTTTCGAGAAGTTCGTGCTTGTTTCACGGAGGTCCGGGTGCACGATCGAGGATCTACGGCGTGGATCGTCGTTCCTCGCGGTTTCGCACGAGTGTGTCATCGCGTGCGTATGTGTGCGTGCGTGGACGTGGAGGTTCCCAGAGACGAATTAATATAATCGCGTTCGAGTCGACGGCTGTGTGACAGTTATCGAAGAGAGAACAGTCTCTGCGAGGCGCACGACTTTTCCGACGCACCGTCCTCTTTCTTTCCCTGTCTCTCTCTTTCTCTCTCTCTCTCTCTCGCTCGCACATTCGCTCTCTTTCTTTCTTTCTCTCTCTCCCTCTCGTGCTCTCTTTCTCTCCTTCTCTCGCTCTCGATCGTGGCGGCTTCGTCAGTGTCACGCGCGAAACGCTGTCGATATAGAATCATCCGAACGAACGTCTTCTTTCTCTCCTCGTTTTTGTTTTTATCTCCTGTCGACGACGTACACCGTCCGCCCACGTGTACTTCGGCTCTTCTAATTACATCGATAAGAATTAATTAGCTGGTACGATTTTCCCCTGGTTTGTTTCTTTTCGTCGCTAGCCGGCTACCCCTGTTTTCAATTTAGTTTAGCTCTCTCTCTCCTCTCTCCTCGCGTCGACCACGTGTCCCGGCCCCCCGGCTTACGCGAATCACATTACAGTTATTCTTCTGAGAGCTTTCTGCGGGGCCTTCGTGTGTTTGTATAATATACTCCCTTTCCGTGTATGTGTCGGCGTTAGTGTACATGCGTGTCAGTGTGTGTATGTTTGCGGTGGGGGATTCGACGACGTACGTTCGTTATTATTATTGTTATTATTATTCTTACAACTCTTCCCACTTTCGCCAGAACTCTCGGTTTCTCTCGCGAAGCCGCTGCGATTCAACACACACCTCTACATTATCTCTGCCCTCTTCGCTCTTTCTCTCTCTCGCTCTCGTTTCTTTCTTTTTCGTTATATCTCGCTCTATCTCTCTCGTATTTTTTTTATAATCGTTTATTTGTTACTTTTTTTTCTTTCTTTATTTATTTGTTAGCATTTGTAGTGAACACTGGAGTCGGTGGTGTGGGGGTTGAGAGAGCGGGAGATGAACCGTCCCCCGCCCCCCGCGCCCCCCGTTATTAGCACGTAGGTCCCTACGTGGGGTGCGTGTGTACCGTAAACACCTCTCCGAAGCGGCTGACCTCGTCCTCTTCCCTGTTTCCTCTTCTTTCAGCGTAATCGCCTCTGTTCCGAGCTTCTCGAAGCTTGTCGAGCGTCGTCCGCGGCGCGTTGCTTTCCTTCTTCTTCGTCTTCTTTCTCGTTTCGCTTCTTCTTCGGTTTCTGTTCGTTCTTGGCGTCGCGTGCTCTGGAGCTTGTTCCTCGCCGATGGAAGGAATCGCTCTCCGCACCCGGTCCTCCCTCGTTCGCTTATTCGTTCACCATTCGTTCGCTTTTGTCGTTCACTATCGTTCGCTGTATCCCTTCCGCTTTCTTGTTCGTTCTTGCTCCGTTCTCGCTCGCTTTCTGGCTCGCTTTGGTTCTCGTTGCCGTGTGATAATGGATTGGAAGCACCCCTCGTATTGACAGACTATGGACAGAGTGCGCGTGGCCGCGCTCGCGCTCGCGCAGCCGCCCTCGATCTCGATCCCGATCTCGATCATGATCCAACAGCCAGCGCGGTCGCGTACACGCGCGACAGCTAGCGCTCGCGACTAGCGCTCGCGGCTAGCGCGACTACGACGACGTGTGAAGGAGGCCTACGTCAGGCACCGTAGGGAGCTGTAGCTGTTCTTCGACAACCGTCCCAGCACTGGCCACCACGCTGCCACCGTCTCCTTCACTGCAATCACACGGACAACAATGTACAAACTAGTTTTCCTCACATTACAAAATTCCCGGGCGTTATTAGTGACCATTGTTAGTTACTTGATATAATGATTATCTAGTTAACTTCTGCATTCATAAAGTGATGATTTTAGTGGCGTTCAACGTGTTCAAACAAAGGATTTTCAAGGATTATTTTCAGAATAACTGTTGGACATATGGGATAGGCCCTTCTGGGACGTGGACAGATAGTCTTGAAGTACAAGTGTTTTTTCTTTACTGCAGTTCTTCGTATTATTGATTGTATAATATGTTCCTCGATAGGCAGTAATCGTTACACTCATGCGATGTTAATATTAGCAGGAAATAAGACGAAAAATTCATGAAAAATAACGGAATGGAAAGATTCAATATCAAACGCGTCGAAAACCGCGGCTCCGGTTTGTTTGCACGAGCATATAAATAAACAAATTCGTAGAAAATAGACCCGACTACAATAATATCCGCAATAATAGATTCCGCAGCAAACACATTAAAAAGTACATCTTCGGTTCGCTTTCACGAACGGATCTCAAACAAACAAATTCGTAGAGAACAAACACGAGCGTAGACGCGATAATAGCTTCAGAAACTACGGTTTGCTTTTATGAATCCTTTGACAGCGACTCGCTAAGAAGGTAGAAGCTAGTTCCCGTTAGGCACAAAAGCATTCGTAGTTGGCACCGTTTAGCGACGGGAGATCGCCTATAGGCATCGACATCGTGGAGCACGATGATCCTCGTGGGACGTACGCCTACGGGTAATAGTTCGCAGTCAAAGGGTTCAACGATTCGCATAAACTCTGACCTTAACGATCGACACACAGTGATGGTATACATAGGTACCTAGTAGTCAGACGTCAGTCTCGATGCTCATACAGGCTGGATTAATATTGTTATTATGGCGAGGGTTGCAGTTGGGCTTCTTCGTAATCTCGGGGTGTGTCAGCAGTATGCTGTCCCCCAAATCTTTTATGTCCGACTCCGATTCCGACGTCGAACTCTTCTTTAGGTGTTGACCTGCGGGAAGAAAGGAAAGTCTTTCGATATGTCTCGCGAATTCATTTATTATCTAAAAATCAGAAGCAGGTTCGAATTAATTCATCGTCTAAATATCCTTTCGCAGAAAGAAATTAATTTAACATCTAACCCAGACTTCATTGAATCCTGTACAGAAAGAAACATGAATGGACCACATTTTATCCATTTCGAATTCTTTGTGCAATTATTTCTCAATATTATAAATGGCCGAGGGTTAAACAGGCACGGCTGAGTAAATGTCTGACCACAGTTGACTGTTTCTACTGTCGGTCTCGCGACTCTCAAACAGTTGTGCAGAATTACAATTGAATTACTCCAGGAATTATAATTACAAAGTAATTGAATTACATTGTAATTCAGTCATATTGTAATTTATAATTCAGATCTTCATTCAATTTAATTACTTTGTAATTCGTAATTGCAATTGGAGTGCTATTATAAAATCACGTATCATGAATGAGGACGAGGAATAGAAACTACGCCGTATCGACAGCAAACGAGTATATGAAAGAAAAATATAAAAGAGTATATCGTATTCCTTCAAAGTTCTGGGCTATCATTTGGGGAGAGCTGTATTTTAATTATATTGTATTTCAATTACACGTTTGATTAAAATACTTGGCAATAGAATTAATTGAAAGGTTTGAATGATGTAATTCAGTTACGACGTAGTTGAATTACTATATAATTGAAATACAATGTAATTCAATTGTGTAATTGAATTACAATGTAATTGAATTAGCACAACTCTGCTCTCAAATAACAAATCCTGTAGGAAGAAACATCAATGGAACAAAGTTCATCTAGAATTCTTTGTGCAATTATTTGTCAATTATAAAAATGATCGAGGATTAAACAGGCACAGCTGGATAAATGTCTGACCACAACTGACTGTTTCTACTGTAAGTCTCGCGACTCTCAAATAACAAGCTTTTATCCTCTTTCCCTCGACTCCACTGTTTCTACAATTCCACATAGAACCGCCCCATACGCTCTTGTGCAATATTCGTCAAAGAAACAGTGCCCGTGTCACAATACTCGAAAGTCTTAGGACGTCAGCGCACCGGGCTAATAAAACCCCTAAAAATCCCTTGTTCCGTACACGGCGCGGCGCGCTGAGGAGAAACAGAAAAAACCTCGAAAGCTTTTGATAACGAACGTTGATGCGGAAGCGTTCGGTACCGTCTGCCGGCGTTTAGGCGAAGCGCCGGCTGGCTTTGCTCGATAACAACTGCGAGAGTTGGAGAGGATTGCGCCCGTCGCAATGACAGTAGTCCTCGACGTTCGCCGTAAGCACTCGGCCGGGAGAGCCGTTACTGCGTTTTCAAGTTGTCGGCTCGCCCGGCAAATCCCGGCGAGAGTATGTACCGATATCGCGTGTCTACGCCCCTGCTGACACAATAGTTTACCCCTGACTCTAATCCGCTTAGGCGCGAGCGCGCGGCGGCTCTTCGATTTTTCACGCCTTCCAGCTCCTTCGACCGACACGCTGTCAATTTGACTCGCCAGCGACACCTGCGCTGCCCGACCACGTTCACAAATCAAAAAATCAACGAATGCTCAATAACGACGATTTGAAAAAAAAAGTTTGTCCTTTCACGAGAAATTCGAGAGAATATATTCTTCGTCCTTAGGGATGCTTTCAAGGGTTGCTACGATTAAAACAGGTGTCTACAATTTACATCTTGTGGCAAGGTTGCGGCGAGCAAATATACCGGGTGGGCCGGCTAACTCGATCACCTTGATTAACTCATAAATTATGCGTTACACAGGGTGTCACAAAATTATATACCGAATGAGGAACCCCCCGCAAAATTGACCTTGAACATGAAAAACAAGGTAAAAAAGAAAGCATTTTTTAAAGATTTTCTTAACATTTAAGATTTTTAATCTTAAAAAAACAATTTTCATTTGTTTACCTTGTTTCTCTGTACAAGAAAATTATTTGCACTAAAAAATTCCATCTACGACACATCATGTCCCTCTTGATATGGTCTGGCAATTTTGACACTTATGGTTGCAAGATGCGGATTACCTAGTGGCCCAGGGAGATAGGGGCAGCTGGTCACGTGGTTGAAGTTGTGCGACTGCATCTCTTCCTGGTCGGTCTCACGGTGATAGAAGTAGTTGAAGTTCGAGACGATGACGGGAACAGGAAGAGCGATCGTGAGCACGCCAGCGATCGCGCACAGTGATCCAACGATCTTCCCCCAGACTCCCACGGGCCTGTGGACAGAACGGAAAAGCGGTCGCTTTGATTCGCGGCCAGCCGAACGGGACCTGAGGAGCGTCGTAAAAATAGCGTTCGTTCCTCGTCGAGAAACTCGGTGCTAGGTGTGGTGTTTCTATCTTGTGTGAGTTTGCCGTGTCGAGTCGAGTGTGGCGCTACTTATGCGGTACTGGAGGCTCTCCTACAGATACACACAGAGACCGGCGTGCTCTCTTACCGACAGAGACTGCCCGGTTCTTAAACAACAATGAACACGTTGCTTCTCTTCAGGATCCCTGGATTACGATCGAATAAATCAAGCGGATATCACACAATACAAAATAGACATCATTCGATTAATCGACTATGTACACCGATTCTGCAATGAAGAATTATATCCGGGAACACTACTTCGATGGCGCAAGGTTCGCGATAGACTGCGGAAGCTCGAGCTCCTTCCAATTTCCGAGTTGTTCAACTTGTTGACCCTGCGAGGCGACCGAAGTGTCCGCGCGAGTTTCGAAAGCTTTCCAGATTTTTCGATGCTTTTCCTACGGAACCACTTTCCTCGACACAATTGTCGCGACTGTCATTGTGCTCGGTCGCCTACGCAACGGTCAAGAACGCTGAATTCTTTTTCTCTACGGAGCATTCACCTATTTTCTGCCTCCGGCTCCTGTAAAATGTTTCAATTGTCTACGTTGTTTTCCGATCGGTTATATGCTAAAAATATGGAACTACGAAAGATAGACGAGACGTTCGGCGAATGTTCGAAGCGAAAATAGGTGAACAGGGTGGTGTCGGCCTTCGGGGGTCCTTCGTGTGACGGTCTGCGAAGTGTCTGCAAGTTCCGCAGTCTAACCTCGACTATCCCGAGTAGTCGATTGCAACCGGACCGGTGCACAGAGGGCCATTTCCATAAAATTATTCATCCGAAAGTGAATAGAGACTGTTACGAAAATAGAGTTCGTACACCATTGTTTAAACAATTCCTGTAAGGGTAGTTTCTGAAACTGTTCCGTTTCTAATCAACAATAGCTTTTTTGCGATCACGGCCCAGTGTGCGGTAGTGGAAAATGAGAAAGAAGTTTGCTTGGTTTACCTCCGACCATTCTCTGTCTCCCGAAGATCACGTGTAGCCAGGACCGTGTGTACCTGTAGCGATTCGCGTGTCTAATAAGAAGCGGGCTCTCTAGGCTAGACTAGGGGACTAAAGTGACTCTCTAAGAAGGCTCCTCCGTTCGTGTGCCGATGCACCGTTCCAAACAAGCGCGTGCCATTCCGTTGCTGAGTTCCGAGATCGAACCTTCTAACGGTACGACATGCAGCTCTCTCTCCGATTCTTTTTTTTGAGGGGTGGGTTGGGGGGGAATGGATAAACCAAAAACATGACGGAGACTACTGTTTCTCCGATCGAACCGTTTCCAGACTGATTCGTCGTTCACCGTCTGTCTCGGTGATCAAATTCTTGCGTGCGATTTCAAACGAATCTGTGAAAATTCGTCGGCGACGTGTCTTGTCCACGAGAGAGCAGAGACAATGCTTCAAACCCAGTTAAACGCGGTATAGATGCGATCAAATAAATCAAAACGTTATCTAAATAAGATTGAATGAAGTAAAACGTGGTTGAATGCAGGTTAGATACAATGGAATATGGTTCTAGTGAGAGAAATCTTGGTCGAGATGGGTCTATATACAGTCAAGCATGGTCAAATGTGATCAAACACTACTAAAATGTGATCGGATGCGGTCAAACCTGACTTAAACACGATTGAAGGTGGTCTAAATGCGATCAAACACTACTCAAATGTGATCGAATGCGGTCAAACTTGAACTAAACATAGTTGAGTGTGATCCAAACGCAATCAAATTCGGTCTAATTGCGGTCAAACAATCTAGATACAATTGAACATGGCCCAAACGCGGTCAAACTCGGTCTAAATATAATAAAACACGGTTCAAGTGTGACGAAATAGGTCAAACTCGGTCTAACTACAGTTAGATATAGTCTAATGCGGTGCAACATGATCTAACTGCGGTGTAGATGCGATTAAACGAACTTACATGTGCAAACTCGGTCAAACTTGGCTTGGATACAATCCGATACAGTTAGACGCGGTCCAAAATAGTCTGAATATAAACAAGTATGCGGTCTGGATGAGACCAAACGCGGTCAAATTACGTCTATGGTCGTCAAACGAGATCAAAGTCAGTTCAACACAATGAAATGCGAGTCAAACTCAAAATGGTCGAAGCTGTTCCGATCCAGTGAATCGCGATCAAACTGGGATCCAACGCAATGAAACGTGGTCGAATTCGGTATACTAATTCGGCGTGACACCATCAAATGCGAATGAAAACATTCGAATTCATTTTCGATTCCAGTTCATAGAGCAACGTTTGATTTCCTTCGCGCACATGGAAATCTCTGTGATCGCGTTCTCTGCTCTTCGCTCGAGTGGCTCCATTTGAAAAATGCTTTCGGCGGCTTTAACGTGGCAGGACGCGTATGTACGAATCGAACGAAGCGGATCGTTACTTTCCGCACGCAAACGTTCCCACACGAGATCAAACGGCGAGAACGACGAATTCGGCCGACGCGAGGTGTTCGCGTTCGTTCGACGTTTTCGACTCTCTGTCTTCCGTTTCAATCATAGAACGAGAAACTGCGAGAGCTCGAATCGGTCTCGGTAAACGTGATCCGGTTGCAACAGTGTGTTGTATCGGATACAGTGCTCCACGCATTAGTGTGTGTGTGTGTGTGTCTCTCGTTCGAAACCGACAGAGACGGCTACTATACACATTTTTGCGAGAATACCTGAAACTGAGACTTTGATTAAGATTACTATCCGAGACAATCGGTTTTGTATCGTATGTTGGCAGGGGGGTGGGGGGTTGGCGGGTAGACGGGGTACGGGGTGGGGGAGATCGAATGGTAAAACGATGCTGGCAGGCTTCATGCATCGGTGGCTCTGCTAGCGCTAATCCGGGGGCGAGAAAAGCGTTTTATCGCTAATCCGTGGAGCAGTGCAACGCCGTGTCGCAGATACGCATCGTGAGCCTCGGTATCTGCGAGTCGAGAGTGTTCAGCGGTTCGGTGAGTCTATGTAATTAAGAATATAATTGCAAAAAAGAGATATATCATTCCTGCAGGTGTCACTGTACTATGGGCCTTCGTGATCCATGACTGATGGTGGTGGTAGCGGTGATGACGACAGCGTGGTGTGGAGCGAGAAAATTATTCGGTTCGAGGGAGGACGAGTCGCGTTCGTTAGAGTCTTCTTGTGGGGAGAAACGGTGTTTCAAGGGAGAGAAACGTTTTTGATCAAGAGGGAAGAGCATGCACGAGTAGAGTAGATGAAGAAACTCGGGGAACCGGAAGTCGGGAAATTGCCGAGTCTGTCGCCCAAAGTAACCGAACATCCTTCTTTCACGCTTTGTCCAACTTCTCCGATGTCTCCCCGTTTCTAGGTCGAATTCTACAGGGTATCGCAAAAAATGTACTTCTTCGAAAGAGGCGATTCCTGAGGTCATTCGAAGTAAGCCTCTCCTTTTCGAAAATGACTTCGAATGACCTCGGGAATCGCTCCTTCGGAGGAAGCACAATATCTATAGCACTTTTTGAAAATGAGTAAACGAAGTTAATTGTTTAGCTCAATTAGTCCGAACGTTGAATTATTCATTATGGTCGCCGGATTTAGCGAAGCTCGTGAAAGGAAGCGTCAATAATTCGACGCATGTTTATGCATCCACTGCATACTTCACGGTGCAATAGATAATAGAACGAGCTCTCGAGTAAAGTTTCGCGAACGTTCATATTATTCGGAAACTATCGGAGCTTTTTATTGGGGAAACAGAAATAGAAATAGGAAACAAGTTTCTACTGGACGTCGATTGGACAACGGGGAAACAGATCGCGCTGGATTTTCTCCGTCATAATTGCTTGTCCTTCGATATTTTTGAAAAGTTCGATTACTTTCGCGACAGCACGTGTAGGATGAAGGAACTGCTCGGGAACTTGTTGGATAGAGCACCCTTACATCTCGTCACTAATGAACTACGCGGAACGAACGGGGATATTGAATTTCAACGCTTAAACGGTTCGAGCGTTGTTCGGGAGAATTTACTGATATTAAACTGTGTACTTTCATCTACAAAACCCGTGAGTTCTGTTGAAACAACTGCGAGATTCGAGACGAAGCGAATTTTTTGAAGATAAATAAATGATCAGAGTATCAATTCCTAGGGAAATGTGAAAACCCGTGCAATAATTCGGTTCAACATTTTGAGATTCGAGAATTGAAAACATGGTCATAATTCCATCGGTGCGACGAATGTTTTACCACAATTTCCAGAAAGTATACGCGTGTAAAAATAGCTTGGAAAACAATGTCTTCGTAAATTTCTGATGCGATTTCGAAGAAGGTACTGACGCGATTGGCTTGAAATTTTACACATGCGTTCCGAAAACGTATTGCTTCCAATATCACGGTGATTTTCTTCGGACAATCTTTTACATCTTTTTCTTTGGGTTATGTGAAAATTTTGGCAAATTTCGTATTGCCAAATATCCGTTCAGTGGATACAGAATAAGAAGTCTTGATTAGGTTAAAAAATATAGCACGCTCGCATGGAACCATCTGATCCTTTTTAATAATGTCGCTCTAAAAGTGTTCCTATTCTCGAGAAAAATTGCGAAAGCACCCAAAAGATTGCGTCCTGAACTGAGAAAGCTCCTTAACCCTGATGCGAGTCTCCGAGCTCCACATTTGGAACAACGTTGTGAAAAGAAGAAGATATTATTAATATCTTAGTAGCAATTATCTTATGCTTTTCTGAACATGACGCCGTCCTTGAAAAACGAGGGTGTGACCCAAAGAACGCAGCAGTACTACAACCTGCTTCTTTTTTCGAAAAGAAAGACCGAGGATCGTGTTTTCCCACAAGTTGCTTTCCGTCACTAAATTGCTGAACAATTTTTTTTTATGAAATTAAATTTTCAAAATCATGAAACACCCTCAAACAGAAGCATTCTTCTCTCCAACAACGTTTCTTCGTAACAATATTTCTGGGAAAAATTACGAAGGCAGCCGAAAGAAGACTCGAGATTGAAAAATCCTCTTAAATTGAATCCCGCTCCCCTCTTCGATAGATATTTCCTCTTCAACATTTCTTGCCTCCAATAATATGATCAAAGGATCCTAAACTTGCGTTCTGAGACCAGCAAACCTCTTAAACTGCAACCTGTTCTCCAATATATGTTGCTTTTCAATAATAATAAAGAGGATACACAGAATTGTGTCCGGAGATCAGAAAATCGTTCAAATTGAAATCTGTTACTGCTCGATAAAGGATTTTCTCCATCAACCAAGGGCCCGCTGAAATGGCGTTCTGCGATCAAAAGTCTGCTTAAACTGAATCAATCTCGTTCGACAAATATTTTTCCCCGACAAGACTAGCAGATCTGCACACACGGGACTATAATCAAAATTGTTCAAATTGCCCCGAAGTGTCAGAAAGCAGGAAAGGCAGAAATCAGCTTCTACGAAACACAATTTCTGTTGAACCAAGAAAAAGCGACGAGCTCGACAGATAAACCTATAACCCAAAGCTAGGCTTCCTGATTGACAGTCATCCTGGAGCCAATCGTGACGGGGAAACCGGCGAATCGAGTTGGTGCGGTGCGGCAATACCTGAGGCGTGATTCCAGAATCGAGTTAATTAGCATCGGGGGCAAACGACTGGGGAATCGAGCCTGGTTTCCAGGTGGATCGCGATCGGAATCTGTTGCGCTCTGTTCCGACGTTGTGGAAACGTCGTGTCGAGCTTACGAAACTGCGATCAATCGCGGTAATGGGCACCGAGAATCGACGTAACGAGACGCGACGCGACGTTAGGCGGTGCAGAATGGAGAGAGGGCTGCTTTCAATGTACATACGATTCGACGAGGAAAGCTGGTTAAACGAGAAACGGGCTTTCGATAGAGGAAGCGAGTGACGCCGGTCGACGACAAAGGCGTCCGGGGCCGGGCTGGATGCATATGCGTGTTGCACACACGCGGTGCATCGTGCACCATCGTGCATCGTAATGGGAAACTGGAGCGGCCCTCTCGCCGCTAGACACCGCCGTTTCTAGAGAGAAACGAACTCTCTGTCGCGCGGCCGTGTATGCGTGTGTGTAGGTACGTACACGCTCAACTTTCACGCCCTCAATAGCTTTCTTGTCCTTTATTCGGTGCGACGACGAACGGACAACGTCAACGGAATTTTTGCCGGCTCGATATATGCGCAGGGCTTCCTCGATCGGGACGCTGCACTGGCAGCTACAGTTCATCTGCACTCTGACAACCTAATTTGCTCGGTGGCGGAGTCGGTTATGCTTGTCTCGAGTTTCCTTAAACCCTCGGCTTATAGGATTTGAGCGCTCACGAAGATTTCGTACAGAATTAATTAGATACGTATTATTAGACGGTGCGACAGCGACGAGTCAATACGCTGACAGGTGGAATATCGGTCTAAACGTTTCCGCGGGATCGGATCTAATTTAAAATTTACGAAGAAACATCGACAGACTGTTTCAGTTACCCTAACGTTTCGTGGAAGCAAGTGTGCTAAAATTCTCCGTACAGTGCAAGGGGTTGACACTGTCAGCAGGATCAGAGTAACGTGCCGGTGCCCTGAGATTCGTTGAATGTTTCTACTGATTGAAACTGCAGCTTCCCATTCTTCTGATTGCACAAGTGATCATTAGAATCGCGACAATTCGGCGTGCCTTTCGACACGGGGCGTTTCCAAGAAACGACCCACGAACCCGAGGACACTTATTGATTTACGGGAGGCAATTGCTCAAGAAGCCCCTTCGGCCGTAACAGCGAGATCTCGAGCCTCTCTCCACGGACGCTCTCGAATCTCGAGGGCTTACCGCGAACCACGAAACTACCCTCGTCGATATTACAATGTTCCCGTGTCGCCTCGCGCCTAGAAACGTGCACGGTGTGCCGGAGAGAGTCTCGTCTCTCCCTCTCTCGCTCTCATTGTGTCACGTGTCTCTCGCGACCCAGAGCGAACGTCGCCTGAAATCGGACTTAATCCGAGAGCCGTCCATCCCCTTGCGTCGTGACCCGACTCCGTAATTATTGTTTTTCTTAGCAGCTCGACGAGAACTGGAGGGATACAGGGGTGGGAAAACCGGCGTGATTCGCGACCTTATTTGCTGCCACGCATCCCCGTTCCCGCGATCGAACACCTTTCGATATCGTTCGACCCTTAACACTTTGACTGGCGACCCAGCTACCTCGAGGAGTCTATAAAATTAATGAAATCGGAGTTGAAACGCCGAGCGATGTGCGACTGTGATTAATCTTTCAATCTTCTTGCAGCAGAAATCATTCACTTATGGGTGGTCTGATATAATGAAACCTTTGAGAATTATTTAACTGGAGAAGTCTTAACAATTTCAAGTGGATTCAATCATCCACTTATGGATGGTACAACAATGTACCCTTTGAGGGGTACTTATCTTCGACAAGTTGGAAGCAACAAGCCTTTGAGAGTTAGGCTGTGGTATTTAGAATAGTCCCTTAACTGGTCAGGTGTTTCATTGATCCTGTTTAACGTTATTCAATATAGATTATGCTATCCAATCGATATTAACATTCCTATTATTCCCTGATACCCTTCAGCGCAGCAGACGAGAATATTATTCAACGATACTAACACATTATTACGTGGAGAAACACTCTAAATCTATTCTACAGTAATCGCATGAAATAATCACATGTGTAAATAGCCGTTCGCAAAAGCAGGCGATCCCGCATAGTGGATCGGAACCATAGAACCCCGGGGAACGGTTCATCCGCGACGATAACGGAGAAATCAACGAATGGAAGGTTTAACGGAAGCTTAGAGGAAAGGGCGCAGATAGAACTAGAAGGAGGGCCAAATCAGCAAGGAAACGAAGGAGAAGAAAGCGATCAAGCCGCTTGTAGATTGCCAGAATAGGCCCGGTGATGGGCGAAGTACTATTCCGAAGAGTGTGGACTATTTTACTTAGATAACACGAGGATTTTTCGTAATTGTAAATGCAATTTCTCGAACGTTTTCATGAAATAAAACTGATCCGTCTAGCTTGGCAGAAAAACAACTTCTACTATTTTTTTCAAAATTCAGACAGAACGCAATTTCTCAGAAATATTCGCTATAAAGCATCGAGTAAACTGATCCATCTAGCTTGGCAGAAAAACTGAGGTTGGTCGGTCGATTTATATAAAAGTTATTCTGTGTGCCATATCAATTATGACACTGACTGTATCTTTCTCGGAGAGGGGAATGGGACTCGTTCCCGGACGATTACACAGAAATGAAGTAACGAGGCGTCGATGTTCCCGATCGATGAGACGAAGCGTGTCGGGAGAATGGTAGGATTGCGAGCAGCTCTCTAAAGATGCAATACAGAAAAAACGTGTGCGAAGAACAGAGATGGGATCGGAGGGGAAGGGGTGGGGATCGGTTTCGTGTGTATACGTGTGTGTATTCTTGTGAGTGCGTGTCTCTTCTGGAGGGTGACAGAACCAGTGGAGGGGAGGGGAGGGTGGAGAAGAAATGAAGAAACAAAAAAACGGAAAGAACTTAAAACGTAACATTCCAAGAGAATGCGAAGAGTATATAATAATAATAATAATATACGGGAGAAGATCGAAAAAAGTAGCGTGCTCAACTCTATCAAGCACTAATTCACCAAGTCACCAAATAAACGAAACTGAAAAGCTGATCGAAACGAGTGATCGAGATCCGAGTGATCGATTATTTCTGAGAATCTAGGATGGAGCAGTTGGGGAATTGAGGATGGGACTGAAAAGAGACGACACTTCCAACTTCGATTTTGACCTGGTTCTGTACAATGATAGATGCTTCGTACAGGTTCGTAATGATGTGTATAAAATGTTAGTCGTAATTGCTTGGGGTAGTTTTGAAGATATAAATAGAGTTGAAGATTCATTCTTCTTTATATACTTTGAAAAGGTATTGTAGCACAACAGATGTTGCAGTGGTGGAGAGAGGTAGTTCCTTGCAGGGATTTATGCTGGTTTAACAATGTTCTTTTTATGGCAATTTTATTGTCATTTTTATCGTGCACACGAGAGAAATACAAATAATATGAAATACTCTTCGAGAGTTGGCGTTCATTTTTCATTTGTATTTTTGCTGTATTCTGCACAATGATACCCCAATAAGATTGCCAGAAAAAGAACTTCGTTAAACGGGAATTCCAGGACAATCCATGTCGAAATCATTTTTAGTATAAAGATGTATTTAATTGTTTGTATTAACGTCATTATGGACTTGTATGCTACCATCAGACTGCGGATTTCACGCATTTATGTAAAGATAGAAGAAGAATTCAAGAGTTCAGAATTCGAGAATTCAATGTTAACAATACTGTTGAAGAAATTTCGAAAATTTATATTTTGCATGAAGATCCACAGTCTATATTATTGTACAGAAGCTAGTCAACTCTTTGCACTCGAAGCCACCTAATTGAAAGCTCCAGCAATTAAATATTCTTTTCATGTACCTTTTCTTCATCTCATACGAATGTATGAAATGGATCATACTACACTGAAACATGTAGCAATCTATTCAGTAGAAACGAACATAGCAAAAATTGCTTTGAATTCAGTCTAAAGCTGTGTCCACACTGAAGCAGCATGGAGCAACTTTCATACTTTGCATGCCGCTTCAGCGTGTGCAGAGCTCCAGACCCACCATTCGAGTGCGAAGTGTCCAAATGAAAATTGTACAGTCAGAGCGTGTCTCTTGCAAGTTATATAGACAGAGTAATGCTTCCGGTGGACCAACAGAGAGAAAGAACAAAGTGGGTGTATCGGGTTTGGGTAGATCGAAAGTGACAGTAGTAGATCCGTCGGAGAATAGAAAGTTGGCAAAGTAGAAGAAATCGGGATCAGAGAGACAGAGTAGAAAAAGTATAATCGAAGTAATTCGAAGTGAGAGTTTTCTATATAAGTTAAGTAATCGAAGTAATTGAAGTAAGTAAGTAGGTAAGTAAGATAGGTAAGTAAGTAAGTTATATAAGAATAAGTTGAGAGACAAGTTAATATAGAGAAAAGTTAATATAGAAAATAGTTAATAGATAAAATAGTTAATAGTTTATATAAAGAGTGTGTGTTCGTTTGTTTGGCGGGCATTAACTAGAGTCTTAAGTGAAAGTGAGTACATCATACGTCATGTCACCATAGCCCACGGTCGTCATCGTGACAACGGCCCACCAGAACGCGTCCGGAATGGACTTGAAGAACGAATTCTCGGAACCGGCCTCCGCGAAGTATACTGCCGATGAGAATAGCACCACACCTGCAATGCAAGGAAGAAAACACCGGTTCAGTGGGTTTAACGCCCCCGGTGGCTCTGTACCTCATGTCCCCGTAGCCCACGGTCGTCATCGTGACCACCGCCCACCAGAACGCGTCCGGTATCGATTTGAAGAAGCTGTCCTGCGTGCCCGCCTCCGCGAAGTATACCGCCGACGAGAACAGCACCACACCTGGAACGCACACAAGAGGAACACACGCTTCAAGACACGCTATTTTCTCTAGCGAGCCCTAGCTCTCTCTCTCTCGCTCGCTCGCTCCCACTCTCTCGCTCTCGCTTTCTCTCTCTTTCTCTCACTCTCTCTAGTTCTTTTCTGTATCTTTGGTTTTCTTGATGCATCTTGCGACCAATCGCGTATCGATTCTGTTCCTCGATCGATGGAGATCGTTCTTCCGCGCGATACTTGTGTTCTTTCTTTGTTTCTTGCTTTCTCTCTCTCTCTCTCTTTCTCTCTCTCTCCCTCTCCCTCTTTTTCGGTCTCGGTCTCTCCTCGACGTTGGATATCCCACAGTGTCTCTTCTGCCCGGCTACCTCGTCGATCGAGCGAAATATCGACGGTTCTTATGGGGTCCGTTCCATCAGGATGATTGGACCCGGACCAATTCCCCAGGAAAACGGCCATCGACCATCCTCTGGCCGTACGTCGGTTTCGGTTACCTAGATCTCTCTCGGCTGAGAACCTCCATCAGGATTCTCCTGCTCTCTCTCTCTTTGTCGGCGATACCCTTATTATTATTATCACTAGTATTTTTATCGTTATTGTTATTAGTGTACTTTTTTTTTTTGTCTAGTTTCATTTCTCATGTTACTTTATATATATATATTTTTTTTTGTATGCACGTATATATATATATTATATGGACATACAGAGATTTTTTTTTTCGTTATACTTTCTTCTTATTTAACCAACGATGTGCTTGCCGTTTCTTTTTCGGTGCGTTGACTATCGCGTCATCTGATCACCGGTGACATGATAATCAATACGCTGGTAAAAGATACTCGGTTTGACTTGACAGGAAAGAGTGGTCGAGAGAAAAGTTCGATAGTGGGGTATAGGGGGTGCGGGGGGGCATGAAAGAGGGGGACTTTGTCGATATCCGATTTTTCGTCCCTTTGGCGGGGAACGGAGTGTAAAAGCGGACTTGTTGGTCTAAGACCCGTGCAAGGTGACGCGATTTTATCATTCGACGCATCGGAATGCCGGTTACTAGATTTATCGAGCTCGGAGAGAATCTTTCGAATTCCGAAGAAATTTAGTTGCAGCCTCTTGGCTCTAATCCCAAGAGCAACGGAAACAATGATCGAGGTGTTGTAAATGTGTGGGTGGGTCTCTGGTTACCTATTAACCTTGCGGAGGTTGTATTCTTTTTTGAAAATACCGTTTTTTTTTAATATTGAAGGCTCAGTTACAATTTTAGAATGTAATTATTCTGTATCTAAAAAATATTTGTAGAATTCGAGGCTCTATGTCACATATTCATAAAATTAAACAACCACCCCCGCAGGGTTGTCAACTTTTGCCAACATCAGACTGCGGATCTTCATGCAAAATAAAAATGTATTTTCTCTATCAATCGTCTTTCAATCGTCTCATAAAGTCAAAAATAATAGAACAATCTCTTAACACTTTGAGTGCCCATCCAGCAGCCTCGAAGATTTCATAAAATCAATTTGAAAATCTCTGACATTAAATATTCCTTCGTCCTGCAAATTTGCAGATGTTAACCAAATTTGCATTTACATATCTGAACAAATTAATTCCGTCTGCCATTTCTAGAAGACGTGGCACCCAAACCGTTAAATTCTGCGAATGTCTTCAGTTTCGCAATCAACATTAATTCAATATTAATTTTTCTGATGAATGCATTAAATCCACAGTCCACCCATCAACATACAACAATGTTAAGAAAACCCGCGAACCGGTTACCTTGCACGGCAGAAGAAGAGGGTCGTCAAGAGATATGTAAAATAGAAAAAAAAAATAGAGTAAGAAAGAACGAAGCGATGGAACCTGCGTGTCCTGCCCTGGCCAGACATAGTAGCCACCGCGTAACCGACGGAGCAAAGTTAGCGAAAGTTATCGAAAAAGGGTCTTGCCCGTCCACAGAAGGTACGATTCCAGAGGGGGCAAGGACATCGCCGGAAACTTCCTCCGGTACCTGAATTAAGAATCGATAGAGGAACGAACGGGGGGTTGTAAATCTGTCGGCGAGACTGTTCGAGACCTGTTTTGCAGAATGGAAGGCGCCCGCCATTATCGGGAGAAACAATGCGAGAGAGCCAATGATTCATCCGCGATCTCCGAAACGATCTCTCGCCCCCCTCTTTGCTATCGCGAAACGAGCAAGTACAATGGGAACCGCGAGATTTTCACCGGCACACAGTGCGTTGACAATGGACGAACATTTTTAAAATCAATTTTCACAGTTTGCTATTTAAAACCTGCATAGAAGTGTTCCTAGCCAATCAACTAGCGAGAAGTTTCTATTAAATTTCATTCCAGTTCTCTGTTAATTCCACTTTCTCGAGATTGAACTACTTCTAAACGCTACCGGTGATTTTAATTGAGTTTTGAAAAAATACTCCTTCTGAAACTCCTTCGTGATTCTTGTGACGGAAAAATAAAATAAAAATTTTAACTACTTTCTTTATGTCAGCGAACTTTTCAGCTTTTGAAAAAATGTTTCAAATGAAAGTTACAAGGTGTACAGTTGGACAATTTCTACTCTAGTGTTTTGAAAAACACAAGTTTCCCCTCAAATTACAATAGTAACCTCCACGGAACCTTTCAAGGTCACTGCAATGTCAAACAAATACAATCATCATGTACCTTCTTCCATATTATATAACTTTCGTCTGAAACATTTTCTCTAACGAGATTTTCAACGCACTGTGCGGCCGCGTGTGTGCCTCTACTCGCGTGCGAGGCTCTACAGAGAGAGAGTTCGCGAAACTCTGCTGGGGAGAGCGATTCGAATCCGAAACGGCCGTAATCCGAAGAAAAACGATTTAGCATGAGATTTATATTAAAAACCATCAGGGGGTGAAAAGACACGAAGAAGCACGGTCAAGATTGGACAGCTCGTAGATGTTTCGAGTGGCGAGATCGGTTATTCGCTGGCTGATTGGTTACCGATTGATTGGGCCAGCCGTCGGCGGGATTCTTTTCTCTTATATTTTTGGTTTCGATTTTCGAAGCCGGGCACACTAAAAAAAAAACAAGAAAAAAAAAACTCCGATCGGTGTGTTTCGGAGAATAATAAATATTAATCTCCAGGGACGGTACAGGAAGATGCAGTCTCTCTCTCTCTCTATATATATACACACGGGCACGCATGTATATATATATATATACTTATATGTACCGGTACTCGATAATACGTATGTTACACGTGTGGCGGTCGTCGAGCAGAGGTTTTTGAGTGAACGTCACGAGAACTGGCGTGCTCGTCCCGAGGAGCGGACTGGTTCTAATTTCTCTAGACGAGCTACCGTGATATCCTCGTTCAGCAAGGTTCTCGATTATCGAAGACTAGCCCTAATGATGAAGTAGGTAGGTAGAGCCCTCGGCTTCTCTATCGTCGTGATCTCGTCTCGGAGGCACTCGCTCTCTCTCCCGACGATACATACACATAAGAGAAACACTGGCGGCGGTGTAGCGTCTGTCTCTCGCGAGGCAGGTGAGAAGGTGAGAGACGACACCGACGGACGAGAACACAAGAGTGTCGTTCGTTCTAAAAAAAAAGCGTCTGGGAGATATGCTGGTATGCGTGTATGTGTCTGTACGTGTCTGTGTGTGTGTGTGTCCGTGTGGTCAACGAATCGTTCCGACAAGTAAAAAAAGGAAGAAAAAGTATAAGAAGGTACGAAAGAGTAGATATTACTCGTATCGTGTTTTCCTTTATCAGTAAACAGAAGGTACACGGCGCCCGTATACAAACACGCGGTTTCTCTTTTTGTTTGTTTCATTGTTCTTGGTATTTTCTTTTCTTTGCAAAGAAGAGACAGACAGAGTAAGTAAAACAGAGTGAAGAAAATATATTTAGATCGTATAGGCAAAGAAGAAGATGACGCAGTGTGAACGGGAGACTCACCGATGAAGAGGAAAAAGATGAGCAAGCCGAGCTCCCTCATGGAGGCCTTGAGCGTACGGCCGAGGATCTGAAGGCCTTTACTGTGCCTGGACAGCTTGAATATCCGGAACACCCTGACAAGCCTGATGACCCTGAGTATCGCCAGGGACATGGCCTGGTTCGTGCTCTTGTCCTGCGGGCTTACCGGCGCCTTCGGCAGATCGATCGTTTCCTCCTCCTCGGCCATCACGGTGCCGAGCGTGATGAAGTAAGGAATGATCGCGATGATGTCGATGAAGTTCATTACGTCACGGAAGAAGTTCAGTTTGTTTGGACAGGCGAGGAAGCGCACCGATAACTCGAACGTGAACCAGATGATACAAATAGTCTCTATTAGGAAGAACGGGTCCGTGATGTCCGGCACTTCGTCCTCCTCGATCTTCGTGCCGTTCGTCGTCGTGTTGAACACCTTGTAGTGCTTGAACTCCGGCAGGGTCTCCAGGCAGAATATCACGATCGACAGGAGGATCACGAACACGGATATTATGGCGACAACCCGGGCGCCCTGCGAGCTCTCCGGGTACTCGAACAACAGCCAGACCTTCCTCTGCAGCTCGTGCGTCGGCAGCGGCTTCTCCTCCTCCTTGATGAACCCTTCGTCCTCCCTGCGGCAACAATTCACCATTCTCAAATGCGCCACACATTTCTCATACTACACCAGAGACACCACCGGAATCTCTCGCCTAACCCCCCCAACAACGTCATACCCAAGTCAGAATCTCCGGGGCATTTCACTCCCAAAAATGGTAAAAATTAAAACGATATCAGGCACCAATTTTTCCATTTAATATTGTCCTTTGTTGCTGGCTTCATGGGATTCGAGACATACTGATACTGATCTCTGCCCTGTCGTGTTGCTCTAATATACTGGACGTCCGCATTGTTCACCTGTCCAATTGAAAATGTCATTTGGAACATGACCTGTATATTAGAGTAACGCCGCAAGGCACACATTATCAGTGTGTTTTCAACCCCATGATGAACCTACGGATCACTGGATGAAAATTTTAGTTAGGAAATATTTTTTACCATTTTTGGGACCCAAATGCCCCACAGAGCATCGCCCGAGAGAGTTTTTCGGTTTCTCTACCACTAGTGATTAGACCGAGCAGCTTCGTGCACCTCTTTCCTTATCTCAACAAAATTCTACCTTGAATTTCTACATGGAGGTCAATGTTGTGGATGGTTGTTGCCACTCGTAGTTCATTCATAGGCAGATTAATTTTTATAATTCAATACTCATAATTATGCCATTGCTTTTTCATTGATATTACAGGAGAGTCTCTTCTGAATGGAGCAGTATGATTCAATAGTCCATTATGGATATCCGAATGTGTCTGAACAATTGTTAATATGTACAGGACACTCGAAATCAATATCACAATTCACGTTGTAATATTAAATCATATGATCCTATTGAGAAGAGTATAAAGAACAATTCTCAGTAAAAACCATTTAAACGACTAAAATCGGTAAAAACAGCCTCAGCTGGTGTTCGAAAAATTTCTCAAAATTCTGGTGTATTATAAAATGCATAAAGCTGATCGGTCAACTAAATTAGCTGCAACTACTGAAAGAAAGGGGACGTGTGTGTTGTGCGTGTTCGTCGAAATCGCAGGTTGGAAGGTCAGCCGCTTCTCTTGCGTCAAAAATTCGTTGGGTGAAAGAGAAAACCTTCTCTCGACGAGGACGTCGTCGACAATTTCTGGTACAAGATAAGCAGCCTTCTGTGTCCATTACTACTTTTCCGACCTGCGGGTTCGGCGAAACGGAATCTGAAGAGTTCTAGGGTCAAGCTAACGTTACAAAGAAATAATGGAGGTAAATGTTTTTACCTTCAGCCTCTTCTTAATGCTTTTACTCCAAAAAAAGAGAAACTCTAAACAACGAGATCGTTTTTGTTTTGTTCTTTTCGTGTAACCTCGAGAACCATTTCGACCGTAATTCCGTCCGTCGTCTGACCGAAACGGTTACTTCCACTGGCCGCAGTAGTAGAAGCAACCATCGAGTCCGGCCGACAAACAAAACGACCAACTATTTCACCGGGAATGTTGATTCCTCGGTCTGGAAACTGGCGTTTCCTTCTTGTTACGCGGTGCACTCGGTGACTGGGATTTAGGCGATCAAACTTTGCCCTACACTTTTCCCCCGAAACAGCCAAATTCCAATTTTAAACTATCTATTTCGTGTATCAAACTATCTTGTCTCTAGAGATTTCAATTTGGGTATCAATCAATTATCATACCAGTTGATGTATTTCTTTCAATATATAATAAAAAGTTAAATGCCCACTATATCGAGGATACAAATATGTACAAAATATTGTAAAAAAATGTACCGTGTTGCTAATGACCATTGATGTTGAAGTAACAGTAAATTAAATAAATTAAAAAAAAAATAAAAATTGACGTATCTGTCTCTGTAATGGACAAATTTTCCTAGTTCTCGATTCAAACTGGAAACTATTTCTTTCAGGGACCTCTTTATCCGATCTCAAGCCCGAGGAGCAATTTTTGAAAAGTCGTCTCACGGTTTGCGTTTTAAACGGAGCCCATTAAAAAGTTTTCCCTAATTCTTCCGGTGGCTGATTGCCCCAGGAAATTGCTTTCATTTCAAAAGATCCGATGACCGAGAGCGAGATCGCGATTCCGATGAGGAATGTTTGAATTTCGATAGGGAAGTTTTTGTCATCGTTGCGAGGGTCGTTGTATAATGGTCGGGCAAAGTTTGATAGCCGGTGTTCCTGTCAAGGGGCGCGAATTCCTCGGTTGGAACGCGAAATGACGGACACACGGGGGTGTGCGGGGGCGGAGAGTTTCGTTCTGCGGTAACGAAAGTCACGAACCGGGACCTGTCCGATCCGCCCCCAGGAGCTAGAGGATTGAACATCCCTGAACAATGAGCCCCCGTCGGAGTTCAGCTCGAGGCCTCGATTTTCCAGGGGTCTCCAACCTTCCTCCCTTCCTCCTGTTTAACTATGTTCCCGAACTAATCTTGACCGCGACAAAAACATTCTAATTAGCCGCTCGCTGGCGCTCCTCGGCAAACACCGATCGCGATTCAACCGTTCGTTGTCTCTATCTGCTTCTATCTATCTAGAAAGGTAGTTCTATCTTTGCGAGGTACTTCTATCTTTGCGAGGTACTTCTATCTTTGCGAGGTAGTTCTATTTATCTTTCGATTTCATCGCAAGGTAATTCTATTTACTTTTCAATTTCGTCGCGCGAGGTAATTCTATTTATGTTTCTACTCCTTCGCGAGCTGTTCGTTTTCTTTTCGGTCAGTGATCCCGTACCCTACGCGGCGATAGTAACGTTTAGTTGCGTTTTCCAACAGCCCCCGTCAGATTTTCTCAGACGGGAGGGTGTCTCGAATCTATCGAAAGCAGTGATTTTTATTTAGTAACAAAAAGATTGTGGGGCACTCGTGTACCTAATAATAGCTAACTGTTATTTGTCCTCCTGTTACGAACAGACCGCGG
This sequence comes from Lasioglossum malachurum, assembly GCA_028455605.1. NCBI lineage: Eukaryota > Metazoa > Arthropoda > Insecta > Hymenoptera > Halictidae > Lasioglossum > Lasioglossum malachurum. The sequence continues at coordinate 25,033,575 of CM052316.1, forward strand.
TCGTTTGCGAGAACTGATTTCTAGGACACAATTTTATCAGGTGACTCGACCGTGCCGGCTTCAATTGTTTGTACACTGTCGTATGAAATAATATTTCGAACAAAAACTGTACAGAGTTAAGTGAATCTTAGATCAACAACAATTCGCGGAGTTCACCTTGAGATATTCTTTTAAATGGTGTACAGGGTGTCTTGAAAATATTCCACTGCCAGAAATACGCATGCTTTTGACGCAAACGCAAATCAAAGAGATCTACGCGATCGTAAGATTGCATAGAGCAAAATGCAACATTTTGTATTTGTGACGGAAGTACACGTGTTTGAATTGTGAAAAATTTATGACGCCCTGTATACACATTGTAAAGTCTCAGGGTGAATTGCACGTCCCTATAGAACGTAATTTGTCTTTGTTCGAAGCATTTTTTCACGCAACCGATAGTTCCGAAACAATTCAGGTCAGCAGAGTCGAGTGACGCACCCGGTATAGTCTTCATTAGGAGTTCTATTCTGCGACACAAATTGCATCGTTCGATGTATAGATCATTTGTTTCTCCGTTTGATCTACTACCCCTGGCAGAGAGTACTCAATTATTACAACAACACAATAACAGTAGCTAACAGTATTCAAAGAAAATATTAAATAAACGTTAGGTTCGTCTAACCAAATACAAACTAATTAACTATTCGTGGTGTGTGAAGATTCTGAAGGATTGTCCAGTGACAAAGTAAGGAACACTGTTAGGAATACAACGTGTGCTACGTCTGTGCAGTCAACATTTATCTGACGTCCGAACAAAATATTAAACAATACATCGAACACTCCACAACAACAACAAAGACTATCTCGTACAGATTCCTAAAAAAATTGTTCATACTTTCTCGATAAAGAAACGAACGTAGTAGGCTGGTGCACGTGAAATGCGTAAAGTGTAAAGCTCCCCAAATCCGGACGTCACAAGACGTCATTCAGTGATTGAAGCAAGGATATTAAACAATCTTAAACAACGTAATTAACTGGACAAATCATTTAGAATCGGGGACCATAACTGTTATAACCCGAAAGAGAAAAAGTCATAGAATAACAAGTATTTCATCGACTCTAAAATCGTATTGATTACAAATAAGGATAATATAGAAACCGAAAATTTTTCTTCCTGTTGGTAAATGTTATCGTTGTGCGTTAGAGAAATTCATTTCGATCACTCATAACAGTTATCGAGGAGGATCCAATTTTTCGAACACTAGTCACTGTTATTTTTGGTTCGTGTTTAGAATATAAATATTGTGGGAAAAGGAATGTTGACAGATTTGTTGTTATTCGTTAGAAAAAGCTCGAGCAGAGAATTTTCCGCGTGCACCAGTCTAGTATGTCCGTTTCTCCCTGCACATCTTTCCCAGGGGTAATTTGTTGATCTCTGAACAAATGAGTCAGCTGTAAAAACGTGGTCGGTCTGTTCGCGACTGATTCGTCCCCGGGACTGTACCTCGAGGAGGATTGAAGAAGCAGAGGATGTTGGAATGCGTACCTGAACTTGTTGGTGGCCAGCTCGCCCAGCTCGTAAAACTTGATCTCCTCGGAGAAGACATCGAGAGGAACGTTGACCGGACGACGCAGCCTGCCGCCGCTCTGGTAGTAGTAAAGTATCGCGTCGAAGGAGGGCCGGTTCCGGTCGAAGAAGTACTCGTTGCGAAGCGGATCGAAGTATCGGATCCGCCGTGACGGATCGCCAAGTAGCGTGTCCGGAAATTGGTTCAGCGTACGCAGCTGCGTCTCAAACCGTAAACCGCTCACCTGTCCGGGATCGAAATCGATAATCGATTATGCGAGAGAACACCGTACACGCACACATACAGCAAGACCCCGCCCTAACACCAAATCCCCTTTCATCCTGGCCAGAGGATACCCTGCTAATTGGGACACCGGATTAATTCACCTGCAAACCCTGGCTAATTCGACTACACCTTTTCTTTTCGACACTTGACACCTGACCGATCCTCTGAGTTTTCATCAGTGGCTTTTATTACACCACTTCGATCACTACTCGATTCTGATCCGGTTTCTTTTTGTTTTCTTCCAGCACTTTGTGCACGTCCCATTCAAAGTTAGATCAATCGGCTAGAAAAAATCGCAGGTCAAGTTTCAAGCTTCTAATCTAAGATAGTTTCGTTAGGGAGAAAAATTTCTTTATACTTTCACAGACGCTTCAATTCGTAACATATTGGACCAAAAATGTGTTTTCGGTTTCTCATCTGCTATATTGTGCACAAATATCGCAGATAAAGTGAACAAAATTGGTGGTGAAAGTAGAAGATTCAAGCTTGAAAATTGACAAATCTCGAGAAGGGAGTAATAGCGATTAAGCAAGTGTATGGACATTTCTCTTAAGATTTTTAAAGAAAATTGACTTCTCGCTGAAACAACACTACGCGCCATTTGCAAACCGCTAAAATAGAGCTTACAGTCGAGTGCTCTATACGTAGTCTGATCATCTCGAGGCCGAGAGGATCCTAGAGAGGATCCTATTCCACCTGCTCTCGACTCCCTCGCGTCGAATAGGTTATAAAATGGCGTACGTTCGTTCGAGCGAGAGGGTTTTGACGAGCGAGAGGAATTTTATGCTGAGTCGTCTTTTGTTCGGCCGAAACGAGGTTCGTTTGATGACCGGTGATGATCGTGACTCGACTGGCGCATCCCATAAACTCAGCACTGTTCGGCTATTTATTATTGCAATTGTTCGCTATGCCATTTCGGAAACAGCTCTATTCCTCATTTATTATTCGCGGGAAGTACAGACAGATAAAAAGCAAACAACTGCTGATAGTGTCACGTTGACGTCGCGGGCATCGTTATTACTAGACTGCGGATCCTTGTGCAAAATAAAAATTGATTTCTTTTAATAATTTTAGTAGCTCGTACATTAGGTACTGGCAATATTAAATTCATCTGACGTTCCCTGTATTTCGTGTTTCGCCTACTTGCCGTGAATGCATAAAATTGTGTTGGTGGTCGGTTCGCAGGAATGGTCGCGGATAATTCTAAAAAAATCGGCATGGAAACCCGATTTGTTTTGGCCCGAACGGGACGTTCGTCGATGCTGCCTCTCTCTCCCATGCCGCGGGAAAACTAATAAAGGAAACTGGGGTAATTGCGGCCGGCCATTAGGACGATTAAGAATAAAAAGAAGAAGTATCGCATCGGTTAGAACTGTCGCGGGGATGGGCAGCAGGCACGGGTTTATCGACGACGCGTCCACCGCGGCACCGCCTCCGCTTCCTCAATTCTGATATTGCGTTACTCGGGGAATTAAAGACTCAAGCTGGGCTTCGACGATGCTCGAGGCGCTGGGGACACTGGCCTGCAGCTCGGCTGACATTTAATAAACGAGCGAGATTCGATCCGGCAATCGATTCGACCGGCCGAGATTCCGACGGCACGCGTCCCGCGTTCGTGGTCGCGTGGCTCCCGTCGATTCGAAACATTACATCGATTTTACATGCAGGATCCATCGACGAACAGAGTCTCAATAATTTCTTATAAAAGTACAAGTAAAGTACAGAAAGATTTAATACAATTCTAAATTCTCTGCATGCCGAAGTAAAGAAGGAACGATCTGATCAAAATTTTTGAACAATTCCTCACCGGGAAAAATTTGTGACTGCACGAGCTTAATGATCGATAAACGCCAATGAAGTTAGCATAGTATTAAGTCGTTCGGAAAGTAATTTCGTTTCACGTGTAGAAAGAACATCCATTTGCAGCACACAGGGCCAAATAAAAATGAATAATTTTAATAAATGACTTTCCGAATGACCTAATAATTTGCATACAGCATCGACGAATTCGTGCAAGAATTTTGTCGAATAGGAGAATGCACAAGGGTCCGCAACGAGTTCATCGAGCGTTCTTTGTAACAACGGGGCAATCGTGTAAAGAGGGAAAGAGTCGCCGGTTATTGTTCCCTGAGTATGACTCTAATCGCTGTCGCGGATGAAATATACAATTCCATTTCCTGCGGGTCGCAGGCCGGGTAGTTAAGGTTTCAGGAACAGAGCAGCACAACGGCGTCGCGACGCCGATTCGCAAAGCGTCGTCGCGGGGACCGACGTCCGTCCAGAACAGAAATTGGATTGCGCTTGCAACGACGCGCGGCGAAGCGGACAAACGCAAGTGTAACTCGACTTGTAGGATCGATATTTAGTCTCGTTATATCGAACGATGTGCGCGACCGCAACAAGACTTGTTGCGGAAATCGTCTTTCGATCGGCTACCTGACACGCTGGTATTTGCATAAAGAATCGCGACTAACCTGCGAATTCCTGTTAAGCCTCTTCGCAGACACGTGACTGATTCTATACTCTCAATTACACAGATTTGCGAAATTGGCAACTGCTAACGAGGGAATCTGGGAACTTCGCGGAGCTTCTGCTGTTATTCAATTATCGTATTTGCACTGTGTTAATATTCGGGTATTTACTGTTTAAATGAGTTAAGAGTTGCTAATTGTAATGCTCTGTTAAACAAGCTCATGTTTCATTTGCTTTACAATTTAATTCTGGGTTCGTGTTACAAATACACAGATTTTTAATTAAAAATATACAAATAATTTTGTAATTATACTGTTCTTCATCTCAATATCAAATTCGTTGTCTCTTCCCGAGCCAACTAACATGTTCGCTACCACTGACACAAATATGTGATATCCATAATCTGGCAGTTCACTTAAAAACAGTCAAATTAATTTTATGCACTTCGTTGTTTATAGTCATAGTAGTATGAATAATTTTCAGTTTCATTTTAATAATTCAAAATTGGGTACGTTGCATTTAATAAAACTTTCGAGCAAGGAAGGTAAGCAACGAAACAAATGCTGGTAGCGAACGTGTTCATTAGCAAAACTAAAAATGTTTAAAAAATCCCTGGAGATTGTCGAGACCTGTACAAAATAATCGCGCGCCTAGAGTTCCGTAGAATCCCCTGGAGTGCTGTAGAACGCGTCGAAACGCGGCAAGACAGGTGCCAAACAGAAGTCAATCGAACGAGAGGGATCAGTCCGTGAAAAATCCGCGGGTAAGGATCGAACGCTGTCGGTGTAATTGGCGCAATGCAGTCGTGTCATCCACGAGGACAGATAATTCCGTTCACACAATACGACCTTGGTACTATATCGCCCCTGATTCCAAGACGAACTTGGCCGGCTGCCAAAATACGGTCTGTAGGTCACTTCGTGTCTTGAGATAGTCTTGTTCCGACGAAAAGAAAGAAATACGAACGGATGGACGGCGGAGTATGCGCTCGTTATGGAGAACCGACTAACCGGTCGCGGAATCGATCGGAATGCGGATCGTTCGGGTGCTGTTACACCGGATGTAACTTTCGATTTCATTCCGCACGCACAAATCTAGTTTCCAACACATTTCTCCAATTCTGAAAATCTATTTTCTCTTTTAACACTGAACCTCTACCACTGCCGGTCAAATGACCGGTCTCACATTTTTAATTGAATAATTATTGAAATAATTACTTGAACCGATAAACTTCATCCAAGCACATATTGCAATAAAAATTACAGTGTCTTGACATTTTTATCAGCTAAAACATTTTAATCGCTTTCAGTGCTCGGCAGTTTTAGTGTTAATCGTTTTAATAAGCCAAACATGCCTTTAAGAGTCTGTCTACTTAATGCAAGATTTTTCCTATTCATTTCAGACGCATAAACAATGTATGGAAATAATTAAGGCGATTTGTGGTTGTCGTGAACGACCGAAAATCGGTATGACCGCACCCTCAGCTTTAGGGGCGCGTATCAGCACACGTTGGCGATCACCCGGACAATTCGCGCACACACCCACACCCTGAATTCAGCGCGCACACGTTCGCCCATATCTCTCGCTGTCTACGCCTTTTACTCTTTTTCTTCGGGCGTGTCGGGACGGGCGACAAGTACGCTTCGTTATTCCGGACAATTGATATCAAATACGGGTCGGTGAATCCGTTTTTTCCCCTCTCGTTCATTTTCTTCGACGGGCTCCGACGCGACCAGCTGAATTTCGACTCCAATTATCCCGCCGCGTCGATAGATATGAAACGTCCCGGACCCCTTTCAAACACGATCGTGCGGAAAAGCGAGCCGCTGAAATTTCGATTAATTCGATCAGTCGCGGCCATTAAGCCTCGCAAATCGTTCCCCGGAGCGCACAGCAGGCTGGGAACTCGTTTTTCGTGGCTGTGAGATTATTCCAGCGTTATTTCAAGGTTTAAAGCTGTGATACAGCTGGAAATTCGTGCACATTCACACACTCGATACGTATCGATCAGTGGTCCCAGACCAACGATCCGCGAACGATATTATCATCGTAAACATGCCTCTCTCGACGGAGCTGTCATAAATGCAATGCCCTCTACGAAATTAGCTATTATTCGGTAGGAAAGGAAGTCGAAACGGACTATTGTTGATCCTCTCGCAGGCTTGTTTTCTCAGGCAGACGTTTGCTAACGTTACACGGATTTTACGAGTCCTGGTAAATAAGACGTGCCGGCGCGGCGATCGGTAATTCTGTTTGAAAATCGAGCCTCGCTTTCATGCCGTTCCAGTATAACACCCGGCTAAGTCGATAAACCGATTTTATTGAGCATCAAACGTGCTGAGATACACGCGAAATAGGTATTCGGCAAGATAGTGTTCGACATTAGATCTACCGAGCATTAAAATTGGATATTCTTTTGTAAAAGTAACAAGATTCTACTTACATAGATTTTACAATAATTGTTAAATAAACAACCGGTTATTTGACCTAATACGTGGTAGGTTCAGTGTCAACCACATTCTCCTAAAAATCTCTGAGACGGTGTCCCAACGAAGCAGGGTTTAAAAGCCGAAAAGAAAAAGAATCAAAGAAATGAAGGAATCAACGAACGTCACTCACGTTGATGACGATCCTCTCGCAAAACTCATGATCGTGCGGTATGGGCTGGAAGTGCGTGACGCCTGTGTATTGGGTGTGGGGGTTTGGCCCATCCTCGTCCTGGCTGCTGAGTTTCGGCAGCGATCTGCAAAACAAACACGATTCAATGATGATTACCCTGATCCCATCTCCCTCTCGCGTCACCAACACTATACCGCAACAACCAACAACAACAACAATAACAACGACAACACCAAGAACAATAACAACTGTACATCGTACATATAAAAGGTGTGGAAACGAGAAACTAGGTTGCGCTAGCACCGGTACTAACAGGCCCCTGTACCAAGCTGTTCTCTTAATGAGCTACTAGACAGGTAAGCCGCTAAGGTCGACGACCGGACGGAGCCTAGCTCGATGGATCGAGCTCGCCTAAGATCGATCGATCCCGAGGATCTTGCCTCCGGATAGATCGCCAGCATCTGCTGGACACAGCAAGCCCACTAGCGTTCCTTCGTACTGGAATGCGTTCATTAATTAACAGGCTACTGGTTCGGGAAATCGCTGGCGAATTTCGATCGCTCCGAGACGCAAGATGGCGGGATCTGGGAGGGGATTCGCGATGTTCATCGATCGCTAAATGATCCTGACCGTGGCTCTTGATCCCTCCGACCACGTTCAACCCTTGTAGCGATTCTCAATATCTTTGAAGACGTTTATTAACATCGTTAAACCAGCATAATTATTAGACTGTCGATCTGTGTACAGAATAAAAGTGATGTACGTCAAATTTCTATTCTATCTTAAATAAATTGACCGTCTAATGATTATCCCGAATCGTTCCCAGTCCAGAAGAACATGCACGAAATTTTTGCATTAAGAGATTGTGTGTCTCTAGAAAAGTACACAGGATTTGGAAATTCAATAGAAATGCCATTTGGAGAAAATCGCCGATTGTCGATCGGCAGGCAAGCTGCCAGCCGACTACACGATCGCCGATCGACAGCGACCGGGATTAAGGCAGTGAAGTCAGTGCAAAGGCAGCGCCGTAGGCTCATCGCCAACATTCCGCCTCTGTCTTCGAACTCGTCGTCTTTCTTTTTTATCGCACAGTTGCAGAGAGCTGGAAGCTCTCTCGCCTCGATAGATCGATAGATACATCGATAGTTTCGCCACCCGCAGAGACTGTTCCCGATCGCCTTCCCAGCTTCTTGGTGTCTTTCGATCGAGGCTTAATCCTCGGACAATGCCGAGACCCTCGGCGAAACTTTCCCGACGACCAACTCCACGAAGTCGATGGATTCTCGATCGAAGATCCTCTTAACTCCACGGCAATTTTCGGGGGTGAGCAACCCCCAGCCTTCCTTAGAAGCGAGGGAAGATCGTTGATAGAATTCGGAGAGTTTTATTTCGAATTCTGTGAATTTTATCTCCGGGAATTCAAGTCCCAGGATTGCTTGCGACTGACGAATGGCCATTTCATTTGACGAGGTGTTCGTTAGTGGGGAATTAATCTCCGCTGTTATTCGAGGGGGAATTTATTTGCTGTTTGGTTTGATTGAACGACGAATAAATGTGACATGCCACGTTCGATCGATCACCTTTTACATTTTCTTGCATTTTGTTGTAAAATTACTAACGTTTTTTAAAAATTTTTTAATCTGGGAAATCCCTAGGATAGACTGAATACCGTATAAATGACGGTGTCATGAATTTCATCCGCGACGGTGTTCTACATTGCAAAAATGGAGCTCTCACAGAAAAATAGTCGCTGAAATCCGACGGCCAACAGATTCTTAACCCTGACAACCCTACAAATAACGTGGAATCCTTCAAAATGACAACTCGGAGCCCTTAGAACACGGCTGGAGAGCGTGGGAACGACGATGCTGCGAATTTCGCGGTGTTCCGTATGTCAGAAATAGACTTTTCACGGAGAAACATCCGCTAAAAATTTCCTACCAGGATGATTTAAAATTGATCTGTGTGAAATCGTGTGAAGTATAAAATAAAAATTGGAGAAACATAATCGCAGGCTCCGGTGTGCAACTAATTCCGAGGAGCGCGCGGAATAATGTAAAACGCTCGTGGAACAACTGAAAGTTCTCGAGGGCAGACTGAATAGGGTATAAATAACGGTGCTATGAATTTGGTCCACGGAGGTGTTCCAGAAGGCGAGGCAGCGGGCAAGACGCGCGAGAAAGAAAAAGGAGAAAGAAAATGAAAAGTGGAAGGGAGACGTGCCGCCAAAGAGCATCTCCACGCTCCACTTTGTGGAGCAGAAGAGAGGAGGCTCTCCGGGTCGATTCTCGGCGTTGCTCCCGCTATTTCACCCGCGGTTCCACGCCAAAAATTTATTCCTCGACGCCCGCCGCAGCGCGCTGGGGTGAATAGCGTCTCAAAGTGCAGCATTCGGGTCGTCGTCGGAAACGTGGAAGTTGGTCAAACCGGATGATGCTCGGGGAAAACATTCGGACGTATCGGGATCGATACGCTGCAATTCCATTCTTCGTTTATTGTACGAGCCTCCGGGGAATATGTCTGAAATGCTTGGTCAATAATAGCTGCAGTTTATGACTGAAGGCGGTGCAATTCGGTGGTATACGGCAGGGATAGATAATAGCACTGCGGCACAGCCCAGCATTCCTTGAAAGATGCAGTTTCTCGAATATTTATGCGCAAACATGGTAGACCACGTTGCAGCGTTGCTGCGGCGCCCGGTCTTTTAATAGGTCGACGGAATCTGGTGCAATAGTGTTGCAATTACGCTATTGTAACTCATGTACAAGAATTTTCTAGTAGAAGTACATTCTACATTTTCATTGTGGGTGCAGCGGCCCCATAATTGCATTTAAATTGCAGGAGAGCGAGCAGTCGTCAATCAAATTTAATCTTCAACGAGCTTGCCGTGTCACTTTCTAGCTACTTCGTTACGACATTGTGACTCGCTGTTCTAATCATTGGAAAAATTATTACACGACGCTCGAAAAATAATATATATAAAATAGAAAATATTGACAACGACGGTTAATGAATTTTTCCAACAATCCGGGCTGAGTCCGACCCAGGGACTGCCTACAGCGAACCAGGATCGAGCAAGAATGTTCGCCCAAGTTCCTTGTGCCAATTCCAATCGAAAAAGTCTGTCTTAGGGTAGCGAGGCGTGGTGACCTTGGCGAGGCAGAGTCGCAGCGTGCATAAATATAATCAGTGATCGGCGCCAAGCGTTCGTCGAAGGTGGCAGGCCTGTTATCACGCGACAGTGCCAACCGTTTCACTCTCGAGACAAATGTTTCTCGCTTTCGTTGGGAAGGTCGCGACCGATTCTAGAAATAAAGGCCAATAAAACACTGGCGAATATTCCAGGTCGGAAGTCCTCTTATCCAAACCTATCAGCGGGCAAGACCGTTAGGCTCGTCAATCTGTCAAGAGAGGACGATTTGACCACTTTTGTAATTATGTGGGCACATTTATTCTCTCAATAATTTGAATAAATTCGTAACGATACAACGGCTGTCTTACGTTCTACAGGCGTCTTCACTATGTCATCTATCCGTTCACAAATGCATAAAATCCGCAGTCTAGTCACACGTTGAATACTTTGAACGCGAAACGACGCAGCATCCTAAGCATCCGGGCGAAACGGAGGACGGTGTTCGAGTCCCCAACGAGATATCCGAAGGTCTCGCGGTCTGCTCGTCAGTGTCAACAAGATATTCAAAGCGTGTCGATGGGGGCAGGTGTTCTCTCGCGCAGTTGCGCGCCCTCGAGTTCCCCCTCTCTCTCACTCTCTCTCTCTCGCAGCGCAGAGAAGAGAAAAGAAGAGAAGGCTCGACGTCACACCGCCTCACCGGGAGTAGGGAAAAATCGATATTTCAATTTAGTCGTTTAATTACGTCGCCGGTGGCGGGACAACGGCCGACTATTTATCAAAGTCCGGCCGTGACGGTACCGTTGAGGGAAAACCGCGGGCCAGCAGTCGTCTACTAGGCAGTCGAACGCAACGGAAAAACGAGGTCTAACGTTGCGGGTCACACACGCGTGCAACGCTCGGAATCGGTTCCCGGTGACGGATGGTTTATTCCTAGAGCACCGATGACAGTCGATGCACCCGGAGCGTCACTGAGAATAGCCGGACTGATCGCAGAAATAGACGCGAGACGCATCGGCGAGCACGTGTTCCCGCCTCGTCATGCTCGGTACAAGCATTCGGGGAGATCGCGGGGGTGGAAGAAAAATTTTCTCTTGTTGTCTTCTGGATGGTCAGTCGGGGAAGCAACCGTTAATCATTGGTACAAATTTCTGAATGTTGGTGCCATTGAGTGGGCGTGGCTTCGACGAATTCGCTATTAATGGAGCCAGGGCAGTACAGAATATACAATACGAACCTATGCCGAATTTAGACAATAATTCTATCAGAATGCTAATAGAAGACTGTCTAGTCTACGATTAAAGTTCCTGGATGGGCGTGACTTCGTTGGTCCCGCCTTCAATACAGGTAGGAAAGTGTCCCACAAGACATATCTGATCCGAAGCGATGCAGAAGAAGCAGAGCTGAATATGATATCAGAATCCCGATAACGACTATGAACTTTTCACCGTCTCTTTATGGAAGACCCCGAGTGGGCGTGGCTTTGTGGCTCCCAATCTCAATGAGCCCCCAATCCTGACAATCTAATGACAATTTTATCTCGTCCCTCGCGTCGCAATTAGCGTCCCTGCTAATTTGACAACGATTTTTCGCGGATGGGCCCGAGCGCGTCGGCCACCAGCGAAGTCGGATTCGCGAGTAACTGTTTCTCGCAGTCAGACAGCATTATCCGGAGCACAATGACGGCAGCGGATAATGCCTATCCCGCGGTACAAAAGGCCGGGCTCGGCAAGTGCATTCGAAAATAAAAAAAAAACCGGGGTATATACAATATCGCGGTCGGTGGATGCGCGTCGAGCAAGAACGCGTATTTACAGAAATCTATTCTCCGGGTTTCATTGACACCCCTTCGCGAGCGAGCGCGCGGCCCGCCCCTGAAGGGATTAATTCCGAGGCTCCTCATTAATGTCTGCGCCCGTGTATCTCCGGGGACAATAAAGGCATTCTGTCGCCGGCGGATCGACGACGACAAAAATGAGGATTAAAGAGAGCCGAGACAGAGAGAGGAGTACCGCCGCTGAGGCTGCCGGGGCTCCAGTTGTTATTGTTGCCCGGATTACAATGGCATTGTTCGCGGTCGACAGGCGGGGAACCGATCGCCGATAGAAAGTCAATTAAGAAACACTCGAAGGAGCCGCGATCGACGACTTCTAGGTTGCCTCGTCATCGACGTCTAATTGCCGTCCACTTCGAGGATCAGCCTGGATGTTCTCTCCCCTCTTCTCTTCGCTTCTCTACTCGTCTAACGGAACCAACGACCAACGGATTCAGGCAGGACTGAATGAAAACCTCGCCGGCCATTGTTGCCGCGACGCAGAAACAGACAGAGGGTTTATTTCCAGTCGTGAATGGGGATACACCGGTGTGCACGGAGAAAGGACTCGTTCCGGTGTGCCCACGTATCCGAAGACCGACTGAAAATAGCGCGTCGTCTCGCGGAAATACGACCAGTCCTCTTCCACCGTGACCCAGAAAACACTGTCGGCGACCAACCGGGCTAAGAACCACGCTGGCCGTCTCGTGAGAACCGTCTTTACACCGCAGACACACTGTTCTCACCGTTAAAAATTAATATACTCTTTTAAACTCCGCCTGGGAACGGTAAGTTCGAAAATTTCTTGAAAGAACGAAGCCTTATCAATTTTTATTTGAGATTTTCTTGGGAAATTTCGTAAAGGAACAATGTAGAAAAAATGGTTAGATGCAATTTAAAGTAGAAATTTTATCGAATCATTGATTAAACGTGTCTGTAACTCCGAGTGTAGACGAGGCTCCGAACGAGGTTTACAAAGTGTTCTTAAGGAGGAACCGACGTGGAATTTGAATTTGAAACAGTGGAGACAGAGATAGAATGCGGTTCTACTCTTCGTTTCAATCTAATCCTTCAACGCGCCTTGGAAAAATATACGAGCCACAGGCATGCTTGATCTCTCGACAGCTTAGGCACTCTCTATGCTCGATGATTTCGTCACCTGGATGCTCTATGTTTAATTGCACAGGTCCGAAACCGATTGCACGACCTCGCTATTGACAGAAAATAGATCGCACCGCGTCACTGACAGCCAGTATAGCATCTGGTGAGCTGGTCGTGGAATATTTCAAGTGGGCAAGGTCCGCTAGTAACAAGTAATAATACTTTAAGGAGGGAATTGCTTCTTTCTCATATTTATTATATCTGTTTTAAATATTCATCCGCAAAATCAAATTGCTCGTGCACTCTCGTAGCCCGACTCCCAGCAATTCGAAAACCAATTTCGCGGGTTCTAAATTCTTCAGAGCTTCGAAATCATCACCCAACAAATAACGCTACTCCCTCGCATATTTCCACGTGTTTACACGGATTCGCGTGGCTCTTCGCTTCCGACCACCATAAAAATAGTCCGAGTCTCCTGAGCCAGCGTGGGCTCACGCCTCGTCGTTGTTTATTGATGTGCCATTTACGCTTTGCATGGTACGACCGCCGATTCGTCATAAACGTGCGTCCATCTTCGTGCACCAAACAATCTTACGCAATCTCGGAGAGCTTCTATTCGGAGTAATCTGTTCGCGTTTTCCCGGAAACGGGTCCGAGAACGTTCAACAAACAACGTTCCGGTCTATGGCAAGGACAACGCCCACGCTAATTGCTCACTCGGTCTACATCCCTGTCCCCTTCTTGTTACCTCTCTCTCTCTCTCTTGTCTCATCGCACGATAAGATCGACGGCCTGAAAATTGGGTTAAAGCACGCTTTAATCGCTCCGTCGAACCACCCCGTCGATTTTCCCGATTTACCCCTGCCAATTTTTCCTCGCTTTTTCTTGCTTGTCTTTCTCGCTGCCGACTACCGGCTCGCTGGCCGATTGCTCCTCGCTGTTTACCTATTCGATCACTATTTCCAGGCCCTGGTTGCTCGCGGACTTGCTAATTTGTAGACATACGCTTGACTTGAATCGTCTTGCTGCAACCACGATGCAGGAAGCTTCGATAAAACATTGAAACCACCTGTCTGACCATTTTATTTTTCAAAAAATGCTAGAATATAAAATTCGACAATTTTCATTTATTTCTGGAACGACGAAAATGAGATTCCACTTTCTTAAAATTCATCCACTAACGAGGTACTCAAGTATCGAAGGAAAGGTTCCAACACAATGTTCGATTTGAAGCAGCAACAGAAAATTTCCGAGGAAATGGCGCAGATACACAGACCGGAGATTATCGCGGGGCAATTGCTTGTAAAATGAGCTGCCGTGGTTGTGCTACGTTGTAAGAGAATTCTCGGGCCGGATAGACAGTCGGGGAAATTACGGGAGCGAGTTCGAATGGTAGCCCCGTAACCATCAGTGAAACGCGTTCCCATCCGCTGCAACAAACACTTCCGCTGTATTCGAATCTCGGCGGCGGCCGCCGTTGCTGTTAGTAGTTGCTCGCGACGTCAATTAACGTCGCGGAAATTAGGTTAACGTCGTAGGTTAATAGCCGATCGCGAGTTCCGTCGAATTTCCGTCTAGGCCCCCGATCGCTCCAAGATATCGAGATACCCCGGTTCGCTATTTCAAAATTACGAGCGTGCCATCCTCCCGAACAACGTCGCCGCTGAATAACGATCACCGGGTTCGTTACACTGTGCCTGGGTAAATGAACTACCAGTCCGAATCGCGATCGATTATATAACATTCCATTAAATCGCTTATGAAACGAAAACAACCCTCTGTAATGGATACTCGAAGCATTTTCCCTTCGGTGCTCTCTGAAGTCGACCGAATCTTCTTCACAGTTTGCTGAACCTTTCTTTGTGCGGAATATTATACTAGGATTTTTGTAGTAAAAAGAAAACAGTTGTTTTTTCACTATTCGTCGCTCTGACTCCCATCGATGCCCGTTGAAATTGTTTATTTTCCTCGATAACATTCGTTTCCAACAAAGATTAATTATTTGTGATTGAGTCAAAGATTCATCATCGTTTGGTCCTTCAGCTCCAGATAAATTTAAATTATGGCACCTTTTTAGAATTTTATTTCGGACTCTAACTAAAATATTGAATTTCTTCCTCGGTATGTCAGAACTTGTCCAATCTGATTCGGAAATAAAATTGTGATTGAAATATCAAATACAATAAGGGGCAAAAGGTGAACTATTTCCTGAAGATCTCTCGAGTATAATTATTGGAACAGTACAAAAATAATTGCGGATTTAACCTTTAACATTTATTTCGAGACGAACTGACCATGTAAAATAGTTTCCGAAGATCTCATCTGACATGTGACAAGAATTATTCTCCACAATTCTATACGAAATGTTAACAAATAAGGATAAAGAAAAGGGACGAAAACTTTCATACTCTTTTGTCCGATGCAGTCTAATCAATGCCGGGGATTCAGTATTCCTGCATCGGTGGGCAGCGTGCAGGCGAATGCAGAAAATGCGGGATCAATGAATGTCCCTGGAGGGGTTAGGTGAATTCTGAAGACGGTGACCCATCTCGGTGGTCCAGCACACAATGTGTAATCGGGCCGATTGTGTCCCGACGGATCCAATCGAAGACGTATTTCCATTTTTCCATCGAATCGAGAGCCAAGCCGATTCGATTCGAACTCGATTCTCGACTCTGAGAGAGCGAGAGAGAGAGAGAGAGCGTGCACAGCCAATCCTCGGGCCGCTCTGGCATCCTAAGCGGGCAACGCGCTGGAATTCGGGCAGGGGCTCGGAAAATTTGCGAAAACCCTGGCTCGATAACGATCGGCCTAGCTTCCTGCCTTCCGCCAGTCTCTATAGTTCTATATAGTTTTGCTATAGTAGAGCGGGGCTCGCGGGCCACTGCAGACCGCAGCAATCGATTCCCAAAACTCGTCCCGCCAAAAGTTCCACGGTATGCGCCGTTTCACCACGCGCGCAAACCCTCCGACAGTCAAGCAAATGGAATTAGTTCTCGGTCGAAGGTCTGATCGCGTTGCCAATTAGACGCTGACACCCTTCACCGTTACGTTCGAGCCAATCCCGACGCGTCTTAACCCCTTCGCGCCGCCACACTGTGCTGCTATCCTCGAATCTCCCGATTGCTCGCCCACTATGCAACTGTTAGGCGAGCATTGCTTCCACTAGACATTACAGTCACGCCTGAATATAATGTGCAAGAGATGTTCCCGGTATTCCCGAAAAATTAATCCCTGTGGCCAAAGAACCTCGAAATACTAATTCGATGATAAAGCTTGTTGTTTTATGAAACCAGGATATTCGTGACATTTTTCTGGGTACACAGAGTACCCACATGACATGGTTCAGCGCATTATTTGTTTCTTTAAAATCTTAATAAAATTGATTAAATAGTGAAGCAGCGAAACATGGTCGTTGATAACAGTAGGAGGGACAACGTCAATGTCAATGCCCAAAGAATAAAGAGTAACATCGTCTTCAAGAATAGTTTTGTGCACGAGTTCTATCGAAACATCCGCCTTACACCGACGAGTTCAAATTATCGACGTCCATTGATACTGGGTCAGGAGTAGTCTGTGTCCAGGTGTACAAGTAGCCAGGCGGATATGTGTGTACACTACGTCTATATACCGGGTGTCCCTATAATCATAGCAATCATCGAGTGAACGATACACGCGGAGCGCAGGAGCGAGACTAGAACGAAATTTCCTCGAGCACACGGTCTATATGTTTCGAGGGAAAATTGAAATCGAATATTCGACTGGCACGCGTCGACCAACTGCTAAACCATGTTCATTACTTATTCGGCCCGCTTATGGCAAATGCGTGCGCACCAGGTGAGCTTGTTTATCCTCGCGGGAACGGAAACGTTATTTTACAGAGAGTTCCGAGCTATTTTTGCTTGCCGGGGAACCCTCCTGATCGTCCAACGTTGTTCGAGCGCTGGCAAAATTAAACAAGTTGTTTTTCGAATCAGAAATGATCGGAATAACGTTGAATATTATTCCGAGCATTGGGTGGCAAGATTCTCGATTTTCACGAACCTCTGCAGTCTGCTTATAGTCGGTTCAGCATTTCAAGTTTCGAGAAGCGAAGACAGTATATCGCCGGAATATTGTCGCAGATAGAAATCCGCGTTGCGGATCCGCGAAACTGGGTCGTTAATTCCGTTTGCCCGAAAAATTTTGCGGTAACCCGCGACTTGACCCGCATACTACATCTACGTGGCGTCGGCTAATGGAATACAGCGTCGCGGCCGCTATAATACGCGAGCTACGGATTGCGGGCCAACAACAAGGCGGCCGACTCGCGATGAATCTTATTTTTCTCGGCGAAATTCAGACATCGAAATGTCTGCAAAAGTTTTCCACTATACGTGTACACAATTTGAAAAGATCCAGTTTCCTTCAATTTTTTGGAAAATTTTACAGAATCTGTAAAATGGTGTTTTCGATCGTTTGAGTTATCTGGTTCTATGTCTAGTGGATTCCTTCGGAGACTCTAGAAAATATGTTACTAGGTTTTAGAACACATTCTCCAAGAGTTAATCTAGCTTCCCCTTGAACATCAGTTCAGTGTCGATTCCGTCAAATGCGATTAACAAAGTGAACCTGTCGTTAAGCTTCTATTCCTACGGCATCTTCGTCATTTTTTATCCTTCACGCCTCGAGCTCGAACCTCGCCGGTGGTCAGAAGATAATGCAATAACCAATATTTGTTATGTATACGTGGCGTAATTGGCAGAGCAACGTGTACATTGTCGGCCACATGTATTATGTTTCGATGCCTCGCAGCTTCCAATAATGTATCCACTCAAACCGCCTCGATAGAATAGTGTCTAGACTGCAGATACCAGTCATCCTGCACAGGGAATATCACGTGTACAAACAAAGAAATACTGCAAATTTTCACAGCAAACTTCCCAGTAAAAGTATTCATTCGAAATCATCTTGTGAAACACTAAAATAAGAAGACTGTGGATCATTATGCATTTTGATGGAAATTTTTAAAGTCTTGGAATATTTATCACTAGTTTATGACAAAAATGGGGACGTATAAAAAGCAGTCTTTTAATTTTTATTTGGCTCCTGTGTCCTGCAATCAGTACGAACATTTCTTTTATACATAAAGATCCGCAGTCTATTTATCACACAGCATTTCCAACGAAACGTTTTCTTATTCGGGAGTCGCAAAGAGGGACGAAATTGGAAATTGGCAAAGTACACGGTGATTTCGCTCGACCCTATTGTTTCCTCTGGCCAAGTGTACCTTCAGGAATCAGCTCGGAAGGTTCGATCGTACCTCGAAGTATCTTCCGCTGCCACTCGCGGTTCGAGTGTTCGAAACTATCTCGAGTTCAAAATATTGCTCCTCTTTCCCGGTGCTCTTCGGAATCGTTCGAGATCACCCCGGTCAAATTGGAAGCTACTTACAACGTACTCGGTCGCAGCCAGCGACTACAATCTGCCGAAGGCTCATTAAAAACTCGGTTTAATGCTCGCGGAGTCGAGTATCGGAGCCGAGAGAGCAGCCTCTCTTCGGAGGTTCGAGTTTCTAATGACTGCGGACTGCGGATCTTTGTGCATTTATGGCGCGTAAAAGATCTTCGAAAACTCATAAAACAGGAGGCTAATTGAAACGTTATCCAGATTTACTTCCCCATCTGGGAAAATAATATTACCAGTCTGAGCGCGAGTTCCTCGAATACGCGAGAATGCAGACTGGTCGTGGTTCGTTAATGCGCAGCGAAACTATTCGCGTGAGAATCTGAGCTTTCCATACCTTAAACTGCACAAGAATCATGCTCGAATGCATTACTACAAACATTTAAATTTTCTAAATTTTTTACTGTCTTGCTATAATATTTATAGTAAGTATTGTTCAATGCAGAGTCTCGTAAAAATTTGTATACAGTATCGAATCATGCCTGAACGCACTGCAACGAACGTTTCATCCCTAGATTGTTTAGTTCGCCTGCAATAGATTCCCAAAATATGATCTACTTTCATGTAATTCGCTGAAAGGATATTCTTAAATAATACTAAAGACCCCCTCTTCATTTTTGACTGAATGGGACTTAATGCACAGTTCAAAACCGCGATTAAACTGCTCATACTCAGTATAGATTCTCTGTAGCTGATTTTCAATCAGCTTCGTCAGAAGATGCAGAAAGTGCAACTTGAAGAAGCGCCATCAAAGATCGGTTCGTAAAGAACGACGAAAGGGTGCTCTCGTCGCGAGTTGGATTCTTCGCGGAGAAAATGTGCATGCGTTCGGGAAGAATTAATGAGGCGTGTTCGACGATCGCATTAAAGGCGGCTGCATAATGCATCGGGAAAAAGGACCGCTGGGCTGAAAAAGCCCCGGTGTTCCTTAATGCTCGTGTCCCGCGTTACGAGCGGACGTTCCTCAGGAATTTATGTCGGTCGATGAGAAAAATCCGGCGGAACTGGAGCTTCCGTTTATTAATTACCCAGTAAACGGCGGAGTCGGCGTGTCAGGAAAATGCACACAGAGTAGTCAAGTATTCAAGGGATGCGTGAGCTCGCGATACCGCGAACAGATGGTTAGGCGAAGACGTGGAGTACCAGCGAATTCATTTTGTTGCGGGACTGTTCCTTTTTTCTTGTGGTTCGGGTCAGCGGGAGTGGGGGGAAGATAAATTACATCGAAGAACCACTTCCCTCCCGACATCAATCTTTCGCGCCTCCTGCGCCCTCGACCCCTGGAATCCTCGAGTGGACACGAAAGTGATAGCGAACCCGGTGAGATTATATTTAATAGCAGTTTATCTTAATTCTTTGTCTTGCCGTTGGGCGGGTGGGATCTAATTGGAATTTTAATTAGAATTGATTTGGGACGTCTGAGCTATTTACTTAAATTTTGATGGATTAAGCTGTAGTTAGCAGGGTGGCATTCTGTTTAATGAGAATATTTGTTAGAATTTGAGAAATAGAAAGGAACTTTGCAGAATGAAATATTATATTTGTATTGCAAACGATTAATCTTATGCAAATAGGACAGTGGTTGATGATATTCACTGCTGCCTCAAGTGATTAATATGACAAGAATGAGAATGAAGTACGTGAAATGGATATCAAAACTATAAACAAGTTGGAATATACATAAAGAGATAATCTGAACCTGAAGAAGACTTGAAGAAGATCCTACATCCAAGGAACATGTTATGTTCGGGTTGGACAACGGTCTGAGGATTACCTAGGCGATTAGCTTCCTCCATTAGGCAGCTGTGTAACAGGCATAATTTAATAAATTTACAACTACTCCCTGTAAAATTGCCAAAATTGCCGTACAACGTGAATGCATGCTTCCGGCGAACTTAACCGCATATTCCCGAGGCAGGAATCTCCATAATGACCGTATCCGTCGGGTTAATTGCTTTACAGTCCGCACACGTTCAAACCCTCGAAGCCTCGCGTAGTCCGAGACACTTTCGAATGTACTGTAGTATAATAATACTTTAATACAGTTCGAATGTTATGTTTCGAGGGAACCGGTCCACCAAATATTCTATTTGACAGAATAGCGTGGACCTCAAATATTTGGTGGGACTTAAGCTCTCCAGGATTTAGTCGAGTCTAAGCTTCGAATAATTGATACATGCCAGTTGGTGAACTCTAGGCTTGAAATTCTTAGTAGATCTCTGAATGCTTTGAGGATCTTCAGCTTTGAGTGCTCGACTAACTCTAAGCTCTATAACTCTAGAAAGATAATTATTAGGAGTTTTAGAGATCCTGGGCAGCTAGATGGACACTGGAAAAATAATTTTTAGGAATTTCTAGAGATCCTAAGCAGCTAGATGGGCTCTAGCTCCTAATGATACACTCAAGGCTTCAAATATTCCTAGGACCCCAAGCTTCGGACACTCAATAGCTCCTAGACATCAATAGACCTCAAATGATACGTAGCCTTTAGAGCCCAGAAACTCGTTACCAGATGATTGCTAACTTCCATAGAGCCCAGGCCCTTGGCAGCAAATAATTGGTAGCTTCAAGCCTGCAGGCACTCGGTACCAAATAATTGGTAGCTTCTGGATCCCAGGTGCAGCGTCCATTCATCGAATAAGGCTATGCAGTGACTTCGCAGAGACTGCCCACTATCGACGGACCCAAAGTTCGCCCCCATTGTCCCAGAATGTTTCGCAGCACAAAGTGTACAGAGAGAACAGAAGAAGACCGCAGCGGCGGCTGTCCTCGGCACTCGAGCAGCGAGAGACCTCGTTTCGGAAATCGTGCGCGTGCATTCGCGCTCGAGCATAATCCAGTACAGAGTTGACCCACATTAGGAGAGATCAGCGACAGGAACGCGGGGGAGGAACGACGCCGGGGAACTGACGTTGCATGCATCCCCGAGGCGCGGTCGTCTCTGACCCTACTGGACGTGTAGGGGCCTGCGGATCGAAGATTTTCGTGACATCTTCTCGGAAAAGCATTGCCCTCAATTAATGGAAAAATAGAAACACACCGGAACACGAAGCTGGGTCGAAAAGTCGATAAAATTTGACTCGGACTGAGGTTTTAAAATGTGTTCCAATTAAAAATTGGAGGTGGAAGATCGTACTTTGTGATAGGAGTAGGCTGTGTCGAAAAATTGTCTAACCTCAAGCTCGGAGAAAATCGACTTCATTGTTAAGGGTGCTCTTCGAATTAACGTAAAAATCTGTTCCTGTAGGAATTTTTTAATATTTGGGGGCTTAAATTGAAGATGGAAGATAGTATTATATACCCTAATTTTTCCGATCTGGTTCACCATCGGCCAAAACCAGAGATCTTCCGAGGTCAGAGGGGAGGTTCAAAGCTAAACCATTCGCTTCTTCTTGAGAAGTTGCAGGTGCCGTCGAATACGGGGGATGGAACGAACGACGTCGTGGCTCGTCATTAATTCAAACGTTCTGGTTCGGGGGGTGGAACGAGCTTCACCCCCCGGGTGCCTCTCGCGTAGCAGTGGCCGTCGTTTCCGTCGACAGCGTTCTTTCTCTCTCCCTCTCTTCTTCCGTCGCATCGAGTGGTTCCGAGAGGATCGGGCAAGTTCGGCGTTGCAAATTTTTTCCACGCGTCACCGGGCTTGCATGTGACACGTCATTCCGGAAGCGATCCAGTCCGCGGTAACCCCGCGGATGTTTTGCTCTGTTAGACGAGAGAGAGAGAGCGAGAGAGAGAGAGAGAGAGAGAGAGAGAGAGAGAGAGAGAGAGAGAGAGGGAGGAGAGGAACGTTTAATGGAAATATTCAGGACGCCCGTCAACCCTTAGGCATAATCGAGCCAATGGGTATTTCAAGAGAAAATCCTGCTGATCGAAAGAGTCTGTCCGAGTGATTCGTTTAATGACGAACCTACCACTGTCAGTCATACGGCTTCGCATTTTATCTGACACCACTGGACTGCGGATTCGATGCAGTTGCAACAGAAATTGGTCGGAGCAATCGAACACCGTGAAAGAATTTAATGAATTTTATCAAAACGATCTTCTAGGAGACGACCTCTTAATACTAAATTCGCCTGGAACTCTTTAGTACATCAATTTCTGTGACGCACACGTCATTAAAAGTCGTTGTAAGTACATCGCAAGAACTGAGGGGTGGGAGTGGGGGCTAAATAGAACCACAGAATGAAACTTAAAGGAACTTAATTTAATTTTTAATTGCCGGCAGCCTTGGAGAGCACTTGTGCCGCTAATTAACGTCCTGACTGACAAGAAATCGACGATGCCCTGACTGGGACCGTGTCGTTCTGAATCGTCGATCAAAGGGTGGAAAAGCACCAGCAGCAGTGAGAGTAATAAATATCTTCCGATTCGATTTGATTCCTGGTTCTGGTGAGAGAGAAAGAGAGAGAGAGAGAGAGAGGGAGAGAGATTGGGAGAGAACAGAGTTCGATTTCTCGTCTGGCGTTTTCCATTCGGACCGCGGCAGTGGCTACGGAAGAATGGAATACCTGAATTCGCTGGCAGCAGCAGCGGCCGAGTTCGTCAAAGGCCGGTTCTCGATACAAAACGACTGTTTTGTTCGGGAGCGGAACGGGGCTGGGGGCCGACGTCGAATAATTGTGAATTATAACGAAGTTCGCGTGGCGCCGGGACACGGCCTCGCGAAACGAACAAGCAAGCGCGGAACCACCGACGATCGATCGGTCGCACGCGCGCGGACGGATTTTGCATGCGCGATATTTAAATTTCCGGATCCGTTCCGTTTCGAATCATTATCCCTGCACGCGTCGCCGCGAGAAAAGTGACTTGATTCTGGAACTTCGCTGTTCTTTTTAATACTCAGGAGAGAAAGCATATTCCTAATACATTGGATTTTTTTATTTTGTAATCGACGTCATATTGACAATTTTAAAGATGATTTACTATTTATATAAAGTGACGAGTTGCCTTTCCGAAATGGGCAGAATAACCATAACATTCAGGAACAAACATTGCTCCCGATCCGGTGGATTTTCTCATTTTGTAGTTGACGTGATACTGTCTTCTTCAAAGATGATTAACATTTATCGAAAATGACGGGCTGCCTTTAAGAAATGGACAGAGTGAAGGACAATATCTCGAGGTCTTCAAGGTGGCCAAAAAATGGCTCTAGGAAGAGGACCATTCGCCAAAGCCAGCAAAGCAAATTCCTCCATTAGCATGCAGCACTTAGCAACCGCACGGGCCAGCACTTATACCGAGACATCCCGTGTAACGTTCCATTCGCGATTGAATCGGCTAAGATCCATGGCCGCGTTACCCTCGACTCTCTACCCTAACCAGACCCTAAACCTCATTCCAATTAATTGCCGGTTCGTGTGCTCCTGCAGAGGCTGCAGTCTCGAGACTCGACAAAGAGAGATCCCGGAGAGTGAGAGAGTAAGCGAGAGGGAAGAGCGTTCTCCAGAAACTCGAGAACGCTCGGTTACGAGTGCACGCAGGCCTGCACGCACACACGCACCAGAACTTGGACCAGCTACGAAGCGGAATCGCGGACGCGAGAGGAAAAAAAACGGTGACTCTCGCAGGGGCGTCGGGACGCCAGGCGTCGACCGCGTGTGCGTTCCGCGTCGACGGTCCCGGCGATGCTCCAGCTCCTTTCAAATAAACCACCCGGTACTCCAAGGTTTTTTCCTGCACTCGAGTCGCCGAGTCGCGCCGAGTCGCAACGCGATTCCGGTCTCGTTTGCGGGAGAGCCTCTCGGCACGCGTTCCGCTTCGTTTCGTCGACGCAGTGATAATCGTATCAGCCGATTTCGACGGTCCTACCACATTTTGGTGCCCCCGTTCGCTGTCGTCAATCTACCACAATGAGCTGAAGACCTTGGCGCAAAAGGGGAGCCACTAACTCCATTGTGGAACAGTTCGAACGAGCTTTCTGCGCTAGGCGCATCTCAGAATTAATTTCAAGGGAACGATTGAGCCCAGTGATCTGAAACTTGGCACATATGTTCGTGTATGCTTGAAGCAACGTGGCAAATTTTTACGAAACGCCTCATCAAAAATTGCGGACGCCATTAACAATAACGTAGGTCAGTTCTGAGACGTGTGCCAGTGATAAAATAAAACTGGAGTCAAATAGAAATTTATTTTCTTTCTTGATATATGTTTGACAAGTTGGAAATAATCCAGCAGTATTTTTAAATTCTTCTAGTATTTTTACTGTTCCGAATTACACCTTATTTTTGTCAGAAATGAATATAATCCGCTGTCAAGGTTTGAGTTTTCTCAAAATTGTACTATAATAATTTGTCAGCCAACACGTCGAACAGCATTCGTAATTGTCACGAGCACGTGGCGATCGTGTAGCAGCGATCCATTAGCTCGCTATCAATCATTATCAGGGTGCAGGCACTCGATCACGCGGGTTCAGCGCGATCTGCCAGCGAATCTCGACTTCGCAAACTTCTCCGCTTTCTCGAGCAAACACGTGGACGTATATCATCGCGGTTGCATTCTTCCTTCTCATTCAGGTCAGAATGAAAAGCAGCTATTCCAAGGCTCAGCTTCGCCGCGGCCTGTGTATGCGTGGGTTGCGACCACGCGTTGTCAAACGGTCCGTTTATTGTTGGGGGATAAAAAATGGCACCGAGAGGAACGCGAATAATTCAACGCAGCTCCATGGGATTCCCGTACGGGTCACCGGTGATCCGCGAATCGTGAATCGCGCGCGCGCGGAGGAGTTATTGTGCTTTGAAAATTTGGCAACGACTCGATCCGATCTGAGGGGATATCGTTTGGCCCGGGGCCATTCGGAGGGAAACGAGAGCCAATGGCTTCGAGTAGGCGTTTCCGATAGACCGTCCTGCGCTGAATACGAATCTGCAAATTTTTTTACATTCTGATTTATGGTCTTCGGGAAAATCGAGTACGAAGTGCCAACGCTGATTTTCCACTTTGGAGGCATCGCGTGTTTTAACGGCGGTGGTTACGTGGTTCTAATTTGCATTGGAACATTCTGCGAACTCTCGAAAACAAGATCGGATTGTTTAATGTTGCATTACGAGCACGAGAATTTATTCAAATAAACGTTAAAGCGGAGGACCCCTGAATTTTTGAGAATTGCAATTTAAAATCAAAAAGAGATGCACATTCACAACTTTGTGAGCACTTTTCTCGATCAGCGCACCAGATAATCGAATGAGCCGAAAGGCAAACGGAAGGTACACGTTAGCTTTATATCGAGTAATTTTTGCAGAATTTTAGATTGCCTATTAAAGGTAGAAAAAAGAAAGAATGATTTTCGGGAGGAACACCCTGAGCGACGTGCTAGTCGATTCCAATTTCCGGGCAGCCTTCAACCGATGGAACCACCGCCGATTCCGATTCGATCGGACGCGAGGCGAAACTTTAAAAGCCGAGAAAGCTTGTTTCGCCTGTTTTAGATCGTTATGCAACCGTTTCGCATGCAAACTGCTCGCGTTCTCCGTTCTCGGTCGTTTTATTTTCGTACGAAGGGCTTGTCAGTGGTACCGGCGACACGTCTAGCCAACTAACTTCGTTTCTATTGTCTGTGTGTTCTCTATTAGAACTTCTGTCAGCATGTTACCTTTATTAACTTTCGAACCTTTTTCACTGGCTCGAACAAACTTCTGCGTTAGTCAAGGTCTGAGCGATTCGATGGTTCTGAACTGGCGGCGAACCTCTTTCATTTCCTTCCTGTTCTCGAAATAAAAATTTCGAATAATCCCAATGCGAAGACTATGAATCTATTTATACCTCTTACCGCGAATAGAGAGAGGCAGAAATACCTCGGTAATTTTTGATGGGCTCGGAAATGTGAATTTCAAGGAAGATTTCGGCAATTTCCGGCCGGGCTGCGGTGCGTTCAGCAATGTCCGACGTTTCCCGGAAGTTCGACTGTATCAGAAGTTACGCCCGGAACGCGGCCGGTTGTTTTTCTCCGGGCGGAAAATCTGGGAAAGTGCGGATTCCGCTCGAGCCAGCTCAAATATCACGAGATTGTCCGGGAGCGAGCTGGAACGCGAGAAACGAGGACCGGCCGGTGTCTGCGGCGGGTGTCCGCGCGAACAACGCTGCTCATGTGCCCATGGAATGGGCCACGGCCTCTGGAATGGTCGGTCGAGTATTTTTAGAGCCGCTCCGAGACTCGATCATCCACGGCACGACTATTAGCGTAATTGCGAGAGAGCGTGAGGCGCGTGTCTCGCCTTCGACACCGGAAGCGAACGTGGTCGTCCAGGGCTTTCGAAATCGCCGCCACTGGTCCACGGAAGTCTATTTTTCCGCCTTATTGTTGCTACCCTTGTTTTCCCTATCCTCAATTCTTCAGAGATTTGATTTTAGAGTATGCATATCTAGAAAGAACTTTTTATTCAATTATCGAAGACATGAGAGCACACACACAATAATTGACTCTTCAAATTTCATGTCGTTAATAATCGAAGAGTGGCCTCCAAAAATGAACAAAGAAAGTTCTTTCTGGACCACCATACATTTTCACAAATGTTCGAGCGAGGGCTTCGGAAACGATTAAAAAGGGATTGAGAGAAAGGCGAGGAGATCCGTGCAGTCGTCCGGAGAGATTTGAATGGCCTCGAAAGCCTCTGAGATTTTCGCGAATGGACCCAGGGGCGGCTGCTTGTCGAGGATCGATTGTCCGCGAATGATTAACGAGCCGTTCTAACGAGGACCGTTGTGCATTGGCCGTTTCGGTGACCGGCCGGGACACCACGGTTGTGCGCATAAATATTTATGAATGTAATATCCGGAGTGGACGCTGGACGGGCTACGGTTTTCTGCCGATGATGCTTTAGAACGGGAATGTCCCGGCGCGCACACTTTCGCGAAATAATTGGGAGGATTTCGGAGGGATTGCAATTAGTCGGCCGCGCCAGTGTTCGTGGCGACTATTGCGGAAGAAAATGCGGTTCACCGCTCTGCGGTAAACTGTTATTAAATCCTTTAATAACCGATCGGGCGGGCTCGGGCTGCCTTGACAAAGAGCCACTGCTTCAGAGACGATTATTCGAACAGTGAGACTGAAATAAAATTGTACGCGTCTAATGTTGATATTTAGACCCCAGAGAATTGTTCCCACAGAGGATCTTCCACTCGGAAAGTAGAAAATCTCTGGCCACAAGAAAAATCGGGAAGATAGAAGAAAAGTAAAGGGACGTCGACAAATTCAGTGGCAAATTGTCCGAGACCGTTTCGAAATCCCCGTTGGCGAGAACCTCGGTGCAATAGTGTAACTCGAGATCTAAGGCGCGAGGCAGTGTTCGATCTCCGTGGATTTCGAGGATAACGACTAGCTCCGGAGCCACTTGCGCAATTACCCTCGGCCGCTGAGAGAAACGGCGACATCGGGAGAGGAAAAATCGGTCGGTTGGAACCGGGGAGTCGAGGGGGTAGTCTGGGAATAGCCGGGGGCTTGCCGGAAATCGACGGAGACGAAGCGCCTCGGTTAAAAGAGCAAATGTCGACGGTCTCCGCGAATCTGAGATCGTTACGACGCGAGCTACTCTTCCGGATCGCTGGCCATCCTCTGCCATTGTTCTTGCTCATTAGTACGGGGCACCGCATGAGCAGCACATGGGGCGGGACACGAGTCTCATAGGGGTGACACGCGAAACCCAACCGGAAGTTGATGCGACGCCGATGGAGAAAATGCGGCCGGATCGAGAGTTATCTGTATTTCATTCTCGTCAAAATTATACAGACACTTCTATGGAAAATACGGCTATAAAAATTATTCTCCAAAATCTAGATGAACCTCCGAATTTTTATGAGACAACGTAAGTTCACTAACAGTGAATAATATGGTTCCTTTCTTCATACAGAAACAAATCCTCCAATCATAGGAACAAGGTTTTCCATTGGTGCTTTATAAAATGGTTATTTGAATTTGTTGTAGGTGAACAAAAGTTCGCGGATCGATTAAAGGGACAATTACGTGTCCGCAGGGATTATTCGCGTAACAAATGGACATTTTATCTGTTTCCTTGTGGCACGGACAGGTTCTATACTATTTAACTCGAACGTAGAGCACAACCGCGGTAGATAACAGCTCGTAACAGAGTGGCGTTCACACTTGCCCTATTTCCAACTCACATGCAGATAAAACACTTGGAAAGAGGTAATTAAAATGCATTCCGACGAAAGCGGAACTCCCGCGGGAACGGCTAGCTTCCTTTTTACGGATCCGATTATTCGGATTTCGCCTACTCGAATCATTCGTTACTACCATTATGCGGAGGCGGTTCTGTTTCCCGGTGACGTTATCTGCAGGAAGCCGGTGATTAGATTCCTTAATGACTGTGCTATGTCCGCGACACGCTTAATCATTCCTTTGGAAATGAAAATACAAGAATTGCAATTAGTTGTGTTTATTCGAAGTGGAAACATTACGAATAAAAAGAGGAATCTGTTAAATTATTGGGTCTCATTTTTCTGCATCAGAAACTGGTTCAAATTTTGATTTTCGTGAATAATTCGCTAAAAATGTCGAGCAGAGGAAGAATTGATTGAACAGTCTGAAATATATCTCACCTCGAGAATAAATGATAAACTTGTTTAATTGTTGCAGATACGAACGTTTCCCCCTACTCTACGGATCTGCAGATGCAATAAATGCAGAAAGATCCGCAGCGTGATCGTAACCAACTTCGTCGAACTGGAACACGATTATTAGACTGCGGATCTTTATGCCAATATAGATTTCTACGGTTCAGCATATAAAAATAGCAATCGAGGAAAGGTGTGTACCCTCTATTAACGATTTTATTATGTTCCAAAGAAGAAGCTCATAAAACCCGCAGACCAACGATTACACTCGCGGTGGAAGCTATTCCTGTCACAATTATAACGGAGTATGAATCGAAATGGGTGAATACTTGAAAATATTTTTAAATCATCCCATCGCGTTATAACTGTAACATTATCTGCAAAAGAGAATGACAGATAAAAGACTAATAATTACAATTACATTATCCTACGTCAATATAACGGTCGGAGACAAAATTAAGCGGAAACCTTTTAAAAACTAATAACATTTCTCAAATTGGATCCAAACGTGCTCTAACCTATCTTGGTCCAACTTTAATAGAACTTTTAAAGAGTGTCCACTGAATTTTGATCCCAACTGTAAGCAGTCTAGAAGGGTCGATATTCGACTGTGAAGCATCAATCTGGCGATCACTGTAAACGACCGCACCGGGGTGCATTGGTAACACTGGTTCGTAAGACGATCTAAGGACCTAGCCTAAGCGTGGGCAAAGACTACTAGGTTGTTCTGGCTCGGTGTTCTAAATGCAGCGGCGGCTGCGGGCTACCAGAGCACAGCGGCTAGCTATCGTTAAGAGGCTTCGCGAGGCGTAAGAACTGAAAGAAATCACGTACGACATGAAACCGTGTCAGTCTAAACTCCACTACGCTAGATCGGGGTCAAAAGATGTGTCCACGTTGCCTGGTAGCGGCGAGGGCAGTAGTCGCAGTCTGTGGTAGTAGTAGTAGTAGTAGTAGTAGTAGTAGTCGAGCAGTTGTAGGTAGTAGTAGTAATCGCAGTCTCTAGTAGTAGCAGTTGTAGTACTCGTAGTGGTAGTAGTAGTACGAAAATGTAGAAAGAACAAGCAAGAGTCCTGCGACGACGCAGGTGTCCGCATGCAAAGAGACAACCTCCGACGATTGACCGATATCAGAAAAGGTACATAGAGAAACAGAGACAGAGAAAAAAAGGAAACAGAGAGACAGAGAGATTTAAAGAAGACACGGAGATGGTAGAGTGGGTCCGTACCTCGTGTCGCCGTGTTCCTCCGCACCATTCCGGTGGGGGCGTAGGTCCTGCCTCGGTTTGAGGACAGGGGTCAGCCCCCATTTCTCGATGAACTCGGTGCGGGAAATCTTGGCGCTTCGCGGCGGTTACGAGAGGGGGCGGATCCCCCTCCCGAGCCCCATGCCCCCGGAGAGCGGTGCACCCCCGCACAACACGCACCCGACGATGCTTCCTCTCCACTCCTCTCCACTCTGTTCTCCTACTCGTTCCTCGTTCGCTCCTTCCTCTCCTTCCTCCTCCTTTTCTCCACCTCCACCACCACCTCCTCCTCCTCCTCCTCTATCAGCTCCTCCCTCCCCGTTCTCCCGTCTTTCTTCGTCTTCTCCTCCTCCGCCTGCTCCTCCTCTCCGCCACCCTCCACAGACCCAACCCCGTGTCGCGTCCTGCCGTGCTCCTAGCTCTCGGCTCCTGCTCCTCTCGAGTGAACCCTCTGCTGTTGCTTCCTTCTCTTCTTTTCCTCCGCTTCCACTTCTTCTTCTCCTCCTCCTCGTCTTCTTTCTCCTCCTCTTGCTGCACGTCCACCGTTTTCCTCCTCCTCCGACGTGCTACGTATATATATCTCTCGTTCCCTCCCTTGTTCCCACCTACACCTCCTTCTCCTCCTCCTCCTCCTGCTCCTACCTCGGCTGTCCAACTGTCTCGACAACACCAGGCACACCGACACGAGGCCCGATCCACCACGAGGAACCAGCACACGAGCACTACCAAAAACGATCACCGTGACACGCGACGAAACACCGGGACCGACCACGATGACGACGACGACGACGACGACCAACGTCGACCACGACGACCACGAGCACGACGACGACGACGACGACGACGCCGACGACAACGAGAGGCAGCACCAGCAGCGCAGTCCAGCAGCGGCAGCACCGCTCAACACACAGCCGCCTATCAAAATGGCTGCTGTCTCTTTTCTCTCTTTCTATCCCTCTCTTCCGCTCCTTTCTCAACCACCCTCTCTCGGGGAATCCGCTTCACCCTCTCTCCCTCCCTCTCTCTCTCTCTCTCTCGCTCAATCTCTATCTCTATCTCTCACTCCTTGGCACCCCTGTTCCGGGACTTTATCGTTTACACCTTCCCCCTCCCTCGCCCCTCCCACCTTGCTCTCGCTCGTACCTCTTCGGAATTCAAGGTCCGTGTTCCCAGAGAGAGTGAGCGAGTTCGAGAGACAGAGACGAAGAGAAGTGACAGAAAGAGAGACGATACCGTTAACTGTCGCGCCACGATCCGTCGGTCGACTGACGACGCATCCTTATTCTTCACTCCCTTGGATCACTGACGTCGATCGTTGACAACGAACGTAGAAAGACGGGGCGAGCACCGTGACAGCCGCGGCCCACCAGCCATCGATGACCGAACGATCGCGGCACCCGTGTAGTAGCGATCCTCTTTCTGATCTTGCTTATCGTCGTCGTCGTTGTTGTTACGAACGACAACTCCTTCGAGCAAGAGGACAGAGGCGGTTGAGGCTGCGGCTGCGGCTTCGACACGCGTCTCCTGGCCCCAGCAGCGGCGCGGAAAATCTCGATCAAACGGATCGCGGCCGGCCGACTGGAGCGCCTCCACCGGGAGACACCTATCATCTGAACAGGCACTATTCTATCTACTACTATCTGTCTCTCTCTCCCTCTCTCTCTTTCTCTGCGGTGGTGGCGAACACAGAGACACACGCGCACGAGAGACAGTCAGACCGGAGCACGAGAGGATCCAGGTGTCTTTTCTCGGTTGTGTCCTCTCTCGCTCCCGGTCTCTTCTTCTTCCCTTCGATCGTGTCCTTCCTGGCTTCCTGTTTTCGTTCTGGTGGTAGTGGTGGTGGTAGTGTGCGCTTCGCCACGATCCGCCCCCGCCTCTCGGAACGTCACGACGCGTTCTGTCTCGCCTCGCCTCGCCTCGCCTCACCTCGACTCGTTACGACGCGCGCGCCTGCTCTCTAACAACGTTCTCGGTCCTCTCGCTTGCTCGCTCACACGCGCGCGCTTCCTCACACCCGACGACCACGAGGACCACGAACCAGCCGACAGAGTAGTTTTCCGTTCCACCTTTGCGCTACGCCGACGAGAACTCGTCTGAGGAACGCTGCCGACGTTCTACCCAGTCGTGACCGTTCTCTCTCCCTCTCTGTCTCTCACCGTTCCTCTCTGAGGAGTGAGAGAGAGAGGGAGAGAGAGAGAGAGAGAGAACACTGGTGGAGGCTACAGTGGAAGATAGTGGAGGTGGCGGCGGTGGACGCCGCCGTTGGCAGCGGCGCGGCGGTGGTGGTGGTCGCGGTAGCTGATGGTGGTGGCAGAGGGAGAGGAGATCGCAACGCTGCTAGTCAGACCGGAGAAAGAAGTATCGCGAATAGAAGGCGGTGTCGTAACAAAAGCTCGCTCTAGGCGCCAGCCTGTTTTTCCGTGCGT
Organism: Lasioglossum malachurum; assembly: GCA_028455605.1. Taxonomy (NCBI): domain Eukaryota; kingdom Metazoa; phylum Arthropoda; class Insecta; order Hymenoptera; family Halictidae; genus Lasioglossum; species Lasioglossum malachurum. The sequence goes on from CM052316.1 coordinate 25,066,225, forward strand.
CCTTCTTCCCTCTCTCTCTCTCTCTTTCGTTCTCTTTCTAGGTTTCAATCTTTCTCTCTCTCTCCAATGGATGCTCTCCTCTCGGAAACCTGCGCTCTTCCACCAACGTCCCCGGCCCCTCTGATTCTCACCTGGCTGACCGTGTTCCCCGTTTACTCTACACCTAGCACCCCACCATCGGCCGCCACCCAACATCCCACCCTCCCTCTTTCTCTCCCTCTATCTCTTTCAACCAAGCTCGGGCCGAATCTCTCCGTTCCGCAAACCCTGAGAGACCATCCATCGTACGCGACCCTCTTCCATGGTGCTCTCCCTCCCAACCTCACCTCTCTCTCTCTCTCTCTCTCTCTCCACCCTCTGCCCTCTACACCCCGCTGCATAGTTCTCTCCGTCCGCCCCTGTTGTTGGTCCCGCTCGAACGTGCAACCACGGCGTGGCATGTCACGCAGCGCCATGCCGCGCCACGAGTTCAACTCCGCGAACGAGAGGAACGGTGTATGCTGTTCCTCCTATCTCTCTTTCTCTCCTTCATCCTCCAAACAGCCCCATCAACGTATCTCGCTCGATGCACCTCGCCGCAACCAACCAACCCCCGGCCCCTCTTTCAACCGAGGAACGCCGTGAACGCGTGTACGACACGTATCCGCGTTCAGACGACGATCCTCCTCGCCGCGACAACCATGAGAACCAACTACAACGACTCCAACGCAACGGTGTGACGTCCCTCGGCGTCCACGGCTTCATTCGAGACGGTTGGAGACCCGAGAGAGACGCATACTTGGTATTCGGGGCAGCGGTGTAGAGGACAGTGGGACAGTTCCAGTTGAGAAAGTGTTCTTTTCGGAATTGTTTGACTGCGAGTCGCTGGAGCAGTTAATCGTCAGGTCAGATAGTCTGAAATTCTGTCGATCCCCGGATCAATATGAAGGATCTACCTGAATTTGGTGGACCCTTTACCAGACGTTTGATGGCTAGAAACTAAATAGTGAAGCCTTGGGATCTACTAAATATTTGGGACGTAGCTCGTCAAACAGATTGAAACACCGGAAGTTAGTGTCTACCAAATATTTGGAACCGACGACCAAGAATTCCATAGGCTTCACCAAATAGATTAAAAGCTTAGAAACCGTGGAAGTCAGTGTCTATGACCTACCGAATATTTGGAGCCTAGTGTCATTCGAGAATTCGGGACACAGGCTCCATCAGATAGATTTAAAGCTCAGAATCCCCCAGACTCTAGGACCTACCGAATATTTGGAACCCGATGTCAACTAAGAATTCGGGATATGGGCTCCATCAAATAGATGTAAAGCCTAGAATCCTTGATAAGTCGGAGTCTATGGCCCACCGAATATTCGGAACCTGGTGTCGTTCAAGAATTCGGGACATGGACTCCGTCAAATAGATCTAAAGCCTAGAGTACCCTAAAATTAGACTCTATGGTCTACTGAATAGTTGCACCTAGTGTCTACTAAGAATGTATGGCACGTAGTACCCCAAGCAATCAACACCCAAGTTCCATCAACTCTAGATAACTAAAGAATCTACTACTTGAAGCATTCGATGCCTGATGTGCAATCGCCATTCTCACGAGAGATTAGCTATCCAGGGTTGGAAAGAAAAATATCCCAAGAAACCTAGGTCAGCAGGCTCCAGGTGGTGATAGAGGCCACGATCAGCTCGCATCAAAGCCGCGTTGCTCCGGTGCCGTTACGACTCCTCTCGGTCCAGTTTAATCTCCCCTCGCCTCAGCAATGAACCGTGATCGTAAATCTAGAGACAGCGGGGGGAAGCGTGAAATTTCTGAGCCGTGGAATGGTGATCGGGCGGTCCCCAGAGAGAAAGAGAGCGAAGGAGAGCGATAGAGAGAGAGAGAGTGCCGCGACTCTAATCCGGCGCCGTGGGGTGAGCACGAGGTTTCGACTATCGGCACGGCGAGATCAATGGCGGTTGCGTAATCGTGCCGGGCAACGAGCTGCCACCCTCTTCACCCTCTCTTCCACCCCCTTCACCCTGCCTGCCGTGTTCGCGTTCTGTCCTCGCTCCGCAGCCCCAGTTCACGGTCCTTCCTCCTCCCCCCTTTGCGGATAAGGCAGACCGCTGGTCGCTGATCCAGGGGATGGAACACTCGAGGGGCGAAGGGGTTGGAACACGCGGCGAGCAAAAAACAAAAAAAAAAGGGAAAGAAAGAAACGGGCCGGGACAGGCTCAATGGCTGCGATAAATCGGCCGCGGGCCATCCCGCGATACTACACCACCACCAACCACCATGGCACCCTAAACCTCGTGAATCCTCATGTCCGTTCGACGACCATGCGCCACGCTTTGAACAACTGGCGAGTCCTTCCTGTTTAATCTCATCTTGGAATTTTTGTTCAGCCGGTAGATTGTCAAAAATGGGAAAGGGAACGTTCAAAGACCCGTGTAAACTTGAGAAAAAGTTTTTGTAATAGCGAGGGTGATCTTTCGAAATATTACTTTCTTCCTTGAACGAATCGTCGAAGAACTTTCCCCTCGCCATTTTTCATCTCGGACTATCATTCACCAGGTAGAACGTCGAGAAGTGCGGGACGAAATGCAGGACGATCGCAACGTCTCTGCCCGCTTCACCGCCGCACGTTGATCGATAATAGTTGCGCGCGTTTTGGGTGAGGCACCTGGATCCGGACATCCGAACGCCGTCGCAGTCTCGCGAAACAGGGTTCCAACTTTCACGAAGAAATCTTTCAAACGCTTAAGCTCCTGAGCCGCGCCGCGTACACGGCTCTGCTGTCAACAGTTTCAACACTGTTTCAGAGCCCTAACCGGTCACGTGTCACGTGGGAGTTTCTTCGGCAAGTTCTGTGGCAATTCCCTCGGTTCTAAAGAGTTTCGCTGCCGTCAGGATATCGATAAGTTGACTACGGATCTGTACGCTTTCACCCAATACATTACAATTCCACCCCTTTTTGGTACACTGAATACAGCATTGGAATATCGATAAACTTTTCGAATCTTTCATTGTCGTATGTTATCCAGCCAATTTTTCATAGAATAAGCATGTCTTCGCGCAGTTCGCTCTTCAAGAACTCGCTCGTACGCGTTCGCACAAGCGTTTAATCCCGGACAACAACTTTTCCTCGGGGGATCGACACTACGTTCTCTCAACCGAGAACGCTTTCTACACGTACATGTACATACGTCTCTTTGCGCACCCGTGTTCCCGAACATTAGCCGGAGAGTCCCATGACGGGGTTGTGTGCTTGCTTAGCGTGAAGTCGTCAACGATCGCGAACAAAAACGTCGGAGCATCTTCCAGCTGACGGCCGTAATAATTGCAGCTCGAGTGTCGGTGGACTGTAATAAACCGGGTGGGGGTGGGGCGGGGGTCTGTGTTATACCACCGGGCCATTCCCTGCAGGAGTTACGAGAGAGAAAAGGAGAGGAGATAACATCGTCGTCGATGCAGCGAGGAAGATGGGGCTCCTCTTTCTTCCTCTTCCTGCGCTCTTGCGTTTTACTGCTTCTCGCGCTTCTTCTCGGATCGGCCGTCGATCCCTACCGCAATTTCAACGGCATTATAAACGCTCTGCAGTTTACCCTTTCAGGGATGCATCGCGTTGGTTCGACCGTGACTCCCATAACCGCGGCGAGTGGCTGAAGTTAAGCTCGTTTCGAGTGTGCTGGGTTTCACGATAGAAATTGCTCAGGTTCTTTGAGATGCCCTTTTTCCAGATTAATAGTTTCTCCTGGTTAATAGTTCCCTCAGATTCCTTTTTGAGGGAAAGAGCAATCTTTCGAGTGGAACATAAACACTTTCCATTAGCACTGTTCCTGATCTATCAAACATTTATGTTTACTAAATGGGTAAGCATGTAGAAGTGAGGAACCTAAATAAATGATTTCCTTGACACACAGCAGTGTACCCTGACAGAAACCGACGATCACACAAGTGTTACATTTTCCAAGTAAAATGTTGGCAAAGGTCCTACCCGCGAAATATCGTGCAAACATCACAGTCGAACCGCTTTACGATCTTCTAAACGCACTGCGCGAGTCGTGAGCAACGTTTCCACAATTTTGCCAGTGCTTTACGAGCCTCCGAGCTTTTCCAGAGGCCGTACCCAAGGCTTATGCAGATCGCCTAACCGGGTTATGGGACAAGACTGCCGCGCCCTGTCCCATGGGAGGGGAACGGTGGGTTCAAAGCGTCTCTCAAATCCGATCGGCAATCAAAGAGTTGATCTCTGACGTGGCGCGTTCCGCGTTATTTCCGTGCGAATAAAGCGCACAAAGCAGCAGCAGCAGCAGCAACGTGATGCCGACGTGAAAAACCGGCGGCCGACGACCGGGGACGACTCGGTCGAACTCGGTGTTCGATTTTCGATTTATCGCCCCGCGGTCCTGCGACCGGCTCCACGAGCAGCGAGAATAACAGCTGGACGAACGATTAACAGAGGCGAGTCCGAGTCGGCTGCGCTCGGAAAATTGATATCGGGGCTTGGCTCCCTCTCTCTCTCTCTCTCTCTCCCTCTCTCTCTCTCTCTCTCTCTCACTCTGTTGTTGCCCACCCTCTTTTCGTTCCACCCTTCGGTCGCTGCTCCGGTCCCTTTTTTTCCAGCAGGCCGAGTCCTCGGGTCGCATCGATTTACAAGATGGAGTACGCTGTAGTGACAGCGGATAATGCTCACTGGCGCACCGTGGTCCCGATCGAGGAATTTACTGACATTCAGCCCGAAAAATCAATTTGCTCATAACGCATGTTCATTGAATATACGCTGATCACACTCCAGAGGAAACTGTAATTGTAATGAATAGACTGCGGAAAGATTCCCAACCTACTCTATTTAATATTTTCCCTTGAATGCGCAGTGTGGTAATGGTGTTGACGTCATTTGCGAAAGGCTGCATCAAAGCATCACTATATTTCTCGATCAGGATCACCGTGCTCTCTCTCTCTCTCTCTCCAGGTGCTTTCAGCGGAACCGAGCGAAACCCCGCGATATTTCCCAGTCCCCGTTACCCGGTAACGAGCAAGAGGTATCGGCTCTACATATTCATGTCGGATTATGAATGAGTGGCCCACACGTGCACACGCCGCCGCTAAATCCTTCCCCGCGACTAACCGCCCCCGCAGTCTATATTTCCATCGTGGCCCGACACCGCCAGTCAAAAGTGCCGCACGGTAATTCTGGGCTCGCAACGATCGAATCGAGACCTCTTCTGATCGAACGAGGAGCTTTCGAACTTCCAAATCGCTGCTGTCGATACTACCCGTCTTTACTCGTGGCGGCCATAGTTTCAACGCTACCCAAGCTATTTCGCTCTCGAAAAGTCATTTCACGTGAAGAGACGCATCGAGAGCTGCGAATTATTTTCTAAAGGCCGGAAAACGAATTCAGAAAATGATAGAAATTGCGTCACAATTTTTCTACAGGCATAACAAACAGTTTTGAAAAGAAGTAAAAAGAAGTTTCGCGTGAACTGAGCATAGACTGTTTCCCAATCAAGCAGATGCCCAGTTCCGATTTTCAATCGCGATTAAACATGTTTCACGCCCCAAATATATTTCACGGAGCAATTTCGAGGATCGCAGTGCAAACGGAAGCGGCGATGCCCGTTTCGAGGGTCTTCGTCAAATTGGCAACCGTCGACTCGACGAGGGTAAATCGACTGGCGAGGTTGCAAGAAAACGGGAAGAAAGAGGGACGAAAAGGAGAGAGAGAGAGAGAGAGAGAGAGAGAGAGAGAGAGAGAGAGAGAGAGAGGCCGTGGCGGCCGAGCAAACAATCCTCGAGTAGTGTATTCTGCTCGTCGCTCGACATTCGCGGCACAGCTATCTCTGCTAGTTCCCATTCAGAGCAGCCAGGGACGGGCCGAATAGTATCGAAGAATTTACTGTGCTACGAGTTGTCGCTTCGCGAAGGAAAAACCGGTCCAGGGCAGGGAAACGTCAGGCCGATTGCTCTTTAATAGAAGCTCTTGTCGATACTGCCACACGATTTTTCATTTGGCGAAACACCCTTGCACATTTTTATTATTGCAAACCTGATATTTCTACTTGAACTATCTCTGGAAACTCATCAGAATTTAATTCCGCCACTCAGCGAGACGCTCGAGAGCAGCGGAGGCTTTTCCACACGCAAAGCGATTGGCCGACAGCTTGCTGACGCGTCGCTGACGTAGGAACATGGCGGACGCCAGACCGCGCCGCTACGGAGGAATCATCGAACTGCTCAAAGACGATAGTCGCTCTGTGGAGAATTGAATAGCATTTGTATATTTTTCTTCGAGCGAGCTGCGCTGCTCGACAAAGGGAGCGACCGGAGCGTGAAAGGTGGGCTCGCGAGAGACAACTTGTCGCCTCTGTGCAGACTGTATAGGGCTCGTCCTTATCTCCACTCCCGTTCCTTTATGACGTTTCGCGCGTGAACGTGGCACGATTCTGGTACTCTGGTATCGAGCTCTCTCGCCACGTGGCTCGCAAAGCGCTCCACTAAATATAACATAGTGAGGCACACCGTGTGTCGCGCGCGGACACTTTCTTCCGCTCTGTCCCCGTAGCATCGTCCCAGCCGATCGATCTACACTCTCCTCCTCTCGACAGCCCCACTGAGACCAAGAAACTCTCTCTCCTTCGAGTTAGGCGAGCCACAATGGACTGCGAACCCGTTTCTCGTGTCCGAAATGGAATTTCGAGAAGTATTATAGTGTGCACAATACCTTTTTACACGTCAATTTTTATCCTTTAAAAGCTCCAAAATCCAAACTAGCCACTTCGACGACAAAATTCAGAAATCCACGAAATAACAGAGAGGTTAGAATTAATGTTTTATAATATTCTTAATATTTTAATATATATTTTTGACTTTTTAATATTCTAGCTGGCGTCGAGATGAATTCAACGACGCACTATACTGTAACCTTAAATGTAGGGATAATTTTGGCGAAAAACGGTTTCCCAGCCCACTGTGCGATCCACAGACACGTCCTCGAACTTCCTCGTCTTCTGCTCTCGCGATCGTAATCCATCCTGTCGGCTAAAGATAGTTTCTTCCGCCATCTTCCCCCTCTTACGTCCTCCCTCGACACCCTGTTTCGTTTGCTCTCGACTCTCTTAACTTCTCGTGTTTTCTTTCAACGAGATTACGGGGCTCTGGTTCGTTAATACTTTTTCGTTAGGGCGTCCGAGTTGGATGTCACCGTTTCTTCGAGTCTGTGCTATTGATTGCGTCTAATGTGCAATTTCGGATTTTATTGATCGACTGTGGTCTTGGTTTTTCGTTTATTTAGTGTCGGTTTAAGTGAATTGTACAATGCTATATTAAGACGATTTATTATACACGGATTGAACAACATGAATTGTACAAATGTGCTTCTAAACCTGGAGAAAGAATTGTGTCAACCATACGTAAGCATACTAAGACGTTCACATAAGTTAATAATCTGTCTGGAAAACACGATGGGAAACCCGACAATTTAATACCGTGAATAAATGAAAGGAAGCATCCGCCACTATAAAAATACAATGCGACCATTCCGATCCTCTCGGGTAAATTCGAGCAATCCCTCGATCATCCTTTAAACACCGGATATCCGGCGAGCTTGGGTCTCCGTTCCGGCCAAGTGGCTACCAAGTAAATCGAGCATAAGATCGGGAATCCGCGGGACCGTGTTCCGTCCGTGGAACCGGCGTTGTACGTAGAACAGAATCCTCGAAGGGAGAGCACAGCAGGTCCGAGAACGGAGCGGAACGGAGCCGAGCCGAGCAGAAACTGGCAAAGCCCTGGTCGCTCCCTCGATACCTTTAGAAACCCTATCCGTAGGCGACGTGTTCCTCGAATCGATAATCGCTGCAGAAACACCGGTAATTCAGCTTAACGATCGTCGACGCTTAATTAATCCCCGCAAACGCCTCTTTTTCCTTTTTTACCCCCGCTTTCCCGTCGTGGCTCCCTCGTAACGAGTTTCCAGTCCGCTTTCATTCATCGAATAGGGTGAGAGAACGAGTGAGAACGAGCGAGAGAGAGAGAGATAGCCATGCTGAAAGGAAAAAATGGAAAAGAACCGTGTGACGGCGTGCGCGGCTAAACGCTACGGATCAAGTTCAATATTCGTTCAAGATTCGAGCAAGTTTTATTAAAGACCTAGATGAATAAAAGGATATTTTAGAAGAGCAATATATTTCAGTAAGACACTCGTCGAAGTTTCAAAAACCAGCTCGATCAACGTCCGTCTCTATTCGGAAGTATCATTTTATTCTTTCAAAGTACTACATCATGTTAGACTTTATCAGGCTCAGGTATATGTACCTGGAAGAACCGTTTTTATTTTCGGAAATAGAGGGTTCGAGTCCGATCAGTCAAGGTTCGAGTCTACTTATAGTCTCCCATCGCAAGGGGAATCAATGCGGGAATGTCCCATTGATCGAGAAACCGGATTCGATCGCGGGCCTGGACGAGGAATCCGCTCTTGTTTCGTGACTTCCACGACATCGTCGCCTTCTTCGGCGACCTAGATCGTCGTTTCGTGCGGACGAGAACCGCGAAACTTCTCCAGCCGAACGGAAGGAAACGGAATAGCATGTGGCAGCGTTGCAGTCCGACGGCATTGATCTCACTTTCTCTTTCTCTGTCTCGCCCCTCTCGATGTATTCGCACTGGCCCATCGAGAACCTTCAGCTCATCGAATTCCCTATAAAAATCAGTTTTTCCTGGCGCTTTAGCCCCGAAATTATCGGAACTCTGACGGGCCGAGCAGCAGCGCATCAAAAGTCAGGCGGCGGTGCTATAAGCAGCAGGTCGTCGTCCAATTATTTCCGGCTTCCCCTCGCAGCGTTATTCACCGAAAGTTATGGGCCCCTGCTCTCCCCGTAACGCCGGGCAATCTTTTATCAAGCATCCTCCGATCTCCCCCAGGGTTTTCCGTCAGTTCCCCGCTGTAGGATAACACAGAGGCCTCTTCCGCTTTCTTTGGCTCTCTCGCTTTATGCAAATCTCCCCCGGTACCCGGCCGTTCGTTAGGTCCGCGCCGTGTTTCATCCTGCCTCTCTCAACCCGAGTTTTCATCTTGGAGAGAGCGCGCGATTCGCCTCTCCTTATCTCCGCGTGCGTTTCTTCTGCCATAATTCAAGCCCGTGGCTCTTCCCCCTCTCTTGACCGAGCGATCCTCCATCCCGCACCCCACCACCCTCTCGCACCTGTGCGACGCTGCTCCCGCCCCCTCCCCGCGTCGGAGCGTCTCGTTTCATCTCGACGAGGACGATCCTCGTCGCGCTAACCGCCCGCAATCAATACGTCCCCCACTCCGACCCACTCCGAACCCCTTCCTGCCAGCTCTCCTACCCCGTCCCGAGCTCCATCCCCTTCGCCGACGTTTCCCCAACATCTCCCCTCATTCTCTTTCACTGGATCCCCCTCCAACAACGATTCCCCTACGATCCCGCGGACAACGTTTCCGTTTCCACCGTTTCTTCTACGCTCTCGTTTCGAGTGCGCCAGAGAGAGAGAGAGGGAGAGAGAGAGACAGAGGGTGAGAGGGGGATCACCCTCCACCATACCCCAGTCAGCTGATCCACCCGACGCCGCACGCTGGACCACCATAAAGCCAAGGTCAGTGCGTCTTCCAGCAGCGCATGCCGGACCATGGACGGGACTGTGCCACTTAACACCGGCTACCCTTCGCCACCGCCTAGACTTATGGTCGCCTCCTTCGCGCCCCAAACTAACTCGATTCACTATCGCCGAGCTGCAACGCTTCGTAGAATTGTTGCAATATTTTCATCGGGCACATTAAAAGCAGAGGAAGAGAGTTCGTAAATGCAATTTATAATTTTGCAACATAAATCAACATGGAAATGGAAGCAATGGGGAAGTCTAGTGGGAAAATTTCGTAAAGTGTATTCTGCGAGGATCAACAGTCCATAGGAAGTTCTGAGGCAGGGCTTTGTAATTTTTCAATTGCTCCTCTCCCTTGATCCGTCTCTTGTAGCATGATCTCGTAAAACGGTCACGGGCATAAGTACCGAAGCGAAGAACCCGATAATTGAAGATCCGCAACGGCGTCCGGGCCTAGGCTCAGCAGCACCGGCGAAGAACTTCTTCTAAACGCGCGCGAGCCAACCGAATTAAAAAGTTTATCGTTACCTTCGGCCTGCCTCGTTACAAATTGGCAAAGTTTCGTTGGAAATTCAGGTCGGCCGCTTCCGTCGATCCCCTTGTTTCCCTATCGGGGTCGGACCATAGACGGGGACCTTACTACTTAACCGCGGACGCGCTTTTTATAGACCTATACTACTTCCATTCTCCGATATGTCGCGTGTCCTCTATCGGCTTGTATCGCAAGTCCTTCGACACCGCACTCCGCTACAACTTACTTTGCATTACTCTACCTGGCACCTAATCCATCGAAATCACCACCGTTTTATTCAAGTCGAACAAAAATCATTCGTACTGTTTTCATCAGTGAAGAGAATGTCAAAATTGATTTTCGTTAACAATTATTTTAATTGATAATTTAAATGCAATCTTTTTACTGCTCTAAATTGTTACCCATTAACTTTTGTTACAAACGCGTAAAATCCGCAGTCCATCAGGATGACAAATCTCAGAGGTTTGAGGTTTCGTGGCTTGTCCCAGGGAAGTAATAAGGGACCCGTGGAAAAATAGTCACCGCCATGCGAATCCGGCGGCGGCTCGCGACCAACAATAAAAGTTTCGGGTCGAGTTCCGGTCGCGTGCGACCCGGCCGTTTGTCAGGTTCTTTGACAAAGCGAAGTAATTCACGGTTCGCTCGGAAACGAACGTTTTGCGTAACGACGAACGTATTAATTAGCGTGCCGCGTCACAGAAATCACGGAACACTTTGTAGGTTGCGGGTATATACGGTGCTTCCAAGTGTACATCTGCGGTGTATTTTTCAACTTTCTGTTTTTACTCCCAGTTCCGTAAAAGGACCTTTTTACAGACGCGGGGGGCCCTAAACGTCCTCCTTCTTTGCGGAGAGAGAAAGAAAATCGTGTGCAGAGAGACGAAAAAGAGTAGAGAATAAAAACGTTTCCCGTAGGCGAACGCCGCAACGTTACGCGGGATCAGGAAACGCGAGAGCTACTTGAGCTGGCTTTGTGGTTTAATTGCTCTCGGCTTCGTCGCGTTCCTTCCACGAGGGCTAATTAATTATGAATCGGCGAAAGCTGGAGAAAAGAATCGAACGAATTTCAAGGAGACAGTCGATACTCTCGATCTGTACTTATTCTACTGTATTCTCTGGATCGCTTCAGGGTTTGTTCCAGTTTATGGTAAACGAGGTCGAAAATTGGCAAGACATGGTGAAAATTTGTATCTATGCGAGGGAAATTTAATACTACTCAGTTAATAAATATTTCAGACCAAAAAAAATTAAAAAATTATTTAGACAACAAGAATTACGATTTTTGTGCCATTTTGTAAACCTTCAGATTAAACCATCCTAACTTCGGACAAACCAATTTTCCTCACGGAAATAATGTGTTGCATTCCTTAAAGATCGGGGTATACAACCCCGGAAATTTGAAATCGAAGGGTGCGTCGGTTCGGCCGAAAAAAATTCCGGAAGATCGCGCGGTGGCAGGAAAGAGGAAGCGATGTTTGAAAAATGATTCTTTTATGGAAGCTGCAGCGCGGAACGAGTAACCGCGGACGATTCCGCGGAAAGTTAAGACACGCCAATAAATATCAGTGTATGTGGGCCACCGAAACACAATCCGCAACGCGACGTGGAGCTAAGCCAACGACGCGGCTCGCATCCGCAGCCTGGCCGTCCTATTTCAAATTACGCCTGCCGCGGAAGTTTCGATATATCGGCTACCGGAGCGAGACTCGTTCTTTGTGCCGGTGGAATAATTCGGCCAATTGATGGCCTTCGTCACCATCGACGACATCGTTTCCCATTGTCCTCGTTAACGGCTATCTCCGAAAAAAAAAAAACGATTCTCGTCACACGAAAATATTTTATATCCACTCCCCAATCAATTTCGATCTTTCTATCTCTTCTCGTCCAAACGTGTTCATCTGGTTCGAAATGCTCCAAATTTCATGTTACGTGATAACGAAATCGTGATGGGACCAATGGGTGAATTTTGTCGCAAAATGTTTTAAAATGAAAATGTGCAATAACATTTTTCGGCACGGTTTTTGGTTTATCGAATGCGATATCGATTTGCAGCGAATGATATCGATTACTGCATGAAAAAACACGTCGGAAATGTTGACTGATATTTTTTGGTAGGACGATTCGTGTCGGAGATAATCGCGATGGAAAATTCAGTGGCGCTGGCGCGTCTGATCATGGCTGGCCAATTCTACTTGGAAATGCCGCTGCACTTTGACTCGCATTATCTCGGAAACAGAAGCTCGTATGAAAAACTTCTATTCTGCGTTTTCGATTCCGTTTTCCACGTAGAATCTGCTCCGCCTATTTTTATTAACGTAACTTTGTTTATAATCATTATATTAACCAATAATTTCATCAAAACAAATAATTTAGCATTAAAAAGCATCGAGAACTGTTAAAATTTCTCGAAGAACCATTGCTAAAACTAACCCAAAATCCATTAGGAAACGTCATGTAATAAATGGAGCAAGTGAACGAACCAGAAAGCTGAAGAAAACCAGTAACAACGCAAGTTCGAGGGAAAAAAAGAGAACTGCAGGAAGTTAGGAGAGAAAGTTGAACACGAGGAGTTGCGATCGAATGTGACAACGGTAACGATCCTAACGATCTCTCGAGGCTAGATTCGCGAAATCTGTCCAGGTGTTCGGAGGGGGTACGGAACGAGCGGAAAAAGTTTGCGCAGCCCCGGCCTCAGACGTTTTACACGCGGCGTGTCGGGCTCTGCTCTCGAGCCCCGGGACCTCGGTATTAAACTCATCGTGACAAAGCGTCACCATCAAGGAGACCTCGCGTCAAAGGAGACAATGGAAGGCGTAGCGCACGCCGGGTACTCTCAATGATTGATCTTAGCAAGTGCCGCTTTCGCCACAAGGGCGCCCCGACACATCCACATTCGGAGCAACAAGAGATTAAACGAGTCGAGATATATCGGCTATGCTACCTGTTAACCAAAATTCTTTCGCCTTCGGGCACACCTGTTCGACGAACCGTCAGCTCTTCGCACCCTTCTGGATGAACAGCGCATTCACAACGCTGCCATTCTTCGAAATTTCCTGCCTCTGTGCCTCCGAATAGAGGATCGCGGAAATTCAATGCAATATCTTGACATTGGTGCAGCAAATTAATTTTTGTAAGCTCAATCTCGAGTTTACGCTGTTTAAAAAACAGCACAAAATTTGAGACTGCATCAGATTTGTTAATTTAGCCACGAAAAAATCCCAAAGTTACCTCCTGCACTCATAAGCCAGCTTTTAACCACCCTATCTCCTATATTTTTCACGCTGAGGTCCCGCAAAAATTAATGAACACAGTTCAACTATTTATAAACAAGTCTGTAAAGTTTCATAAATCTGCATCGTCCACTCTTCATCAAGAAAAAATTCGCAACACGCAGCGTCTTTTAATAAGATTCCTATGACGACATGCTAGTTTATGTTTCGATTATCAGCACGCAACTCCTTCAGCTTGTTCAAATTTGTAAAGAACTGCATGAGCACAATTGCAGTCACTTAACCAATTTCCTTAGGCCGGTACAATGTTTCAATCACGCTTCACGTGAGTTGCGTCGCGACGTTACGTTGTTTTTCGAATATTTAAGAGGTGCGTTCACTTTTCGATATGCGCCGTTCGTTCCAGTGACGCGTGTAGTTCAATCAACTGCGACGTTATCCGTTTACAGTGCGGCTCGAAATTTGCATAAATCCATCGTCTGGGCCGGGCACTGAAACAACAATCGCTGCATCTCGCCCATTCATCATGACTTCGCTGCTCCCTCGGATGTTTATGCATTTACGTGTACGTACAAAATAAAATAGATCGGGAACGGTCACGCGGGGAGACTGATACAGATTCCGCTTTGTTCTCGAAGCTATGAAGAAATGCATCTGCCTCGAACAGAGCACGGAATTTATGCGGCGAAAATCTGTCGGAAAAATGTCATGGACGTGTGACAAGCTGACTTTCCATTTTTGCGCACGAATTTCCAGAGAATTCTATTTTCGATGTGGACGGATCCTCTGGACAAAAACTAACCTGGAAGAAGACTGGCAAATTCTGTGGAATGAGAAAATATTTGAGTTGCCGGAGAAAAGAATTTCTAATGAAGTTTATCATCAGCTCACGATCAAAAATTGATCGTGATAAAATAATGTCCTCAAATATTTCTGAAGCCTTTTTAATTTTTTATTTGGTATGTACTATTTTTTTTCTATTTATTTTACTGTATGATGAAATGATTCTTTCGCCTAGACTCCTTGTGAAAAGTAAGGGAAACCCATCACAATGTCACTAGACAGTTCTTCAGTACCAAAAAATTTGCACACAGCAGAGGTGCATAAAGATGCACCCCGCGGTAGTAATTTCGTGGAGAGACACTCGTTGTAGATCCTTATCAAGCCAGTATCAGGTCCGTCCTAGCAGGCAAGGAAAAATTGAATGTCCCGAGAGACGGAATAATTTAGCCGCGAATTTACGGTGCTGCATCCCGGAGTGTTGCAGAACCGCGAGCCCGTGGTTCTCTTTCGGACGGTTCGCCGAATGAATGTTGCAACAGCGCACTGGGTTGCAGCGGTGCGATGCAGTGCAGTGCAGCACGGCTCGCCGTGTCTAATGGAAACCTTCTAGCGGCCCGAATTGGAAATCTATTATTGGCCGCGTCTCGCAAATTACATTTGTCGATAATCATGCGTTAGCCCGCGAATTGACTTTCGCGAATGCATTCGACATTTCCTATTGCCTCTTGGTGCACTGGCCGCCCCTCGAGCCGCCCACACATTCGTAACATCTCTCGCGACGACCATTATCGGCCTCGAAACCCCGCGATTAGGATGCCGCCTGGAAAACTATTGCCGTCCCACTGCGATGGGTCTAATAATAACTATAACGTTCGATTTTTGCGCTGTGATTTACAGAGATTGCCTCGGGGAAAAAATGGGCTTGGTTCGAGTGGCCATAACTTTGGCAGAAATGGTTGTACAGAGGTGGTACAGAAGGCGTTCGAAAGGGTGGAATCTCTAGTTTCAGATGGTTCTTATAGCGTCTAGTTACGGTGCCCCATTATAAAGTTATAGCGATTCAAAGAAAGCCATGGTGAAGAAAATTTGTAAAAATTTTGGGAAACTTCGTAATTTTATCTAGAACGAACAAAATTTTTTAGAGAAATTGCACTTCTGTCAATCGAAAGCGACTGCCTTCCTGTGTAAAACTAGTGTTCGTACATTATCGTGCGATTTTTTTTGGCCGAGTTATTCAACTTCGAAGGAAGAATTGTCCGTGTGGCTTCAATTAATTCTCTAAAGCGAACAAATCGACGTGGAACGTTCTACTAAAACGCAATAGAAAAGCTAGTCTTTCATTTATAGTAAGATGTGTTTACTGCTTTCCCGATTCGATTAACATTTTAGACAGAGGTTTCGGCCAATGGAGCGCCGCTGCGAGTTTATCATCGGGCAAACGGCGTACGGACTCCTGCACTTAAGTTTTATTAGGTGTAGTTACATTTTACGAGAAAGCCATCGTAAGAGCGTGCAACTTCTGTTTGAACGCTCGTCGGCGTGTACACAATCGTAAATCGGAACGGGCCGGCACACGGCGTTGCCCGCGAACTGGAAGTTTCGTGTGTCTGTCAAGCAGAGGCGCCTCTAAAAATAAGCAACCTGGCTTGTTGGAAAACACGCCGTCAAGGACGCGATTGATAGTTGGGAACGTTGATTCGGGACTGGTTTAGGTAGCCGGAGAGCTCGCGTTTTCCTCCGGCTTCATTTTGCATGGGAAATCGTGGAGAGAGAGAGAGGCGGAAGCTTCCGGTATTGAATCAAAGACTGAATGAATATTCATGAGTGGAAAATGTGAAATGAGATTTGTTTATTAAAAAAATATTTAATTCTTTGGAAGAGACATCCGTCAAAAATTGGATTCGGATAGATCGTCTCAGAGCTGTCACAATGATCGTCGCCTAGTTATCGGCCGATCCGTCCAGAGACTAATAATTGAATAGAGCGATATAAATTATCCACCGCCATTCAGAACGATAAGTCATCGAGCATCGGAGGCGAGATGGTGAATCGAAGAATAGCAATTACCTAATGAAATTTTAAGGAGAGTTACGGCCGGATGGAGCTCGATCGAAAAGAGCAGGCTATTAGCCGGCACAAAGGGAGCTTGAAATCCTGGTTTTCACCCCTCGAGAGCCCTCCTCGATAACGCGTTGGCACCCTCCCTCGCTCTGAAGAGGCCAAGAGAGCACCCTAAACACCAGCCCTCATACGTTAACCTGCCAAAGCTGTCCACGCATAATTACCTTCAGACCTGTGTCGCATCGGATACACCGGCGCGGCGGGCATAATACGCGCATGATTGGTAGGCCTGCGGATCGTAAAGGACACACGGTGGCCATCGAGGACTGTTTGCCCGCAAATGAGCTCCATCTTGGACAATCGACGAGTCGAGACTGTTAGCGAGCTCATCATCATTCACCCCCACCACCTATTCCGAGTCCAAACAGTACAGACAAATCATATTTGCAAATATTTTTGAAAAATGCTTTACGACCTGAACTTTGCCAATGCGCTTCAAGATTATCGAAGCTAGTGAAGAGTACCACTTCACAGATAATTGTCCAGCATTCCCCCCCCAGTCTTTTTATTCATTCTTCGACTGAGTCCTTTTCAAGAGATTCCGCTTGAACTCGCAGCGATCACGAATAATAATTCGCACCGAGGTAAATTGAGGTTGCCATGGGAAATGCGAGTTGCAGTTAGCACCATCAGCTGCAACGAAGTGAACACGTCTATTCTTAACAAGGGGCGCGGGGGTGGTTCTCGAGCAGGGGGTTGTCCCGATGCTCTTACGTGAGTCCTGACCGTTACGTAAAGGAAATAAGGTTATGGATCGAGGTGCAGGCTCGATGGTGGAAGAGAGACAGAGAGGAATAGAGAGACGATGGCATGTAGAAGAGGAACGGAACGGTACGAAGAGGTGGTTCGGTGGAGAGGGAAAGAGAGAGCGACATGGTGTGTGCGTCATGTCGGATCCATTCACCGGCTTCGGTGAAGATGGGGCGAACCGGGTCGTGGGCATAGTTATCTAGGTCAGCTTCCCTGCTTCTCATGGCCTCGATGGGAGTGGTTCACTCTGGTTTACCCTCACACCCACCCCTCCCCTCCCACCGTGAATGTAGCGCGAGCCATCAATGAAACGTCCAGGATCCGACTCTGATCCGACGAATTCCCAGTAACAAGCCAGCGCTACAACCCCGAGCACCCGATATGCGAATTCCCTGCCACCTGGCTAACGTCGGACACCAAACACCCTCGCCTCTGCCAATTCATCCCCCTTCATCGCCACCTCGTCCCCTTTCGCGCGAATATTGGCCCGGAAAGCTGGCCGGGGAATTGTTCGAGTAATTTATTTCGAAAATAAAGCTTTGAATAATGTGGTGATTCATGCGTTTGTTCGGGGACTTTCCGAACAAAAATTCTGTCCAGATACGTCGTCGCGTAATCCCCGGATGTACGCTCATATTGCCTTTCATGTTAATTTTAAGATAGAACTTGAAATTGTACAACATAGGCTTAAATATTTTCGGGCAATTTTTTATACTAATTTAGTTTAAAATAATGTGATGTGAAATAACTGATAAACTCATGTTTCTTAAATTGTGACCTGGACCACTTTCATAATTATGGACACATATTAAAATGATATTTCACCCGGTAGTCTTATCGATCGCACGAACGCGAAATAAGCCGGAGTGAATTTTCAAGGATTCTATACGTTTTATGGAGGTTGATTAAGGGGATTAAACTTGTTGGCTGAAGTTGGATTAACAGGTTAATGAAAGAAAGAATGATTACGAAAGTTGGTAAGACTTTTGAGGGAATAAAATCTCCGCCATTGAATCAGTCATATCTGAATCTATGAAAGCATGTTTGCATAGAAACTTACGCCATTCTGATACTAAATGCATTTGACTGAAAAAGATTGTACTGATAATTTTACTGATTGATGGAGGTTCCTCTATTCATTCCTGATGCTTCCTACCGGCATCGATCTCGATTCAATCCGCACGTGGTGGATCGTGAAATTCGTGAGGAAATCGTAATGTTTACTAACATGTATGTACGAGTACACTTAAGTGCATACATAATGTTGTAAAGAGCAATCCACACTGACGAAATATCATTTCGGAAAGATGCAGGATAAAAAGGTTGAACTCACTTTTCTCGGAGAGGTTCATTTGCCGTGGAATTTGTGGCTGGTAACGAGGTGAACGTATCGAAATTAGATAATGGAAGGGTTAACAGAATCTCGTTCGTTAAGATGCGAGCGACGTAAGCGCGCTTTTCCCAGGTGGAAACGCGGCCTGACGCGAGCTTCCGCGGGATGTGTGCTCCCGAAGTAGCGCGATTCGCGAACAGAGGTCAGCACTAAGAGCGCAGGTAGGTGAAATGTGTTTTCCCAGGTGGCAGCGCGGAGAAACGAAACATTGGTCGCGCATTCGGCGGGAAGGGGGCGTCCCCTTCGTGCAGAGGTCGCCACTAAAAGCGCGGATCGCTGGCGAGAGAGAAATCCTCACAGAACAGTGAAAACAATTTGCAAATAATTTACTAACAGCATCAAACACCAGTGCACCAATGAACAGTCTCCTCGTAAGAATCAATATTGTCATACATGAAGTAACTGAGCACCTAATCATTCGTGTATTTTACTTTTGCTCATTTCCAACAGGTAAGAACATGGACTGCGGATTTTGTGCACTCACGACAAAAGTGGGTAGGTGCAATTTAAAACGGTAAGGTTAAAAGAATTTGAGAATATCCACACGTTTTAACATGTTAAAATATTTTTCACCCCATTCACCTTCTTCCACCATTTTTACCAATTTTTCTGACGTCCATAATTCCTTAGAAGGCAAGGGAAATTAACTTAACAATAATTAGTGAATTTATCGATTATACCTCTATACGGTGGCGACCAGGGGACCATAGAGGGGTCTCCAGATAACTTCGTTCGTCCCGAATAATCGACGACCCCTCGTAACCGCGTTACGATTAAGCAGCTTAATCGCGACGCGCGATTCAATTGTCGATGACGCGACCGATTTGCGCGTCAATATGTCCCGGGCGAATTAGCCTCGCCGAAATACACTATCGGTCAAAAGTACCCCGGCGGAAGTGCTGTCAAATGTGCGAAAAATATCTTACAAACTCATCTTGTTTCATTAACCCTTTGCCCTACGATTTATCCAACAGATTCAGTGATTAGAACTTTCTTTGTAGTTCGTAATTTCCTAAAAACGGAGAAAATTTACATGTATTGTAAGCCTACAAATTAACAACATACATATTTATTAAACTCTGTTCAGAGTCTTCAATACGCGACTCTGACACGATATTGTAAGGGGTTAACGCATCATTATCATAAAAAAAGCACAAAAAATTGTCAATGTTTAACCAGCTGCAGCTCTGTGGAAAAAAATAGTATGGTGTTCTACCTAGGCTCATTTTAAAGGGTAATGCTTCTACTATCTGTCCCCTGAATTATTCTAGTTAGACGTGCTTTTGCATTAAAAATCTCCAAGAAGCACATAGTAGCAGGAATAAACGTTCCGATTTGATTCTAATAAGTTTGAACGTGTACTTTTCAGTTCTACCCCAATTCCCCGGGATTTTACAGTGGATCATCAAACAAACTATTGGTGGACTGTTCGCCTAAGTTCGTCAGCTGTTCGGATACTTCTGGAGGACAGTGTACGAGCGGGAATTTGCTCGGGAGAGCGAGACAAACACGGCAGAAGTTGAGCGGTGCGGAAAATCGGGGCAAGTAGACTATCGAATCGAAATTTGCCGGATGAAGTTCCGTGTCTGCGTCAATGACGCGCTCGCCGCGGTCACGTGCACGTGAAAACGCGGCCGCAGGCTCGTGTGCAATTCGCGGCGGCGGTTCCCACGGGAATTATGCCCGTTTAACGTTTAATTAGCCGTTTAAAAATACCACGGGAGAAGTTACGCTCCCACGAATCCGACGGTGTACATTTCGCCGTTTCCCAGCCTGAATTGTGCACATAAATTAAAAACTATCTAACCAAATTGTCTGTAATTGCGTCGCACACGTTTTGTCCGGTCCAGAAAATATTTAAACAGTTTTTATACGTCCGCGACGGCATGAAATTCTATATCACCGTATTCGGGAGAGTTTACACTGTCGATTTGTGCTGGAAACCCTCGTGTAAATTTAACATTTGATCCAGGGGGAAAAATTGTTGAAGTCAAACATTCGATTCGCGTTCGCAAAAGTCTTCAAAATCTGCCGACAGCTGGTAAAACGCGTTTGGCATAGCTTGAACAAACATATTCCGCGTCGGCTTCGAAAATTTGTACAATATTCGCGCGTGTCTCTCACGCGCGCCCCGCCGCGTGGAGTGGAGAAAAAAGAATGAATTTTCCAACCTCGAAAAACCGGAATTCTTCCGTGCAAAAGCCGGGAAATGGAATTCTCCCGTACAGAGAAAATCTGAATTTTTTCGTTGGACGCGCGGAGCAGCGCTCCGATATTCCGCCGTTCCGAGCGGAATGCAAAAATCGTCGCGACGAGAGAAGAAGAAATAAGTCGGTTCGAGAACTCTCAGCCGATTACTTAGAGTGGCAGACCCGCAATAATCCGTCAAGTTATTTAGGCTTTAACCCAGTGACCCAGCTGTTCGCCGAGGTTTCGGATCAAGATCGAGATAACTAATCGCGCGACGTCCGCCGGACACGCGATAAAATTGCAATAAATATCGAACGCCGTGCTTCCTGGATCGGAATTCCCTTCGGGAACGGGCCGATCTCGAGAATCCACAGCGAAGATGAGAAACGTTGATCAAAATTTTCGTCGATTTTTCCTGGCGTTCTTTAATCTTCAACATTCTCCAAATTCTCGAACCTCCTTTGAAATAACAATCTCAAAAGACTCGTCCACTTAATGCAATTAAAATGTTTCTTAAAAATCTCTCACCGATTCTCGATTTCTAACAACTACAAAACATCGTCCATAAAAATTTGTCTTCGATATCGGAATATATTATAAAACTTCCCGAGTGACGGTGAATGGAGAACAATAGTCGCGGCGTGTCAAGTAAATAAAAATCCGGGAAAATTTGTCGGCGGTGTAAAAGCTTTCTAAATGGAATCGACAAACTTCTCGCCCCATTGTTCCCCGGCATCGAATCAGTCGCCACGTGGCCCGGATCGATCGGAATCCGTTCGAACAAAACGCGTTCTCCACTAATCATAGCAACGCGCTCCAGCGAGAGCCCTTCCGCTCGCCCTTTTCCCCCGATTCTTCGAGATTAATCCGGCCGGCGACGAGTCATCGATGGGAAAACCGATCCGATTCGCCGACGAGGAGAAAAGGAGAAAATCTCGGTCATAATCGCGACTTTGCACGCTCGAACGCGGTTAAATCGCCGCCTTCCACCTTCTTACTGCACTTTGCATTACAGTGCTTTGCAGCAGCTTTGCAGAGCTTCGCAGAGCTTCGCAGGGAATTACGTGGAACTGTAAGTAGATTCTGCCTGAGCAGTTTCTATGTATGATGTAAATAGCACCCTTTGACGCGAATTCGCCAATTTGCTGCTTGGTAGTTAGAAGATCAGTTACGAGGAAAATTTACACACTCCTTCTCTTTGGACGTACATTCTGGATGATCTATGTATAATAAATTTCGGAAATGTGTTTTGGTGATTCATCCATTGTTTTAAATGAAAAGATTTATGTTTGACTTTACTGAAGTTTCCTAATCAATGGTCTTAGAAATATGTTAGAGGTGCAAGAAGATTGCAACAGCAATTACTGAGACGACCGTCCCATTTTCATTTAACTGTAATGAATTGCTTTGACTCTTTCAATTTTCCTGGTCACACTTGGCAGCGAGCCTACCACTGTCTACAGCCACTGAGTGCCCAGGGTACAGTCAGTAGACAATTAGTGGACACTTGGTGGACAATTAGTGGACAGTCGTAGGACAGCCACGTGGATCTGTTGTGCCAAGAGCGCAGCAATTTCCGGTCTGATTTGCGTGAAGATCAGTCGCATGATCTTACCGTGAGAACTAACCAGCCAATCCCGGAGGAATGATGTGGGCACCGATAGCACAGAGTCAGCATCGCCGAGCGCCTACAGCACAGCCAACAGCCGTTCAACTAGCAGTGTAAAAAAAAAAAATAGTGCTGCATTTCGAAGCATGAAGGAAATCGCCCACTCGAGCACGGTGTTACGCAACGCGGGCTCAACAAACGGCAAACCGAGAGCATTTTTCTTGGAGCGAAAAAATCGCAGTAATTTATACGCAAAAGTTCCGACTAAAATAGGCTGAGAGCTCGTCGAGAAATAAAGGTCCTTTGCTAACGAAAGCGACTGGATAATTGTCTACCGTAAAAAGCGTACCGTGGGAGAATTAGTAATTGAGGCGAGTCAAGAATCAAACGCGTCGAGGGGGTCCCTGTTGTGACGGTTCCAGGAAATGGAACTTTTGTTCGTTGTTCCGTTAGTTTTGCGGTTTGTAAACGCGATGGCAGGAGTGTGCTAAAAATTGGCAACTCGGCAGGCCTTGAAATTGAGCCTCTAGCATGCTTTACGACAGCGGAGAGACTTTACACGCGTTTTATGGTTCGCTGACACGATATCTCAAGAACCAACCGTTCGATTTACTTCGAACTCTGCAAATATGTTTTATAGGCGTTATTTTATCGTTCGGGGGCAGGTGACTCGACTGCTGGGAAATGCAATCGTTCGAGACTTGAAGAACGAGCGTCTCCTAACTTTTCTCTTCCCGGACGACATCTGTCGAATATTTTTAACATTAATTTTCAGTCAAGCTCAGATGATAATTACTGGTTTGCAAAGGTTTGTCGGATATGGAAAATAGCTCAGGAAATAATATACACAATTTTTGACATTTTCACTTGAATAAAAATCTGTACACTCCTGAAAGACGCGTCAACATCTCCAGAAACTTTAGAACTTTAGAACTAGAAAAAATGGCCCTGGTTCGTGTCAAAAACAAAATTCGATATTTTCACTTGAAGAAGTTGCTGTAAATCCCAGAAACTTTTAAACGGCTACGTCTCACGGTTTCTATATAAAAAGTTCTGAAAAATGGTCCTCGAGTCTACATCGTGTCAGCAACAAGGAACAGCGTTTCGAGTCACAACTTTCGATCGAACCGATATTTCCCCATCAAAAAAATCCCGCGAACTCTCAAAAAACCGTTGAACGCCTCGAGAAACTGTGAAACCGGTAGACCCAACAGTCTGCTCATGAAAAATTCCGGAATTCCTGCTGGTTACCGTGAGAACAGGGAAGCCCGTGCGATAGGGAGGATCGATTCCCCGTCACTGGATCGTCGCGTGGCGTAACACCGTGTCGAAGTAGCGTAACCGTATGGTGCGTGTCCTCGTGCGGCATCACTGAAAGCGCTGTAATCACCGGCACCTCTCACAGGTACTCAATATCACACGCGGCGTAGAGCGGGTGAACCATGCGATCGTTCTTGGAAGGCGATTCGCGGTGCGGCCCGATTCGAACCCGATATCCCCGGCGCGGCGCGGCGTGTCTCTCTATCCTACGGTTTGCTTCTTCCTTATCTCACCCCATGTTCTACTGTCGGATCGGCGGACGCGTTGCACCGTCAGCAAACAGTCCAGCACATGGTCCTGTCGGACAGCATTTTGTTTGTCGGAGCCGTGCGAGCGACTGTCGTAGCTCGAGGCTCGCGAATCGCGGCTGGTGTCAGGAACTGGCGCTCTCGAACGCTTGTGCCAGCACGAGCCGAAGCCGAAAGCCGAGGCCGAAGCCGAAAGCCGAAAGCGGAGAGGAGGACGAACCGTCCATCCGCTCGGCGAGCCGATCGGTTTTTCGGATCGACTCGCGTAAACAAAAACGCGCGCCGTAGTCTCTGCATAGCCCTCGGAGCCGACGACGACGACGCCGACGTCGAAAACGGCGAGTTATCATCCCCTAGAACAAGGCACAGGCTGCGCCGACTCGCGACCACCCGCGTTAGGGGATGATAACGCCGCGGATCATTATTAGATGGCGCCAGCCGACGGAATACCAGCTACCCTTATCGACTCCATTGCGCCACGCGAGGCACGGTACTCGCGATCCAAGGATTTCGCCACGTTTTCAGAAAAAAAGGATGGTTGTGTTGCTTCACTGATGGCCGGCCATCTATTACCATGCCCTACATCAAGTGCCTTCCATCTAGTTGAATAAATTCCTACACTGATTTGAAGATATACCGTTCAGACATTTCTCTGGAGCTTTGAACATTTTTTTCGGGGCTCCAATCGACACGGATCTGAAGATTGAAGTCTCGCCTTTACGATGGCGGCTCAAAAATTAATGTATGATTTTTTTTCTGCAGAATTATTGCGCTTTGAATGTCGAGTGAGTAGCTCAATAGTAGAATGAGTCGCTGCGTACAATACCTAAAATTGCGAGGGTTCAGAAATTTCTCTGGAGTTTGAAAAATTTTTCTCGTGGTCCAAAGTAGGGTGTGCTGGAAGATCGAATTCTCATCTTCACGTGACGGCTTAAAAATTGATGTACGATTTTTTTGAATAGTGGAAATTTAGAAATTTCATGATCGATGTCTCCCCGTTGCAATCAACCCTTCAAAATTGAGCTACGATTGTTTTATGGTGGTGGTAGTGAAAGGGAATAGTGTTTCGCATTGGAAAGTGGTATGGAGCTGAGTGTAATAAATAAATTTCTGGAATCGAGAATGGAATGCGCCGACGCGAGGCAGGGGATTCGGCAGTCGCGAGCCTTCAGCTACCCTCTATCCGACCCGGCGACCCTGTGCGAGGACCCGAGAATATTTCACAGGCTTCACAGGCCGGCCAAGCCTGCCAAACGGGTCGGCCAGTAGTCATCGGGGTCGATTCTCGGCTCGGGAAACGGTTTCAGGGTCAAGTTACAAACCCGAGTCAAACACAATGCGGAAAAAGCCGGGCCCGCATTCGGTTCGACGATCGATTCTACCGACCGGACAAGGCTCGACCGCGATCCCTGCTGATGCTGATTGGAGGAAACGGTTTTGGCACAGCTTACCTCCATCTCTCTTAGTCTCTCTTCGTCTCTCTCGCTTTGTTAAACCTCGGCGAGCCGACCAGCTTGCCTTTCTTTGCGCCACGGGGGCGTCGCATCACGTTTCCCAGACGTTCGCGCGCCATGATCGATTTGAATTGCGGAGGGCGTGTTTCGAAACCACGATCGATGCCTCCGAGGGATATCTCGAGACACATTCTCTCGAGATATCACGAAGATTTCGACTGTCGAGCATTTACACCTGAGATGCAAGTCGAACTGCCACTGACCGGTGCTTCGCACGTGGAACTTCGTCCTTCAGACTTTTCCAGGGACCTAACTTCTTTGACTGGTAAATGCCTATAAGTAACGCTAAAATAGGTTTTTACACTTTTTCTGGCCAAATAGACCACTGTGCGTCGAC
Organism: Lasioglossum malachurum; assembly: GCA_028455605.1. Classification (NCBI taxonomy): domain Eukaryota; kingdom Metazoa; phylum Arthropoda; class Insecta; order Hymenoptera; family Halictidae; genus Lasioglossum; species Lasioglossum malachurum. Next base: position 25,091,847 of record CM052316.1, read on the forward strand.
GGTCTTTCATCTACAGAGCAGAAATACATTCTCTGCATAAACTGCACTTCAACTTCCGCTGCAAGTTCCGTCATAAATTGGAACAACTATTATCAACTCTTGCACAAGACGAAGCATAATGAGTGCTCAGAATTAACTTCGGTACCTCGATGCACTCAAAATATTCTTGAGTGAGAAGTTCCTTCATAAAATATACAATAAAAATCGAAATTTAAAAAACTCAGCCTTGTATTGACTATCATTCTAAGTTCACATTTTTTAGCGACGAGTAGGCGAAAGAGACGAGCTAATCTCCGAAGTCATCGGAGCGTTCCGATCGACAAGTTGGCGACAGAAGAGCGATGCGTCACACAACGCGACGGTGCCATCTGCCAATGAGGAAGTCGTTTCCAAAAAATCCGTCGGCGGGAAAAAATTGATCGAACACGGTGCAATTCGAATCGCGGTGGGCTACCCTACCCCCCGGTTTCCTTGTCCTAAGCTCGGCCCCGCAAGTAGGTTAAACAGAAACTTGGAAGGTTGCACCGCGAACGGTACGTGGAAACCACGAACAAACTTGACCCCATAAAAATGTCGAGCGATCTAGAGTTTTCCCGTTCGCAGCGAGCCCTGGCCGCGATAAAGCCATTTGCTCGCGGAAAAGCCGCGGGACCGTGTTCGCGAGATCTACAGAGTGTCCCGTTTATTCATATCAACCCCTTCGAGCCATCCTGTACCTTGAACATACCGGAAATAATTGAAAAAGTCCGATAAATCTGAATTTTGCAAATTGTTTGACTCTTGCTCCAGAGAATCAGCAATATACAACAATGTGTAAACAATATCAACAAGTAAAATGTTACTAAAAAATTAAGATGTAAGCAGAGAACATCTGGAGGTCACCCGAGTTGTTTTTCTTGCAAAATTTGCTTACTTTCTATTTGCGAACACTGTGGAATTAGTCTTTCAAAATAGAGTGCTTGATGTCTTTCTGTTTGTATTCGAAGACGTGGTTCTTTAAAATATGGCTCCATAAATGAAACAGGATTTGTTGATTCAATTCTTCGACAGCTGGGTTCGGATCTATTTCGATCCAATGTATTAAACTCGTCATTTATTTACTGAATTTTTAACGATTCAACAGAATGAATACCTGTTACATTCAGATCTAATGGCTTTATAAAACGTTTAAAAATATATGTGCGTGTATCTTTTCGCAAAAAATGCTTGGAGATTCCGTCAGCACTTTCGACAAGAATATGCTTCCCTCCGCCAATAGGAAAAGGCGGAAACTCTCGATGCAAACAATTTGCAAATACTACCCCTATTCGGAGAAACGGGAAAGCAGGACGGGGTTGATCAGCAGAAACCGTGGACACGATTTTCCGAGGGAAAACTCGTCGCAGCACGTCTCGGCAGAAGCGTCCCGGGAAAAGCGGGTCGAACGGCAATACGATAAAGGAGCAAACAATCGCGCGTGATATCTCGTCGGGAACAGAAAACGTTCCGGCGACGTTCCCGGGATGCCGAATGCAGTTTTCGGGGGGTGGCTCGTCTCGCGTCAGCCGTGCACCAAAAAAAAAAAACGGTTTCTCTCGCGACGCGAGAAAGGTTGTTTAAATTTTGCATTCCGCCGCTGTTCCCGCGGAAATTACTTCTTTCGCGAGGTCGTTTCTGCGTGCGACGGCGCGGCGGCGCGGCGAACGACTCGATAAATTGACCTGTGATGCAATTTGCGTTCGTCGCGGCAGTTTCGATCGGTTCCGCGGGGGTACTGCGCGATCCAATCAGAGCGAAGAGGGGATTTTTCGTAGCGCACACCAGACTGCTGAAACATGCAGAGCGCGCCGGAAGCTGCCCGAATAGACGACGGAGCTTTACGAGCTAAGGTTAAATTAATATCGCTTTACGTCCACAAGTTTTATGGCAGCGGCGTGGGAGGGTGCGGCGCGGTGTACGCGTGGCTCGCGCTTTTTACGCCGACTACCTGAATAAATCGCCTCGTAAACAATGCCTGTCCCTCGCGAGACCCTGCCGCGCGAGGAAACAACCGTTACGGCCGGCCTGTTCCCTGCAGCTTTCGCCATGGTTTCACCAAATTTTCGCCTCGCGAAATTATACAACGCTGCGCCGCGTAACCCGGAGGAGAGCGATTCATTCGGGAGAAGGGCGATTAAATTTTATCTCGCGTTATTTCTGCTTGTAGTAGCCTGTGCTTGAAAGCTTTTAGCGGACGCAGTCGGAACTGTTTTGCTGATTTTTGTTATCTCCAAACAGCCGCTTCCTCTTAAACCTTCCCGCAGTTTTTCGTAATTCTCACGGCGATGGTGGAAGACGAAATTGTATGGTCTATTAAAACTCGTCGGAATCAATTTTGGTATTCAAAGTATACTGAATTGTCAAATTTTATAATATTTTAAAATCATTTTTCATAAGATCAGAGCATTCACAACCCCCATCCTCCTGGGCGAAAATTTGTTTTCTGTCGTACAGACTATAAAATCTGAGGTTCCTCTAAGAACTACCCTATAATATTCGTTTAATGTAATCAGGAGTTTAATAGTGCATAACTTAAGAAGAATCTCCTGCGTGGCCATTTTCGAGGAGCACATGGCGGTTGCTGACGAGCGCGGGTGCAAGAATGCGGCGGGATGATTTTCCGCGCGTATCCCAGGGGGCTCGCAGGAAATTCGTTACCCTCGATCCATTCTCCACGATCGTGGAATCGTTGCCCATTGCTGGGAAACAGTGGCCGAACGGCAGCGGTACCGGAAAAATCGATGGGTTCATTAGCCGTGCGCTTCCGCGAGTTTCTCCTCCCTTTTGTTCCTATTTTCGCACGTTCCAGGGGAGGGGGTTAACGATGCACGCATTCATACGTGACGCGTATTCATCGCGCGATGCCAGGAAACCGGGAAAGCTCGTGGGAAAAGGCGCGGAAGCGGTCGGGTGCACGCGCGAGCGGAAAATGTGCCGCGAATCGCGCTGCGAGCCTCGGATCGATCGCGCCTGCTCGCACGACCATCGGCTCTCGTGTTCTACACGGTGACTGGAATTTCATCCTGCCTTGCGATGCAGATTATTCTACCCGTTGCCACACTGCTCCATTGTTTGTCGACGCCCCGTTACAGCGGGTGCTCCAGCGATTGCCGAGTCTCCGGTGGAAAATCATCCATGTTTGACACGCTGTAACTTTGTGGAAAAAAGTCGGACGAGAGTCCACTTGGACTCGTTTCACAGCTTCAAGCATCTACTTTCACACTCTCCCCGGCTGTATTTTCGAAAACGGTTTTTTTTCTCTGCTAAGAGACAGGCGGAGAACCGAAAGCTACTTTCTCGCGTCGATACATCATGTTCAATCATTTCTCCAGAAACCTAAAAATTCTTTTCTCGACTCTAAAACTGCGAGGATTTTGAAGAAATTGAACTTCCTTCTCTATAATGAATTTTTAAAAAACTCTCTACGATTTTTTGTTACGATTTTATAGCAGATTGAGCACAAAATGTTTTCCAGCATCAAATCGGACCACAAATTGAAACGTCTCTGTGCAACGCAAAAAATCTTTTCCGCGGCCGAGTCTAGCATCGATCCAAAGATTGAGGTTCGCTCTTTACATCGAGCGCTTAAAAATTGACGTACGATTTTTCGTTGCGATTGCATAACAGTTTGAATAATGGGTGCGCGCTTTTCGGTCGCGATCAAGATGGAGCTCGAGAATGCACTATGCCGGAACGAATGCGTTCCTCGGCGGGCTCAGCGAGCTGGCCGTGTCGATGAATATTTATCGCTTTCAACAGTCGATTATGCGTCTGAATTTTAAAATGAGGCTGCCTACGAGCCGGGGAAGGGGGATGGGACTCGCGACGACACTCTACAGCTCTACGGGATCCCCTGGAACGGGATTACTCCGTTTTACGAGTCCCGCGGAAAGGTTCTCTCGCGGACGTTCTCCCGCTGCATTCGATGCAATTTCCTTCGGTAATAGGAAAAACTTTTATCTCCCGGCGCCCTGTCACGGGGACAATTGTTGCGGAATATCATTATCGCTGTTTGCTAAGTAGGGAATTTCTTTCGCGCGCGACTATGCTCGCTCAATTACCGGCCGAGCAGTTTCCGTTATGGCAACGGGCCGCGTCGATAATCGCCGACATAATCACGTCGCTCTCGACGATCATCACAGCACCCCATAAAATAATCGGACCTTCGTAGCGTTTATCCGGAACCCATCACTATTAAAGTACACGTCACTCTTTCGTATTTTTCAGGTTTTTTCTTTTCACGAAATTACGAGCAATTATTATAGACCTGAATGCAAATTTTAATCTTCTTACTTTATAGTACAGGCAATTAATCGTTGTGCAGACGAGAAATTATTTCGTGTTAGCCTTTATGCAAAATAAAAATGGTCCAAGAAATCGGATTAAAACGGAAATGTATTATCTCTTTTAATCCTCTTAAACAGCCGAAAATAGCATAATTATATCCGTGAATCTTTTAAATGTATTTTCAGGATTGCATTCGACCTAGTCACTTTTGTTGTAAATGCATAAAAGCAGATTTAATTATATGCTTCCACTGTGTCCGATTAAATATATGTAATCCCCCTGTGCAATTCTTTTAATTGTCAGTTGCATAAAAGAGAATTATACGCGCGTATAAATAAATAAAGAGCGTTCCACTGCGGAAAGAGAGTAACACTGACGTATATGGCTGACGTGTTCGAAAAGTTGAAAGTTTCAGCTCGAACGTGTGCTATAGCTCTCGTTTCACACATTCCAGTGGAAATATGTCATTGGTTTTTCCAAATGATTGGCTGCTAAACAGTGGATACCGGTTCCAATGCAAAAATGCTTCGACGGGAAAAATGTTTTCAGCTCGCTGAAAATCCACGCCGGTATAGGTCACTCGCCTATTTCCGAGCGTGGATCGATGAACGCCCAGTCACATGGGAATCACCATGAATCGCCAAGCGACCACGTTGCCAGGCTGTCTACAACCGTTCATCGTATTTCACCATTTATCTGCTCAAATTGTCCGCAAAATAGTCTCTGGTATCGTCACGGGCTGCAATCGGCATAGCATACAGTCATCAATTATTATAGCAACATGCCCTTAACGTCCCATCAATTTTCCAATTTTGTACTCTTCTGAATGTTAATATTTTTTACTGAAAAAGTTCACACTTGTTCCTCGAATACGCGGGAAAGTGTCCTGAAGTTTTCAAAAAGATCCGGCTCACAGTTATTTAGGAAAAAAACGCGATGTTATTCGAGTAAATTATTCCTGAGCTTCTCTTTTGCAAAATTAAGTGATATTCGAATGACTTTTTAAAAATAATTTTTTAATAATTATAAATATGCACGGGGATCTGCCATTGTCTTTTACATAGAAAAGAGTTAGAAAGCTTTAGGTCAATGATCCCGGTACTGTCATCTTAAAAGACCTCTCTGCAATCCAATTGCCCGGTAATTAGTCCGATTGAAATGCGCCTTGATTCGATTACCAGTTACTTCATATAATTGTTAATTTCAGCACGGCGCAATTATCCGAATCGCAATTGTAGGTCAGTGACAATTAACGGTTACATAGTGTGTCTAGTTATCGGAATGACTATTGCGCGTTCATCGTTGTTAGTGAATCGCGAATATTCGCGCGTAGCTAATGTAGTTCAGAAAAATCTGATAGAACCTGCACCGATACACGGAATTCAATTGCAGAACCACTGGAGCCTGAATCACGTTCGCAGAGGTTGCCAACTGATAATAACAAGGTCGCTTGTTAATTGGCGTTTTCAACTCGAAAATGCTAATTGCCAGCTCTTTTCGAACGGGAACAAAAGCAAAAAAAAAGCCGAAGAGAGAATCCGAGGAACACGCTGCAGTTCTCGTCAGCAATTGTCGACACTTCGTTCAGTTAAATCAAACGATGCGAAATGGACTTTCCCCGGCCGCAAATTAGACTATCCTTTTGCAAAATACGGTTTTGGAAAAAATTTCTCACTTGTCCCTCGAATTCAGGGTAAAATATCTTAAAAATTTCTGCAGATAAATTTATCTAGATCAACTTCCGCAGAATATTTTTCAACCAAAAAATTCACACTCATTCCTCGAATACGTGGTAAAAAGTCCTAAAAAATTCAAAAAGTTCCACTTCGTAGTTTAATGGAAAAAAACATATGAAACATCGCCTTTCTTCAAGAGCCTAGAACGTTTTCTCGATCGGAGGAAAACTGAGCCAGCTAGGGACGCAGGATTCGAGGAGGATTCCGCAGCGTGTTATCGCGAGTCGAACGAGAAACGGGGCAGCTTTCCCAGAGATTTTCCCGACGGTTTCATTTGGAATCGTCACGGGAGTTCTCTCTGTGTATCAAACGCGGATATCAGAGGCGGTCGGTAACGTCGAAATCGTGCTGGGTTGCTGCGCCGTATTCAGAGATGCCGCTCCGACGAAGCCGGGCGCCGCGACGCCAGCTCGACGCCAGTCCGACATGGAAAACCGCTCGTGTATATCCGTCGGATTAACGGGCTCTCGATCCAGAACTTGTTTCTCCGAGGGAGAGCAGCTCGACGAGGTACATGCGTTGCTGAACATCGACGATCGGGCAATTCTCTGCGCTCGGAAATTCCACCCCCTCATGCCACCCCTTCGCGCAACCATCCAGCAGTGCTGTTACTCGCACTTGAATAACCTCGATAAAATTTTATTTCATTTTTTCCTGGACTCAGGACACGTACAGAGTTGGCGAATTCTTCGAAACAAGATTTTTGAAAATCCTAATAATTGCAGAAATGCCCGTTCAACAGAGGAAAAATCAATTTTTACGAAAACACAAAATTCTTTGTACCTTTCACAGCGTATAGCTCCGCCATTTTGTGAGATATTCCCAATTAAAAAATTGCAATGGAAAGCTGAAAGTTGCATTTACAATCCCTTAAAAAGCAGAATTTTTCACTCAGTCATTGCTCTCGATAAAATTTCAAAATCTTAGGGGTAGTTTCTCCCTCGAGGTTCTAAAAAGATAGGAAGGACATTCTAAAGTCTCTCTTTCAGTAGAAGTGTGCCTAGCTTGAATCTTTTTGAAATATGCCCGTCTGCTTTTTGAGACAGTTTGCTTAAAATTTGGTTCGCCGGATCGGAAGTAGCATCGTCGGGTATAGTTGTAGCGAGGGTAAACAGGCTCGTCTGAACGGGCGTGACAGATTGATTCCTGATTGGCGCGGCCTATTAAAAATAATGGCTATAGCGATCGTCATCGAGGAGGCAGTTATAACGACATTAAGGGCCACTGGGAGATCGATCAATTATCCGTCGTTCGGATCCTGATCCGCCATTTTGGTGGCCGTTACCATTTATCAAAGCTCCTCGCGGATGGCCGGCGCATCAATAACGGATCAAACCATTTTCTCCGGACGGGAACCGGCCTGTACCATGGCGATCGGACGTGGTGGAAAAAGACAGTAACTAACGAGCCACCGAAGTCAGCCGGTGATAATTAATACGCGGAAATCACCGGGCCCGAACAAACGAGCAGTCGTTCCGGAGCGGAACGCGGCCAACTGATATTGATATGCTGCGATCCGCGGCATAATGCTCGAAAGCCTGACAAATTTCAATCGATCCGAGGACACGTGCGATTGGCAGCACCGACATTCCGACATTTTTAACAGCGAACCAGCCGCGAAACATACGAAAATGTAACGCCTCATAAATGTGTCCGAAGATTGCATTCACACAGCCCCTACGCTACGATTTATTTTATGGTTGCAGGGACCAGAACTTTTGCATTTAACTTTCTGGAAGAACAATAAACATAAATTGTGGATTTTATGCATTTATGACAGAAATAGGGGGACGCAATTTAAAATGGTAAAAACATTAAGACCATTTTTTTCCAATTTATTAAAATTGTTACAGGTAGAGAGACAATTTTACACGGTTTCAGTGTCTGTATATTCTCCATGTACATATTGGAAACAACAAACTAGAAATTAATAATATTTATTGCATATTATTACTCGTCAATTGTGTGTGTGTGTGTGTGTGAAATAGGGAACCGCTGTTAATCAACCCCGAGACTCGACAATCCCTTTTTGCGATCCTTCTTTCCTATTCGCCATCGAATCCAATCGAAAACGAAAAGAGGCTGTGGAAACTTCGGGATCTTACAAAGTTTCGGTGCGGAGTGCCAAGAGCCCTTGTTACACGAGGACATTACCCGTGATGTAATGTTGGCTCGTTTCGGAGCTGCAGCCGTCGATTGCTCCTCGAACAGAGGGTAGATCGCTGTTGAAAAGTATCGTTTTGAATCGATGTCTTTGTAGTTCGACGCTCGCAACTTCGCACGAGAAAATCGTTTAATTAGAGTGGTGTAATATAGTGGAAGCTATGGATTTACTATTGCCGTTTAGTATACACCGTGTCCCATAGTTAAGCTATCTGCTGATCGTGCTTAGGCGACGGATACATGGTTCGCTCCTACGTGGTCCGAAGGCCGGTCAGCCCGGTATTGGAAATCAATTAACCCGCGACCGTGGCGCGTCTGAAACCTCTCTACACCCCCGACCCTTTCCAACCCTTCCGTACACACGTGCAACCCCCGTGTGCTTCGTTATTAATACACAAGGAAGCAGAAAACGGCGGAGAAAACACTGAGATCGACAATTAGCCCGCGTGATTTACCCTCGGACTCCGCCGCGAGGAAATAGTCACTCGCTCGTCAACCTAAGTCCGAGTATTTGTCGCGTTAATCGATCCGTCCGGCTTTACGCTCCCTCGCTACAGATTTGATCAATCCTTAATATCTGCAAAGCATGTTGACGGGAAACAATATCGAGTATGTAGAGAAGACAAATTGTTTAAGATAAAGATCCTCAATCTACGACTGAACTGTATGCAGAAGAATTTTCGCTTTAAGTAATATTTTCAAAAGAGTTGGCTACGTTATATTGACCCTAAAAATTTGTTGAATTATTAATGAAATCGCTTTCGAACGGTTTATTCGGAATTTCTGTTGATCGAAGAACTAAAAAAGTGCCAATAATAAATTATATTTTACAGAACTCTCCCTTATGAAATAATGAATGTGAAACGCAGAGACGGTAACGCTCGCAATAGTTTTTTGAACAGCGAGACCACGCGTTCAAGCCGGCGTCGTCGCGTCGTTTAAAAATAAAGGTGACATAATTTAGGCCGTAAGGAGGTAACCCCGGTGAACTGCGATCGCGAGGGTAGTGACGGGTGCGTTTATCGCACGGGTGGCTAGCGCGAAGATCGATAAACAAGTTAAAATGAGTTAAAAAGGGGAACGTTAAGCAGTTCTAATCGTCGAATTCCTGTGTCGCGATAGGCCGCAGTATAGAGTCAGTTGAAATGATTGTCAATGCATCCCCCGGCTGCCAAGTAACGCGAACCATGTGTCCTTCGACCAAGTCAACCCCGTGGATCTGCATTATTGAGTCGCGTAATTACCAACCAACGACCAGCGACACACAAGAGAACTCTAAAACGAGAGCCACGCGACAGCTCCATCCGGGGTTTTTTTCCAGCGTGACACGATCGACGCCATTTTAGCCGAACACTTTTTTTCTTCTACCAGCGACCCCATTATTCCGCGAAAAATACCGCGATTCTTCTGCCTCGATTATTTCGAAATTCGAGAGCGAGAGAGGATTCAATTGTTAATGGTATATAATGCGAGATATCAGGGACTCCGCGCCGTAGTTTGCAGCATGGCGTCGAAACGGCGTTAAAATTGCAGTTTCCGATTCGTTCGCTTTTCCATTTTTGATCGAGAGCTCCCCCGACTCGAACGCTGCCGTTGCAAATTTTTATTACAGACATTCTACGCATTTGTGGCTATTGCAGAACATTTGAAAACACTGCTCTTTCCTCAATTCCTATTCGATTTTTATTGAGGATAATCCACGCGATGAACTTGCTAAAACTGCAATTTGTAATTTGTTTATATTTTTCCCTTATTTCTGATCGAGCTATGACTCACGTTTCCTCGGAAAATATCGAAGTTAGTAGAAAAGGTTAGTCTCGGTTTCTTTCGCGGAGAAAGTTGTTCAGGGAAGGACTGGGTTGCGTTAACGTCCCATTTGACCGGTTACTTCTTTAAACAAACCATCCGCATTTCTCCCTAGCGATTCGGTTCAAGGCTCGGTCTCCCTGATCGATTCCTTTGACGAACCTGTGAAGCCCTTTCAACCAAATAATCCCTGCAGCATTCTAACCATCCACGCGAGTGCCTCTAATTTTTTGGCAAATGAACCTTGAATCTGCCTGCCGCAATTTTTCTTAACGGCCCGAACCCATTAAGTGCGTTCGCCAACTCTAAACTCTTAAGTACGATCTGACAGGTCGACTTTTTCGGTAAAAAGGTAGTAAAATGTTCGGATTACGCTTCGTTGAATTTTTCATATCTAAAGCACCCCTGAAAGCTGCAAAAATATTTTTTAAAGATTTTCATTCTTGATATTTCAGTCGATGCAGAGAATAATTAATGTTTAATATAATTGCTGTTTCATGTAACTATATATTCTCATTATTATTTAAAAGAAATTTTTATTTTGAAGCGTTTCACGCAACGACTAAAAAAGAGTTTTATTTCGCAAATAAATTCGCAGTTTGGTTATCGTAATACGTGTTTTAACAATGAAATTTATTCAATCGGTTTTTAAAATTGTGGACTGAAGAGCCAGTCGGTGGCATTGGTGAGTGTGTTGTTAATTTTTGATTTCCTCCGCCAACTCGATCGAGCCACAATGCGAGTGTGTCCCTACTGGTACATCGTAAATTGCGTAAATCTTTATCGCGTTAACTTGATCGCATCGGGAACAAAACAAATTCCGGTAACAACTTTGGCTCGGAATTGTGTTTGCAATTACCAGCGCATAATTCGACAACAATTCTGCATGTCGAAGGCTCCGTATAATTTCCGATCAAACAGATATGAAATTGATGAGTATTTAAACAGAGCTGTCAGTCTTCCTGCTTTGCGTTTGAATAAACGAGATTTTGTATTTTGTTGGTGAACGCAAACGTTCTTTGTTCTTGTGGATATTAAACTTTTCCAACGATTGTGTATCTTTTACAGTCGACGTTAATAATCATTTTCTTTGTCGGGGAAATTATTCGAAATAATAATAATACTGCTGTCCCTGTGGCGAAAATAAATTACATCGCGGTAATTCAAGTGATTTCCACATTCGTTTCACGGAATTTAATTAAAAATATATATGTATATTAATCATTATTTTCTTGCTGGAGAAATTGTCGAAAATAAATCTCGAAGGGAGAGAGAGAGAGTCATATACACATATATTAATAATTCGAACTGAATTGCAAATTTAAATCTGGAAAATTTAAACCGTGCATACTGAATTAAACGGACTTTGTAATTTGCAACCCTTTAACACATTTTATCACCTACGAGTGTGCACGGCTCGCCGGTCTAATTAGCAATGAATCATAGATTGGCTCCAATCTAGCCACGCGTCTTGAACAAGAGAAATATTTGCACAGTCACTGCCGGCACGAATTAACTGTGAATTATGAATCAGGTTCAATCCGGCGGCCACCGGTGGACATTAGAGACCAGGTTCAACTATTTTCGATCAGGACGATGCTTGTCCCAATTCCAGTAATCACAGGGGCTCTCTCGAGTCCTCCTCTCTCGCGTCTGGAGCATCATTTGTTTATTTTTAAAAATTGCAATTTACTATCAGTTAAATTAAAATGACTGGGTCTTTCGTTATCAAGTAGCAGGGTAAATTATTTTTACAAAGTAAATTATTTAAACAAATTTAGACGTACATGGAGATGTAAGAAACATATCATAGGCACAAGAAATTCTTAAGGGGATAGACTCCTTTTTCCAGGATTGCAAGGGATTGCATTTCTCGATAATACAAACACGGGGTTTTACAGTAGTCAAAAACGCTAGATAAAAGATCGATCTAGGGCGCTATCTCCCTCAAAAGTCATGTTTTTTCGTCTACGAGGCGTAATTTGCAATTATTCGGAAGGATACAACTGCGCATGTAGCTATTTTCATGGCAACTAAACAAGTAAACGAAAAAATAGGACTTTCGAGGGAGATAGTGCCCTGCATCGATCTTTTATCTAGCGTTTTTGACTACTGAAAAATCCCGTGTTTGTATTATCGAGAAGTGAGAAGTCGAATCCCACACCCTGCAATCCTGGAAACGAGTCTTAATCGGTCCAATAGACGAGGGAATGATTGATGAAACAGTGGGTGTATGGTGCACCAGACACCCTGTAGATCGCGATAGGCGTTTACGGTGGGAGGAGGGCGGATGGGTATAGTGTGTATCGATTATTCGGTCGTCTTTCACGTGAAACTCACGGATGCTGCCGATGCTCGGGATATCTGACGTGTCGTTCCTCTGAGAAGCCATAGATGCCGGCTACCGCGGCCATACCTCAATCTCCTCGGGCAACAGAGGACGCGATGATGGCCATTCCAGGTTCATAATACCTCTCCGGCGGATCGAGACAGAGACAGATCTAGGAGCAGCTGGCTGGTCGTCCCGTGTCCGGTGTCATCTCGTGTCTCCGTGGAGCATGGACCGTGTGCGCCGGCCGTGCGTCTCTCTATTTTCAGCCGGGCGTGCCGATCGACAGGAACCGAGCTCTCCGCTCCATAAGCGGCCTTGTCCCCCTTCTAAAATAAACCACGAGACCAGCGACGACGACCACCAAGGTCGAGCATCCCCCGAGAACACCTCGTGCCGGTCCAGAAGTCGTGGATCTCTCGGTGTTCTCACTTCTCACCGAACAATCCTCCTTCCGGGCAACCCTCTTCTGTACACCCGATTTCCACACCCTCACTCGCGCGCACACGAAACCCTCCCGCCCTTATCGTCTTCCTCAGTACCTGAAGACAGAGGTCGCGAGATCTCCAACTGCTCGAAGCTACGGAAATCTTTACCGAACAACCGCTCGACTCACTCTCTGCTACCAAACATCTGCTATAGTATTGTTAAAAATAATGACAGGATGATCAACTTGGACTCATTCTGAAGCTGCAAGTCTCTAGTTTCACGACGCATTGCTTATTTTTGTTTAGGAAATTTTTTCATGATGCAATTGGTCAGAAACGGAAGACACGTGTGGTTTCGAGAATGTAATATTGAAATGATTGCAGAAAAGTTAAAAAATTTTTCTCGTGGATGAATCCACCGGGAATTTACAGATTGAAGTCTCTTCTTTACAACGAGACCTCAAAACTTGCTGTACGATTATTTTTAACGACTTTATTACACTTTAAATGGAAGAACGTAGCAGAGTTAAATCGAGACGGTTCACAGCTGCTCTCTCGTTTAGCACGGAACGATGTCTGAGGGCTCGGATGGATTTTCTGTTGCAAATTCTACGCGGTAGAATTAGAAGAGAGATTTTGGCAACGCGCGCCGCACACGTTGCTACGGTTTCGGCTGCGGAGAAACTGCCAACCGACGGGGGTAGTTTAGAAATCGAAAACGGGGTGGCATTTTCGAGCAGAGGGGACGCATTGCGTATTTTCTCTCGTTACTGTGCTATCGTTTCAGTCAGTTCGACTACTTCCGTCCATGCTTATGATATACTATTCACAAGGATCCGCAGCGTTATTGTTCTTGTCGAGTCACTATAATGATCATTCGCCAGGCACCGACAGGACGTCAGAACTTTCGGAAAACGTCACGTGCCCCCGCAACAATGAATAACGACCGTGTGACCCGGGTCCTTAATTTTCATTTGCCATTCAACATTCAAGGTTCTTTTTGCTCGGACTCGGAGCTTCTTGCCAGTGCTCTGATTCTCTTTCCCCCCGGAGCGTCCCCGTTAATTTAACCAACCTCCATTTTCGCGAGCAACCCCGGCCCTTTCTGACGCCGTCCGCAAAATTGAAAAAACGCTTTTCCGCGACGGCTACGATTGATTTATGGGCGAACCGATTTGCCAGCGCGAGTGTCTCGAACGCGTTGGTAATTCTACGTTCTCGGATTTCCTGTTTTGTCGCCTTTTCTTTCTGTTTTAGCTCCGTTTCCACCCAGGCGGGTAAATCTCGCATCACTGTCAGCTAATCTTTTAATGCGAAAGAAACTGTTGTTGCTATTGTTCAGAAATTTTGTGGCTTTATTCATCATCGTTCGGAGGTTATGTAGGAATTTTTTCGAATAAAAATGGGCGTTCGATTTGAAGTTATGGCAGATTGAAGAGAATTCTTTGAAAAATGGTACCACCTTCTGGTGGTCTGGGGACATCGTTAGGTCTGATTTATTGGAAATGAAATTGCTCTGTGTATCCTTCTGAAACTTTGTGGTTTTATTCATCACTGTTTGGAGAATGTACAGCAATTTTTTCGAGTAAAAATATTCATTCGTTCCAAAGTTATGGCAGTATGAAGGGAGCACTCTCGAAATAGATTGAACATTCACGTTCTATGTAGAAAATTATTGTTTCAGTGATCGGAGGGCGAGTTTGACGACTTTTCCGACTAGCCATACCAATAAACTCCTGTAGATAAGAGACAAGTATTATTGCTTCGACCATTGTGCCAGTTTCAGCTTAGCATTCCACGAAAAGATTTCCTGGCTATTTTCCTGATAATGTTAAAAATGAAGCAGCGGCTCTCGTGGTTCCGCAACCGATCGAAATTCTGCACGATGAATGGACACTTCGACAATTAATTTTCAAGGAAACAATAAAAACTCCACACAATTCAATCAATCTACTTCACTGATCCTAGAAATTTTCTGTATCTCGCGAATTTTAAATTAATTTGAAACAGTACGGAAATAAAGTAGCAGAACTTCCTGGAGCGTTTCTCAAATACCGGCGGCTATTAATATGTTTCGTTCCCGATATTTTTCTAACAAATACTCGTTCAGATTTCGCTGAAATATCGGCTCGAATTTGCCGGTCAAACAAACCGAGCAGGTGTGGAGGTGTGCAGGTGCTAGAGGTTCGAGCGCAGCGAGAGAGTTATTGGAGCGCTTCCGCCCGCCTCCTACTTCCTGATTAGTCAGCTGAGTTGCTAAGAACTGTGATTGACGATCAATGATCCATGGCGTGAACGGGGACGCTCTTAAATAGACGATAACCATAAAACTTCAGGCACCCGATGAAAATGCTCGCGAAAGGATATACAGTTTCCACTCGGGACAGGCTCGTTAAATCCTCTCACTCTGAAACCTAATAAAATTGATATACCCTTTTCCGCTAAACAGCATTGCTTGCACACCCATTTTTAACACTGTCATTCTCAGAATCACTAACTTCGCTGCTCTGGCAATGGAATTTCTAAACGACTAAAGGAACACAATGAGTTTAAGTCATTAGTTGCTTTCGTTTAGTTGAAAGGGATTATGCAGTTCTTACAACATGCAGCTCATGGTATTTGAGCGCACGTATGGAGGAAGTGCAACACACAAAGCAGACGTAGCATTCAACTTTGTCCTGCATAACTTTTTTCCAGCGATATTGAAAGCTGTAGAATACAAATATTTCATTCTGTTTATTTATAGGTCACGTGGAACATTATTAATGATGGAAGTATCGATCAAAATGGCCGGCTCTAGTTTTCTCGCTTCAGAAGAAACAGTACTCGTAAAACCAGCTTTATATATATATAAACAAATATTGATTTAAAAATTAATATGAAACTGATTTAAGAAAAAGTATGAACGAACGCTACTATAATTTTCCATTGTAATGATTTGTAACAATTTTACAAATCATTTTTCTGATGCGACTCCCCACCCTAAGACCACAAAAATCTTTCATTGTCAATATAGGGTTTTCTGAACGCTCAAATAATTCCTTCAACAATCATATCTACAGCATCGATCAAATATTTCCCGCGAGGGGTGGTCGAACGAACGTACGACCAAACAGAGGAAAAATCGTGGAATGCGTTGGCACGCGATCCGGAAGTCGGCCGCGGAAATTCGAAATTAATAAAAGGCGGGGAGCGACTTTGTCCGGCGTGGTTCCGGAGTAGAATCGCGGAATCGTTTACGGCTGCGGAGCGTTTGTCGGCCAGGTTTTGTCCGAGGTTCGGTCGAACCGGGAACGTGAACGTGAACACGTGAAAATGTGAACGGGAGAACGAGGTTTGACGGGGGTTGGCCGCGTCGGTGCAGCGGTGCAGTGGTATGGTGCAGCGTCGGTCTCTGCAGCCGCGACACGCGGCCTTTTGTCCATCGATTTCAGACCGCGCGCGGCGTGCAGCCGCTCCCGTTCGATAGAAACCTCGCACCCGACGCGTATTGCGTCCGTTTTCATCGTCCACCCCGCAAACCCGAATTGTTTTCCGTCGCCCTTCAGCTCCCTTTTCCCTTTAACACAGATCGGGGACCTTATCGATAATGTCACGCTCGCTATTCCAATTTGCATTTTCTTTGCGATCTACGGTGGTCCAAGAATTAAAATATTAGCACACAATTGTTCTCAAACGTAACATTGCCTCAACCCATTTCATCCCCCTTTGTCCCTTTGTCTCTTTGTCCCTTTCGCACAGATGAGGTGATAGCAATTTCAATTTGCATTTTCTTTGCGGTGGTCCGTGAATTAAAATATTAGCAAGTTTAATTAAATGTAATGTTGTTCCACCCCCTTCATTTTCTTTTTCATTTTAGTCTTTCATTCCGGCGCGACCGGTAACTTAAAAAGACTCTGTTCAGGGAAACACCGGGACGCCATGCTATAAATAACTAGCGTCAATTTAATCGTTCCCGCGGATGTTTACGAGGGACCGTCTTCGGACGAGTTCGTAGCAGCGTTATACGCGTTTATTTCCGTCGTAAATTACTTTTGCCGACGGTGGTCACGTTCGTTATTTGATCCTTCAGCAATGCTTAATGACGGAAAATATGGAGTCGGAGCTATTAAACCTACAATTTGACAGTTTTATCTTTCGACTCGTTTGGTAAAAATAAATTCATTGATCAACTGCAACTAAAAGTGAAATCAATTACTTTGCTCAGTACTTTAGATCATCTCAATTCTCAATTCAATTATTAAACAAAATTTCTAGCCATTTTTTAAAGAGATTATTTTTTTTTAATAATTTCTCATGGAGATACGTAGACACATAAAAGACGGAAAAATATTGTATATTTAGTGTATCTGCAATCATATGAATTTCCATGCACATCTGTAGTCGATAAATCGCTTCGACAGGATGAGGGGTTTGTTAAAAATTGTTCCGAGCATGGACTACAAGTTTGAAAAGACAAACGCGAATATAAAACGAGCAGGATGGGATTTTACGAGGCCGCGACTGGTCCCGAGGCAAAGATCGTCCCTTTTTCTGGTCGTGCAATGAATTCGCTCGAGCCATGTGTATTTCAAGGGAGGAACAGGGAGACTGAGGGATGTGAACGTGGGTTCACAGGGTTCACGGGTCCAGCGACCGAGATACGAGAAGCTATCGCGAGAAACGGCAATGTTGAACCGATGTTTATGCCTCTGTCGTTCCAGGTGGTTGAGATATGGTAATCGATACGGCACGCGACACCGTGCACCGAGTTGCATTTCGAGGTAACTCGCCACTCCGTTCCGCGGATACGATCACTGAACACGACTCTTTAAAACATCCTTAACTTTCAACCCTTCGAGAACCGCATTGGACCTCGATTCCTCTCGCTCATACCTGTCATTTTTCTCTATCTACCTTGTCTGCATCTATTTTTAATTCACAGTCTTTACAATTGAAGGCAGAAATATGTTCGTACACAAGGAGGAAGTCTTTTCAATTTAATTTAATCAGCACCTATAGTAATAATGTAAAATTATATCATTATTAATAATCTCCGAGTTTTATTAAGAACTTCACTTGAAATTAGAACGGATACTGAGAAGTCGATTAAATTAAATCGAATAAATTCTACCAAAACAGTAAACAACTTATTGAAACTATTAAAAAAGGAAGAACAATCTCCTCGTCTCGCAAAATTAAAACCACTCTAATTTTCTCTCACGCACAGAATAAATTACCGTATCCCATTCCCACAGTTTGCCACGCGAAGTTCGCCAACACAGAAAACTCCCATCGACCAATTTCCGGAAAATCCCGACGCCAAGCTCGGAAGTTCCGCGATCGGGAAACAAATCGCGCCGAAAATTTCATGGTTGTTCGAAACAATCTCTTCGGAATAATTCTACGCGCGGGTTTACGTTCGGGGAAGTTTGCTATCGAAAGTCAAACTGATCGAGCGCCTCAGACAAAGTTTCGACGTGAAGTTATCGTCGAGGGTCTAACCGACAACGGCTTCAAATCTAGCAGTCGAAGTTCGAATTTTGATACGACTTACTAGCATGAACCGATACGAGACGAATCGCCTGGGGACTTCGAATAGAGCTACCGAAACATGCTATCTCTCTGTTCGCCTAAACGCGGGCCACTTTCACTGAACGATCCGAGAAGTCACCACTCGAGCGGTGAACACGTCGCACTTCGTACACTGCTTAACCATTTTCTTTTTTTTTTTTATTAAATCAGGGAAACGAGAAACCACGCGAGGAACTGTGCACACTGTCGATGGAAACCGGGGGACGCACGTCCGTCGTATTCCTCGAGTCTCCGGGTGCAGTTCGAGTGCACTGTCGGTGCAACGAGGTGCGCGTCGTTCGACGGTCACGCTACGCTTTTCCCGGACGGACTGAAAAAGAAAGCGGCACAGCGTTCGCGAGCGACGCGGAACGTCTATTGTTGACAGGTCGAAAGGTAACTGCGGCACGCCGAGTTCCTCTCGCCGAGAGGCAAGGTCCCACGAGCGCCACGTGCTACCCTCGATTGGCTCCGCCCACCAGCTGCATCCTCATTAAGCGGCTAATTTCATCCCCCCCCCCCTACGGAATCGCCTCGTTTACTCGATATAGCCCATCAATGGAACGATTACGTCGTTAAGGACTCGTACTTCTTATACTCGAATCTGACTCTCTGTGCTTCACATGAACATGATTCGCTTAAAGGGGCCTATTCGCCATCAAGCATTTTGCGCAACAATGCCTATTGCGCAACGTGATTGATCGTGAATGATAGTGATTGACTAATTGCGCAACATGCTTGATCGTGGATAGGCCCCTTAAGTGACTGATTTCAGCCCCATCCTCGTTCCCTTCGACGCTTTCTGTTAACTAATCGATTGGATTAAAAGGAGCATGTACTAAGGAATTAAAAAGGGCGATTGAAGTAAACTGGTAAAAATATTTTCGAAAGTTTTTTCGAAAATGATGGCTTGAGATATGATAAACAGAAGTTGTACTGATTCTCATTCAATGACTCCGTTGAAGAGTGCTCTCGAATAGATTGCCCTAAACTCGCCGACTTCCCCCAACAGCAAACAGAAGTGGTCAAGAGAGACCTACTATCGAAGATAGTAGAGTATGCTTGAGGGTGTGGAGGTAGTTTTGTCGGAGGGTGGTTGGAAACAGCCAAAGAAAGTTCGGCGACGATCTATGTGTAATATAACCCCGAGGGTTCGGGCAAGAATGGTTTGAGATGATCAAAGAGGTCTGATAAAGATGGCCAAAGGAAGTTTGAGATGAATCGCACGATAGGGACCGGAGACGGTTTGATGTGGATCGTCAAAGGCCAGCCGGGGGAGGATTGAAGGATGCTAAAAGTTCGCCGGAGGGACTCGTGATAGGTGATCTAGGAATATTTCAGACGATTGCTGATGTCCAGATTGTAGATCGATGGGGAACTTCGTAGAATTTAATCAAATCACAACCATAATACAATTAAGTTCCTGTTTTAACAGTCTGACTGCCCAACCAGCAAAGAGTGGTTAAAGTTCACAGTTGATGTTAAAAATCAAGGAATCTTGAAAAGGATGTTGATCAATAATGACTAGGATGGAACTCGATGCTGAAGGTTCTCAAACTTGAAGATCAGCAACTGCCGAAGGTTTCAAGGCAAGAATCCTCAAACTTGACAGGAAGAATGATTAGCAATAATATCCAGCGTGGTTCAAGGACCAAACCTAGAGAAAAGTCCAATCCTGCAAAGGACGTTGAAAGATGATTAAAGTGTGTTCACCAGCGATTTCCAAAGGAGGTTGACGGTCAAGGATGATCAAAGCTGTTCGGAGAAGGAAGTCAAAGCGAGAATGCTCTGAGAAACGCGAGGGGTAGAGGGTCACCGAAGAATGTAGCAGGGTGGAATCCAAAGAGTTGAAAGTAACAAAGGGCAGCCAAGGCCGTCGAACGAACTGGCAAGGGAAGTCAGGGGAAGAGAGAGAGAGAGAGAGAGAGAGAGAGAGAGAGAATCTTTCGAAAGGGGTTCGTCTTGGTCGAAGGCTCGACGAAGAATGAGAATTTTCGACTCCACCAGCTCCATTTGTACCGTGTTCGGCCGACAATAAAGGTGTAGGTTCTTCTATTTATCCATTCACAGAATCGATCAATAAGCCGGAATCGATTCGAGGAGCCCCTATGTTCCTGTTGCTGAATAACTGTTATCATTGATTTCCCTGAGGGGGGGATCGCTCTGGCTATCTGTCGCGATCATTGTTTACCTTGTACGCGATGTCGCATAGTGTTTTCACGACAGCAACGACTCGTTATTAATTCCCGGGGGAATAAATCGCCCCGTCTGTCGACTGTTCTATGAATTGTAGAACCTGTGGCATCATCGATCTTACGCGATCTACGATCATTCGACTCTGATAGATCGACATCCGTGGCCCGATCTACGGCTTTCCTGAACTCACTGTTTAAATGAAATATCTGATGGCAATCGTGAGAGATCTTTCACTCTTAAGCTTGATTTTTTGACGTGTTGGGTTTGCGAAAAATCTAAACAAATTTCATTTTCAATTTTTCACTCAAAATATAAAAATTGTTTGCATCAGTTGCAAGGTACTGGGGCCAAGTAAATATTCATTTCTTACTCCATCAATTTTAATACGTCAGTAACATATTTGAATCATTTCACATTTCGCATCGGTGGACCTCCTCATAAAAATGATTAAGAAAAGAAATAAATGTCTCTAGCTCCAGCATCTTGAAGTTAAAGCGAATTTTCATTTTGCATAAAAGTGTAGTAACAATGAATAAGAACGGTAACGGCGAAGAGGCTGCTCGCCACAAAGTCTTGGAGGAGATTCACAACGACCGTTTACCGCGTCTTATTTTCGCTCGCGTCGGCGAAATCGTCGATAAATCCGTTTGATAATGGATAATTGTCGCGAGACCGGACAGTTTTGGCACCGATCAACCCGGCCGCGATTCATCCGAGGATCCATACGATCCGCCATTATCGCGACACAGTAAATCCGGGAAAGTTGCGAGGACTTTATATCTTGCGATCGGACGCTCGTAAACGCCAGTTCTCGAAAAATTGCAGTTACCACGGGACGCACACGAGGCTAATTCGGTCAGAGCCGCTGTTGGAGTACCGCGTTATGGTAACGTACGATCGGTTCGTCCTTCCTGCCCGATTCCTCCAAAATTTTTATCACCGAAGACCGAGCCCCTGGCTAGAAAATTTTTCTCGAACTTCCGAACATATATTGTAGGGAACACTAGGTATATTGCAGATACTTTGGTCAAAATAGTATTAATCATGTAACGATCCAAACTGTACGATCTAAGAAACAGCACCGACCCGACGGATTCTTTTAAATTCACTCTTTACAGTGTTATCATTAACCAATAATAGTTGAAATAAAAAGTACATTTGAAATCCGACAAGTAAGCGATTGTTTCTGAATATATAGGGGAGGATTCTGCATATTTTCCGCGAATGTAACGGGTGTCCCAGCAATGCGCAAAACGTGTCCTAAAGGGATAGGCCGGATGGGGGTAATTCGGACACGTGGAGGGGCGTCAAAACAAATTCAGTAATAATAGCGAGGTGGATCCGTCGAAATCAGGTGGGCAACGATGGGGAACATAATTACATCTTACGATCGAGCGGAAGCAGAACACGCGGCCGTGCATTAATTCGCGTTGCACAATGGATTCGGCGACGCGTGCACCCTCTGCCCGCTATCTCTCCGTTAATCCGCGGAATTTATTGGCACGAATTGTTTTGTAGGTTTCCATAGTCATTTCGCATGCCGTTCACTGTCAATTTATTTTTTCGCTCTCCTCCCTGCTTCATTAACAGGACAGCGAATTTTACGCATATCTGACCAAAATTAGTAGCTACCATTAACAACACTAAAAAGATTAAAACAAACTCATAAAAATGTTGAAGAGAGGAAAAAGATTCTCCTTTTCTCGCAATCGACGCAGAAAAATTTTATTTTGCATAAAAATTGTTTAACATGTCTCCAACTCGCAAAGATCGGCCTGTCGTAACAGACGCATGAAATATTTATTTCGCCTAAAGATCTGCAGTGTAGTCGTGACTCATGGGTCATCGCTCCCGAATCGACTGATTGAACGTCATCGGGTACTCTCGATCGAAGGAAGTAACTATTTCGCTTTCTGCGAGACCACGCAAATATACATATGTATATGCAAGCTGCCAGCTGATCGCCGATTACGATAGCGGCTGCAATTTTATGCTCCGCGGCAATTTGCTCGAACGTTGGCTAAATAATTGATCGTCCGCGAGTTTATTATCCAACCCCCATCTACATTATGTTGCACCCGTACGCTTTAAGTCGCGTAATCACGTTAAGCCGCGTTCAACAAACGAAGGTCAAGCCAGTAACAAATGACAACGGCCACTTCAGAAAATTCGGTTTTCACACCTCAGACAACAATCATTCTATTTCCATACTTCTCTTTGTGAATTTATGATTCCCAGAAATTCAAATGTTAATCTGCGTCCATTAAAAAATTGCGGACGCACCCGTTCGAAACAGATGATTTTAAAAAAATTTTTCAAAGCTACTAAAAGTTGCAAAAGATTTTGGACTAATTCTCGCAGTGAATGCACGGCGCAAAGTCTCGAGAAAAAAAGGAACGGATTGATGGTCGCCAAGGCCTCAATTATGCCAGTAATGGCGCACGCCACGCCGCAAGAGCAGATCGTGACGCGTATCGAAAGCGAGACAGTAATTACCGACACGATGAAATCGCAACCTCGATATCCTCGATAACGATACTTCGATATTGTCGAATTTCCTCGTCGGCCGAGCCTTATCGGATGCGAGACGGTCGCGGCTTTTGCACGTGCGAGATTGTCGCCGAGATTCTCAACGCGATCGCGAGAAGAACGAGCGTGCCGCTTCGTTTTATGGCTCTTTGTCGAGGCTCAGATCGTTTCGTTCACGATCTAGATAGCACATCTTGCATTTTTCAATATTTCTTGCTGTGTCCTGCACCAAACTTCGTAAACTCCGAACTAAAACGCAAGATGCTGTTCGCACCAGAAAATTCAATCAAAGTTCACTTGTTGCCAAAATTATTTTTCTATGTTGAAGGAATTTTGTCTTTACTCGGTCTTGTAGTTAACTATTTGGGAACGTCTCTGGGAAATCTCGCAAGTCAGAATATATCATATTTTCGAAGTTAGCAATTTCTTTAATTGAACTGATTTAGCAGCAACTGGAGAAGTCCGGTAACGAAATTTCAGTAAAAATTGAGAAAATACTGTTATAAAAATTGTCCGGAGAAATTGCCTAGGACCATTTATCTGGATAAAAAAATGGTCCAGTGGAAATTCGTCAAGGAACATTAGATGCTGTCTCGGGAAAAAGGGGAGCTGTTGTGAACGGCGTCGTGTCGCGTGTCGCGCGCTGCTCGTCGTTCTCATTCGCGTCGAATTTATGCGCGCTGAGGCGTTTATTTTCAGTGGGAACTCGAGCTTCCATAAAGAACGCTCTTTCAAATAAACTGCTCGAGGAATTTAAATGGACCGCCTAAGCGCGGCCCCGTTGTTTCTGGCGGGAATTGCGCCGGTGATTCAAAAATGGTGTAATGGACACAGGAAACTTTCTTCCAAGGCCGTTCCTTCCGCCTCATTGGACTCTACCCTCCTCTTTCATCTGTCCGATCGCGGAATCAAGACTGTAAACATATTCGCCTATAATTGGACCGTATCCTTCGTTGTTAGAAAAATCCTTCGTTGTTCGAATTCGAACTTCGAAGTTAAAATGACAATATTTTATGACACAGTCTAATACAATCCGTCATTATTAGACTGCGGATCTTTATGCAAAATAAAAAATGTTTGCATTGAGTGCAAGACACAGGAGCCAATAAAAAATTTCATTCTTCTTTCAATTATCTTGTTAAGGTGAAACTAGTACACTTAAATATTTTTAATACCTCCACTGTTTTAAATTGTACGTACCCATTTTTGTCGTAAATGCATAAAATCCGCAGTCTGCTCATTATAAGTATACTCATTGTTGTACTTGTTGAAGTAAGCATTATAGTAATTGGAATGTCCTCTTTACGAGTTACAAGTTTATGGATTATGGCACGATTAAAATTGCAGGGGCCGGTGCTAATCTATACATTCATAAGAATGAGTTGGTTCAATGCGGAATGGTAAATTTCAAGAATTTCAAAATAATATTCTATTATCCTCTTTTGAATATTACGTCCAGTGACCACGATCGTACGATCGAACTATCCATTGTGGAAATTGCGAAACACGTTTCACGCGAGTGTGTAGAGGCGATACAGGTGCAAAAAGGCAAGGAAGGGTGCACGACCGATAAACCGTCGGCGATTCCTTATTCAGTCGATCGGAGCCGCGAAACTTTCCCGTTCGATCGACCGTGACACATTTGTTTGCACGTGGCTCGGCCTCTCTCTCTCTCGTTAGTCCGTTCTCGCGAGTCTCCGCGAAAATTTTGTTTCGATCTTGCGCGGTGACAGATCCTCGTCGACGTGAGTTGTTCCCCCGGGGAAATGAACGGCACGATGAGCATTACGTTATCGAAATTCGACGGATTTCAGGCCCGGGGAACAACGAACGCGACGTCGTCGTCGGCAGTTCGAGTCCGATTAGAGCTGGGCGACGTCGTTAGCGATAAACGTCGACGGGTTCACGCTGGTTTCCGTTGTGCACCGAGCTCGATAGCGCGCAGTCATAATCTCTCTTGCCTCTGTGTATGGTACTCGTCCGCGGGCATCTCTTGTTCCAGCGTATCGTAAATGCTCGAATATCCCGATATCATTGAAGAATTTCGCTTCGATGCTGGCCTCCGCGAATTTCCCGAAACTTACTCATGCCTCCGAACACGCTATTAACACTACACCGACTACCTCCGATCAGAATGACCGGTTCCAGATTACTTATTTTACAATTATTAAAAGATTAATACGAAAATTTCAATTTTGAATCCTCTCAACGCGAAAGATGGGGCGAGTCCGAAACAAGAGATATCGATATTCACTCATAAAATGTAGTGGAAAATGGATGAATTTGAAGTAAACGCGTCGTAGATAGGTGACGACGACGAAGATATTCAGGGGCACATCGCCGGGGTTATTTCTGCCTGGAAAAGGGACCGGGCCAAAGCGGGTTCGGCTGAAAGACCTCGCGGATAATCTATGTGGTCGCACGCCTAATTCGCGGCGGCAGAAAGATCGGATTAATGCCGCCCCACGTACCGTCCTCGTCGAGGATGCAATTAAGTCTCGAATGCAGGAATCGCGGCCCGGACTACCATGCCACGGATCGCAGCGATGCGTTTCGGCGATCCACGAGGACAAGCGATACAGATTCCCCGAAGTCTTCCGGAGAATAATATCTCGTTAACGGGCCGACAAGATGGCCGACCCGACTTCGTACAGCGTCTGCCATTTTGGTCACGAACCGATGCGGCACTGTCCGAGGACGTTCGTGTCGGATGCTGTTATTTCGGATGCTCTTAACGTTTCTTTTGTTCTTCCTTTTCCTGCCTCTTTAGATCGAGAGTGGACCAGAAACATGTGCCAGATACAAACATGTCCATTTTGGAGAAACGCTGATAGAGAGGAAGACAATAGTACTGGAAAAATTAGACCAATTTATTTTTTGCATTTCGGATCATTTTTATTCTGCGAGCAAACATTAGTGATCATTTCATTTGGACAATAGTTAATGAATTAATTCAGCTAATCTGAATTGGAAACTGGCGCTGTTTTTTGAATAGTGTCTCCTTATTTAATCGATTGAATCGTTTACAATTGATTGAGCAGGTGCTGAAGAAGGGCGGACGTTTTAAATATCGCGAGTTATTTTTCAATTTATTCGGAAGAGCCAATATGCAATTCCATTTTCGGGAAGGGCGTATTTGCATTTTCTCGGTGCATCGTTGCATTTATGAAGAAAAGTGAAGTGGTGGGAAAACAAACCTTTCCTCTTCGCCACTCAGCTTTGCCTCTACAACTTTTTTCCGGCGCTAACCGTACTCGAAATATAACCCGTCCCAATTGCACGACTCTACCTATACACGTACATAGTTTGTGCTTAAATGTAAAATGGACCAGCAACTCTGAAACTATTGTAGCCACGAACAACGTGTTCGTTCGAGGGACGTGCGGTTTACGCGTAAGGTGCGATAAAATGCCACTAAAAAATCGTACACCGAATTTTATGGTCTCAATGCGAGGGGAGAACTTTAATCTTCGAATCCACAGTGGTTTCGGTCGCGAGAAACATTTTGTAAGCTCTGTACAGTTGAAAATCTAGAATAGTACAGTTTCCCAGATGAACCTTTTCGGTTTTCAGCCCACAGTTTAATAAAAAAATTGGTTCAGAAAATGACTATATGTGACGATACGAAAATAGAGACTTCAACCTATATAGAACGAACCAAAGGGGATTATGCTGCAATCATTTTTCACAAAGTTACAGCAACTTCGATATCGACAATTTCCCACCTGGGACTCCTAAGTGAGATTTCCAATACCTTCACTTTTCCGTTAGTTTTCGGATGAAAAAAATGCACGAGTAAAAAGCAAATTTTGGGATCCAAAAGTAGAAGCATTGGGCCTTCAAATGTGCCTAGATACATTCTCCTACGATTTTTTTTCACGGACTGACAATATGTTGAAGGTACTCCGTTTTTCACTTCAGTGATCCTCTAGCTTCGATCACTATTTACTATAAATATTATTCTGAATGAAATAGATTAATTGCAACGTCAGGAAATGTCCCCACTACAAAACAGTTCGAATGGAAATACCGTGATAGGAAAAGTCTGATCGGGGTCAGCAAATCGGAAAGACAGCCGATTTCTTTTCGAGGACAGGAGTCTGCGTGGGTGACAGCTGTTAACATCGTGGGACGTTCTGCCGCAGAGGAAGTAGCCATCGCGGCAGAAGCGTCCTCACGATCGAATCCTTCTTATTCTTTTAATAATAGTTACCTTCGCACGTGGCTCGAATATTTAAGAACGGGTTGCTCGGACAGGGGAGGAGGGTTGGAGGAACGGTTGGCAGTGGTCCCAGATCGATGCGAGCCGCCACTTAATTGAATCGGAAAATGAAAAAAATATCCGGAAGGATTACCTTCGGCGTGGTCCTGTCGGTCTTCGCGTCGACCACGCCGCGTCGAATAGTTTCCCACTTTGACTCGCGTCTTCGAGTTAATTACAGTCGACCTGCTTTCTGGTCCAGTGAAATTCTCTCGGAGACTCGCACTGGATCGCGGAAAAATTCTTTGGACAACGGTCCCTTCCGTGAAAATTACTTCAGTAAAAAATATTGAAGCTGATTAAGTGTATACGAAATAAAAAAAAAATAAAAAATTATCTGAAGAAAACACATCGTTCAGATATTGATAACGAGAGAGCAGCGTGCAGCCCTCGATCTATACATTCATAGCAATCGCAACTATCAAGTTGAACCTGAGACTTCGAGCACTTGGATATTTCCCACAATATAAAACGAAAAGTACACTCAACCTTCCAATTTACGTATAGCACCACTTAATAGATTTGGACAACCCCCATACAAGCTTGATCATCCCCCTAAATTTCCAGCCAATGTCCACAAAAGTTACACAAAATCGAAACGGGTTATTCAACCCAAAACAAGTCAAAATTTTTTGAGATACAAAGGCTTTCTCTAAAACATGAAACGAATAGAACCATGTTACAGGAGGGTAGAGTGTACTCGATATTACCACAGAAAAAAAATCACACCGGAACTATGTTAGAATGATCCTCTTCGTCGACTCGAAAGGAGCGGAACTAGAAAAACGGCGACCGGGTCGAGAGGGTGGCACGATCCTCGAGTTGTAGCACACTGATCACAGAAGTAGGCGGTAAGAGAAGCGCTGGTCGCGACCCGATCGGAAACTGAGGCGAAATTCCGAAATTCAGGGTCGCGGGTGCACGGGGGCGCTTGAAGGACGGTCGGCGCGGGTACCGGAAGCCCTCGGGAAGCCCGCGTCCCCCAAAACGTCCCCCCGGAGGTCCCCCCGTATTTCGGATGTCGGCCGCACGCGTACGTGGCTCCCGTTCGCTGGTGTCGTCCGCTGCTGCAGATATATCATCCTGCACCGAGGTCCGCCCCCAAACTGAGGCACCATCCTCGATTCCCTCTCGTCTACTCGTGTGCAGCACACACGTCCCCGCTAACGATTGTTCCTTCGAGGAACGGATTCCGCCGAAAATGGGGCGTAAATGTTACTCCCACGTTACTCGACTATACCCCCGCTGCTCCCGCCATCCCCGACGATCGAACCCTCCCTTCGTCTAATCGCGGTGACGCGTCGCGCTGTGCGTCGGGGGGAAAACGCACTCTGCGGAAATTGGCGGGGACGCGGGAGAATTGGAATATTGCTCCCAGCTCGGGGAATTTGACACCCTTATGCTGTGGATGATCGAACGGTAATTTGTTTAAACACGTTGGAAAATTAGGATAAATTTTTATCACCCTGTGCAGTTTAACCGCTTACTCTATAATGTGAATGATCGAATTGTCATTTGTTCAAGAACGTGGTAATCGAATGGTAAATTGCGCTATTCATCGTCGAAAAATAATGTGCAAAAATTGTCGGAGAGTATTTAGCAAGATTAGACTCGCACAGCATCGGCAATAAAGATAAATTATGTCATTAAGTGATGAAGATGTGGTCACCACTGACCCAGTCTCCCTCAGCGCGTCCCGTCCGAGCCAATTACCAAATTATCACTGGGAAATTGGGGTACGGGAATTTTGCGAACCTTTTTCCGGGTTTTTCGGCGTGGATGATCGCGGAATTGCGGCCCCGTGTCGCAAACAAACTGGAACACTTCCGAATCGATCCCCGGTAATGAAAATGTCGCGCTGCGCCGGTGGTCACTGCGCTCGAAAATATTTAATATTTCGAACAGTGAAAATATATAAAATGGACCACAGTTTGTAAAGTGATATTACAGCTGCTGCAGGATACTACTTTTCCGATTGTACGTAAATAATTTTGAGCGAATGATATTTGTACAAGTTGCGGAGCATTTATTGCGAAGACGCGCTGAAACAGGGTCACGGAAAGCATTCGAAAGCCTTCAGACAAAGCGAATGAATATTTCTGTACGGGAACTGTAAACATTGGTGGATCCTATCGAATGATATTTGCGAAGTCTCAGTACGTTCCAAATAATCAGAAACATAGATAAGCAGAAAGGAATTCGCTATATAAAAATTGCAAAAAAATTGAAAATTCACTTAAATGTAGATTTCTTATTTTAGTACAATTATTCAGCCATCGTGCCGTCGTGGAAGATTAATGAATTGGTTTATCCGCGCAAATGCCGCAAAGTCGATTGAGATCTCAATGAATGCGACCTGGCAATTTACATATATGAGATAGTGGTACGAGTCGCTTTGACTGACACTCCGAACGTTAAATTTCATTTATGCGACTCTCGTGTTCTTCTCGTATAGCATCGCCATTCATTCATCTCTCGTTTATGATGCTATAGATGTCAATCGTATTAACGGCGATTACGTTCTACTGGCAAATTTGAAGCAAGCATGATTCGGTGTTTCGTCACCTCATCTAATGTTTCCAATTAATTAGAGAAGCGAAATCACAGAGGAATAGTTGGAGGCGAATCAAATCAATGATTTCAACACATTCTTAATAAATAACACGAATGATTAATTAACAAGCCTTCAAAAATCTTTGAGAGTTTTTGCGAGCGTCGATTTATCTAGAGCAACATAATTGAACTTCTCCTAAGATTATTTGAGGGAAAATTGCTGAGCTTTTCCTAGATGTAGCACAGTGATTAAAAAGCTTGTTAGGAGAAGCAATTTTGTGCGGGGGTGAAACTGGAACAGAAGAGAGATTTCTACTAAGTTAGTTTTATTATTTATGGTTTCGCGGAATCGATGTGAATTTTCCCGAGAATCCAAAAAGATGGCTCCCCCGGCCTTGACACGATCCGACTTTCCATCCACTCGCGGGAGAAGCTCGAAATTTCGAAGATAAATAGAGGATTGGCTCCGGAGTGCATTAAAGACGTGCGTGTGGCGGTTCCGTCTGTCCCGGTTTCCGGATTCCGAAGCATTCCCACTCGATCGACCAAGGTTGCACTCTGCAAAACGCAACGGAGACGCAGTGGCGTTCGACCAACCGCGTAAACGAGGATACGGGAAACTGGAACGAGTGACACCGGGGGCCCCAGTCACAATTCACAATCAACCGGGAATATTCGCGGATCGATCCGCCGGGCGATCGATAGCCATTAAACTCCTCGACACTTGGAATTTTACTTCGGCAAACAAATCGTCGATTCCGTATCGTTTTCGAACGGTGCGGATTTTTATTAAACAGCGGATCTTCGTACAATTTTTTAAATAATTTTCGATTTCTATTTCCATCTTTTCTGCTTAAGATTGTCAATGCAGAATGCAAAGAGAGAGAGAGAGAGAGAGAGAGAGAGAGAGAGAGAGAGAGAAATAGAAATACAGGCCAACCTTTGGCTCGAAGAGAATCCCGGGAAAGGGTTGCAGATTAATTACGAGTGAACCGTTGATTGAACGGGGAGGAGCGGGAGACCGGGGTGGGTGCCGTCGGTGCTTTCTCATCGATCAAGAAAAGTTAATATCGAAATGAGACGGCGGTCGAATCCCGAATCGGGAAGAATGCATCGAAATGCGATCCGGGCTCCGGGTTCCCGGCATGCACTGTGACGGTTCGTGTCGGGGATGTTGCATTTTGAACGAGGAACCCGAGGCACACTCTCGTCGCGTGCGATCGTAAATAACGGCCGGGCCATGCACCTCCTGCAATTTTAAAGACTGCGGTGGAAACACGGATGGGCTTTTAAAAAAAAAACTCCACCCACATATACATGAGAAGAATGCATTACACCTATCGTCGATTCTTCGTGGTCTACTGCACATTTGCTGGCGAATCTTTGCCGAATAGGATCACCATATTATGGTAAATCGTTTTAACATTTTTATGGTGCCTCGAGTTACGTGGTGTTGTAGTACACTGTTTTATACAGCACAACTTCAATATTATTTTAAATCGAAAACGCAAACAACAGCAGAATAAATATTTGACGTGTGAATAAATATTTCGAGGAACGAAATGGAAAATTAAATGAAAAACGCAATCAACAGCAGAACTACAGCAAAATTGAGGAAGTAGTTTTACTCTAAACAATGTCAGAATATATATTTCGAGGAACGTTGTCTTGTTATTCAGGCTTGCGCAGCAGGTTCCAGGCAAAGTTCTCGGAGAGGAAATAAAGCGAGGGTGTTGGGATCCTGAAGGTTTCGAATCTGAGGAACGTCAATGTCGGATTCAACGCATAAAACCCTCCTCTGTCCCCGCGGCTCTGTTCATTTTCCGGAAGCGGATACGCTCGATAGATTTACGTCCCGCTGGCTTCCTCGACCAATTCGCGTTTTATTTTCCCCGGCAGACGTCCGGTCGGTGAAACAATCGTACTGACCCGCGAGACAACCAGTCGACGAGGAAATATTTGCTTCCCGGTCGGATCACGATCCAGAAAACCGTGTATTTATGGCGGGGCCATTAGATCTCGGCATCCATGGTCGCGTTCTTCAACGATTCATGGACGAAAGAGGCGACATGAGCTCGATCTTTCCGTCACATTGAAAAATTTATGAATATTCAACTTTTACCTGGATATTATTGTAGTTCGTGGAAAGACGAGTCCAACGAGTATAATGACCGTAACGTTCAGATTATTCATTCTCGAGATATCCGTGTCCGAAAAATCGTATGCATCAAGCGCATCGAATGCATCTTGTGTTTCCAACACGGATATCTCGGGACTAAATAATTGTAATGGTACGGTCATTATACTCGTTGGATTCGTCTTTTCATGGCCCATAATAATAACCAATAAAAAGTATAAGGTTTCGTTAAAAAAAAATATTATTTAATATTTCCGACGTATAGACGACGAGCAGGAGAGCTCATTTATCTGGCTATTCTTCGGCGATACAAAACCGAGTTTCCCGGGGTCGATCGAGTTTCCCCAACTTTTCACTGGGCGGACCACGAATTATTCCGTCCCTGGAAAACTCTACCGGCATTCTCGCGCGGGCACCTCGTCTCCGTTTATTTACAAAAACGTCGGTTGTTCGTTGATCACCGTTATCACCGTGCACCACGGTGTCCCCCGGCGAGTGCCAGCCCGAGTAAACACTCGATATTATGCAAGCAACGCCGCGGCTGCGAGAGGAAACGGCAAATATTGGCCGAGATATCAATGCTATCTTTTAACGGGCCGGGAGAAACGGAATAATCGTTGCCGTTTCCTTCCGATCCTCGGACGGCATTACGACTGCCACTTCGAACATTTAACAGGTGATTCTCGTAGGTTTGAAAAATCGTTTTCACAAAATTTTTAGCTTTAATCAGAGATTCAAAAAATCTTCTAATATATGTAATTACGATGGGCACTCGATTTGCTCGATCGAATACGTTCTCCGAACGGCTTCGAGGAACAATCCGGTACCGTGGAGGAAGAGTTTCTCCGTGGACAATGGTTCGCGACTCGAAGCGATGAACGCCGGTTACGGGGGTAAAAAATGAGAGAAAGGAAATCTTGATCTGGATCGTTGAATGGCCGGCAGAAAGTTGCGGGGGAAACTCGTCCTTTTCGAGGCGAGCACGAGTCTCGAGCGACGACGCTGTGCGACAAAGTGTGTCGCGTACTCTTTACAGAGAACAATTGATCCCGAGAACAATCGCGGCTATGCCGGAAGCCGGGCCGCGTTCTCGGTTCCGCACGAAATTCTAGGCGCCGCGGCTGGTCTCTCCCTGTCCCGAGATTAATTCAATCTTCGCTTAAACGGCCTGTAACCGAGGGAAAAAGCACCGAAAAAAGCAGACTGAATCGTTGGAATGTGGAATCATTAAACATTCCAATACACATTCTGCCCTCCTTTCTTGTAGATTTTCGCCTACGTCAAGACATCGTTGCACAAGGATTAAGTTGTGGAACCGATAAATTTAGAAATTTCGATTTCTGAGGTGTATGGATGATCGCAGCAGCAACATCTTGTAATACTGTTCCGCCGATCATAGTCAGCAAGCTCGAACGTTACACTTCCGTCGTAAAAATAAACCTTCGTCGATAAGTCGCCGCTCGAGCGACAACGACTCCAGTGAACCTTTCTTCCCCGATGAAAATCCCCGGCGACCTACCCTTCGCGAACCCTCCCAACCCTTTCATTAACCCTCTCCTAAAGCTCGCCCGTTTATTGACGCAGACAGCGGAAATAGGAACTACTCGTGATCCAGCGCCGATAGTCGCGTTCGTCTACTAAACGCACTTTGTATCGAGTTGCGGATTCAACTGGACAAAAATAGTCCCAACTGTAAATGTAAAATTAAAAATGGTTTTTATTTGAGCATTTAGAAATTGCAGATTTTTGCTAGAGACTGAACGAGGACGTAAAGTTTTATTATAGTTATAGAATAAAAATGCTGACGTATAGACATATAAAAATTCTGGTCACAGATCTGAGTAAATCAGGGCTCTCTGATAAGGGTGCGAGAATATTTTCTCTCGGCGAGCAAAAAGCATATTTCCTCGGACGCTGCGAAATTTGTGGGATAGTGGACGACGTGTCCGTAGGATCGCGCTGCATCATCCAATATTAACTTTCACGCGATCAGTGTCAAATATAACCTACGATATCTCGAACGGTGCCTACGTAGGCTATTCTCCGGCAGGTGGGGCGGCTCGGCTGACCGTGAAACGGAAACTTGTCAAACGGGGTCCCAGCAAACGGGGTGCAAAGGGGGTGGTTCCGTCCGAGAACTTTGCACAGGGCGAATCGCAATAACGCCGGACAATGCTTGAAATATTTACGACGTCGAGTGACACCGAGAGAGTGTTGCTTTACTTATGCGGTTCTCTTATTAGTCCGCACAGATTTTTATACGAACAGAAATTAATATTTTTCTCGACCATGAATAATTGATCTAAAATATTGAAGAAAATCTGTGACGCGGAGATTAGAAGTATCTACCGATCGCATTTTGTTCGGTCCAGATATCTCTAATATTTTCAACCCGCTTCGAACAATATCGTTCTTACTAGCGTGGGTGGAGATTGAATAATTCGTGGAATATTATTGCAGCTGTAAAACCTTGTTAGACTGTGAAAATAACGAATTTGGTTTAAGCTGTACGATAATTCTCTTGTTATGTGATTTTTGGAAAAGCGTGTTGCTTCGAGGAACAACAATCGAGATCGTTCGGATATTTCGAAGGAATCGGTGCAAGTAAATTGTGAAAGAACACTCCGCGGACGTATTTGCGCGCTCCGTTTCGACGGTGAAATATTCCGCCAGCAATATAACGACTCCCGTAAATCACTTTAATTTTGCGAACGAGCTACGCCGGAAGACGCGGACAAAAAAAATGATTAATTACCCCCGGGAAGCACAGATTTCAAACGAGACGAGTCGCGAGGGCGAATCTGCTTCAGGAAAATGCTATCAAATATTTATTTATCGGCCGTCGGGTTCACCGTGATAAATAGACTTCCGATCTTCATATAGCCGCGACCACGATGGAAATTAGCGTAAACGCGGATCAATTATTATTAGGAAAATATTTTATTCGAGCTGAAATACGCTGCTCTCGTTTTGTACACTGTTTGGTTAGGATAATATCGACGCGATTTTATACATTCACAAAATTAGGGACGTTCTAAAATTTATTCGGGGATGGCAAAACAGTTCGATAACTCTGTTTTCGAATCAGACTTTCGAGCAACGCGTCGGGGACGAGGAAAGGAAATGATTAATTATTACCCCGGCTCGATAGCTCGCGGTAACGATTGCGATCGATCGGAGGAAGGTCGAGGTGTCTCGAAGCTCTGGGCGGCGGGACGACACTATACTGACACAATTATCAAGGCGATGGATCGCTTTGATATTGGTGATTGCCGAGCGACAGCGTGGGGATCCTGAATAGAACGAATCCGAGACGAGGACGGAAATCTCACGACCTGAGAATATCCTGATATTTCAATCAAATTATTGGAGGAAGTGTCAATCGGCCATTAACGTCACCTAACAACCTAATAATACTTTTTGGGACACTGAGAATTCGAGAATTATTCAAAAATCTTGAAAGAGCTAATTCAACCTCAAAAAAATTTCCTAGCAGAGGGTCGCAACTTCCGGTACCACAGCAGCCGACAGTTTTACAGAATTCCGAAGCGGAACTGAAACGCGATTTTTCTTCAAGTAATTTACCGAGCAATCTACTCGCAATCAGAAGGGATGATTCGCGGACCTCTGTGTGCCCACTCGTACCCTATGAACACGTCGATCGGAACCCTCGGTATCCGCGTTTACCCTCGACACTCGACAGTCCGCGATGGCGCTCCGAGGCTGTCCCGCGATCTACGAAACACTCACTGGCTTCAGCAACAAACAGCGACCGCCAGCCGAAGAGGGGGTAGGATAGGGAAAGGATGGGGTGACAGAGCCAGCTGGAGAGGGTAGCAGGGGTACGACGAACACTCGCGACCTCAACGAGCTGGCTTTTATTCTCCGTCGAAGATCCGCGGACCGTTGCTTACCGGGTCGATCAATTACCGTGATGTTTTAATGAACTATCCTACCGGCGAGCGCGCTCACAACAACCGGATACTACTCTTTGAACACGATCCAGTCTACAATCTCCAGTTTCCAGTTTACAATCTCCAGTTTCCAGTCTACAGTCTACATTCGTCAATCTTCAATCTTTGGTGACTGAACCGATGCTGCCGTGAGGACAACGTGGATTAAAGTGGGGGTAAGTGCAGACGATAAATTTAATAAATTTTCACGATTTAACCCTTTGCAGTCGGAGCTAATGTAACTTGAAAATTAAACGTTTAAATAATTTCGTACTATATAATCCTTTTCGTTTTATGGATATGAAATTGATGCAATACCTCACGCAATACTTAAATGTGTACTCATTGATTAGATACCGACATATTTATTGATGTAAACAATATTGTGAATAATACTGCAAAGGGTTAAAGTGTCTCTTAGAGAGTGTTTTGGCAAGATTTAAAGAAAGAAGTGTCTTTAATGCAATAATCATCGGGCAAAAGCCCGTACGAACTCAGAACTTGAAGAAGAGCGAAACAGAGTGCAGAGCCGAGTGCGAAGCAGATCCGAGAGGGCGGTTTCTTCTGGTTTTCGAAGGGTTGAACCGACTCTTCTGCTCATCCAAGCCATCCCTCCTCGCGTCGCAAACCGACATGCCTCTGCTGTTTCCTCTGTAGCCCTGAAGCTAGCATAGCCCAGCATAGCATAGCAGAGCATAGCATAGTATAGCAAGCTCCAACGGCTCGATATTCTTTCCGCGCTCCTGCACTGAACACGATCAACCGCACCGGTGCGCGCCACCCACTAAGCACGGGGGAAAACCGTCTTTCTCCTCTTTTCTCTTTCCTTCTGCTCTCTTTCTGCTCCCCCCTCCTCTCGCGAACAAAGTTAACCCGCCTAAGCGACCCTGTTTCAAGATGAAGTCCTTCTGGCCCCAATATGATCGTCGAAGTTTCGTTTATTTAGTTCCCATAATCCGCAATTTCATCTTATTCATCTTACTATACAGGGTGTGACCGGCCGAGGGGTACAACCGAGCAGGCGGTGATACAACATGTAAAAATAAGTCGAAAAAAAGGAACTACATTTTTTTGGTGTGACGCTTCGTTTTCGAGAAAATCGAGTTTAAAGTTAAAGTTGTGTATGCACAAAGTAGAATCGGTTGATCATGGTCAGACGCGTCAGACGATTCCTATGCAATAGCACTAGCAATAGCAAAACTCAGTTTACATTTTTTTTTTCTGTATTCATACAGTTTTGATTCCGTATTTCATTTCGAAGTTTCAGCAGTTAATCGTTAATCAATTATCCGAATGACGACTGAATTGAAAGGAATGTAATCGTTATTTGCAATTAACGACTAAAGTAGAAATTTGACCGTTATTCCCAATTTATAAGTATTTAATCGTTAACCGCAATGAACGACTAAACTAGGAGATTAACTGTTAATTACGATTAACGATTGAAGTAGAAATTTATTCGTCA
This sequence comes from Lasioglossum malachurum, assembly GCA_028455605.1. Classification (NCBI taxonomy): domain Eukaryota; kingdom Metazoa; phylum Arthropoda; class Insecta; order Hymenoptera; family Halictidae; genus Lasioglossum; species Lasioglossum malachurum. The sequence goes on from CM052316.1 coordinate 25,129,261, forward strand.
ATCGTTGATTAAATTTTTGCCCAGCTCTGACCGCCAGTGGTCGGGCGCAGCCCGCCCGGAGGACCCCGCTGCGAGCTGCTAGTTGTTTACAAATTATAAATAGTTCCACCTTCGGTAGAAATAGTGTAAATAGTAGGATCTGAAGTGTGGTTGGAGACGTAATTCATTTTCGCAAGTCAAAAATGCATAAACTACACGCATGAACTACAACGAAGTCCACGAGGCAATTAATCAAATTTTTATTTATACGAGAAAAGTGTCCCGCGTGTTCGCAAAGACACTGTTAAAATCGGACGTTCCGCGTGTAACGACATAACGTTAATGGGAGGGACGCGGACATACACGCGAAACGTTAATTAATTCGCGGAGAGGAATCGATCGTCGCGGTCGCTTATTTATCGCCGCGAGGATCACGGTAATGGCGGCCTCCCGGCGGCACGCCGGAGCTTTTTAAATGCCGGTTATCGCATCGTGAACCGGGCGCCTGTGGAATCGCAAAAAATAGAGAATTCGCCGATTCCTGCCAAGATTGCGGTCTGTTAGCGGAGGCTCGAATCGCGTTCAGTTGGACGAATTAACTTCTTTCCGGCGCCTAAGTAGATTACTGCATGCACAAATAACCATTTGAATTGATCATGCTGCTTTTGGAATGTTGTTCATGCTTGATACATACGATAACGTTTAGAAATTTGTTAAATACGATCAAATTTAATGACGTCAGAATATTTTGAATCGGAGTCACCATTCTTAAGAGTTAAAAAAATTCTATAATGTCAATTAATCATCATCGCGCAAAGCAAGAATAATATAAAAATTGATTTCAACCCTTAGCGACTTTGTTACATTAAAAACATTGCAGCGACCTGGAATTTTTAAAATCGTTTCCTTCTTCATAAATGCATAAGGATCCGCAGTCTAACCATCAGTCTGGTGAAACGATGGAAGGGAGAAGTACAATTTTATTTCTGTTTCCGACAATTGATGCAGAGAATTTGTTATTTTACAAGGATCCACAGTGTAGCGATTATGTAGGGAGATTAAAAACGATTTCATCGATTTCGGATGGCCGACGGTCCTACAAGGGATTTAGCAAGTTCCGTTTTACAGTGGTGAACGTCCATATCTTTGAGCCGATCGTTCGCAGCACCGTGCACCGGAGCGATAACGCGCGAGTCGTGCAATGCGACTCGAAATTGCACGTGTAATCGGTGCGATTCGCGTAATTTCGCCGGTGGAGGTTTTGCGGTCGGACGAAAATCGTCCGGGAGCTTTATCCGTGACGCGACTCGCGATAAATGATGTCGTTACCGTGCCCTTTATGAAATTTCATCGACGCGTGCTCTCCATTTAAGTGGAAACGTAAATTTCAATTAATAACCCGCCGTAAATTTTCGATAATATTTCTGCGGCCCAGGCGACAACGGCACAGACCCGTTAACGCCAGATTTTGCGTTCCGAGCAACGCGCGTTCTCTCTGCGTCAAAATGAACATCCGCTAATTATAATCTGTAGAATTTTTCTGCACCGAGCCGAGAGTGGCCGTCGAACACGCGCACAATAGAACATTAATAATTCCGTACGAGTATTACCGCTTTGAGGGGGAAAATCGTGTTAAATGAATTTTTGTTAAATTTATTAAGCGTCGATGCTTGCTTAATTCCAATCGAATATTCACGACGGCTCAGTACAGCTTCAATTGAGAGTGGTGCATGATAATTTAAGATAATTTTCTGCGTTGCGAACGACACAGAATCGTTTCCTGTATCATTTCACTATTTAATTATTTAATTCGATGAATTTCAGGAGGATGATCAGCGAACATTGAATTGCTTATGGACGGTTATCATAATATAAATACCCCAGCGAATATTCGTTTATCAACACCGAAATTAACCGGAATATATACCAAAGTGAACACTTCGTAATCAATTGTTATTAACAACGCTGACCGCTTCTATGAACGAAATAAATGAAACCAGCGTGAAACACGATTCAACTATATTCGCGCGGCGTTCGATGTATTAATTATTATATTAATAAAGTGCCGTTCGGTGCAGTGTTTAACCATGCCACGTTGGTTATGACCAATAACGCGAAAATCAATTTCCAATTTCTAATAGAATCGTAAAAAAAAAAAAAAATGTACATCAATTTTGTGGTCTCGTTGCAAAGAGGAGACTTTAGTCTTCAGGTTCGAGTTGGTTTCGGTGACGAAAAAAAATTTTTGTTTTCCCCAGAGACGTTTGAAGTTGACGAATTTTCGGCGTGTCAAATTATTTTATAAATAAAGTGTTCCGTCGTGTGGCTAGTTCGGATGAACGAAGCACAGTTCTGACCCATAAAACCCGCAGTCTAGAGACAGCCTGTATGACCGACGCGGCGTTAAACGCGATAAGAACCGCGGCGATTGATAACGCGGCGAGCTCGCGTATCGAGCGGCCGATATTGAGCAATAAATTGTCGATGACTGCGGTGGCGTAAGGTCGTGCGAGCGAAGAGACTGCCCGCGCGGCCTCGTCGGTCAAGAAGAACCGATTAAAGAACCTTCTATTGGGAAATTAGCGGGAGGAGGTCCGCGCCAAGGACGATTCATTGAGGGAACGTTAACGACGCTTTTTATGGACGCCCATTTTCTTTCGGTCCTCGACGCAGCCGTTCGCTGATATATCGCCGCAACTAGAGCTCGTTCTTGATGACCGTCCGCAACCAAGTTTTATGAAGTAATAAGCGTGCTCGAAGCGTCACTGAATTCTTTTTTCGGCCGAGGATCCGTAAATAGTTCGAGCACCCCGTCAAGATGGCACCGTGAAGATGGCCTCCTTAAATAGTCTGTGAGCTTCTTCTATCTATTTCTAATTTCCGAGAGAAGCAGCCAATTTTTGAGCTGCTATAATTCCCTGGAAAAAGATCACGTAAGATCTTCTCGAACTTTATTGCAGATGGGAAACTGAGGATACCTTGTACAAAGTGAAACGGCTCTGAGAATAGTGGAAAATTTTTTTCGTCACTGAAACCAAGTCGATCTTGAAGAATGAAGTCTCCTCTTTACAACGAGACCTTAGAAATTACTGTGCGATTTTTTTTAACGATTTTATTGCACTTCGATAAAGTCGGAAAAATTAATTTCCAACTTAAAAAGTAAATTGATATATCCTCTGCCGCAGCGATCTTTCGAAATCGCCGCTGATAAGGGGTTGGAAACGACCAGAAAATCTCGCATGAAACATGGCTGGGGCTGCGCGCGTAAATCAAACTTTCCGTGTCTATGGGCATCAATTTTCCGCGTCAAACGCCTATCGACCCGTCCGAAAGAATTCCGAAATCTACCGGAGAAGCCGGTTTCTCGGCGAAGAAAAATGGTCGAGACTTTCCTCCATCGATATTTCATTGTTACAAATGCAGATACAATATATCCTTCATATACGCCTTATTGCCATGAACTAGTACAAAACTTTGCCTCCTTTCCCATTTATAATAATCAAACCGATTTTGGGGAGTTTCAAGAGTCATTTACCAGCAAAACAGGATTTGTATAGAGACTTATGTCGGTAACCATGTTGGTTAAATATGAAACACTAGAAAACAGGAATTATGAAGAGACTTGTTATTTTAATGACCATGTTTGTTAAGTGGAAAACTGGTAGAACACATTTTAGCATACATTTGCACATTTAAAAATTTTTAAATACATTTTAACATATGTTTCAACTTTCTAAAATGTTAAAATACATTCAGCAAAAAAGGATTTATGCCTCATTTAAGATACTCAGAAATTGCACCGTCTTCCAAAAATTTTTCTTCCTTTTTCCACTATCTCAAGTTTCCAATTTGAATTGTTCCCCACAAAATAATAGGATTTACGGCGCGTGCCGAGGGACGCGATCCAGTCGTGCTCATTCTAGAACAATTGAAATATTATTCAGGTAACTCCGAAGCGGCGAAGGCAGTGGACGTGTGAATTGCACACTGTGAAAAATTATCGCGGCTGTGCGGAACGAATGAACTCCCGAAAAAAGCTGTCCGCGCCTCGCTTCATAATTCCACCGGGAATAACAGGGCGCGCTAATTTCGCCGGTCGCTGACGGCGAACGAAAATATTAACAGCCGCGTCTCATTATTCCCAGTGCTTTGTGTATCCCGGAAACAGTGTTTCTGCGCGGTTTATCTCAACATTCAAATTTCACAGCGCGGTCGATCTGGTAGACTGTTCTTCACCGGTGAGAATGAGACTGCAACGATAAATAAGGAATAAGGAGTTTATTATAGAACTTGCGGTTTATCGACGTAGCAAGTAAAAGGAAATTGTTTGCACCCTGGAAGTACAATAGACGCATCCAATGCAGTAAGTAGAAACAGTGAGCAGTGTACAGACACGGTAATCGAGTTCCGACCAGATGGGACCAACCAGCCTGTAAACCTTGCTATTTCAGACGTTAAGTCTATAATTGGTCGCAGTAATCGGTGGATTTTTCAGAACAAGCTTTACCAACAATTTACCAACGATTAAATGCTTTTTAATTCACAACCAAACGCGAGGGGGATTAATGATATATTATCTCACCTATTAACCCTTTGCACTTAGCTTGAAAATTAAACATTTCTTCCGATCTGGAATATTTCCATTCTCTATGATTTTTAAAATTTTATTAATTTTTAGTGGTGTCTCAGAGTAACCATTCGAGTGCTAAGTTAGAACAATGATTAGAACTTTCTTCGTAGTTCGTAAGTTCCTAAAAAAAGGAGAAAATTGATATCTATTGTATGCCTGCATGTTCTTCAATAGCTATACATTAACAAAACCAAAATGGAATTTCATCTCTGTTTGAAGCAGATTACTAACATACATATTTATTAGACTGTGTTCAAAATCTTCAACACGAGTCAAAATACGCACCAATTATTTTCAGTGTGTACTCGGCCTAACGTTAAGCTGATGTACCCCGCCGCATCATTATGGAGGACCGATGGTGTATGGTTGGTTTAGGGTCGGTCCGGCGGCAGCATTATCTTGATCAATTAATCGGTGGCTCCCTTCCGCAGCATTATCCGTCAGATTCATCACGACTGCCTTATTGTCTGCGTCCCGACGCCGGCGTCGGTTACCATTATTACCGTTATCCACTTCCAATAAGCATTGTCCCGAGGAGCGCGAGCTGAAGCGAACCGGCGCGGCGCGGCGCCGAGCCGAGCCTCCTTCCAAGTCGGGATCTTCTTTCGGTAATCGTCGATAATGCAGTTACCCTGCACCCTGCAACTGGCTGCGGTGCGATCGCCTATCGATCCAACCCGCGCAACCTGACCTATATTCGACTTAGACTACCGCCGAGGAGGACACGTTTTGTCCACCCGCACGTAATTTTCGTCCTCCCCTGCGAACTCGTCCCGAGACCGCCCTAACAATACAATACCCTTCTTCGAGGACTTTAATCAGTCGCGACATTATTTTGACAACGTATTTCGGAAAGCTGTGAGGTAAATTACTCCCTTTATTGTTGGTTTAACAGATCATTGTTGGTCGACGATGTAAATGCACGGGGATTATGAAATCTCGGCCGGTGTTTAACCTCGTGCAACTTCCGCGGAAAATGTCGGATAACGCTTCACCCCGGCTCGTTTTACACGAGGAAGCTTCTACTTTTATGTTCTTCACTTGTTTTTCTTTTTCCGATGCGCTTTTGTACTCGCGAATACCACAGAAAAATTCCCTTTCTCTCGAGGATTTTGTAATTTTAGATTTGAACGACTCTGGGGACTTTGGAAAATTTTTTCAGAAACTCGAAGCCTTCCATCGAGTGCATAAAATTTGACGTGCGATTTTCTACCGAGATATTATTGCACTTTCGATGAGAAGTGGATTGTTGAAAAATTTCGAGAACATTTTATAAAATTCGAACACCTATGAGGAATCGAAAAATTTTTTTTCCCGACCCGTACCACCTCGAATTTGCAGCTCGAGATCTCCTCTTTACAACCACTCGTTGAACTTTGATGCACGATTTTTTAGTACAATTTCATTGAGCTTTAAATAAAATGCGCGCCTTTATCGCTACGATAAAGCAGCTCTTGCTCGAAAATTCTACGGATTCAAACCTTTCCGCAAAGTTTAAAAAATTTTTCTTCAACCTAAACCGCCATGGACCAGAAGATCGAACTCCACGCAACGAGACCATACGATGCGGTATACGATTTTTTTATTCTTCCATTGCACATATTGTCACACAAGCATGCATATCGATTTTCCTACGCGCAGAGACTGAACAAAGGATGTAATGCTCATTTTACGAAACGTTCCACGAGGCGGTGTCCTGTGAATTTTCGATTCGGAAGATCGTAATGACTATTGCATCGTTGCACCGTGCGCCTCGAAGGATTAAGTAAGCGGCATGAGTGCAATAAAGTGCAGGATCCCAGGCATTTGTCCGTCGCATAAAGAAGCCAAGGATCCAAGTACCAGGGCGCAGCTTAAATCGCATTAGGTGCATTAACCGCAGTCGCAAGATCAATTTCTAGTCGGTGATCTTCCGCCGGAGGAAGTTCGCTGGCGTACGAAAATTGCATTACACCGGGATGCAGCGGGTTGACCAACTTCGTGGCCAACTAATCGCCTAAATTGATGCTGAACACGCATTCCCCGGGCATGGACACGGCCATAAATTCGCCATTGCGGACCTCGCGGCCGGATCATCGAGATTCCACATGAAAAATGGCTCTTGACTTTATTCGTTGCTCCAAGTCCATTTATTGGTGCAGTTGATCCTTGAAAAAATGGAATCTTCAATCAAAATCCCGACAGGATATCGAAAATCATTAATAACTCCGCCATTCCGAAACATTTTTCAAAAATAAAAATTGTAATACGAAGCTGGAAGGTGCATCTACGTGCTCTGAATTAATTGAAATTTTCCGTTTTGCAGTTACTCGCCAATACTTCGGACATCTCAAATTCCACTTGGGAGTCTAGTCTTGACAAATATGACAATGTTTCAAATTTTTTCCAGGATAATTGTTGAGCAAAATTTAAAGACGTTTTAAAGGACCTTCCGGCAACATGTTAGCGTCGCCCAGGAATTTTAGGGCAGTTTAGATTTGTCAAATAACGAAGATGCACGTCATTGTTTATGGGGGCATGCGGTTTGAAACATGGACGTCGTCGAGCGAAGTAAGCGGAAACGCGGCGTCGCGACGCTGCTCGTTCTCTTCTCGCGGGAACGTTCCCGCAATTCCCCGAGGCGGACGGGAAGTCCGCAGGAAAAACGATTCTCGAGAAGCGTTCTTATTTCCAGGAGGAGAAAGAACTCGGCCAGCGTCGGGAACGTTTTATACATTGATTCCTCCGGCCGCTTATCTTGGACCGAAGATTTTCGAGTGACAGTCTCCGAGAACTGTTCCGAGGATCGATCAGCTCCTCCGGAAACTGAGAGAAGTCGTTGAGAGAGTCTCAGGTCGCTGGGAATGTCGCAATTCCGATCTGGGATCGTTCGTTCCGCGTTGCAACTGCATATTCTCCGACTGCGGCCGGGACGATGGGAAATGAACGAGGATATTTAACACGGTCCCTCTTTAATGAAATTAAATTGTACGCTTATTTTATACAGCGTAGAATCTTCTTATTCGACGGAAAAGTTCTTTGAAGATGTCACAAAGAGGATTAAAACGCTACGCAGAACTCGAGCGGACAAAGTCGCCGACGTTTAATCAATTTCACTGGGATCGGTTTTATGAGATGATAAAATGGACAACGTAAACGAATAATTGCGCGGGCGAGGTCAGACACTGCGCTATTCACTTCCCTTTAATTTCGCCAGTATCGGGCGACATAATTTCTCTCGCGAAATTGAATATTTTTACCAGATTTTTACGCTATTAATCATCAAACAGATCACCTTCAAGAGTTAAAACATTTCTGCGGGAGGCATTTCATTACACATTCCATAAAAAGGCAACGTCAAAAAAAATCACGCTTCAGATTTTTTAGATTCATTGAAAAGAGGAGACTTCAATCTCGAAATCCATCTAATTTGATTCGCAGAAAAAATTTGTTCAGCTTCGTACAGCCATTTGAATCTGTACAATTTTTAGACAAAAATGCATACCTGCCATTAAAAATGCAATGAAATCATAACCGAAAATCGTAAACCAATTTTTTAAAGCTGGTTGGAAAGAGGAGACTTCATTCTTCAAATTCCCGGAGAGTCAGCTTGCTGGAAAAATTTTTATACCCGAGAAAGTTGACTTTTGGACAAAGAGTTATAGAATTCGATCCAGGGGCCTTTGTGTGCCGTTTCCATCGATTTGAAAATGGCACCGGGAAGCCGCCGATAAGATTCCGAGGTACCGGAATGAGGTTTCGTCGTCCCGCGGAAAATTACGGGCCCCGGCTTTGTGGAGTTACTTCTTTACAACGTGATTATTGGATAGAGCGTCAGGAGAACCCCCGTGAAACTTCCATCGGAACGCGGGTCGAAACGATCCGCCCGGATTATAGAGGCCGCTCGTTAACCTTAGACGTCGTACAATTCGACGAGATTTATCGTTTCGCTTCGGGCCTGGGTAATTAATGATGCCGCGGAACGCTTCGAGATTCTGCTATTGATTAATTTGAATGCAACCCCGGGATCTCCGGCCCGTCATCGATCGGCTCTCATATTGCGTGGTGTAAATTCAACCGCGAACACGCCAGTCCGACTGATCGAACCAGATTTATCGTTCCTTGCTTTCGATACTACTCGAAATTCCCTTAAACATTGCTCTTCCATAGTAGATGCGAAAATACGCCTGACAATTCGTCCACGGTATTTTAACTGCATTTAAAATACTATAGATTCAAATAAAAAAATCGTACAACAAATTTTCTGGACTGTTTATGTAGAGGAAGCGTCAATCTTCACATTCGTGGTGGTTTGAGTAGTGGAAAACATTTTTTGGATTCCGTGCAAATATTTGAATTTGTACCGTTTTCAAGCAAACATGAAAACCTACCAGAACACATGTCACTCAAAGTGTCACAACATTGCAACTAAAAATCGTAGATGAAATTTTTTGGACTGGTTCTAAAGAGGAAAATTTAATCTTGACATTAGTGGTAGTTTGATTGACGAAAAAAATTTTTTGGACTCCGCACAGATATTTGAATTGGTACAATTTTTAAAGAGAGAGGTTCAACAAGTTTTTCGCAAAAAAGGGCTCCCCTAGTTTCTGCAGCAAGGTCTCTAATTACAGTGAGCGATCCGAACGTTTCAGCTGCGATTTGATAAATGATTTCATCAGGTGCCTTTTCCTGGGGATATTCTTTCCGGAGTGGATTTCGTTCAGTCGGTGGACTGGATCGTTAGCATGACAAATTCGACGGGTCCATAGGAGGGACTCCGGCTCGTTTGCTTTGATTCCGAGAGATTTGTAGGCCCGACGCATTGATCAAATAATCGAGAATGTGGTGCGAACAGGTGGACTGTGCATTGAGAAAGAGAAGCCGGCGCCTAGGATATAGCGGAAACGCGTGTTTCTGTCTTCTCTGAAAATAAATCGGCGGCGCGTTCAGAAGCATTTGCTCGCGAAGCCGCCTAAAAATACGACAGGCTAAAAATACCGATCCAGCTACTATTTCCGGGCTACGATACGCGGGTACAATGCCTCGGGCGTCGATCCACTGGATCCTCGCGATCCGGAGACGCTTGCGATCGACGCGACCGAGTTCAAAATTTTCTTCGAACTTTCTGCGAAATATTACTTGGTCGATACTGAACTTTCTACATTTAAAATAGATTTTACATATTTAAGAACATCCCAGAAAGGTGCACTTGGAAGATCGAATGCTCAAGAATAAACAGAAAATGTGCAATCGTAAAAGCGAAATTTCATTTCAATTTTAAAAAAGCGGGGAACGTTTACATTTTTCGAAAGAAAAATGTGGCGAATAAAAATTGAACGGTTCCACCGATCGCATAACTTGCAAATATATATTTATCTCGCACCGATGCGCAGAGGACACGCGAAGGTCACCGGTGTCTTTTTCAATTGGATCATACATTTTTCAGCGGATCGATGCAGCCGCGCATATTCTCTATAAAAAGACACTCGAATAATTATGACCAAAATGCATATATCCGAGAGATTTGATTCGAACGATTACAAGAAGTTTTTTATTTTTGTATGTCGAACAAAATGTTTTTTGAGCGAACGATTCTCCCATTCGCCGGTGGTATTTTTTCTTCAAACAATTTCGCAGGTTCGCAAATAAAGTTCTGTCAACAACGCCTGTATTCCGAGCTCGCGCCCGCTTCACCGGCTCGGTTGTGGATCAGAATGATTTCGCCTGAAGAGTTCCGCGAATATACACGCGAACACCGTCCGTATGGTTGATCTCAATGTTCGCGCGAAGCTAAACAAGGACGAATGCAAGGACAGCGGAGCGCGCTGTTTGGAATAGAAAGATTGTTTATTGACGGGGCAGCTTGTTGTTCCACTGAATGCGAAAGCGCGTTAAAAGCATTCAGCAAATTTCTTTTGTTTAGATGGTGAACGTCCCAATCGTTCATGATAAAAATTCCAAAATTTTTACTTTGCATGAGCATCCGCAGTCAGCTATAAATTACTCCAAAAGCTCTAATTCGATGCAGTTTCAAATATTGACCACCCACGCAGGCGACAGAAATACTCGTCGACCATACGTGCTTTTCTAGGCTGTAGAAATGTACAGGGTGTCCCAGAACTTCGTTGGGAATATCGCTGAGAGGTAAACGGGGAAGAACGGTCGGAAAGGGCGAAGGTAATTCGGCAAATGCATGCGAGATGAGGTTCTTCCGGTTGTTCGGTGTTCCTTCGGAACGACAGGATGGATATTCTCGCGGGAAAGAGGAGAAAGACTGAGGGCCGAGGAAACATTTGTCCGGGACGGTGAATGGCGGCGAGATGTCTTTAGAAGTCGCTGGCCCATCCAGTCCATCATCCCCGAAATGCTGAAAGACCGTCCAATCTTCTGCGAAATGACGCGGAACCCGAGACGATGAGCTTTGCCGACGGTCCTACGGAATATGTGTGTCAACGCGTCACCTGCTGTCCTCATCCGGACAGCGGTTGACGAATTGTCTTCTTCGCTAAACGTGCCGAAGTTTGTTTACGATACTATAGTTTCATTGATTATGGGGCTGGTTCACTGTGCTTCTCAAAATTATGGATAATTTTTAACCTGTTAGTATTTTCGAGCTTTATAATTCGGCTAGATGTGGTACAGTTTGGGCTAGGATGGAGTAAGAGCAATGGGACCACGCCCATTCAGGTCGGATCACGCCTACTACACACGTAGAGGACAGAACTATCTTCCGGACTTGTTCAAGACATTCTAGAGCAGATATTATTAAGAGGGGGCTTGTTCTGGTTACAGGAAGAATGACTGAGCCACGCCCACTCGGACCACGTCACGCCTACTCTGGACAGAGAAGGCAAGAATACCAGGATTGTGGCTGAATTTAAATTTATAGGCTAATTTAGGGCTGACAAGGGTACAGATGGCCCTTTGTAATACTGTCACAGCTGTATACCAAGAGCAACAAGACCACGCCCTATTAGAGGAAGCCACGCCCACCTTTCACAGAGAGGATAGGCAATACACAGTCTTTTAATTCTCCCTTTTGTCACGGTGCTCTTGGATCAATTCAAGGAGCTTCTAGGGCACACCTACTATCAGACTAGAATCTGATTATTCTATTAGGAATGAATATGGTCTTCAAAGCTAGTTCTGGTTCTGTGAAGAATTAAGAGCACTCTAAACAACGACAGTAAAACAGATAACATAATTGCTCTATAAATCATCATTATACCTCTATAAAAGATCGAGAGCAACGCAGTCACGCCCACTGGGAACAGGCCACGCCTACTCTCGACCCAGAAACATCAATACAGGTGCAATATACGTAACAGAACCTTAAAAAAAACTCTGAACAAAGACGAATCGTGCAAACTGGCAGAGGACCTATCGATTTGTGCTCACGTCGGCAATATTTCAAACTCTCTCGTGTTTACGAAACATTTCTGAAGCCCGTGCTCTGTAGCGCAACGAATTCTAAGGCTGTCGGTCAGTCAACAGGCCAGTCGATGACACGAGAATCCGTATTCTGCCGAAGCGAGTTTCGATAACAGAGGAACAGGTGACGCTCGTTTCTAGCGAGGCGTTCTTGAGCGTCCTGGCACTCGGCAGCCTCGCTTAACCTGCCGTTAGACCGACCGGAAGGGACCATTGTCTCCAAGTGCCGCTCCGCGAGGACAATCGAGGAAAAGAGAGACCGTGAGAGAGAGAGAGAAACACAAGCCGAAGGAGGGAAGCACTTTCGCTGGGAGCTTTCAAAACAATGACGCGCTTGCGGTAGGACATGGACGGAAGAACGAACAGAGAGGTTTGAATGGCCGACGAGAGAGCGATATGGTATTAGAAGAGGAAATAAAAACCCGTTCGACCTTATTCTCCACCGCGAATGTTGCGATCCCAATACCCAGAATCCCTTTCGCTTGAAGCATCCTGTTTCCTGGCGGGCCCTCTCGAAATTCCTGTGGTTCCAGACCCCATCTGATGGTAACAGTTCATCAACTCTTTTTTTATACGGAAAGATATATTTTATTACATTATGGATATTTGAACATGTTTAAACAATGACCCAGGCCGTACCTCGACGCAGCAATTTTCTCGGATATTTTTCAATCTGTTTAGAATAGATAAAGGTCCGAGGTAAAATTCGATCTCGCCAGGCGGAGCAAATGCCATTATAAGACTGCAAATCTTTATGCAAATTTTCGTTTTCATTATTTCATAAAAGTCCGTGGAAGAAAGAAATTGCTTGCATAAATAACTAGCTGGAGCCCTCTTGCGGCAATTAATTTCTGTTAACACGATGCATAGCAATGGATACTTAATAGTCTTTCAAACTTTGCGATTTAATATCCGGCGATTGTTTATGAAATTTTTGAATGCCATTAACGTACTCGATACCAAACCAAGTCCTCGAACGTTCACTAATATTTGTAACAATTCCTATTCGCAAAAAGACACTCGTTCGGATGTAGATTATAAGAAATGGCTAAAAATTAGGTTCCACAGATTTCTGTCATCTTCATAAGGTAATATAAAATAGTGATTCTTGGCGCTCGGTAAATCCAGCGTTGATATAAACATTGTTCAGCACTTTACAAATTTGCGGACGAGGGTGTTTCCTCGGATTTTAAAGATTGTTAGAAGCCCTGAGTGCATGAGGATCCGCAGACCCAGTGTAATAAGGGCAGCGTCTTCACGGGTTCGTAAAATAGAGCAAAATGTTCGCGGCGGTGTCTAAAGAGCGAGGCGAGGGTCGAGGGAAATAAAAATGAAACGCCGGTATAATACGATACAATGGACGCACGATGCAAGGAGGAAACAAAGATGGCGCGAGTTAATTAGCAAATGAACGAGCTAAAACGAAACGCTGAAGACAATGTTGCGTGCGCGGGCGAGGTTCGCTAGGGTAAGCGCCGTTATTAAACCTGACCCGGGTATAATTTGGTCGTGATAATAGCGACTGAAAGGGGGCAACAGAGAAGAACTGCGAAAAAACTGGTGTATTTAATATTTCGAAAAACAAACCAACTCCAGTTTTTTCCTTATTCCAGCTGTATACCTTTTCTGTCATTGATGGACCAATAGTTTGGACCGTCAAATGTTTCTGTTTAATTACAATTAGGAATTAACCGGTGATTATATTTTCTGTTCGAGCTGCCGACGTGCTGACGTGCAAAATATATTGCGCAATTTGCTGTGACGTTCGGTGCAAATAAAATCTCGCAGTTTCGCTTTACTTTTTATGTTTCCCTCGTTTCACTACCTTCCAGCGTTTTATTTATTTTTTTGTCGGTGTGGGAGACTTCGCTGAATGAAATTTAGTCGATCTGTTCTGATGCTGTATTTAAAAAAAAAATATGACAGATTTCACATATTTTACAATTATTAATACAATAAAATTATGAAAATTATTTCACGATAAATGATTGGTACAAGTCTGCAGGTAATAATAATCTTGCAATAATTAAAAATGACCAAGATCTCCTCGTAACAGTTAAAGGACCCGCCGCCTTTTCCCGCAAAATAAAATCCTACAATTTTCCTTCTCGAAGAATAGGGGCACTTGTCGAGCGACTGTCTTCCAATTGGCCAGGCCACACACTCGGTAATTAGGCCAGGCAATTAACCACTTCTGAGCCGAATCTCCATCGCGAGACGGTCGGTTTACACGGGCGAATTAGGCCCGTGGAAATGTTGCGGGCAAAGAACAGGAGGCTTTTGATGAAGACCGCGAAACTTCTGACAAAGCCAGCGGAAAAGTTAGGTTCCCGGCGATGGACAAAGGGCGGTTCTTGCGTTGAACTGTTGGAGGCAGGCGGCGGCCTCTGCAGTCGGGTGGCTGTCCCCGGGGGAACGAATGGACATCCGTTAACAATCGGCCGGCTACGTCAGAGCCGGTAATTGACGCGGGAGAACGTCCGAGAGTTTCGTTCGCGAAACGCGGGGAATCTCTCGAAAGAGACCCGTCGTCGGAGACCTTCGGAGGAACAGTGATTAATGCATCAAAGCCGTGCGCCTTTGACAACCGGTGCTTCTTTCACCTAGCTCTGGCCATTTTCGAATCTCAAAGCGACCTCTACCATCGCTTTCAACGCCGCGGTGTTCGACGATTCGCCCGACGACTCTGCCATTAGCTCGAAATGACCCTACACGGAGCTCCAGGCTCCGTGTGTTTGCATAAATGCAGCGAAATGCATCGCAATTCAGAGGTGTCTGAATCTTACACCAGACAATTGGCAAGTACTTTATCGTCAGATAAAATTCATTATGAAAGAAACATGCATAGTCGAGCTTAAGGAATTCTTTTTAGCAAAATTATTGGACACATCGATTTCAAGCTTCGCAGACTTGTTAACATCAGTTTCGAGAACATACGGTATTTTTTTCAAAATAGAAATATTTACTCCATCATAAGTCATAAAACGTTTACATTGTGATGGATTGATAGGTGTCTGTTTATTGTTAATCGTGTGTGGTAAACTTTCGGAAAAAAACTGCTTTTCGCGGACGATGCGAAAAAATTGAATTCTTTTCGTCGGAATCAATTTGCATACGATCTCGAGAGGTTATAGACGATATGTTACGTGAACCTGTTACGTAATCACGAGCAAAACTCCCCGCGGGCAAAACCGATCCCTTCTTACGTAATCCGGTACGTTTTGGACGTTTCCGAGCTAGAATCAGTCGGATTTCAGAGTAACTTCCTCGTTGGCGGTGTTTCTGGGAGCGACATGTGTTTCGACGAAATTCAAGTTCAATTGCATCGGTAAGCTGTACTGATCCCTTCAATTCGATTCTGTTGCGATTCGAAAATTGGTTCTACACAGATAAATATTTCTAGAGCATACTATAGTATGTATACAACATTTTTCTAACAATTATTAGAAATGTTCCGTGTATCTACTATATTCTTACTATATTCAAATATTTATTTGGCATCCATTGAATCGGCACCACCCGTTGTCTGATCAAGACCCACTGATTCTACTTCCCGAGCAAACATCTCGTTCCTTCTCTTGGGGGAACTTGTTCAATTTTCTTGATCATGTCTTTGAAAAGAAGCCTCAAATGAAAACCCTTGTTCTATATTCGCGACCTATTTTTATACAAAGGATCAATCTTCATATTATTTTCCATCGACCTATAGAATGCTTTACAAACGACTCAGTAAACAACAATCCCTTTCTACTCCACCAGAATCACGATTCATCGTGCTTAAATAATTCTCTAGAAAATTCCGGAAAAAATCTGAGAAGTACATCTAACATATAGCTATCATACGCCTTTTATTTCATTCAAATATCTCGCACACTAACCGAGATCAACGCACGCAAAGTTACAAGTCGTCGACGTCGCTCAGACAACGTCACTGATCAAACACAAATAAACAAAAATCAGTCTAGATCTATCAGATCCTTCTCGAACTGCACCACAACCGAAATAGAAGGCGGGAAGAGTGTCCGGGCGGGTCGGGTGATTTCTATTTAAAACGCGTTGTTATCTATTCGCCGGGGATCCGTTAACTCGAATTATCGGGGCCATTGAGCACCGGGGGTACGTGACTTACACGTTAAGGATCCGGGCATTCGGCGTAGGCGTTATTCGATCGAACTCTCCTCCGGTAACCCGGAAATTAGCGTTGGAAAAAGGGAGAGTCTGCTCGCGGAGTCTCCCGGATACCTTTTCACGGGATCGGCCTCGTAATTAACGGATTAGGGCACAAAGGGGCGGGTTCCGTGTGCTAGCACCGGCGTGCTGCGCCAGTCCCTTTCATCGACGGTCCCTTTATTTGCTTGCCCGTACGCCCGTCGAGATTACTCTTGTTCTCAGCGAAGGAAAGATCCACCGAGGTCCCGGCAGCTATACACCGAGGAACTGGGATCAACTCTCAGTCGTTTCTCTGTTAATAAAGTCATCTGTTTTGCGGAGTCTGTGCGTCTTTTCAGAGACCGCCCACCTTTCTAACCGGTATGGTTCGCTACATCGTTGCTCCGTTTAGGCGAATGCTGCCTTGGTCATCCGTAATGCGAATTCGCATGCCGAGGAAAAATTAGATTCTTAATTATCGTTGCTGGTCATTGTCGTTCTAGAAAGCTTCCAAACATTTGCATATTTTTCAAGTTGTATTCAAATTTTGTTACTTTTACACGTACTAGAAGAAACAGAAAATGTATTTCAATTCTGTACGCATGTTTAACGCTTAAACATTGAATACGAAAGAATGGAATTATATTTCGAAATTATACAATACAAACAGTCTTTCCTAGCTAGAGAATTGTTGAGGACGAAAACATTCTAATGAGAGATTATATCCACGAAGAAAATAAAAATATAAAGTGTCTTATTATTTTTAGCAGCACCGTAGATCTTTTTTCTGCGACATGATTGATGACAAAGATGCTCTACTCTACACAACGGACACGATCGTGCACCAGGAAGTGAATAATGTGTCCGTATATTTTCAACGTAGTCTACCAGAGCGCATTATTCACGATACAGCAGATAATAGCGGTTGATCCTCAAGAAAAGCAGCAGACGCGTCGGCTGCCGCGTGTTGTTCTACTTGCTCGTCTTGTTCTAGGCTCATTGTCCGCACTCGTGGCGCCCTTGTGTCTCATCAACGCGAACAGCAGGTGTAGAATACATAAAACTGGAATAGTAGAGGGGGAGGTGGGCCACTCGAATGCATTGTTCCTCGAGGCAGTTTACTACGTGATTTTTCTGCAGGATTTTTTTTAATTTCCGCAACGATCGGGAGCAATCGTTCTCCGGTTCTGAATCACTTGTTATAAAAGTTCGGAGCGCGGTGCAACTCGTAATTCCAATTATTGTAATAATGTAAAACTTGTTCAGGAGTTCCGAGGATAATTATAACTTTCCTGCGGACAGACGTAATGAAACGGCCGGGAATTAAACCCGGCCTCGGCTCTCACACGTGAGCCGACGAACGCTCACCTCACGGAGACGTCCCATCGACTGGGACACGCACTCGCAGAAAATCGATCGGTTTATCCAGCAGCCGTAGCTGTGCGCCGCCATCTTGCGTGTTTATGGTCGCGCGCTCGCCGCGTGCGTCTCGGGGACCGTCGAATCTCAGGGAAATAGGGCGGTGTTTGAGCTGATATCAATTTGCAAACAAAAATCGGACGGTCATCCAACTTGGCTCACTTTGTAGGGTGAAGCCTGCCCTTTCGCACCCCTGAACTGATTTTTTCTCAGACACGTTGTTGTGTTCCAAAAAGACGGAAAACTGAAGAGGGGTTGGCACTAGAACATTTTTTCGGGAATCTCGAGTGAAATAGGGCAATGTTTGAACTGCTGTAACTCCGCAAAAAATAATCGGGCGATAATTTATCTCGTGTCATTTTACAGGGCGGAGTCTCTAGTTTCACGTCCTCATTTTTTCTTAGAATATTAAAATGTTTCTACAATTAAAAAAATTCACGATCCAGACGATCGAGTATTTCCTAACCTTGTATACTCGTACTTCGTAAGTGCGGGCTCTCGTCAATTATGGTACAGGTACCTAACGCGAGGAAGCGTTGCGAGAATTTTACGCGCGAGCGAATCGGGTCGTCGATACCGTTTGTCGGCAACCACTTAATTAAGCTCGTCTTCTTCTATTCGAACCGCACCGGAAATGCTCTGCGAGCAAACGTTTATCCTTGCAAGCTTCCTTTTAAGAGCTTCGCTTCCTCTCCAGTGAAAACTTCACGTAAAATTTCACGAATGTGCCTCGTTTAGACTTCTTTCCCCACAATTCAACCCTCAAGATTGCTTAACAAATTCAGCATATGCATATACACTGTAACATGAAAGGAAGGAAGTAATCGGATCGATAAATAATTTCCATTTCTGCTGGAGATTTTTGTGACAAGAGTGTGCCACGGTATTGCACGATTTAATGAGTGTTAATTGGCGAGCGGGACAAGCGAGGCAGGTGAGAACAGGTAAGAAGGGAACGAATCCAGCGAGTAGAAAGCAGCAGGCAGAAAAGCAGGCTCGCAGGAACGACCTGAAAGCGAGGAGGTTTGATCGATCGTTGGAAACGATCGACCCGAGGCTCTCGAGGCCCTCGACGAGCACCGGGACCGAGGCTATCGTTTCGGAAACGATTCCCGCGATCCCAGGGTTCCTCTCCCTCTATCCCACGGTTTTTCTCCTACTCCCCCTCCCTCTCGGGCCGCGGATCCCGGGATCGTAATTACTTTCGCGCCGTTCGAAACCCTCGGCCCAAGAGGGTTCGTCGAGTGCGGGATTCGGACGTCTTTCGATCTTGAAATGTGGAACAAGCCTGACGGAAATCGAGCCTGCCTTTCCGCTTTCGGACGCCATTATCGCGAGTCATCCCCTGGAACGCATGTTTATGAAACAGGATTTTCATTGGTCTCATCCCCTCTCTGGAAACCACACCAAAATTGCGGAATACATTTTTGATCTCGAGGGTTGCGTTCTGAGAAAATTACTTTTAGAAATCCAGTGGCTGAATATCTCGATTTTCATGCGGGTTTAGTACTATGCAGCTTGAAGGTATAGTTGATTGATACCTTTTTACTCCCGGAGGTAATCGTACACTTTACGGGCGCGGAAACGGCTCTTGAAAGTTGGGGGTGCGAAGCGTGTTTGATCGAACATCTCCGGAACTATTGATCGCAGAAAAACGTTCTCCACGCACCCACGTTGCTTATATATTTTTCTATCAACCTCGTAAACTCGTACTGTTCCAAAGAATTATTTATTGCAGTCGAATAATGACTGATTTATTTAGATAATGAACTTGTAGGACCTGTCGTTAAAGACGAGCTTAGCTCTCCGCATAATTGCTATAATCATCGCATAACAAAGTTTCCACGAAGGGAAGTACACTCCTGAAAATGAACTTCTGAAAAGTGACATTAGAGCGAAGTGGATACTCGCACAGCATTGAAGATTAAACAAGATTCGGAGGCGCTTCCAGAGCATTATCAAAAAGACATTTCCATCCCCGGTAATAACAGCAATTTCACAACAAAATTTCTGCGAAACATAGACCAGGGAACAGTCTCGACAGATTTAAATGCTCGAGCAGTCTCGTTATCAAGCAACATCGAGTTACACTGTACGATTTCGCAGAACATTTTCGCTTGGTAAACAATCATATATGCGGCATGCTCGAGTCAGCCATTAATGGAAAATCGTAAAACAGAAGTTCTCTCACCTGAGGCACAACGGCAGCGTTACGATCGTACGAATCCAGCCACGTATCTAAATACTGCGAAACGTTCCTGATAAAACGGTCAGGCAGCACGGAACCGTGTAACATGGCAGCGGAATGTACACCGAAACTCAGCACGCGAAGGGGTGTGTCGCCAAAATTAGGCAGCGATTATTTTCCATGCAGCTCTCCGGCCGAGTCAGAAGCGATCGCACATCGTCGGACGTCGGCCAGCGGAAGCGTAACTTACCCCTAAAACTACTATACAGAAGTCTTCCTCGACCCAGAGCACAGAAAATATCAAGGACGCGTTCCTGCTGTTCTTCCAAAAAGTTTTATAGAACATTAAGTTAAAGATGGAATTAGAAGTATTATCTTCCACGAAGATATTATTGGAAATATTCGATGTACCATCGGAATAGACTTGTTAAAAGTTCCGTTAATTATTTACCACTCGATCCCGATGATTTAAGTAATTAGTAAAAACACTGCGAATTTTATGTAATTTCAACACTAAACCTCCCACTGCCGGTCAAATGGCCGATTTGACATTTCCCACTATGCAATTATTGAAATTATGAAGCTACTTACCAATTGAACAAAATACAAATAAATAGTACCTTGTCATTTTTATAAGCTAAAACATTTTAATCGCTATTCGTGCTCGCTAAGTTTACGGTTAATTATTCAGATATGTACCTGATCGATTTCATCAATTTGTGGTATGAGATATCGAAGGAGGTGCGAGTAAAACGAGCCTAAACGCACCATAGCGATCGATGCGCCGGGGAAAAAGGCCCTCGTTTTTTCCTGCCGAAGGAAAATCGCTCCGTGGGCTAGATTACTCCGATTCAATTTGTCTTGCTCTGTTTTTCTCACCAGGAAGAGAGAGAGAGAAAGAGAGAGAGAGAGAGAGAGAGAGAGAGAGAGAGGGAGGGAGAGAGAGAGAAGGAGGGCAACTTGAACACAGTTTTCGGCGAGCAACGAGCAGATTAGAGCGAGCAAATTGGATCGCGAGGGGTTTCGTGCTTGAACGCTAGACATCCTCGGTGTCTGGAGTAGCCGGGGAAGCTTCTTCTGCTTTTAATGAAACGAAAACTGCGTGGGCCGAGATTCATTCTAGACATTTCTTCTTTAAATTCTAAACGTTGTTTTCGTCTCTGATTTTCATCGAAGAATTGGAGCGTGTTTATGGAAGACAACGAAGACAATTTAGAAAAGCCGTAAACGGAGATCACAGAGTGGCTGGTACCGCGAAAGATGGTGTTGCGAGGGAAGAATTTCAAGACGGACGCAGTCGCATAGGCGGCGATCGATGCACACCGTGCGATTTTTCCGAGTGGCCCGAAACCCAAACCGGGACAGAATACGAATAAACCGTTGCACGGTGCCGTGGCAGCGTGATTGCGAAGGCGCGGAATATCGTTTCGGTATATCTAACGAGCGACGATAAAATCAGACAATTTCGCCGGTGAGCTCTCGCTACCCGAGAAAATCGAACGCCGGGGAAACCAGCCGAGGATCTACCCCCTAGCCTCTTAAAATATTCATCCGATTCGATGCTGTTGACAACCGGGATCGGCAGGCGTGTTCGCGAACGGCCAACTTCCGCCCCGGAAGTTACTCTCTGCGAAGAAGTGATTGCAAACTTCATCCCCCCCACAATTCACAATTTTCTTAAATAGAACTTTGAATAGCTTGCCCGTATTTAATTTTTTCGAAGCTTTCATTCTACTGATGAAATAGGACATTAAGATAATTTTCGCGGGTCGGTTGTGACTCCCATCCCCACTCTTTTCTCCGAGAGTTGCCCCCGCGACTCCGTCAATTCAATTTTTATTGAATGCCGCGGTAAACGAAGAAACGTCGTTCCTCAGCTTCCGGTTGCTCGGGAATATTTTTTGTCGAGACACGACAGGCTCGAATCGTGTCACAAATCAGGGAGTTTCAACGAAGAAATTAGGTTATAACGAGTGGACTGTGGATCAGTACGAATCAGTCCGATCGCTATTTTTAATTTGTGAGTATGCATCCGTGACGGATTATTCAAAAAATTTATTTCTTTGGGTATACACACATAAATTGGTATAAAATAGTGACTTTCAGAGAAAGTACATTTCTATTTAATTTCTGTTTGTTATACGGTCGATTTAGACCATTTTTATTTTCCATAAAAATCCAATATTCACAGTATTATTACAGTCCACTGAAATATAGAAAATCCCTGTGTCACTATGCGCAGTATACTTATACCGTGCTGCTATACGGTGGAAAAAGAATGGAGGGTTTTTTGCGACGCGGGTCGGTCGCGTCAGTTACGATTTTAATAAAATCTGCCTTAATATACGCGAGTCGGCGATCATTTCCGAAACTCCGTGATATCCCATCCAGCATTCACAACGCGGAAATGAACAGAGGAATGACAGACGTTCGAAATCGAGCGAAGAAAACCAATGCGCGTCGCATAGAAAGAAATTGAAAACGCTGGGGCACAGAAATATTGAAAGGTGCGAGGCCGGGAGATCAGGCGAATTGATGAAATGACAATTGCACAGTTTTCAGAAGGCCCACTCGCTCTGTGAAACGTCGTCGTTCTCGTTTCCAGCTCGCGAAATCATCTTAAAATCGATGTAGGGCACACGCGACCTTTGCCGGGTCGTTACGACGGTAATTTTAAAGACAGCGACATAAATCAAAGCTCGTCTTCTAGGAGAGACCTCAAAGCAGAGGATCGTGTCTTTTTTAAATTTTCAAGTACGTTCCTCAAAGAGAAATTTGCAAAATAAGTCTCCTCCGGAGGAAAAATGGGCAAAGTAAAGAACCTTTCAGTTTGCTTAAAATTGCACAGACTAAAAAATGAAGTTCGCGAGTAAACAAAAATCTTGAAGGAAACTTTGTACTCCGCTGAACACGATAAAAAAAAAAAAAAGATTCAATTCGATCGGACAAATAGTTGCCGAGAAAAAAATTCGGAAGTGCGCTCGATATTCGTGAACATTCAGAAGCCTGTATTTTGTGGGCCATTACCAAATCAGCAAAGTGATGACATAAACTCACTCTGACGTCTCGTGTACCGCGGTATATGGTGTGTTGTTTCCAACGAAATCACTGGAATCGAGGAGGAAAAAGGGAGACAAATAAATGAATCCGTTGCACCGAGGCCGGCGCAGTAAAAATCACAGGCTAACCAACTAAATCTGCTGCGAGCTCGCGATACGCTCCAGATACTCTCGCGATCGTTCGCCTAATTACACGGAATCGTCGTGTCCACGCTTTTATCGGGCCGACGGGCCGGCTTAATCGCGCGTGTTCCGCTCGGAGCTTTTCTGGAATTTTTTTCCAGGCAATCAGCGGGCCAAGCGACTCCGAGTAACTTTCCCTCCCGGGAAACGTGAGCGCCCGATTCCATCTTGCCCCCGAGTGATAGCCATTTTTGTGTCGCGCGGTTTATCTGCGCACGGAAAGAAGAGAGGGCGCCGCTTATCTCGCCAAACCACCTCTACGAATTTACACGTCGGATGCGAAAGCTGCCCCTATTGTCGCATCGAACGCGCCACCTCGGAACATTGTTGTCAGCCGGTCCTTTGAGCGGGACAATGATCCGTGACGGGACGGGCGGCAATGTGCGACCATGCTCAAGATGGTTATTGTCTGCCCTGTACCGTGACCTGCGATCTCACGCTTCCGTCCGTCGTCGAATCTCTTCTTTTATTGTTCCAACGCTAGCTCGTCACTCAAACTGCCATAGAATCATAACGAAAAATCGCAGAGCAAAATTTCAAGATTCATTGCGAAGGGAAGACTTCAATCTTCAAATACATAGTAGTTAGAATCAGAGGAAAAATTTTTTAACTCTGCAGCACCTTCATAAAACTCTCAAGACATCTACGATTTTATAGGGATATATGTATTGTATAACGAACCTGCTGGTTATGAATACAGTTTTTTTGGGGCTTCGCCCTTCTGTGCTGTTATCAATGAATTGACGTCACGACAGGCGACCGTTCGATTGGCGTAGGCCATCAATGAAGTGGCTCCTACGTACGGGCAGCCACCATTTGTCCGAACGAAACACAGTTCGTTTCCTTGGGACAATAGCATTGTTTTGCGGCCGTTCGCCGGCCTGTTCTTGGCATACGATCAGCGTAGGGTGAAATATCGGACCGGATAGCAGGGTCCAACGCGTGCTGGAATTTGTCACGTCCGGCTGCACGTGTTGCAGACAAGTATGGCGGTCGACGCCTATCCGGATACCGTTCCCATTACCCAGTCCAACAAATTTCAACCTTTCTGTTTGCCCTCCGATAATCAATAAGTGCTTCTTGTAGACATTACAAGAACTTCCTCGTGGCGGCTGTTGGCTTGCTAGGAAATTAATTCTGAAGAAAAAGCCTCCGGCTCCAACAATTTTTCCTCTTCGGCAACAACACCGGACGATTTCTGCATGGATTTTGTAGACTGTCTCTCTCGAATGCATTTTTATTATATATGAATTTTCAACAATCTCTTGCGTTCCAACAGCGGAAGCTACACAAATGTTTTTCGCACGAAAAAGTTCCGCAGACTCTGCCAAATACAACGATATATATTATGACAGCCATGCGACCTTTTAAGTATGTTTGAACAACGTTTGAAGCGAGCGGGACAGCGTCGACTTTCTCGGGAAATCGAATTAGTTCAGAGGTAATTATTCCGCGGGTGGTTTTTAACGTTGTGTACACATCGAGGGCTGACTGTCAGCGCGCCGTCAGCAGCCGTCAGCCATCGTCGATCCATCCCCCGCGTTCACACGCAGAATCCAGAAACACGGCCGGAGAAACTCGGTTCGAACTCCCGGAGTTGCAATTATCTTGTAATTAGTAATAACTGGTAGACATAATACGTCGACGGCATCCTCGGAACCGCAGAGCGACGAACAACGCAAACAAACTGTCCCCGTTTCATTAATTTGAAAACCGAGGGAGAGGAGGCTGTCGTGTGACAGCGTCGCGGAGGAGAACTGGGTCGATCAAATTCACGCTGCGTGCGCTGTCGACGATTCTTTCGCCCTACGAGGGACTCTGACTTTATCGCGAGCCCTTCGAAACATGCTCGTTTAGAATGCGAGACTCGAGGGCAGAAAGAACGCGCGCAGAGCCTTCTTTCTAATTGGTTTCATTTAAACGCGGATCTTAACGAGGCTGTCCCTTTTCAGAGCTGGAACGTGTACGCGCGCGGTTTTAAGGGTACGAGTCGCCGGGAATTGAATAAAAGGATAAGAATCGCGGGAGTGTGGGTCTTGCCGGAGACATCTCGCTGCTGCGGACATAATTCGTATCTTTCTTTATCGTTTTTAGTATTGCATTGCGCGCGGAACGTCGCTTTTGTTCTCGTTTCGGTACGAATGTCGTGGCGCCATTTTAGCGCCGTTAACTCTTGATAGCACGGCTGGGAAAAGTCGTAGATCCAATTTTGCGATCTCGTTAGAAGGGGGATGCTTCTATTTTCAAATCCATGGTGGCTTAACTCAAGAAGAAAATTTTTTCAGTTTCATAGGATCCCATAGGATCTCCAATCTTCAAATTCGCGGTGGATTGAACCAGGAAATAAAGTTTTTTTAATTCTCTATAGACGTTTAATCTTGTCAAATTCTCTTCAATAATCAATTTCACGTTGATTCGGATCGCCAACAAATTTGTTTCGTTGAAAATATGTCTTGTACGTCGTTCGCAAACAACGAAACCGAGCAAGAATAGGCAGGGAAATGGTCGGTCGGTTCTCTGACGGATAGACGTTTCGTTTTACGTGTTGAAAGAACGGTGCCCGATGATTTCGCCGGGATCGGGTCATTTATGTGCGAACAAGAAGCAATCAGAAACGGGAATGAGCGTGTTCGCGCGGCTCACCATTCCGCCGTTCGATCGAAATTTCATACGGCTCTGTTCAGCAGCGATTTCAATGGCCGACTCGATACGATCTTCGTTTTCTTTGTTGCGGGGCGCAACGAGCCGCGCGACAAACGATCGTTTCGTTCTTTTGTTGCCGAGCCACCCGTTGCAGTGCACGCTGCATTTCTCTCGGATCTTTGCGCGGAATCGTCCGCCACTGTTGCGCGAAATTTCCTCATTGTTTCCGATAGTAATTCTCGCGAACGGCGTTTCCTCCGATACAGGGTGGCACGTTCAACCGTACACGATGCTATGCATTTTTTTGTGAAATAGTTTTCACCTCTTTCTTTCCAAACGTAGCATCTTGGAAAAACATTAATTTTTACTCCAAAATAATTGTTTATTGATTTTTAACCTCCAATTACAATTAAATTTAAGGTTTTGAGACTGTAAGTATCGTCTGCGAGTAATTAAAAAAAAAGTTAAATACATTTCAATCTGCAGGATTTCCAAGAAACAGTGTGTGTCTCAGTTTTGAGCGAACTGCCCCCACTCTCCGGCTTGGGCAGAAGAGAATTGCCCCTTCCACTTCGCTGCTAAACGGAGGTGGAAGAGTGAGGTATCTTGCCTATCACTCTGGCACACGGTTAGGTCGGAAGTGGGAGAAGCGTCGCATTGGTGGTGGGGGTTCTGTGGCTCCCGGCGGAGAAATTCGTCACCCGTGATCTAAGGCAACTTGAAAGATTATGGTTGGATAATGCTTGGTACAATGTGAAAAGCTTTTTCCGTTTCCAGGATTGCATTCAGTCGGGTCGCGGAGCAGGGCTCGATTTGCACGGCTCCTTGGCGCGGGAACGCCAAGTCGCAATTTGTAGTAATTAATCACGGCTTTGATCATCCGTTACCGTGACTGAGGTACGAATATTACGGCGTTCCGGCCACGTCATCGCCGATTACAGGCTCGTGGCTTGCGCACGTCGGAATTCCAGGTTCCCAAAGCGTTGTATAACCGCGATCTCATATCCAATCCTCCTTCGTCTTATCGCCCGAAAAAGAATTCGCCTAATTTGATGGATCGGGCCACAGATAATCACGGAGGACTAACCGGCTCAAGAACGGGGCGGAAAATAGGCTAGAAACCGGTATAATTCGCGCGGGTAATACACCCGGTCGGAACACGCCGTTAGCGTGGCAGGATCGCGTGACAAACATGTCTAATGGGAATTCATAGAATCATTCGTGGATGGTGAACGGCTCCGCTCGAGTCGGCACACTCATCCGGCATACCACCAGCGAGAGCGCAATTAGGGCTGCGGGGGTGGGATGTTACGTATCGTGACGCACGCCTCTGGCCACGGGGAAAGCCCCGTTCGTCGGCCCGCGTTGTTTTTCCGCGATCGGTCATGTGATTTTCCATGCTGCACGGTAATCCGAAGCGAAAAGACATCGGGACCGCTGTTATTGGAAATTTTTCCCTGTCACAGAAATTATTTAAATCATATTGGAATGATGCTTCATTTTACACAGGATGGAAATCGAAGGTCCAGTTCACTGGAGAATTCTCGGGATTCGACATTAGCTTGTTTCGAGGAGCGGAAGGTACAACCTACTAATTTTACGAACTTGTAAAATGTAAGACATATAGGTTTTCCTTAGATCGTACAGTTCCGATTTTATTAGATCGACTATTTACTGTATAAGAGGATCAGGCACGATCGGTTGGGCTTTGAATTACGAATTCTAGATCCCGAGGGCTCGAACATCGATGTCAATCGATCAGAGAAACTGTATTAACCAACCAGGACGATCCAGAGTCGCCAGAAGCTCCGATCAGGTTGTTTCACCGCCGAGAACTGGGCAACCAGTCGATTTCCCGTGGATTTCAACGCAAGTCAAAGAGCTAGCCGAGGAAGTTTGTTTGCGCGGAATGTTGGTTCGCAAACAAATTAACCCCCGACTTCCCTGGGGAGGAGGTGAAAGTTCTCGCTGGACGCGAGAAGTGCTGCGGGAGCGGTGCGTTTTAATTCAAGGGGGTGGATGGGCCGCGGATCGAAAAAGCCGAGCGCTCATTTGTGGATCCGGAGCAAACAGACGGAAATATTAACAGTCTCGATGACGCGGACAAACAACGGGCAGCGAGGGCAAGGTGTTTCGCTCGCAGAATCCGGGATCTTCGATTGGATTCCCGGAAAACTTAATTAATCCCTGAAAATTGCTTTTTTCATTGAAACTCGCGTTGTCGAACAAAGACACGAGCAAACAACGTGCACGTCCATCAAGATCGGAGTGAATGAAGAAAAATTCGTAGGATTCTCGTTGACGAAGTCCGACAATGCACATTTACGATTCATCGTTGCAATTTCTCATTTGCAACAGAAACAACCGGTAGCATTTCGAATTAGACGAGCCAGCGCTCGGTGCAACGAGCACCAGAGCGATTTTATTAAAAAGTTTCTCGCCGCGGCGAGCCAACGAAACCGATCTGGACTTTAATATGAATTCCATTGCGGGTGCAGGTGCAACGCGCGCCGCTTTATTCCCGTTTCCAATGGCCGATGAAATATACATGAACATCGGCCCCTGGCGTCATTATTTTTTCCATTGGCAAGACGGGGCGGCGGGGGAGGGGCTCGAATTTGATTCATAAAACGGCGCATCGATACCATTTACCCAAACGATTCGATCCTCGACTGCTTTCATCAGTTCTAACGTGTTTCCGTTTCGTCCTCTGCGCGGACGCTTGATCACTGCGCTGCGTTACGAACCAACATTTTCTGAGCTGTACAAATCAATTCAATTATCTGGAATTTCAGTGAAAAAATTCGAACTTTCCTGTCCCCAGAAATATTCCATTTTTTGACGTATCTATTACATTTGATTACGCCATGACTGTTATGATATCTTCGTAAAAAAATGAACGTTGGCAAAAGTCTCCAGAATCGTCACAAAAAGCTTCAGTAAAATCGACGACCGCACAGGTGTGACCTCTCCTTGTGAGAATGTTAGGGGGTTGATTGTGGAGGCGTCTGCGAGTGATTTATACGAAAACTCTGCGAACGGTTCGCGTATTTAATGGACGATCTTCGCGACATTTATTGGCCCACCGTTCGATCGACTTTATTTGTGCCCGCTTAAGCGTAATTTCGTTCGTCGGCGTCGGCGTCGCGTCGGTTCGATTAAATCCCGCGAACGGTAGAATGAATTTCGATGCGCCCGGGGATTAATTGGCATCCCTGCGGAAGTTAAATTTAATCGGCGGCGGGTTACACGAATTTTCGGCTTTTGTGGGCCATTCGCGGATCAAGACTATTCACGGGAGACCGGATTCTAAGGGGAAATAAAACCCGAAAGAAAATAGCGCGTTCGTTTTAATCGGTGTCGCGAACAGTGTCCACCTCACCTAACGAATGGGGACTAATTACGAAGTGTTACGATTTCAATTACGGTCATCAACTGTTCGTCGTTCTTTTGTCCCTGCCCAATTGTTCGTTTATATCAACGGTGCAATAAATAGCTGAATCACAATGCAACATCTCGACCGTCAATTACTTATAGTATTTATCGCGACAGGTTTGCTCGCGATACCAGCGTCGCGCAATATCGAACGGCACGCGATGCATTAATCGTTCTTATTAATAGTATTATTAGCAGCGTTACGTAACAGAGAGAGAGAGAGAGAGAGAGAGAGAGAGAGAGAGAGAGAGAGTCGGGGGTAAATTGTGTTTCGCCAGTCTCGCGACGCTGTCCTTTAACTTCGCCTAATCTGAATTTCAAATGACAGAGACACAGACAGAGAGAAAGTCCATTGCGAGCAAATAACCTCACGCCAGGACGTTTACGCGATTCCAGTTCCGTTTCGCGAAACGCTCGAATCTTTCTACTATAGTTCTTCCCGCTGTCCCTCTCCACCGATCCGAAACTGTCCCGGATATTAATCCTGCGGGGATTTCCTGCGACTCGTGTTAACCTTTCTGGATTTTCCATAACTCACCCCTTTCCAGCTCGCGTTACAAACTCGCCGAATCTGTTATCGTGCCGTGTTGAAAGAGCTCCGATGGTTTAACCGCTCATTCGACCCGCAAATCTGGTTCCGAATGTTTCTCGATGGAACAGACTTCTATCAGAGCTATCGGAAAATAGTTGGATCGATCGCCCTGCAGAAATTTTCCCGACAAACATTGCTACAGACTGTTGCTACGCGTAGATCGTTCGACAGTAATCCGTAGATCGGTCACAATTATTTGGTATACATGCGCAATGATATAATAGGAACTTCTTTATTTTCAGATTATTAAGCCCATTTTTATGTATCGTAAACTGTGCAATATGTATTAATTTCGTCTTTACAGTAGTGATCATTGAAAGTACTATTACGTTCCATAAACGGCCTTTATACGTCCAAATAATTCATTCAACAACCATATTCATGATTTTAATCGCATATTTACTGCCAAAGGTAAACCTAAATTCCGGGTGGCCGTGAACAAATGGCGGTCGGGTACAGCGTTTCGGGGGTTACATAACCCAGTGCAGGGACTGTGTTTCAACGAGTAAGAGAGGAGAAAAAAAAATCACGGGCCGTAAGTTCCGATTCCTCTCTCCTTGAAACTTCTCGACTTTCTTTCTCCCAGGGAGTTTTCCAACGTTTCGCCGCTGGGAGAAGCTCGCGAACGCAAATTGAACGGATTCTGCCTCTTAGCGGAACTTTCCCGAATGGATTCCCCTTCTTAACGCATCGGGAAAAGCGGGGAACGGAGGGGCTCCAGTGGGTTCCCAGATATCGCAGCCCGGAATAATACCCGTCGAGGGAGCCGAGTCGAGAAAGAAGATCATTCCTCGCGATTCCTGAATCTTTCTAACCTAAGACCCTTTCGCACAATCATATACAATTATCGCACAAAATCCGCGATTATGGCGCCCATGCTTGGAGAATTGAGAACTGAGTTTTTTTCTCGTCCTCCTGCCTGAAATTAATTTTTACATTCTCACAATGTCTTACATTCGATAACTATAAAAATCTTATTTTCCATAGTAGTAGCCTTTTCAGATCTTACTAAATTCTGTGGTATTTTATATTTCAGCATTTTTTGAAAAATCTTGTGATGACTTAAACCCACCCTAATTTCGCATGCACTACACCGTAGCCTCATTACATTGTTAAAAAGCACCCTAACTTCGTCGGAGAAACGTGATCGATCGATCCATCTCTACGGTTCACATTGCTTGTCTACACGAAGAGATGATCTTTGCTCGTGTAATAATTGCACGGAGCGGAAGTTCACGGTGTGGGAGCTTAATACTGGATTGGAATTGGCAAGGTTAGCGGATCGCAGGAAATTACAATCGACCAAGATCGCGAATTTGTACTTTATTTGTCGAGAGACTGCAGCAGAGGCGATATCGAGTACGGCTCGCCCGACGTACGATCGCGCGCACCGTTCCTGTTTGCGCTCGCGTTTGCAAACGATGATAGCGTTACGCCGTTATCGATCTTCGCCAACTAATTTGCATAATGCAAGGAACACCGTGCTGTTGTCGATAGGCTGTTCACGCGGATTTACACGTTCCGTGTGATTTATTTGCCGAAACGAAGCTGAATCGGAGACACCCTTGATCCTTCTATCGGAGCTGGTATATGTGTATAGAAATCCCATAGTCACTCTATTCGATTTCACCGTTTCACTTTCGAACGATGACGTTATCGTTGCACAAAGCTTTACTCGCTTTTACGAGGGCTTGGTTTTCCAAGCTGCTCCGCAATTTTTTTTTTTTTGTCGAAACCCGTGTGGATATTTTCAGAAAAATTTTCGGAACGAAGAGCGCAATATTTTTCGATATATTGGAGTACATTTTATACTTGCCTGTGTGCTCTTTCATTTTCGGCGAGGAGTGCGAGAGGTTACGTTTTTGGAACGCTCCGTTGTTCGTTTATTTGATGGCCGTTTTGATCGGGGTTGAATGTAATCGTACAGCGGGGAACGTATGTAAATCTCTCTAGAATGGATTTTGACTCTTTACAGAGTTTTTGGAATCGTTCCATCGCGACGTGGTCCGAGAAACCAGTAATTGTAAGCATGAAACTCCGATAGAAGTCTCCTGAGCAAATTTCGCAGCCTTGAACTGCGAAAGTATGTCAGCAGATTTTTACAGATTCGTTCGGAAAGGTTTCGCTGCGACATTTCCTGGTGCAGGAAAACAATAGTTTCGATAAACTCCGCTCGACAAAATGTCGCAACTGCTGAAATCGTAAAAGTGTTTTAGCATATCCACCCAAAACTTTTGGAAACACAGACAATCATGTTAAGCAGCACAAGCTCGACAATCTTTCCTCGAGGAAAGACTGCGTGACAAACATATAACAAACTCTTCTTCGTGTTTTAACCACCTGATTACTCAAAAGTCACCTGGTACTGTTTCTATTGAGCAACAGTTTCGTCCTGGTTAAAATCGTGGACGCTGTAGATTCTATAGTGTAGAATGAACGGGGAAGGAGCATACACCGACGTACACACAGATGCTGCACACAAACAGACAGACAAACAGACAAATAGACAGACAAACGACAAAAACGCAGGCAAGCCATCGGCGGATCGTTGTAAGATCGACAGGTGAGAATTGCGACAGCGTTGGCGACAAACGGCGATTAGATCAGCCAGGACACGGTGTGGGTGGACAAAACAGGGCATGAACACTATTACAAAATTATCCTAATTCAGTCCATAGCAATTTCAACGGTATCGACCCTTTGGAGACGAGTTTCCATTGCTCCCAGAAATATATTTTTAATATTCTAAATATTTTTTCCTCGTCCTCAAAGGGTTACTGAACTCTTTAGTTGGAAGCTTCCGGGCGCAATTTTGAATAGTGATTTTTATCAGCGGTTTTCGGGGGTGTTTCAAGCCCTGATGACAAGGAGCGGTCGAAAGGGAGTAGGGGGACACATGAAGATAACACGTGCGGTCAGACAGTGCGCTCGTTGGGATACTATGGTGGACTCACCCGCCAGCAACCAGGATCATCTGCATGTTGCATGGAGGCGGCCTCTTTCTCGCTTTTTCGCAGAGGGGGCAGTCCGGAGCGGTGAGTCCTCTAGTTTCGCATGCGGTGACAGAACATAGCTATAGAGTGGTAACTAGAGACAGACAGACGGACGGAGAGAGAAAAAGAGAGGCCGGGACCCCGCTTAAACTATCTTCGACGACGAAACCGCGCCGCGGGGCTCGTCGCGGCGACGGCTAACGTTCGACGTCGGGCTGACGCGGGTCTGACGGGCCAGACGAAACATCATGTACTTCAATCGGTCGTCAATCATTCGCTCTCTGTCCCATCTATATCCAAAGATCCCTTCAAAATCACCCTCGAGAGATACATCAACTTCAGGAACGCCTGAGTCATGTTTTATTGATAAAATAGGAACCCTTGAATTTTTCAGTGAAAAAAATTTTGATTGTACATTGAACTCTCATGATTCGAACAAAGAAAGAATCAAGTCGATCGGATAAGTGGTTTCCGAGATAAAAATTCGAGAGCGGCTGCAGTTTGAAACAAATTTGAACGAAGCAAAGTGATGACTCAAACCTCCCCTATTGTGCTTGCACTCAGTCATACTACAGTTCATTTTGATCAGAATCTCCGATATCGATGTTAACAACGGCTCGACTGACTCCGATCGAAAATAGCGATGGCTACGAACTACTCGCGATACTCGCTCTCGGTCGAATCAACTTGGAATTTCCATTCGCCCTGCTTCTATGACTAACATTACACCGTTCAGAGCACCGTTATATCACTATGCAGCGTGCGAACAAGTTCCAATATAGAAAGAATACCGGAAAAGTATTTTCTTCGGAGGATAATACAGCATCGCGGTGTCGAGCACAAAGGCGACAAAGATCTGATTAGAATTCCAATATCCGGCGATATACTCGTGCATTCGATAAGACCGTTCGACTTTGCCGGTGATCGAATTGTTTGCCCTGGAACGTTCTCTCTAGCTCTCCACAGAATGTGGCCACTTTACAGACCGCCAGGCTCTTCGGAAAAACGAAGAGAGAGAGAGAGTGAGAACCGCGACCGGTTTCGAGTATTTCATGGCAGAGGCTGGAATCGCTTGTCAAGAGACATCTGTTCTTAGGCGTTGATAGGATCGTATCGGGGATGCATTGAACCCGACGATCTGCACCGTTCGATCCTTTTATATTCGCCGTGCCCGCGTTCATCATTCGACGTGCTCGCGTCGGGACGACGCACGGTGCTCGGAAGCATCGATCCCCTGGACACGGAAATAAAAGATCCCCAACCACTGCGACGAGGATCCCCGTAGATTCTACTGTTCTACTCGGCAACTATCATAGGTTCAGACTAATACATCTTCAACTCTTTCATTCCACAAATTTATTAACGCCAAACCTACCACTGCCGGTCGAATGATCAGTTTTATATTTTTCATCTTACAATTATTGAAGTTATGAAGTTGCTTACATGGAAATTGATTCGATAATTTTCTTTGTCCAAGCACACATTGCAATAAAAATTGGCACAGAATCTAAATAAATAGAGTTTTGTCATTCTTGTAAGCTAACATTTTAATTGCACCTGCTCGTTCTTATCACGAATACATAAGACCCGCAGGTTATTTATAAGTAAATTTTGAGTTACGTATTTTCTAGTGGTATTATTCTTTACATTCTTGACTACTGTCAACCTATACCTCTCCCGCAGAAATCTGGCGGCCCTAATTGATCTGAGAGAATCTCCCACGTAAAACTAGAGATCCATAATCACGTGTCTGACGGCTTATCACGGTACCGGGGATTCTTCATTGCCAGGATCGAGCATTGCGAGCCCCGGTGCTGGAAAAAGTAACTTCCGTGTCCCGAGGCGAGATCGTAGCTGTCGTCTATATTTTAAGCGGGGCGGAACGAGAGAAGGAGTGAGAAGATAGAGAGACAAGTAATGAAAGAGATAGAATAGACAGACAGATAGAATAGACAGAGACGGAAAGAGATAGATAGAGAAGATAGAGATAGAGAAAAAGTTCGAAAAATACTGGCTAAAGATACGGTACTAAGGTACAGAGTGGCGAGAGAAAGAGACTGTCAGATAGATCGAAACGGAAACGTAGTGAAAGTAAAAAAAAAAAAGAGTAGTAATTCCTCTACTAGTGGAGAGTAAATTACGTGTGTCTGGATGGATGAGTGACGATGGGTATGGGCGTGTGTATCTGTGTCTCGAGGCATCGTTCCGCGACAGATCAACCTTGAAATCAGCGCGGCGGCTGGATTCGCGACCGCGGACGCAACCGAGCAAATAACTCCGGAATTTTGCCAGGAAAAGTTCGCGAACGCTCTCGGACCAGATCGGGCTCTGGCCGGCGCGGAAAACTTTCGCCATTTTTCTGGGAACCCTCTCGTTGGCCCGAGCCCACCGGTTTCGCGATAAAAAGCTATTTATAACGGGAAACGATGGAGCCCCTACACCATCGTACCGGTCCACGGATGAAAGTTTATTTTTTCGGGACGAACTGACGGCGCGCGGTTTCGGCGTCGCTCCGAACGACGAGATTTGACGCGAGTTTTTACAGAATTTGCGAAAAAGTTGCAGGAAACGCCGCCGTGGATTCGATTAACACGCTATTCTCGTTCCTGTAGCCTCCAGCTGCTAATGTATTCTTTTAACATTCTATTTTCGGAACATCGAGCAATAGACCTTTCCGAAACTTTGCGGAATTGTTTGTACACGTTTCAACTGCATCTCTGATTTTTAACACCTCGCTACTGGCGATATTGCAGCTGTTATTCACCGAGGAAGGATCTATGAATTACGTCAAGGCGTTCTGATCTCTTGGCCCATTTTCAGGGCAGCTCTACGAATTTTTATTTTTAAAACGAAACGTTGCATCTTAATGGAACATCGTGAGATCGTTTTTGGACGGTTCAACCAGGTCTGTGAATTTCTCTATATTCCTATTGTCAGAGCGGCAGCTATTATTCATCGAGGATGCATTTACGAATTGCATGGAGGAGATGGTCTGATTTCTTGGCTCATTTTCAGGGCGCACTTCGGGAATTTTTGCTTTGAGAACTGGATACTGCATTTCAATGGAATTTCGCGAGCCTGGTTCTAAATGTTTCATGACATCGGTGTTGTCAATGCAGTTGGTAAGGATGCATAATTTACGAATAGCTGCTGCAATTTGCACGAAGCAATTGCACAGAGACTTAGTAGAAACAGTCTTAACGCTTCCAGAAAATTTCAGAAAGTTAGGATGCATCGAAACCGTCGATGCAGCGCGTTAATTGCATCCTAGGTTGACAAATACGTTCGGAGAACAGGCCGAGAATAGAAACAACAGTTAACTTGTCGAAGTCGGACGTTTCCAGGATAATAGAGCGTTGCTCAGCAGGGTTCGTCCCATGTCAGCTAATTGATCTGCCGCGCAATTACACCGTTCAAATTATTATTCATAAAGCGCAACTAGTCGAATAAATTATCCGCGTTACAGCGGATATACGGGGTCGGATACAGAAGGCTGCGGGGCTTTCGCGGAAAGTGAGAAGGTTTTGACGGTGAAGCCGACGAAACGGAAGAAACACTCGTCGCCGGAGAACAATGGAACGTTCGAACGATGGTCCGAATAATGGAGGCAACGTCGACAACGGATCGTTTGCGCGTTTTTTTTTTTTTCGCGACACAACAAAGACGAAAACCTGCCGAGGCTTGACGAGAATATCCGCGAGAAAAACGCACTGCGATCGACGCGCGGAACGAGCCGACTGTGTAAACTGTGTGTGCACAGGGTGGAGCAAGTCTATGGAAACGAAGTCTATCTAAGAAAATCCAACAATTAATAATGGATTAGAGACTGATTAACACTTTGAGTGACAAGTTGGACAGCCCAAAAATTCTGGGAAGTCGAAATAATTGAGTCAGGCAAATGTAGATTGAAACGTCGAGGTCCTGTTTTAAGATTCCTGCATTCTGCTAACTTTAGTCCTCCAATCTTTGATGTATTAGTAATTTTGGGAGACCTGGCACTCAAAGTGTTAGAGACACTGCAGAAAAATTTGAGGCACTTTTCGTTTGAGTACTAGATACTGACATTACTCTTTTCTGTTAAACTATTAAATGAATATAATTAAACTGCATTCCATAAGTAATGCGGATTTGCTTCAATACCTTCATATAATACAAAGACTAATTGTGATTGTCAAGATTGTACTTTGTATTTCGACTTGGAAAACTGCGAAAGTAAATTCGTACTACTTATGGGAACACCTGATATGCCCTCCGCCCCAGTTTCACTTTCTTTGAACTTTAGCGCACCGACTTTTGATTTATTCCAGTTGCAGCAACTTTAAGAGTTCCAAAAAATTGTTCTTTCTGGGATTACAGATTTGATTTAGTCTATTGGTAACAATAAGTACTATTCTTCCATTTAATGTTGGAATACCAGCAAGTTGAATCGACAAAAATATTTTTCTCTTTGATAATATGAAAATTGTTGGAAGCTGATTTAGTTCCAGGAGATACGTATTCTTAACGAGCAAACAATTTATCTCAGGGTTGCACTTTTCGAGATTTTGATTTACACTTGCTCCACATTCATTTCAGATTTCTCTTACTGAAAGTCTCATTGGGGTCACAGATTAGTCAGACTGTTACGTAATGCTGAGAACGTTATGTGATTCCATCTGAAGAAATATTGGCAATTTAAAATATGTTGGATCGCCAAGTAATTATTCCCCTCAGAACCAATACTTCCCTGTGAAATTTTATCTACGGTCAAAAATAAGAGAGATATCTGTTCTCTATCACTCGAGAACGTAAATCCTGCTTGGAGAAATAACTCTCTCTCCCCTAACAACAAAACTGAAATCGTCGAATAATTCATTGTCACAGCGAATTAAGAAACAGCTTTGAAATCACGTTACAGTCTGGAATATTCTCGATCCAGCAGACTGCTCGTGGAGCAAGGTACACCAGCAAGACTTACATAACACCGAATACTCTGTCCCATACATTATCCACTACTTTCTTGAACCTCAGTCGTCTCAGACATTCCACCACCCAATATTAACAATCTACTGTCTCTACCATGGCAGTACCTTCAATTGTAACCTAACGAAAATACCAATCCAACAATAAACTTTTACACTAGTCTAAGAACTTGTTCGAATTAGCAAAACCTCTTGGAACAACCTGGGTATAGAACACTACAGTCTGTTTTTCGAGAGAGCCACTGTAAATCTTAGAACTTGAGCAATTTAAGGAGGTCTCTCTCGAAAAACATTAGCTTCAACCCTTTGCACTGGAAACGCTACCTCGTCATCTGTCAACCACTTCATCAGCAACATTTATTTTTCTATATTGAGATCTTTAAGCTCCTATTGCTAATCATTTGTTTTCTGTCGCAGATTCTTTTTTCTGACTGGTTTTGCTAGA
Source organism: Lasioglossum malachurum (assembly GCA_028455605.1). Lineage (NCBI taxonomy): Eukaryota > Metazoa > Arthropoda > Insecta > Hymenoptera > Halictidae > Lasioglossum > Lasioglossum malachurum. The sequence goes on from CM052316.1 coordinate 25,167,347, forward strand.
TTCGCAGGGGTCATTCGAGTGCAAGGAGTTGGCGCTACACCATAAATTCGAAACGACGCCTTTCACGTCGCTCAATCATCACAGACGGTTCCCCCTAGAGATAGAAAATCCCAAAAAGACTAAAGTCAGAATTTCTCAATGGGATCAGTCCGCGATGTTTGAATCGTAAAAGCGTGTACTCGAGAGAACGGTTCTAAGAACGTCTACGAACACCAAAAGTGATCTACACGTCATGCTCCACCCGTTGGCCGGAACTAAGAGTGTTCTCCGTGTGATCTGTCTGTCGGATGTGAGTGTGTAGTAGGCGCGTAGACGGCGCAAAAAGGTTAGATAGATAGAGAAGAGAAAAGTACAGTGGCTAACTGGCGATGGCCCAGCAGATCGCCGTGACGGCCCGCACTATTGTACCTTCCCGCATGTTGCGTTTACTACCACGAACCCCCGTGTGTCCCACGCACGTCCTAGGACAGCCGGTGGTGTGTGTTAGTTACGTGTGTGTGCCACTTACGAATATTCCTTTCACCCACTTTAGTTTTGCTCACACTAGTTCACTTTGTCTATATACAATATACATGTATATATATATATATATATATTGCATACATATATATATATTTCTATACAGTTTTAGCGCACTCTCATCGTCCTGATCTGAATCATGAACAACATCATCATGAACAACATCGTGATCTGACGACCGATCGTCATCGGATACATCAGCGGCAACATGGTCACAGCCTCGTTGGTTCCGGTTAGGGTGTCCGGTTAATACTCGATCTGCAGAACGAGGACGTTGGTGGACGGCGATGACTATCACGACGAGTCATCTCGTCAGAACAGACGAGTCCACACGGCGTTACGCGACGTCGACGAGAGACATCTTTCCTCCTCCCAGACCCGGGGAAGGAGGAGCACCGGGTTGTAGAAGGTGACAGACAGAGAGAGGAAGGAGAGAGAAAGAAAGAGAGAGAGAGATATAGGTGATGATGATGACGAGCGATCGGGAGACTGGGGAGACCGGTCGCAGGGATGGAATGACCGTGACTGTCCGACAGCGGGTCCCTCGTTCACTGGCGAACCGTGGGCGTCCGGCGCGGCGTCACGCAGTCGCGTCGGCTTTCAGCGGAACGACGACTTCCAAGGAGAGAACCGACCCGTCACCGTCAACGTTACCGTCACCGTTACTCTGTCCTACGTGTACCGAGACACTGTCCTGGAAACACCGAGCCATCAACGATGACTGTCGAGGAGAACTAGTCACCCTCCCCGTCGCCGTTCTGTCAGCTTTCAACGTCCCGATGATTTCTACAGGGAACCAGTCACCGTTACTATCTCCATATACTCCCTATACTGTAGTTCGCTTTGAACGTCTCAGTTAGCTCGAAAGAGACCAAGTCAGTCACAGTCGGCGTCCTGTCACTGTACTAAACGTCAGCTTCCAACACCCAATGATTTCAATGGGGAGCATGTCACTGTCACGGCTACCGTCCTGTCTCTATACTTCCCGTTTTCTCTCAACGTCCGAGTGACTTGAAAAAAGTCAGTGTACCCTCGACGTTAGGATTGTATCTCTATAGTCTAACTTGTGTCAGCTATCCACGTCCCCATGTGGCTTGGCACGCGTCTACAGTCCCATTGCTCTACTCATATTCAGACTACCAACGACTTTAAAAGAGAGGAACGTTAGAGTCAGCGTCAAGTTTAGCGTCTCTATACCATCTAATGCCCTATCTGCTATCATCGTCTCCATGACTTTGCGGATCAGTCATCGTCAGAGTTGCTGTCAGCGTCTGTCTGCAGTCCTAGCCTCTCCCCTTACTTTCTAATAATTGGGAAGGCGATCGCGTCGTGTCTCTAACTTTCCCGCGGCGAAGCGTAACGCGTGTCCGCGTATCGAGCCGCGCGATCACTGGTCCCTGTCAGCTGATCACCAGGTCCTGTGTGCCTCGTTCGAGGCGACGAGCCCTCTCCGAGGTTCTCTCTCTCCGCGTGGGTCGCGTGCGCTTCGGTTGCGACCTTCGGCGTCGCTCTCTCTTTCTCGGGAGAGAGCGCGTCCAGAAAGCGACGGGATTCGGCGCGGAGCGGGTACCGTTCGAACACCAAAGAGAGAAAGAGAGAGAGAGAGAGAGGGGGGGGAGAGAGAGAGAAAGAGAGAGAGGAGAGCGGGAGCAGCCCGCGTTCTCAGCGGATATCGAACCGGTCACGCTCGTTTCGTCGCGGCACGGCGCGGCGGCAGACGAGTCCACCTCGAACAAGGACGCGCCACCAATTTCGAACGCGGCTTCCCTCAAGGACGAGAGAGCACAGGATGCCCCCGGAAGGTGGGGAGAGGCGAGCTTGGGGTAGTGGGGTCGGCTGGTGGAACACACCGATAAAGCGCACCGTCACGCAATCATTTCATTTCGAGGGACCAGGAGGACCGAGAGCGAGAGAGACAGAGAGGGAGTCCTCGTCCTCGATTCGCAGAGTCGATGAGGTTGACGCCTTTGGGTGACTTGTCTTCCTTGTGACTTCCCGATACAGGAAACGGGGTGGGAACGAGAAACTGGTCGGGTGGTTTGGGGATATAAAGGGTGACAGCGTTTGGCAAGCCAGGGTCTCCACTCTGGAACTGCCACGCGGTCGGTCGATTCGATTAGCGGCGGGTAGCCAGGGCTGACGTGCTTTCTCTTTTCACCCTGAGTAATTTTCGCGACGGGTCGCGAGCTTTTCCGTGTATCCCTCTCTCACCCCCCTCTCTCTCTCTCTCTCTCTCTCTCTCTCTCTCTCGTGCTCTGTTCTCTTTGAATGAACACGCGCGCACTCTCGTACCCGCGACTACCCCGCGAGAACGCTAGGCGGGTCCACTTTCGTACCCGTCGACGCTACCACGCGACCGTTAGGAGTATCGACGGCAGGACACCTCAGAAGGGGAGCAAGACGAAGAGTTAGAGGAGGGATCGCGACGAGGGAGGGTAACAGAGAGCGTCGCGCCGAAAACAAAAACGCGGGGACGAAAGCGTGGACGCGCGAGGACGAAACAGGGGCGGGTAGATATAGATAGATATAGATAGATAAAGAGATGGAGGGACACCTACCTCTCCTTAGGGGTAGGTCTGGGTTAGACGGAGAGATACCGGGGTAGAAACACTGGTCGTTTTATCATTGATATAGATAACGAGATAGAGACACCTATCTTTCTCTGAGGGATAGAGGTCTGGGTAAGAGACAGTGACAGGGGTAGGAGCACTATTCGTTTTCTATCAGGAATAGATTAACAGGTAGAAACCTAACTCTCTTTTTAGGGGGTAGGTCTAGGTTAGAGGTAGGGGTAGAAGCACTGGTTGTTCTATCGTAGAGATAGATAAAGAGATAGAGGGACACCTATCTCTGTTTAGGGGTAGGTCTGGGTCAGAGAGAGAGAGAGAGAGGGAGGGTGAGAGAGAGAGAAAGAGAGGGGTAGGAGCACTGGTCCGATTCTATCAAAGGACTCGTTCCAGGTTCGAGTTGCACAGGCACACTGCCGCGCACAGAGACACAGCCACGCGGCCGTTAATTCGATCGGGACCGACCGACCGACCGACCGACTGACCAGCTACCGACCGTCGACGACGCGACGTAACGTACATGTACCGGCGCCGACGTACCCGAGGATCCACTCTTCTCGAACGACCACGTTTACCCGCGTTTCGTAGGTTTCTGAATCGCCGAGCCGGACGTGCGTGCTCGCGAGACGACTCGCCTGGTTACCGGAAAAGGACGAAACCGGGGTAGAGGGGGTACACGGTGAACGGGGGGGTTGAACAAGGGGGGAAGGGGGTGAACGGGGTGTGTAGGGGTGGCATAGACAGGGTGGGAGAGGGTAAAAGGCGAAGGGGGTACCGAAAGGAACAACGAGGACTGACAGGCGGGACCAGGGGCCGGGGGGGTGGGGCGGGGCGTGTGCAGTGGGGGGACGGAGAGAAGGACCGACGAAGGACGCGGCCGTTTACGACGAGAGACGATCGCGTAGACTCGGCCTCGTTAGAGACCCCGTCGCGCTGAACCCGCGCCGAGGCGTTTGTGCGTTTTGCGAACGGACGGACGGACGGAAGAGTTCGCGGCTGCCTGCTTGGACCTGGCGGGACAGGGTGGTAAAGGACAGTGGAGGTGCCAGGCGCGCTGCCTGGAACCGCCGAGGCTTTGCGCGGCGGCGCCACCCTCGCAAAATTCTCCCTCTTCCTCTGAAACTGCCCCTCTCTCTCTCTCATTCTATACTTTACTCTGTCTCTCCATGGGTTAGTCTCACTACCCACCCTTGTTGATCGCGCGCTCTCTCATTCTTCGGATCTGGCGGTTCTCGTCTTCTCGCTCTTCGACAGTACCGTCTCTCTCTCTCTCTCTCTCTCTCTGTCTAATCCCCGTTACTACATTTCGATCCTCCTCGTCGCGCTTGTGGATTCGGTCAGCCTCCGCGGAGGGGGAGGGGTTTCCATGGGCAAGGGTGGGGTTTTCGTTGGGCGGGCAAAGCGTGCTCGCTCGTTAGCTAGCTAGCTGGCGTCCACGCTCGGTCTCCGTTACGCTCGCGGTGTGTCTATGCACTCGCTTGGAGAGACGGAGAGAAAGCGAGAGAGTCGGAGCAAGTCAGAGAGAGGGAGAGAGGAAGAGTTCGAATCGCGTTTGTATGCGTCGAAGCGGATTCGCTCGCGCGCGCGCAATCGCGAGGCGCGTGGATGTATGAACGGTTCCGTATCTCTCTCTGTTTCTCTCACTTTCTCCGTCGGTACCTCTCTCTCTCTTTCGCGGTTTCTCTGTCGGCTCCTCTCTGTTTCTCGCTCGCTCCCTCTCGACACAGCCCCTCAGCCCCCAACCCGCCACAACCCGTGCCCCCTACCCGCGTGCGTGGGCTTCCGAAGTCGATATCTAGCCACAACGGCGACTCCGTTCGAGTATTATCCTCGAACACCTCGGCGCGGCGGCTCCCTTTGGGATTTCCGCGTGTCCTGTACTCTATACTGTCCTCTCCTATCCCGATTTACACTTCCCGTCAACGGGGTCCGTAAATGGTCCACGCATTCTACCGTAGATACCTAACTTCTACCATTCCACCCCCTCACCAAGCTTCTACCCTGTCGACTACTCTACAAGGCACCATACCGAACTTTTCGACACAGCTATCTCTGAGCAGACACACCGATTCCAATGAAATCTTTGTGGGGAGATAGACCCTTTATAATCTTCATTCTTCAGATTGATTCTTTAGGATCGACTCTTAAACATTCACTTCGTAAGAATTCTTCAATCTCGTTTCCTAATCACGAGCACGTTCAGCCCTGATAAACGCAATAGCCAAAGTTTTCAGGGTTGCTCCTGCAAAGGGTTCAGCTCTTCGGTATTCACGATGAACAGCATGAACCCTTTAGTCTCATTTTATAATCTCACTTAGCACGTTCAGCCTCCAGGATCGCAATAGCCAAAGTTCCCAGTGTAGGGTTGGTTCAGCAGGAGGTTAATCACAGCCGAGCAAACACCATAAGGATTCGGGGAGTGAGAGTTTCAGAAGGTCGACGGTGTCGCGGGACGAATGGGGTGAGGAGGAAACGGTACCGGTACCGACGGGATAGGGGGGCTGATCCAAAATGGTTCCTCCGTCGAATCCGGTCGGGACGATACGGATAAGCGAGTTAGAATGATCTTCTCCCTGGAGAGAGACACGCGGAGGGAAGTGCTCCCGTAAATCCTGTCTTTCTTGCCCGGCTGGACATCGATCGATCGGCGAGCGCCAGACGGAAATCGAGTGTAAAAGACGCCGCCGAAGAAGTTTGCCAGCGAGAGCACGGCCCGACCAGAAATCTGGTGGCCCTTCGCGAATCTGGGACCAGTTGCACCCCCTGTCGAATCAAGCCTGCTGTATCCTAGGATCCAGATAGATAAGATGCCAGGGATAGATTGCGGTAATTTCGATTCGATTCCGTGTTGGCTGATGTCCTCCTTTTCTTGCGGATTGGCCGGGTGGTGGGCCGTTCTTTTGTGTAGAGTCGGTCGACCTTGATGCAGTTGCTGCGGAATGTGTTTGGAACTAGATGATACAGTTTTGTGTACATATCGTCAACCACGTATTTGTGCAAACATGACCTCGGAAAGGACGCATCAGAAACAGACCCGAGCAACACACCGCCATTAAACTTTCACAAGGTTTTAGTACGACTAAGAACGAGACTTCTTCAGGGAAGAATGTACCGGCACGGCTCGGAGCAATGCAATTTGGCTATTTCATCCGTGGATGCACACCGTAAGTGCAGGTGGGCTTGCCTCGTGAAAGCTGTCCCATGACTTTCTTATGAGGATCGATCGGTACGAAGGTCGTACCCTGCCATGGTAACCATAACATCACGGGAAATTAAACTGTTTTCATATTCATTCATTGGGGAAGCTCGGGCCTCGCTGGGGCGCCGACTTCTCGGTGCAGTTGTACTCGGAATGCTCGCACGAGAGACAACAATGTCAGAGTCCAAACAATACGCTATTGTTATTTCGTAATAAATAATTCATGATTTAATCCTGGAAGGATTAGGCACGTACGTGACTCATTTGATCACTTACGATTACGACAGAAAACTGTTCAGTAGAATTTTTACGCTTAACAATCTCTCTTTGAAATAAAACTTCCTAAGAATGTAGGAATCAGGTCACAATCTCTAGACTCGAGAAATCACTGTGACTGCAGTCTACTTTTTCATTCTCCTCGCTTATACGTATAAATTATCTTACAAAAATTAATTGATCTGAAATATTATTTCCCCAGTATCGCTGTAAAGACGTACAGATATCAATGTTCCATTATGGATTCTGTTAACGTGCAGAATGGCGTTCCGACCGTGGCAATAAAAATGATAGTAGCCACTCGGTGGAGAAAGCAGAGAGATATCGGCGAAGATCAAGTCGATTCGGATTCATCCCGGGGAACTGGACGCGAGAGAGGAAAGGCAATCGATGCCCGCGCCCGACATATTGACACAGTGAACCCGGTTGTTTATTGTCCTGGAAGAATTCGGCGAGAGTCCCGGCCCCCGAAATCGCTTTCGGAGCTGTCGGGGACGCCGTCGATGCTTGCCAGCTACCAGAGCTTTTGCCAGTGGGAATCGAGCGGAATGCTCCCGGGGCTGTCGAGCGGACAGCTTGTCCCTGAACCAAGGGGAAAGTTCGGGAATCATTGATTAGGATTCAGACGAACGATCGGGGAACCGACTATTTAATGGATTTCAAACGTTCGTGGTCCGCAGCCGAGAATTTCTTCGAGAATTATTCAATAGCCGCGACAATTTTCCTCGTTCACTAACAAACCGTCCTCGAGAATGCAATCCGATTATTTCTTTCGCGAGTTTTCACGATCTTTTTTAATATTACACTATTTGCAAACCAACTGAAATTATTGAGAGGAGAAATCGATTTTTAACTCCCTTTATCTACCTCATAGAATAACAAGTATTTCATCGACTAACCTACACAATGAATTTCACAGGCTTTTGCTCCATCCGAAAAATAGTAGAAAACTCGATAATTAAATAAGCCACCAAAATGAATTTTCTCATCAATAATTATTATGAAAAAGTGAAATGATATTCGATCATCGATAACTGTTGCGAGCGATCGAAATAAATTTTTTAAATACTTACACTAATTGTAAGAATTTATACACTAAGGGTTAAATCAACGTTCAACGTAACTTACCCTGTGGTTCGATTATGTGAAACGGTTCGAGCGGGGTAAATCGGCCAAGATTCGAGCAGATTTTGTTTTCGAAACGGAAGGTGATTGTTCGTCTCGATTGTTGGTTGTTAATCCGATCTCTTCGAGGTCGGTTAACCCGCGGCGGCTTAACGGTAGCGCGTCTCTCGTCGCGACTACGCGATTACTATGCATACGCCGCGCCACGCTCGTTCGATATTACTTCCTCAATTGAACGATAAACGAAGGTACTCGGCACGACGCGATGCGATCGCTCGATAGCTACGGGTATCGCAGCAATTTCTCTCGAATAAAACCTGCCCCGTCCGGCGACGGACTCTGAGAAATTGTCCCGGCGATATCTCGATGCCACCGGTCGACCCTTTTTCATCACCCTTCCACCACCCTCTGTTCGATCTAGTCGAAACAGACAACCGTGAACTGCGCGATTTTTTCCGATACACACTGTCTCCCTAATAAGCAAGAGAACGTATTATTCTACTATACTACAGTAACCAAGTCTATTCTCGATAATATTCAGACTTTAAAGGATTGTTTTCCGAATTTTATATAGAAGAAATTGCCGAACGCCTCGAGAAAGAGATATTGGAAAAATCATAATCGATGCAGGAGTAATCTAGCTCTAGAAACACAGGATCAATCTCTCTCGGATCGCATAATGCCCCTCGTTAGGCAAGCTTCCGAAAAGATTCCCAAAACTTCCTCGAACTTTCGTAATACTTCTAATAGAATCCCCTCGTGACCTGCCAAGTCTCCGGAAGTGTTCGCATCAGCCATTCGTTGAACGTGGACGTAGAACCGGTTGACTTCCTCTATCAATCAGCGACGGAGCTCGAACCAAGTCGATTCGCCCGTAAAATCGGAGTGCATTAGCCGGAACGAAAGTGCATAAAGTTGTAAAACATATCATACTGATTTTACGTGAGAAACATTCCCACAACTTCGAGTTGTCTCTTCTAAATATTGTAAAATCTTCAACCTCTGTATACGATTGCAAAATGGAAGACGATTGTGCGGAATGAGAACGGGTAAAAACCAAGCTGGTATCTTTCGCGTGACCGTTTTGGCAAGCGCGTCACGGTTAAAAGCCGTGGAGGAGCTGGCAGAAGGCTCTGAAGTGTGAGACAGCGTTGCAAACGGCACGTGGCCGATCGGGGGCTAATGAAAGCCGCTTAGGCCTTAATTAGGTCTTTTTTCTTGGTCGTTGGGCGCGTTTCGTAATGGTCGTTGAGAGCGCGGACCTGGTTATTAATCAGCCGAGGATGTCCACCGGCGGGGTTTGAGAGATTCGCACACACTCTTGCTCTCTTTTCCGCGACGGGCTCGATATTTGCCGAAGTTCTTTGATAATCGGCTGCGGCGCCGGTATCGAGATCCCTCCTCTGATATCGGGGCTGATAACAGCGCGGAAACACTGCAGAGAGAGAGAGAGAGAGAGAGAGAGGGCGGCAGTTCGGTTTGAATCTAGGACACGTGAAAATCTTTTATCTGCACTGACCCAGACCTAATTCAGGATCCTCGGTAATCAGACCCCGTCATGGCAGCACGATGGCGTGGCGTGGCGTGGCGTGGCTGAACGGTAACAGCTCTCCCCGCGCCGACCTCCATCCACGTAGTCCGGCAGAATGATCGATACCTGACTAATCGACAGCCTACCGAATCGTTTCGATCATCCAGACCGGTGAACGAGCGGTAATTTTCGAGCCGGCTAGATGCATCATATAGCCTATGCTAACGCGTGTCGTAATTCCGAAACCAACTGCCCGTAATATCGATGCTGCTGCTCCTCCACGATAGCCTAATCGAGTGATCTCTGGCTGCCCGACCAACGTGCTGTACCTACACGCAGTGATTAACCGCGTGGAGGAACGGACGGGCCAGTCCGCTGCGAAATCTTAAGCGTGTTGCCATCCTGGTCACGTACCCGCTCTGTCTGAACCTGTTAGACTCATGATTTTTCAAGTATGTACTCTGTGTTCCACTTGAAACGCTGGGGCGTATATCGTGGTTGAGGTGTACGAGATTTGAGACTGCGCGAGGTAGGTGAATTTTTCTGTTGAGATTGAAAGGTTTGGAAGTTCATGGATCCAGCTAGAAATTTGTTAATTTCAAGATTAACATTTCTGTCCATAATTGAAAGTTGCAACTACGTGGCTTCGCGTCTAAAATTTTCGTCGACTAACATCACTACACAAAAATCGAGTCAGATTTTACCTCCCCGACGGAGTTCTAATGAAAAATACGACGAGGGAGTACGATGTTTCCGCAAACATTGTCCCTTACAAGTATTAAAAGATTTTTCCCGGTGTAGAGACGCGCAAAGACCGGCTTACAGCGTAGGGACACCGGCGCCATTTCTCTTTGAAGATTTCAATCTCCATTTAATAAGAACGAATTCCTAACCGTGTCGCGTAAGAGTGAATAAAACACTCCAGTCCTCCCGTTTCTCGAATGTTTAATATTTACTGAAAGCGATTCCATTTTCCCTCGGTAAAACTATTAATAGTAAGAACACAGACCCGGCGAGATTGTGTCACAGGGATTTAAAAGAATTACAATTGTCGCGATGGCACAAAGGCGAAAGGAGCCCTGTCATATTTACGAAAAAGCTTACACGAACTGTGGACAAAGAGACGAGATTCTTATTACGGTCGCTCTTCCTTTAATTAAAAAGCTCCAAGACGGAGGAAACGGTTCAAACCTCACAGAAAATCCGACCTCGTCCTCGGGAACAACGTGTTCGACGGTTGGAAATCGTTCGGTACGCCGTCTGGCGGAAAGCTTGCCAACCTGGCCGAACAGAGTGTACCCGCAAGCTCTCTCTGAAAAGCTTTTCGTACCCAGCTTTCAGCTTTCCTATCGACGATACCTGCTTTACCAACCAGCGCACCTGGGTTCTCAAGAAGCTTCTCGGAAGAAACGCGGAGCGCTATTCGAATTCCACGTGGAATGAGCTTTCTGGAAAGCTCACCCCCAACCACGCTAGCTTCCATCTTCAATATCTGTTAAGCAAACTGATGCTTTTTATTATTCGGACATTTTACTGCAAATTTAGGAACTTGCAGCTGTCTTTTAAGTTTTAAAGTGGTCACTAAATTTTCTGGATGGTTGGCACGCCTTCCAGGACCTCGCCCAATAATATTTTTTTTCCACCGCAGTATAATTTCTTCGTAGCATCATTATAATATTGTAACAGTATGAAGACAGAAATATAATTATAATACACACTATGATAAATCAAGTTCATTATTGGAAATTGCTAGTAACAGAGACACTCTTATGAATCAAGTGGTGAAACGGCATCACGAAATTTCTGGCTCGCGTGCGATTTCGCACAAAGCGCAACACGTTGGCGACTCACCGTCGCCCCAGTCCGTCAAAAATCAGTATTGCGAACATACATACGTGATCACCGTTGCGCAGTTTCTACAAAAACAAATAACTTTCAGTTGTTTGGTCTCGGCGTCGGGTATTATTTCTAACGTGGAGACAACGCAAACTCTACGCCACAAGCCGAATGGAACGCCGAAAGTTACTCGGCGGAACTTCCGCATAAGCTTACAAGCGAAGTCTTTCTTCTCGAGGAAACTATGGTCGCCTGGCGATGAACTTTCTAGCTGGGATCGATCCTGAGGTAACTAGTTACCGTAGTCGAGAATGAAAAAGAGAGAGAGAGAGAGAGACAGAGCTACACTTCTAATCACGGTGCAGCGAGCAGAGTCAAAAGCTACTTGCGGCTGATTGCTGATACGGTGTGGCCCTAAGGGCTCTAAGCTAATGTCGCTGAATGATGCCGGCGAAGTTGCTCCGAATCTTTTTTCTTTTCTCTTGCCCTTCAACCCTCTCATTGTTGTCGGCGACTGTCAACGACTGGGTTCAAACTTTAATGAGCTGTGAGAGAGGCTGCAGGTCTTCGGGACGCAAACGTGGTTCGCACGGGATCTCCGATGAATCATTTTATGGTCTAGATCGATCGCGATCTCGAGAGAAATTTTACAATGTAGAAGTAGATCGTTAGAAGTTCTGCTAAAGTCCAGGAGTTATAAAGGTTTTGTGAAAATATTCTTAAATGTTTTACCTCGTTAGGTTGGTGGGAACACGAGAGAAATTGAACTTTTCGGAACGTGCTTCCGTCCAGAAGGTCCAAGAGTTTGCGTGAGATCAACGAAGCAGAGGCTGCGAGAACAAATCTGGCGACTAAATGTGCAAAAAGACAGAGGTGTACGCAAAAAAGAGAAGGGCGTTCAGCTTAGTGTGTAATGTCACCGCTTCTTGCGCCGTGGCAACTGACTACGATGGTCAGCCTGTCCGCCACCCGGAAGTATCACCAACAAGAACAACAATTTCTCGATCCAGCTCGTCATCTTCTCCGGCACATTCGAGCCCTCCCGGTAGCTGCTGTTAGGCAAGACATCGCGTTAAAGTGTTTCGTGCTACAGGCATCCTGCCACGGAGCCTAAACCAAGAGAGGAATCCTTACAGATAGAACGCGAACGGCTTTCATTAGGCGCGTAGTTCGTCACCTAATTCGGCCACGACCTTATCCTCGACTTCTCAACCCTCTGCGATCTTCCCCGTTTCGAAACTGTTCCTCGTTTCGTGGACAAAAATTCTGTGATGTAAAACTGTGGACATGTCTGAATAATTTGCGATTTTTAATGTTTTCATTTCATTTCAATTTCCGATACATTGTTTGCGCTGGTCGATAACCAACGTCGTTAGAAATGTTGGTCCTGATCAAATCTCACAGGAACCGTCCGAAACTCGACTGGTTGAACAAAAAGTAGCCGCATGCATATGTAGTCAGACAGCGGACCCCAGTGATTACCGAGCAAAAAGTAGTCGCATGCATATGTAGTCAGACACCGAGTGCCGTGTGCCGACTGCTCACAGCAAAAAGTAGTAGGAGACGGTTGTAGACGGGCATCGAGCCACCGTGGTCCGTCCACAAAAAGTGATTGCGGTCGTCCATAGCCAGACTACATAATCGCTGAATCATTCACGATAGAGCTGTATGAGCACCAACTGTCCGGGCACGATTGCCTCCAATTTCGATTTCGATTTCGATTGGCTTGATTGCACGCTTGCTACCACTGATTGGTAGACTGAGGATTTTATGGTTTTACCATTGAAATGAATGCAATTTGAAATAGCCGAGAGATTAAAAGAATTTAACAATATCGATCCATCATCCCCAGCTTATTGAAGTTATTGGTCTTTTGCAATTGATATGGTAAATATATTTCTATTAATGTCCAGAGCACAGTGATTGAAAATTTAGTGTGATGATGGAAATAGATGAAAATTATTACAGAAAGAATTATAGAAAAATTAGTAAATTTTAGAAAATTTCTAGCACGGGTCTATTCCATTTCCATCACTTTCATGGTTTTTCCATATTACTTTTCCTCGATCGCGATCGTGATATCGTTTCTCCAGGAAATGTAATTTGCGTTTGACGGGTCAAACATTTTTACGCGATAATGTTGTAAACGAAACTGCACTGCAGCAGTCGTTCAGGTATGCTGCAGTGAAACGTTCCCTTCCATCGCAGCCGCTCGAATAATCGAACTGCTCTAACGTATCGAGTACTCGGACGGCTCTATTTCAGGTCACAGCCAGCTGAAAGTAGTTAAGTCCGTTTATAGTCAGACCGCGCGCAGTAGTGCACGTTCAAGACTCTGGCCGTGCTCCGTTTAATCCCGTTCCGTACAGAATACACCACGGACCCTCGCGCGAAGAATGAATTCCCCGGAAACTACTCCGGTCAAATTTATTAACTAAACCTGATCAACATTCCGTCCGGGTAACAATTTTAATTAGGGTCTGTCCGAACAATGAAATCACAAAATCAATGGAACATTTTATTAAGCAAAACCTTAAAAAAGTTTTTTTCTGGATTAGAAAATTGCCGGCTAAAATCGCAGTTTTTGCTAAACAATAGTGGCCGGCAATTGCAAGAACGTTTCGAAACCGAATCTGGTCAGACCGCAAAGGGTTAATCCGTTCGGATAACGAGTCGTCTATCCTGTTCGACGAAAAAAAAAAAAATAGTAAGTGTAGGGTTGCCTATATTTGTCTCTGGGGTTCGTAATTCGAGGCCAATCCCAAGGGACCGTATCTCGTTGCGTTCTCAATTTTTGATCGCGCGCGAAACTCGATCGCCGCTCGCCGCTAATAAAGACAGCCTCGTGCTCCCGTGCACGTGATCCCGAAACAGAAGGAAAAATCCGACTTGCGCGAATGCCGGCCGATATCTCGATCGAGACCCTCGATCTCTACCGAGGGTTCCTTGCGCGAGTCCTCATTACCTGCCAATTACCCGTTAAAACGCGTCCCTTCAAATTGGATCCTGCGGCTTCCTCTTTCGACGTCGACGGATTTTCAAAGATTCGACTGGGAGAGAGCGTCATACCGTGGAAATCGCTTTTCTAATGGCCTTTGTAATAGAATGCAGCGTGCGCCGCTTATGACATTGTTCGGAACCGGTCCCCACTCCCCGCAACATGTGCCGGCATTCAAGAGTCGAAAGGGAGTCAGACGAAACCGGATTATCTCTTCGATTTTCTGTAACTCAATTCTGTGCTAGGGCTCTGGAAAAATTCTACAATGTCCCTGGTACTGAGAGGAAATCCGAGGAAATTTTTCAGATTTTTTAAATCAAAATTGTTGGAGTGAAAAATGACACGAGTCAGAATATTGTAAATGTTCGAATCTTCGGTTTTCTGCAATTTCTCCCTGCGCCGGGTTTCTGAAAAAATTCGGATAAATCCTAAATACCAAGACGAACTACAATATATTTTTGCACATTTTTTGAGTTGGTACTTTCAGAGAAAATTGCAGGTACCAAGACGAAGTTCAATAAATTTTGTGCTATCTTTAAAGTCAGAAGACGAAGCGCGAAAATGGGGGATAAACTCCGGAAACGCGCGCGGACTCCGAAGAATGCCATAACGCGCTGCCATAGGTTGTTGCCATTCCAAAAGCGAATTCCTGATGCAGGCGGAATATAATATGATCGAGTATATCGCGAAGGAAGTGAGCGGGTCTCCGATAACCATTCTCCTCGCAGCACTCAAATGTTACAGAGGAATAAATATCGAAGATTCAGCGGTAGATTTCAAAGTAGACAATGAACTGGGCAAAGCGGCGATTGCGATGGCAAGCGATTAAGATCGAGTGTCACGGTCTCGATCTTGGGCGCGAGCGGGACCGAAAAGATCGGGGAGAGATCGCGGGTGCGTGGGCGATGCCTTGGGGAACGATCAAATCGATTATCGATTCCGTGGTCGGTGTGTTACGAGTTCGCCAGGTGGGTTTTCGGGGCAGCTTGGTGTCGGTACTTGTGTAACCAAATACAGCAATAATATTCGGACACTTCGAAAGTGACGACATCTTTTGATTTTTTTCGACAAGTTACTATAATTAGTTTACTGCACGATGTGAAGAAGAAATTTTTAAAAAACTGCTATTGGTCGGAATTACGGAAGAAAAATTTTGATGTGGATCTGTATTGGAAATTTCAATAATACCCTATAAATATTCTTTAAATTGTGGATAGAAAAAAATTGTCAAAATCGTCATGTGATAAACTAATAGTTCCAACTTCTCAAAGTATTACAAAAGTGATCGTCTTCGTAAGAGTGTCTGGATATTATTGCGATTGTATATCCCGTTTGCATCGGGATTACAGTATACAGTACGGGGTACTTACAAGTATAGCGCGCTCGCTACGAACACCGTCAGAACCAGCGAGTACGGCAGGCACACGTGGCAGATCCCGAGGGAACGAAGTATAAAGTTGCTAACGACCAGCAGAATCACAGAGTCCAAGACCAGGGCTCCGAAACCCATATCACACTACCAGAACATGTTAAACTCGCTCGTCGAATGTCATCACTGATCCGCGGCTACGCACGGACCTCGCGAACTGACCGCGATTCGCCGATGTCAACTATGATCGATGCAGTCGCCACAGTGCGCGCTGATGCATCGACGTTCTTAAAAATCCACCCACAGTGATCCACCCACATAAATGGAAATTAAGGAAGTTTTTTAATTAACAAACATTCCGCCACAGGCTCACATTTTCGAAATTGTATATACGGCAAAGGGCATTACGACGAGGTTCCTGAGACGGAAAACGAACGAGGAAAATCGCCGGACGATAATGCTCTCGCCTACTTTCCTGCGCTGAGAATTCCCGTAATACAAAGATCCTTATCGGAAGCTGCATTCTTCTCTCTCGCGCTCTATTTACGTTGCCCCCGCGATTCTTTCGCTTTCCGGTCGCGATCTCTTCGTTAACCGGACACCCGTGATTCGTTTTTCTAACGGAAGCGTCAGACTACGTCGGCTTACTCCGTCAGAGGAGCGGATGCGCCCGAAATAACGGTTTTATACGTTGGCCGGGAGATGAATGGCCCATAATACCGAATGGGAAAATCGATTTTTTTTCCACGCTGTTGCAGTGGTTGCTTCCGGACGAAATTTTTTTGCCGGAGAGACTGAACTTCCGGGAGCACGGAGAAAAATTTTTGTGAACATCCGTACGCTGATTTTGGCTTTGGAAATCGTTGAAGTCATCGATCTTTTGGACTGTCTGTTGTGGCGGTAACTGATCTTTGAAAATGTTTGAACAGCAGGCTGCTTCAGAGAAGTGATTGATTATTTAGTTCTCTTCCCAGAGAATAATTGGTTAAAATGCGGGACATCTGCATATACATAGTTGTAAGTTTGCATTTTTCTTGCGGAATGCGTGATCGAAAAATGTTTCAAGATTCGTACCCAGCTTGTCAAGAAATTACATTCGAATCTCGAAGTCTCAAGCACGAGGACGCGGATTGGCAATTCTCTTCTAAACTGCGCAGTGAAATATTAAATATGCATTGGTTCACATCTACAATGTCTGATTAATACATTCCAGCTCCTGGGGAAACCTCAACAGCAACAAACAGTCCAAGCAGATTTATTAGAATTATTCGTCCAACGTGTTAATTTCTGCACATTTATTTATCAGCGAAGTGGCACAACAGAAAGAACAAGAGCGCGACGAGTTGTGGGAACTGTACGGTATTCGCGGCGTTTCGGGGCCGATTTCTGATTGCGCGAATTAACGTACCATCGGGCTCGATTCGCAAACGCAACAAGATGGCGAATCTGCGGCAGCTGGCGAGCTCCGGTGCGTGAACGCACAGCCAACGAACTCGAGCGCGATCCGTTCATCGATACGCGAACCGAAACAGATCTTCACCGACGGCGAACTGAAGCCGTGCATACGTCCGACCGCTAACTATCATGTCGCCCCGAGGAGGATGCCATTGGTCTGGCCGATGCTACGTCGAGGTATCTCCTCAGTGACGTACCGATATGCTATCGACATTGTTTCGGGAATCGCCGCCGTTGTTTACCTTTTACGGAGAGCCGACGCACTGTGTACCACGGTGCACGGCGCGGCGTCTGCAACAGCATCGACTCATTACCACCGCGTTTGCGGTTCAATTAGTCCTGATCCAATCGGGTTTCGTTCGACTGTTACCTTAACCCATTTACTTCCCTGCTTCTTTGTCGTTTAGCCTCTCGAATTAAAACTTGCTAATCTGCATGTGTGCAATTTCTACAATTTTCTATTGAGATGTACATTCTTTGAATTTATTCTGATGAACCTGCTGACGAAGGTTTTCGAATTTATGATAGTGATTAAGATTGTTCTTGATGGAGTTGATGTTGAAGTCTCACAAAGTGAACATTTTAACGAAGCCGCGGGCAAAGTATTATATGATTGTTTAAGAACAACTTTGGACTAGATTGACCTTTTTCTAAAGTATCGTCTTTTTAAAAAATGCCGGGTCTGCCGGAAGATTCTGATGGGAGATCGATCGCGTCTGATTGGAATGAATAATTCGAGCGCAGTGATGCGACGGGAATAGCGGGAGAGGAATTTCGAGCCGAAGAAAGGGGGGCACGGGCGAGCATCGACGAGGTTGGCCCGAAGGCAGCGGTTTACAATACAAACGGTTAAAAGGCTTCAGAAAGCTTGTAACCACTGAGAAGAAATACCACGGCTGAATGAAGTATCACGTTAAAAAATGGGCTTGTGGGAAAATATGCTTAGGTAACGGTGAATTAGGGTTTCACTATCGTTCATGTCTCGCCTTGGCGCGAAATTAGCACCTGCCCCGCCGCGCCGGCCAATTACGGCGCGACGCGACAGCTGTTACGCGTAACGTAATTTACGGAAACGTAACGAATCCGCGTAGACTGTTCTATTTCAATGAAATCGATGGGTAACGTTCGTTTCTCGAGGCCGGTGCGGCGTGACCCGTGTCGTCGTCGCGTCGAAAACCGATCGCGACTGGTCGACGCGTTAGCTGCGTCCGCCACTGAAAATAATTAAAAGTGTTCGTACGCCTGTGCTCTAGAGTACTTCACGATGGTACGCTATAGTACGAAGTGGTGTTGCCACCGAAAGAGGGTGTTTAAGTGTCAATAAACGTGCCGAGACTGTCTAATGAAAATTGGGAATTCGAGAACATTAGAACTTTCGAAAACTACCGTTTAGTATAATCAGAGCGCTGCGCTGAGCCAGAACTTGCTTGTTCCAGCGGAGCTGCCGGAGGACCTCCTGGGACCACTCTGAAGGAGATCCTCCCTCTTCCTTCCCCGTCCGTTCCCCTTCCTTGGCCCTTCACCTGACCTCATCCTCCTTTCTTGGAACCGCCTTCCTTTGATATAATAATATTTCGTTTCAGACAACGATATCTCTGTCATCTATACACTGTCTACCCTATGTCATAACTGGGAAAGTAGGTTTAGACGGTTGATTAGACCGTGAACGGAGATTTGCCTAACGTATTCGTGACGCAGATCGATAACGTGTCTATACTTCGGGGTTTCGATGCTCGAATCGACTGTCTCCAATGTTCGGACCTCTCTAAACAAGCATTTCCAGTCTTACATTCACTACATGCTCAACAATTCTCGTCCACTATCGCAAATATACGATAAAAATACATTTGTAATTCCCAGTATCAAAAGGAAGTTATCTCAAAGAGATAAATACATATCTAATCCCTTAAGAATCAAAGAACTTGGAAATACGGTCTCATGATCGAACCTAGCGATCCACGCGGATCCAATTTAAAGATATAGTAGCTGATTTATTATACAACGAATGTAGCAGCGCGCGTTTTAATTTCAACGACGTTTTACACGCCGGCCCATTCGCCAGTGTATAACGACAAACCGGCGAACTTTCTCCGCCGAAATTTTATGACTCATTCATATTTATCGACCTTCCGGTTATCAAACGCTGTAACAGACTGAGAATGCTTGGTCGATCGTGCAGCCGGAGTCTCTTCGCTGCGAACACCACCGTCATCCTATTCTTGTCTTCCGTGTGCACTTGTGTTTGTGGAACGAGGGACCCAAACGGAAGAAAGAGTGAGAGAGTTCGAGCTCCGTCGCGACGTATGATATTTAATCGCGACCGATTGAACCGTACCGACAGCAATTATTCACCAGATTCCACCCCCAGCACCCCAGCCTCGAAATTCCCAACGAGAAGTTCGTGAATAATTTTTGGATAAATTTTAAGCAAAACCTCGCTGAAAAAATCGAGCGAGGTCGTGTCGGATTTACGACGCGCGCGTGACTTCTTCCACGTTTTCCAGATCGAGATTTCAGCACGCGTTTTCGCGATGCTTCGTTATTTTATCGATTGCCCGACTGGCGAGCTCCAATCAACAATTTAGAGATCGACTCTTGTAGGCTTTTATTTTTAAGGCGCGTTTCAGACTGGCTTCGGCGATTTTTTTATTGGCAAAGCAAACAACTTTTTCCCAGCAAAGTTACGCGAGCCGTTCGGACGATGTTTTAACAGAACCCGGGAATTTTTAGACGGAGGAAATATCAAAGTTGAACTTGCTAGAGGTGGTCGAGGCTCGGGGTCAGAAACGTGCGTTCGAGTATTTTTGGAATCTGCTGCATGTTGATTTCGACGATTTTTTCACTGGGAAAAAATACAAGTCTCTTTCCTATGGGATTTTAGTGTACGGTTTCGACTATGTTTCAACAATTCAAAGTTGGGGGTGAGAAACGTCTATTTATTAAGTCGACTTTGGCAGTTTTTCACTGGAAAGCTAGAGAACCTTTCTGAACAGGATTCTTTTCTCGGTTTAGAAAAATCCACAATTGACCTTTCTACAGACGATCAAATTTAGGGTTCTATGCAATCTCCTCTAAAACGATTTCATCTGATCAAACGTCAGCCTGAAAATAATCAATACTTTCTGAACTCTTCTTCCTGCAAATAAGACGTCTAAAAATCATGATTTCTGCGTTGATTCTTCATCCTGGAAAATACAATTTGAAATTCCAACACACGTCGACCTGTCAAGTTCCAGTCAATTTCGCAGTTTTGCGCAGTAATGTATTTACCGAGAGGACGGAATTCAATGCACGGATTCGGTCGTACTGCATCTGAAAGTCCGCGAAAATTTCAGTTCAACGCGAAAAAGCAAGAATTGCGAAAAGTTTGAACGAAGAAGCATATTCGAATGCATATTCGAAACGCGAAGACTCAGTTTCCGTGCGATTCGCAAGAGCGAGAGGCGTGAGAATCCGGCTGGCGTTCCTGCCGAAGCGTGCGAGTTCGTATAAAATCGAATTGCCGAGGTCGCAGCTCGTTCCGACCACGTTTCATTAATTAAAAGTTTCATCGACGCGACGCGGCGGACAGCGCGAACGGGAAACATTAATTATCCATGGGGGAGGCTGACACGCCCGTTCTCGCAGTCTGCGCGGGGACAACTGTCAGCGGGTTTGCTTCATCCCTCTGTCGTTCGATGGGAGTCGTCCATCTTGAAGCACGCGTGCACAGTTCGATGCCAAAGACAACGCATGCAGTGTTTCGTGGCGGTCAGCGGAGAGATGGGCGGTTTAAACAATACCTCCGAGCGGAGAATATGAAACGCCAATTTCACGGTCCAACTGGTTTCGGTTTCATCGAAATTAGATCTTAGTGCAACATGAAAATTTTCGATCCGAGTTGCAACAGATCAGAGTGAGATAGAAAGGTATTTTCTAAAAATAATACAACAGAACTTTTAAATTCTTCTAACCTACTCATTTTTGTTATAAATGCATAAAATCCACGGTCTAAGTACTACGTCGATTAATTTTAATTATTGTGTATGTTGAAGGGAAGAATTATGTATTACACATCGTCGTGATAAAATACTTTTTTATTCAGTCAGACGTAAAGTGCAAAATATCTCGATAAAAGAAGACGATCATTAGCGAGTTCAATTATAATTCTTCAACTCTTAATTGGCATCGCTCATTGACTTGTACACCTTCGTTCCCTTTGAAAAGAACGTACACTTCAGTTGTGTAAAGAAAATGCTAGAAAAATTATTAAATTGCATATTATCGAATACGGTTTGTTGGACAGCATTTTCTGTAATTTGAGTTTGTTTACTGTGGAACTTTTGGAAGCAGATTTTAGCGATCGGTGTGTATTATTTAAACAATACTGTGCCCATCTCTGTTCAGCGATTGGACAGGGGGCACGCAGGATATATTCTTAACTTAACAAAACACAGTCGCAACACTCGCAGAGCACTGGACACTTACCTGTCGGAAACCTTGTGGTTTGTCTTGATTTATGGTTTTATTCTGTTGGGTTGGACTTGGGATACTATATAAATGTTTCAGTTATTTAATCGCCTTAACTAATTATTGAATCTACAATTCTAACTCTACGATTACAATATCTTCTCTGAAACAAGGAATTCATTTTCAAGTACATAGATGTTACAATTTTAAACTAAGAAATGGTATTTTTAGATTGATTAAGAACGAATCGAATAAAATTGTTGCTGTTCAAGGTATTTCATGGCCGCTCAACCGACATGGAAATTAGCTTCGCAAGGATATAAATGAGTCCTTTAATCGAATCCCGATGCAACAAAGACTAAATAATGATTGAGCGGCGCTTCAATGAATCAGTATGAAATACCCGCAGCACATAATAGCACGTCAAATCGCCGTAGCTGGGAATAGAGCTACCAGAGAAAAGGGGAATTCACGGACTCACAAATTACCTATTCAAGTAGAAACTTTATTACCTTCATCAGTGCTTTCAGTTTATTGTATTCCGTACAATCAGTTCTTATCGCGGGACTGCGGATTTTTATGACAATCATGAAATCCAAAAAGAAAAAACAAAAAAAATTGGCTAATTTTAACTTGCACCTCAGTTGATCCACCATATAAATAGAAAGAAGAATTAATTACCGATAAATCCGCTGTAAAATGGAATTTTTCAAAAACCACATAACAATTCGCAGTCCCTTCAGCAAAAATGCAGGGTAAGCGCTCGCAGCCCGGTTTCGCAGCGATCGCAAAGCCGCATACACAAAATCGGTATACAGCAACCACCACAAAGACAATGGCATGGGGTTCGACCATCACAATAACAATTAAAAAGGGTAGAAAACCATTTAAGACAATATTCGTCCGATCCTCCGGTCACGGTCGAATCAGATCGCTGCCATTCGCGTAACAGGGTGAAAATTGGGCGTTGCGAGCACACGCGACCGGTGGAGGGGGCGAGTGGGTGGGAACACCGTGGACGAATGGGAAAGCAGGTTCCATCTAGCGTCGATCTCGATTTCCAGCGTTTCCTCGATAATCGAGGGGCCGGAAGGCGATTCAGCCCGAGGAATGCCGGTCGGGAGATGCGAGGGGGCGGGGCTTCGGTGGCCCACGCCCCGCCCCCTCGCCGCCCACCGCCCCTCTGCCCGGAGTAATCGAGTAGTGCGTGAAAGCTTTATCGGTCCAAGGTGCAAGGCTCTTCATTCCGTTTCATTCCATTCCATCGCATCGCATTCCAAGCTCCGATCGAAAGCATCGAGGAGAGAAAGAGAGCGAGATAGCGAGAGAGCGACGAGACCAAATATATATATATATATATATATATATATATATATATTCTCTCCATCGCGTCTACATATCCGCTTATTTTTCGATTATTTTATTTTTATTGGATTCGTTTGGCAGTATTTTCTTGCCGGTCCGTGCTCGACCGGGACGCACTTCGCAATCCTATCGCACTCTTTCCGTATTTCATTCTGTTTTATTCGTTTATTTATTTATTCGGTTTGTTTCTTTGGATGTACGGTCGATTGTCGTGCGACCTGGCGGTTTGTAAGCTTCGCCGGGGTTTTTTGTTCGTGACGGGGGCACAACCAGTAAGCGGTCCAACATCGAACATCGCAAGCTTGTGTGTGTTTTTCTGATTGATTCGAGGTTGATTTTATATTATTTTTTTCTGATATTTTTTTTTATAATGCCTCGTGCTGGTGGATATATGTCGGGAGATGTCGGGGAGGTCTGTGTCCGGCGCCCAACGCCACGGTGTGGAACATACAAAGCCTCTGTGAACATTGTGCATTCGCTGTCAGTGGAAGCTGCGTGAGAAAGGCTTGGAAGACACTGTCTTCCGGATGACAAGGGGAACACGGGGATCATGCTTCGCGACGATTCGATTACGTGCTTTCGCGAGTCTCTTTGAGATCGTGCTATAATCAATCTCTCATCCTGGTGATGGGTACTCTCGTTAGGCTACGTTCGCTTCCATCACACTTTTTAGGCTTATCAATTTTGCTTTTACTGGCGAATGAAATATTACTGTATACAAATTAATCCAGCTAAGTTTGTACGTTCCTTTATGACTGAAGCAGGGCACACAGATTATGGCGGAGCCTGTACAATTTGATGCCATGATCGACGTGGAGAATGCGAACGTACCATCGCGAGACAAAGGTTGCAGGCAATTACACGCCGATGCAAATCGATAGCGAATTTATCGAGTCTCGCGCACAGGA
The DNA here is from genome assembly GCA_028455605.1 of Lasioglossum malachurum. Taxonomy (NCBI): domain Eukaryota; kingdom Metazoa; phylum Arthropoda; class Insecta; order Hymenoptera; family Halictidae; genus Lasioglossum; species Lasioglossum malachurum. The sequence goes on from CM052316.1 coordinate 25,190,944, forward strand.
GCATGAAGCATGCGGGACGAATTTCAAAATAATCATTTCAATTAGTCTTCGCTCTGTAATTTTATTTTTAGTGAGAATCGTCAAACACACGTTGGTGGGAAGAAATATATCGACGCTCACACACACATTTGAAATCTCCAATTTCCAGTTTGCTTGTTCAATAATTTTCTGATCGATGCTCCTGTGTGTGCGTGTATCGCGATTATGACACATTTCCGATGCTCAAAAGCGCTCGAAGCACGGTCGAATCGTCGGGATCGGTAGGGAATCGACGGAGTACACCGTCGATTCGACGCGAGCAGAGCTTCCATGAATTATGCAGCGACAGTAATTGTAGAATTTCGAGTGTCAATGGCCGAACTCGAAACAACGCGAACCCGGACCATCTACCGGAAACGGAAATCTCGAATGGAGCTGCTCTGCTCGCGTACAGTGGAGGTTGCAGCACCGGGTAACGAGGCAGAACATGAAAACAGGGTTTAGGCGGGTAACAGATGTACCGGCCGAGTCGGCGGTGCTTGGATCAGTCGCATGGAAAACCAGAAAATCGACGATTCCGGAAACAAATGTTTGCCCAGCCGAGGCTATAGAAGTTTTGCTTTCAAAGTCTTTCGGTACTTTCGGACTCTGTTGCTGATTCGAATAGAAACCGTCCCAGTTGCAATTATCTCCTTTTCGTCGCGGAAATTCCGGCGACTCGCATGTTTGCTCGCGGGAAGCTTTTAATGCGAAGTTCTTTTGGTTTGAATGGAAAAGTTCAGTGGACGGACACGAAGCAATTTTTGTAGGCACTTTTTCGAAATGAGTTTTCTAAAAATCCGAGTAAAGTGAAGAAAATTTATAAATTTATTGGCGGTCGGTATTAAAAGAATGAAACAGATGTGCGACAATTTTTGTGCTTAATTGTTGTCTGGAAATATCGTGAACAAACGTGCGAGTCACTGTGTTTAATATTTAGAACAGAAAATATAAAGGCTGATAAGATCGTGATAAAAGATCAACACTAAATTGCTACAAATTCTGTCCTTAAGATTTTGTCCTTTCGTACTATATATTTTTTCAACCTTAAGTAAGAAATGTAGAGTGAAAATAAACAGGACAATACTGTCTGACCCATGTCTGCGACTATAGCTCGTAAATTCTACTTGCGGTGTACAGTTACAGTTTCGTCGAGCAATTCTGAAAATCCGGTCAAGAGCTCCCTTTCGTTATTATTGCGTGCTACAGTAAATAAAATGTTGAAAAGTAACCTTTTAATGGCTTAACAATTTACCCTTTCTATATTACATTTTGTATACATTAAAAAGCAGTGTACCTTCCGGATATTTCGCATTTCATACGAGAATAGAGTGGGAAACAAGGTAAAAGTAATTTAAGCGGTTATTTTCGTCCGAGTTTAATTACTGCACTTTTATTTCCGCAAAGTCGATATACCGTGTCTATTCTGGAATTTTAACTGTCCGCGTCAGCGTGGGACTAAAATACGGAGACTATTGCTTTATTGGAACAGAGGGAGAAAGTAGCACGACAAATAATCGGAACCCTGTTAACCCTTGTGATCGACCCTCCTGTCGATTCGACACGTTTCTACTGCTATAGTGAATAGCTGAGATGTTCTACACATTGTTTTACTGTTTAGAAACACGGGTAACAATTTTCTACTACCGTTAAACATGAATCTGCTTTTTAATAATCCAGTTCTCTCAAGAGATAATAGTGGAAATCGGCGAGAAATTTCTCTGACGGCTGATCAAACAATAACATTCAATACTGAACTACTATGGAACATGTCTGGAAATACTGTTCCATTCCCGGAGCCATCAGAAATGCATTTAGAATTTCAATTATTCAGTCCTCGTTGAATATAAAATTCTCCCAAGAGAAAACTGTGAAAATTCCCAGAAAGAAATTCGTTCCATGTTTGATCGAATAACATTTACTACTAAATCCACTTTAAAACTTTAATTATCAATCTCTTACCACATTTACAATCGTCTCAAGAGACCAACACTAAGACCTATCAAGAAGCCCCACTCACGTCCGAACAAACATTGACTCTCGCTACTAAATCCTATCTGAGACTCGTTGAAAAGCCCTTCGTTCCTTGTAGGGATGTTTTGATTGTAATCAAGACATCTTCCACAAGTCAACAATCGAGTGATCTCCCCAATCAGCGTCAAATTCCCTATCCAAACACCATATCTGCTCAAGTAGAATCATCAAATATTGATCAGACAGGTGAGCCAGAAAACGCACCTCCTCAACAACTCTACATTTCTTTGTAAAATTCAGGAAGGCTGTGTCCAAGGTTATCAGCGACCACGTACCGATCCACACCACTCGACTCGGCCCGAACAAAGACCACCATGGCGCAAGGATTACATGCCATGGTGGTCTTCAGGACGGACGAAGACCGGGATTGAAATAATAATAAAATGAAGAGCATAGATAGAGTTATAGATATAGATAGATAGAGATGACGAATGACTCACCGTCTCGTCTTAACGCGACGATAACGGCGATAGTCGTTGGCGTTGACGTCGTTGGGGTCGAAGCCCCTTCGGTGCTTGGGCGGCGAGGACATGGTCGCGGCAGCCTTGCTCTTGCCGGTGTCCGGTATGCCGTGCGGCGAGCCGGCGGTGTTGTTGCTGTTGCTGGTGAACGCGAGGCAGACGGTGTTGTCGATGCCAATGTGCAACGAGGAGAGGGGCGGCGGCGAGGGTGGTAGATGGGCGGGGACGAGGCCGGCAGAACCGGAGATGATCGCTTCTTCGACGTTGATCGCGTGACAATGACACCCGTCCCTCGGAACTGCTGCTTGCCGCGCTACTGACGCTGTCGATGCTTGTGCTGCTGCTGCTGCTGCTGCTGTCGATGCTGGATCGCCGATTACGAGGCTCCGATCCCCGTGACCGGCGTGGCTCTTTGGCACCGCGTTCAGCTCGTGCCTGCTAAACCTACCGGCGCCCGGCCCACCCATTCAAATCCTCGATTAATCGCCCGGTCACTCCACCTCTCTGCCTCCGTGGCTGCTCTGCCCGCTCCTCGCGCTCCCAATCCCCCGCGATCCTCTTCGACCAGCCCTCGTCTGTACGCTCCAGTCGATCCCCTTCGGATAGCTTCCTCCACGTACTGGGTCCACCAGGCTATTGTCACGGAGCACCGAAACTTCTGCCTTTTTAGACTCGTCGAGCCTTTGTCTGTCTACTCGGGCCGAGTCTGTTCAAGATTGATCACAGCTCCGGAGTGTCTAGCTTGCTGTGACCCTGCAATTGCAAGATCCAGACAACGATCACTACGAATCTTCTGACCAGCTCTTCTCTACAAGCTTCAGTCTGTCAGCTTCTGATCAGCAACAGGTTCGGATGTGCTCAATCAGCTCTAGATCTATCGTCTATTCAGATCTGCATCAGTCAAGCTGTAGTCAACGATCACCACACTGGACCCTTCAAATTCCTTGCTCACGATCCTCTTGGATGAGTCCTCCTCTATCAGCTTTGGCCAATGATCGCCACGTTAGACTCTCCAAATTCCTTGCTGATTACCCTCTTTAGGCGAGACTTCTATTAGCTTCAGATCTGCATCAGACTCTAACTTCCTCTGTACGCAACAGCAAGCTTCAGTCAACAATCACACTAGATCAAATTTTGTTCCTCTTAGATGAACCCTCCTCGATTAGCTTTCGTGTACCTGCTTGACGGATCCTTCTCTATCAGCTTCAGTCGATTAGCTTCAGACTCTAGCTTCTCCGCTAGTAGCAACCTCTAAGCAATTTGTCTAACTTTTGACGACTCCTCGTTTATCAACTTCAGCAGGTGTATGGTCTACTAGCTCTGCGTTTAGCGTCAGCCTCTAGCTTCCCATTAGCAACCTCCGGCCAACAAATACAGTGGATCTTCGAAATAGCTTCCTCTCTTTCCCCTGGTAAGCCTGTCAGCTTTCTCTGTTCGGTAGCTTCAAGCCAAACGGTCGCACAAGATCCTCAAAATCGCTTCTTCTCTATGGCGAGTGTATCAGCTTCAGCCTTTAGCGTCTTCCACAACTTTTAGCCAACGACCACGGCAGATCCTCGAACTCGCTCCTCCTCTATTCTCCGGACTAGCCTGACAGCTCCAATCGATTGTCTATCAGTTCCTAGCTTCCTCGGTCGGGTTTTAGCCTCGCAGGTTCGCTCGCAGGTTCTGTCTACCGATCGCACAGAGGTTTCGATAATTGTTGTCGGTTGTCAGCGGATGTTGGATTCCTGCGGACCCGGCACGATCGTTGACGATGACCGCGAGAGCCGGCGCCGCGCGCCGCGACGCCCCACGGACTCGTGCTCGCGCGCCTAATCCCGCCACCGTGTCCGGCCACCTTGCGACGCACCCACGCCACTGCCGAGTTAGCCACCCGTTCGCGACCGACTCACGCACGTGCCGCCCCATTCCACGCAGCCACTGCGTGGCCCATCTCTCCGTTGCACAGGTGTGTCCTGAGGGGACTCTCGGGGGGGGCCGCGAGACAGAAATAAAGGGCGAGAGAAGGAAGGGACAGCGAGAAGAGAGACAGAAAGAGGAAGAGAGGGAGAAGAGAAAAGAGAGAGTAAGAGAGAGAGAGAGAGAGAGAGAGAGAGAGAGGGAAGCTAGCGGAGACCGTGACAACGTGTACCGCGGCGGCTACACCAATGTCCAAACACCGTCTCTTCCTTCCGTTCCGCGATCACGCCGACTCACTCCGCGCGCACCACCACCGGTCCTGTCTCTCTCTGGTTCTCTCATCCAGGAAAGAAGGAGAGAGAGAGAGAGAGAGAGAGAAGATAGGCTGCGATGGTTACCGCGCGGTGGCAGCACCGCGGCGACGCGGAAACAACCAGGTGCAATGTCATCCCTTATGAGAGGATCGAGGGGTGTTCTCTTGGCTCGCTTCTTTGCTTTCTTGGATCGCTTGAATCGCAATGAGTTCCTTTGCTACCAAAGGGACTCTTCTGATGATTGTACTGGCGGTATTTCGATACAATTGCTAGTTCCGTTGAATGCACACGGCAGATGGATCGCCGGATAATGAGAGAAGATGGGGGAGGGTAGAGACTGATGTATGCAACTCGGGTTCTTCGGTTTGGGTATTCGGGGGATGATTTGGGTCATGCGAGGGGTGAACCTCTGGGTCGGGACAGGTGATTCTAATGGCGTCCTATGGAAATAGGCCATCTGCTGGGACTGGGGGAAACTTGGCCGTCTACGGGGTGTAACCGAGTTTTTCTACGATTTCGCAGAAAGACTTCATTCAATTCTACTCTACACCTTATTCGAAAACGATCAGAATGTCCGTCTACCATTTACAATAGCCATGCTCAGAATGCTGTCATCATGATGAAAAGACATTTTAACCAACTCAATATATCGGACCCGTATAAAATGTCTTCCTAAACGTCGCTCTATAGGTACACCTATTCAAAAATCGTGGATGGCCTTGACACGAGGCACGGCGAGGTACTCCCAGAAATAAAGGGAACAAAGATGATCGATGTGGAAGAATCGTCCAAGAGGAAAAAGAGCAACCAATTCCGATCGGATTGCACGCACGCGCGCTCCGGATCGAACGATCGCTCGATGTCGCGTTGCCCTAACGAGTTTTCGGGGCGCTGGTTCGGGGAACGGAGTCGGAATCCTGATGAGGGTGCAAGGGGGTTGAAGGTGGTGGTAATCGGTGTTCGCGGGCCCGCAAAGATGCGACAACTTCCCTCAATTAGTTGCCCACGAGTTCGGAATCTTGCGTCGAATATCGCAAACCTCCCAGTAGCTAATTACACCCGCCGGGCTGGTGAGAATCGAGCTGATGAATTCTCTCGATGTTCTTCTTTGATAATTCGCGGTGAACGTTCTCAGTAATTAATTAAAACAATTTTTTCAAGATCTTTCTTCAATAGGGAATCAAAGCAATTTATTTAATGAAATAAAAATGTTGTTACGAACGTACCAAGGTAGATATGGTTCGAACAATATGGCAGGGCTCTCATTAAAAATCCACAGTGCGCCGTTAATTAGAAGGGCCGTTTGAAATGCTCGGATTCAAATCGTCGAAAATAGCCCTCGCGCGTGTTAACTCGGAGGCACTCTCGGGCGAGAACACCGGGGTGGAAAAAAAGTGGAGCATGATCAGAACCGACGAGTCATCTCTGCCAAGGTTCGAGGGTGGTGGCGTAGCCTTGAGGATCGGGTGAAAAGTGAAAAGTTCGCTTGTTTGTGGACGAGGGGGTAAAAATTTCGAATTGCTCTGGAACAGTCTCGCAGTTTGTCGCCTGTTGAGAGAAGGGCTGGGATATTTAATCGTTAAATATGTAGACTAGAGAGCGAGAGAGAGAGAGTTTGAGTTGAAGGGGTGGAAAGGGTTGGACATTCATTTACACCTAGCCTGATGCAGTCAGAGGCGAAACGCGAGTAATCGCCATCCACGCCCTCCACCCCTAAACGAAAATAGAGCCGGTTCAAGGGTGCACCGTGTGGTGGCGACACCAGAAACGAGCTGTGAGAGAGTTGCACTCGGAGAACACACCGACGCACGATCATTCTCGTTCCAGGTGCGGCAGAGGTGCGACTTGCACTTAGAGGATGATGATCAGGCCACTGGATTGCCAGAATAATAAATTAAAATTGTTTTGTAGAGAATTAGAATTTTCTATCCCATTTTTGTATGAAATTAATGTACACTGTAATTATTTAAAAGAATATTGATGTACACTTTCTGTGGCTTGAAATTGACGCAGACAATTTTAATTTCCCATAAAAGTCTCGTGATTTTATAACAATTATTCGGAGTGGAGGTTCTTCGAGAACGAAGGTATTATAACGGTCTGCGAGAGCCGTGCTCGTCGAAGCATTTCTAATCAGATTAAGCAGAACCGAGGCTGTTTTACATGAAAATGAGGACGAGGTAGAAGAGCCAGGAGTAACGAAGACGAATGTACACCAATCTCCGGAAAAGAGGAGAGCCAAGGTTATTGGCTCTGCACAGGGTGTCCCACTGGTGCAAATGCGAAAGCGGTTGTCGGGGGAGTAATTCAGTATATTAATTTATAGTCGCGTTGTACTGGTTATGGAACACCACGTGCGTGAACCTTCTGGCACGTATTCCGCTAGTACCTATCAAAATCCTGCGAGATTGAGCAACTTTTTCTATAAAATTTCAGGCAAAGAGCAAAATTCCACTTTCGTTTCAATTATACTTGGTTGAACAGTATTTTCAGTGAAACAGTTGCTGAAGAATCTAAGTTTGCTTTAAGTAGACCGGATCGTTGGGAAAAATAGACATCATCTGCTCCCAACGAAAAATATGAATGTCCCAATTTAAATTTCCGAATTTCTAGGACAGTGTACAAGGGCTAACATTTTCTACCACGTGGAAGGCTTAATGCCGTGGCTAGGTCAAGGAAAGTATGGCGACACGCTCGAAGTGCCAGGAGATTTCGCGACAAAGTGAAAGCGTGGGCGTCGACGGCCAGTAACGAGCAGAACCGTGTCTCGTGGGTGGAGATCGCTCGCGACTATGGAGAATCGTGTGGGCGGGGGTGAATGATCTTCTGGGAACGTAAACACACAGTAGTCGAGCTGGTTGCAAGGCCACTCGTCTTCGAATTATACGAAAAACCAACTGGACGATCGCCAGCCCGATCAACACGGCAAGGTCCGAGCACGTGGTCCCAGACGGACACATTATAGCGATGGGTTCGACCGACTCGCGAGCACGTTCTACACCGAATCACAAACATTCCCACTATCGTGAAAACGTTTAACATTTTTTCCATTCAATTAACAATTATCCAGAGAGCGGAATGCACGTCTGTATATCTCACGTCGACAATTTTTATTTCGTATAAAAACCCTCCATTGTTGAAGAATGTACGAAGACGTTCCCGACCGATTTGAATCGAGGTTTCTCAAGTTCTAAGAGGCTCCCGCAACAAAGCTTTCTACTGAAAGGACTGCATAGATCGGTATGATGAGAGAGGCCTTTCGACGATTTCTCGCGACTCACCCCATATACGAGACGAACACCCCGTATAAGCCGTCCATACACAGCCGCGAGCAACATATTGTCGAGTCCTCTAGGAAGCACTGTTTGGTTAACGAGAACACGGGTTCGAATCTAGCCTTTGTATCAGACACTGAGCCGACGACTGCAATGGTTTCGTTAGCGAATGGGGTACAGCAGTCTGGTCTGAATTAGGGTTTCGCAGGAATTGTCGAGAGACCTCGGCCCCCAGGGGTTTCCTTAAGAAACAATCTCGCTCTCTCTCGATTTGGTACTACCATCGCGCGATTACTTTCATCGAGGAGAAGCACGATGACGAATTGACTCTCTGTTGTGTGTGTCGCGTGGTGGCTCGCTATTAAACCGTACACCTCGTGTTCCGGATCGATAGTCAGCGAGCAGAGATTTTAATTGGTCGGTTGAACAATTAAAAAGTTGGGAGGAGCCGAGATTGAGTGCAGGCGATAGCCTATATTTCTATAGCGTCGATCGTCGGCTGTCTTCCGATCGTCAACGTAGAAATTTCTTTCTGAATTGCACCTTGACCCCACCGTCGATTAGGCGAGCAACGCCTCTAGCGAGATATCGAAACAATCATGCTGTTAGAAACAATATCAAAATCGTCTATAACAATCCCAGGAGGCAGAAACCAAATATGGGGACCTCATTTAGGAATGCAATCGAATTTTTAAGAGGAGATCAATTTTTTAAAAGACATCTACTCGAACACGCTGTTACTTGAATAATGGCACCTAGGTGATCCGAGCCATTTCAAAGGTATTATCTAACCACTCGGCGTCTGGCGATTAATTTCATCGGGGATTGTGTAATTGGGTCCAATGAAAGATTAATGGATCTAGAGGAAGCACTGAGAACCAGAGGACTGCTGCAATAAGAAGACGAGGGGATTAAAAAAGAAGAGGAACGTCCACGTAGAAGAACAATGGTCCGGAAACAAAGTACTCTTGTTCTCAACCCTGTATGGATTTGTTGACTTCTCGCTAGATCTTTATACAAGATAAACATTATTATAATTAACTTTCCAGCAGGGTGTTTGTGGATGCAATATACGAAAAACGAGGTTCGGAGCGACGCCACGTGAAAAATAATGGAAAACTGGAGTGGAAGGGTATCAAAAAATGTTTGATCCCCCATAGAGGTGAGTCAACCCTCCGTAAGATGGCAGTGGCGTAGCCACGTCGCTGTCGGCCGGTCAATACCAGAAAAGGAAGCGAAGGGTCCAGTTTCGCTGGCACGGTAACCTCGATTCCGAGTGCGCTGCGTACTCTTGCACCCGATCCGGCGAATTTCGAGATCGATCACGGCAACGGGCGACCTTGAACCGACAAGACGACGCGCGGCTGCGAACCCGCGCAGGAGAACCTAACAAACCGGCCCGGCCCGCTGCGGGCTTGCACCCGCGAGGTTTTGCACCCGGCACGTTGCGTCCTTTCACAGAATCAGGATCACGGACCAACGAATATGTTTCGTCGTACTAAATCATCCGGAAAGCGGAGGACCTTCGAAATCGCGTATTATGGGTTAACGATCGCTATCTCCGTGCGAAGGGTCATGCGTTCTGCATGCTGACCCACATTGTTGCGAGCGCAACCCTGTTTGTTTGCTCGATCAACAGTAATTTCATAGAGTGTCGGTTGCTCCGGAATGTTTAACTATTAGGTCGTTTGGGAAGTAATTTCGTTTCTCGTGTGGAGATGGCATTGCTTTTATTTGTTACTAAACTGCAGATCCTTAATGCATTTATAGAAAATTTTGAAAATTGAAGACGTCAATTAAAATCATGCAGGTGTTAATAATGGCAGACACCTCGACGATCGAACTTTGTAATTGCGGTTTCGCGAAATTCTTAAATGTACCATTTAATTTGTGGCTCTCACAATTAATAAATTGCAACTTTGTTTGAAACTCAAATTAGCGAGCAACTAGTGGAATTGTTTGCTGGAAACTATTTTACAGACTTGTATTTCGGTTGTTTGTGAATGAATAATAATGTGTCAAGGCTAATGAACAGTTTTTAAATGGGTAAAAACGAGGCGGAACTTTATCTTATTCTTTTCACGCGTGTGACTTTAACATCGATTTTCAACAGTGTTTGTCCATCAAGCGTCCGAGACTGCAACTATATATATTTTTTTTTTTAACGAGGTCGTCGTTGCCCGAGTGTTGACGCCGAAGAACTAGAGTGCATGAAATTTTTATTATCCACAGCGATTTGTGTTTATTGTTTACGAACGAATTCGCAAAGGAACAGGCGTTTCCTCGTGATACGGTAGATCGTATCTGGCACGACACGCGATAAAAGTATTAACAAATGTTCTGAAATTTATGGTGAACGTGATAATTCTACCCCATTGACGTCGTTTAATTCGAGTGGAGAGTTTTATGGCTTGAAATTGGAAGCGATAATGCCTGGGGAATGTGAATGGACCACTTAGGCCGTGCACTTTTGTTAAAAAGGCGCACGGAAGAAAATAGAAGAGCTGACACGTGTCACGAGAATGATCGAACATTGACGTGATCGTAGTCTGAAGGGAGAGTCGTGGGGCCACGACGATTTTACGTTAAGGGAAACTATTTTTCAAGTCGTCAAAAACAACCACAATTTATCCTAAGTCTATAAAGATAAATGCTACTGTTTGATTTTTTAAATCAAAGTTAATTCTATAAAAAAAAAATTAATTTCATAGAGAACAATTTAGAGATGAAATAGAATACATCGATTTGACAGGAATGTACGAATTGAACATTGTATAAACTTAATAAAAAGACCATAGACATCTGTTAAATTAGTTCATTCACGAAATGAAGCTAGAAACCAACAAACAAGACCTACTCTGAATGCATTTCAACGCCAGATTTTCGCGTAATGTCTGCCAACTTCGCGAACAACGGAGGCTCTGAGAGCGTAATGTCGCTTTGTGTACGGTCCCTTATGCTGCTCGCGAATTCTGACATCGCGCGTGGAACGGTGATTATTTTCGGATATCGAGCGAAAGTGAGGGTCTTTTGCGAAGGCATCGGCCGTTCCGAATTTAAATCTAGTATCGCACGGGTCGCCGATTTCCCGAGAACCGATCGCCAATTAATTCGGTTCGCACCGGTCCCCCGCGACTGCCATTTTCGAGCGACGCGATAATGCGCCGAAGAATAATCCTCGCGAACCGTGAAAATATCCGAGCGAACGCGTCCGAATTTATTCGCGCCCCGGTCTCGTATTTTGCGAATAATCGATCGCAATTAATGCCAGCTTAATTGCCTTATCTCGTCGCTCCGTGATTCCTCTTGCGGCTAGAATAATAGATATTCGGAGAGATGAAATATTGTTCGCGAATAAGCCAGCGTAATTTCAAGAGGAAAAATCTTTGGCTTGTTTTACAACCCGAAGTCTGTACTTCGTGTCCCACTTGTTGTTTTTGCGAAAATGCTTTTGTAGCAGCTGGAGAATGGTAAACGGCAGATAACATTTTCCCTCGAAAATTCTCCTTAGGAATATTGAGTGAAGTCGATGTTCAAGCTGTCATAACTTTGTGAAGAAAAATCGGAGGACAAACTACCTGGGCTCGATTCACAGAGTGAAGTATGTGCTTCCATTCCTCTATGTTGGATTTTTCGGAAGATGCTTCTTTCCTTTCTTGCAGCTCTCAAAAGCGACAGGTAGCGCATGGAAACGCGAAGATGGTTTTCTCCTTGACAATTTTACGGTTTCAGGCGCCTCTTCGCAGTGCCAAAAAATTTTTTTCGGGAATAAAATCACCACGATCATCAAGATTACAGTCTCCTCTTTCCAACAGATGTAAAAAAATCTATGTACGATTTTTTCTTACGATTTTATCGCACTTTGAATGCTGGTAGTACCAGAACGAGACAGCGGATGCATCTTAAAAACGTTAGGTGCACTCAAACACCTCTGAAAAGCTTAAAAAATTTTTTTCGCGGTTCTAATTTAGAAGAGTTTGAAGATTAAAGTCCCGCCTTTGCAACGAATGCATAAAATTCGACGTGCAATTTTTTGTTACGATTTTATTGCACTTTGAAGAACCTTGGTCTCAGAACAAGTTCTGTATCGACGAACTCTCTTGAAGTACACGGGAGAGAGTTTGCCAGCGAAAATCGAAGGAACTCCGCGTGCCCAAGGAGCCAACGATGTCAAAATGAAATTAATGTTAAAAAAAAAATGCAAGTAATCCTTGCAGCGGCGAATCGATGGTCGATCGCGATAACACGATTCCCGAGGCCGCGGCGAAGAAAATAACTTTGTTCGTCCCGCGAGCTCGCTGGGAAACGAAGCGGGAACCACTTCGAAACGAGTTCGGCCCGAGACTACTTCTCTTCGGGGGAAACTTCTAAATCAGCCGTTGTTTACCATCGGCCGAGACCTCCCGACTTCTAAATCAATTTCGAGCGAGAGGCGCTGCGCTGCTCGTCTTCGAAAGTTCCTGTGCGAGAGACGCCGATCGAATCTCGCCGAATCACGGTCGATTTCTGAAAGCAGGCCACGAAATATAATGTCCGGAAGTACTAAAAGTTGCTCAATGATATCTTGCAAGGTGGAACAAAAATTGAAATTGTTTTGACAAAAATGAACAATTTAAATCCTTTCTCGCACAACAGAAGAACGATTTCAGCGTTAGATAAACCGATAGAGAGACACGAGAGGAACCTAAACGCGCCTAGATTGAAAAAGGGATGGTTCGCGAGCACGAAAAGGCCTCTGGGACTGTTTCCACGGGCTCGCAACTTCCGGTGGGAAAAGCCGTGGAAACAATATTTTAAGCGCGGCGTAGTGCGCCGCGAGGAACCCATAAATAATGCATCTCTCTCTCGCGTGTGCTTGGAAATCCTGCGGGATCGCTGCTTGAAAGTCTGCGACGTTCTCTTGCGAGGACCTCGGGATCTTGATCCTTTCGACGCGTTACACGATGCCGCGCTTCCGACTGAGCACCCTCTCCGCTTTGAATCATCTCCGAACAACCATCTGAACATGTTTTACGCTCGGTGCATCGCTACGAATGCGGGATTCTTGTCGAGATGGCTTAAAAGTGCACTTGGGATTTTTGTAAAAATCAACTTTGTAGAAATCTCGTTTTTCAAGGTTTGTAAAATTGAAGTTGAAGCGAAGAGAATGTGTATTTTTGCATTGTTCGAGTTTCGTTCGCCTCTCGTGTCGGTTTGACACAGTTTCCATTGATTCTGAATAAGTATTAGGTTGAGTCACAAATGATATCCGGTTCTAGGAACGAATCGTAGTCGCGAGGCATTGATCATTCTTGCGAGTCATCATTAGACTGCGGATTTTATGCATTCGTCACGGGAATGGATAGACGAGGCACGAAACAGTGGCATGGTTACAGGAATTTAAATATAGCGATACAATGCTTGGTAATCTTTTATAAATTATCACAGTGAAAGATAGAATTTCGCAGCCCATTTATGATACTCAAATTATTCGATAAATAGTAAAAATTTAAACATTTCCCAATTTGTTCAGTGTACAGTGATAGTACATGTAACTACAAAAATATAACAAAACAAACCGTACCCTGTACAAGAATAATTAAATTAAATGAAACCAGTGGGGGGTCTCCAACAAACAGGGGATGAAGCTCCCCTTCGTCCATCATCGTAAAAGGACCATCGAAGACACAATAACCAAGAAACCAGCACTCTCACCAATCAAAGAAGAAATCCCAAGAAAATCACTATTGCAACAACTTCCAAGGAGCCAGAAAATCATCTCGAACAACTGATCACTTTAACGAGAATAGGATCGAGCTTCCCTCGCCGCTGGACTGCGAATCTTTATGCACTTGTAACAAAGAAATCAAACAGAACATCAATCGGTAAGATATTTTTAGAAATATCTAAGAATATGTACAAGCGCAGCAACATTTTCTTTTGCATAAAGATCCACAGTCTGCTCGTCACGTAGAATGAAAAGAACGTAGAGAACGATGTGTAACGATGATCGACACTGAACAGGGGATCGATACCGATCCAGACTCCGGGTATCGATCATCGAGGGTCGGCTAGCCACTGGTGGTCACGTGCCGGAGAGATCGGCGCCAGAAGTCGCAGGATCCTCGAGAGGATCCTTCCGGTTGCGGCGAGAACATTCACACATTGTCCGGTTGACAAATGAACGTTGTCACGTTGACAAACGAACATTGACCTGGTCGATTCAATGAAACCTCGCCTGCTCATCACTTTACATCGAGTGCCATCAAACATACTCTACCAATTCGAGGAGTGTAAAATAAATCACTGTAACTACCAATGCCTGTGACCTCAGCGTCATCAAGTATAAAACCGGGCTGTACCGGTGTGTGATCGGCTGATTTGTCAACCGGAGAAGGTGTGAACAGTCTCGGGTACGGGTCAGGTCGGGCCCTGGTACCTTTTCTCGAGAGGAGGCTTTTTTCCGGCGGGATTCGACCAATGAGTGACGCGAATGGTAGCACGGCGTCGGTATGACTGACTCTCGTCTCCTGACCCAGCGTGCACGACCTGGCTTGTGGCAAGCGAGCACAGGCGTATCCCTGGCTGGTTGGTCAGCCGGTCGACCGTTTGCCAGCGATGGACTTGATCCGATTCCCGACTTTTCCCCAAGAATCGATCGATTCCGCGGGCCACCAGCCGCGCGATACCTCGACGAACCTGATTCCCGTGGATATATCGCGGCCGCACTGTGTTTAGCGTCTATCGGCTCGATCCTCCCTGGATATATAGTCCGGCTATTTGCGTACATCTACCCCTGAATCATCGTATTCGGTGGCAATGACACCGACACCGGGCATCCCGACGCTGCGCACCATCAACAATTTATTTCTAGGATTGTCGAATTTAGACCAGTGCCTCGACAGAGCTTACACCTTCATGCAAAATAAAAATTTTACGTGTCCATTGCAGGAGGACCTTTCTTTCTTTAGCATTAAACCTACCAAGCTGACTAGGTGAGGGAGATTTTACACAAACCATTGTTGGTTACTAGACTGTACCTTCCAAGCCGACTAGATTGGGCAGAGTTTACTAAATTGCTGTGCTATGTGCCAGTCTACTATTGGTAAATCAGAAAGATGACTGAATCTGAATTTTCTATTTTTTTATTTTCATCACCTTTGATTTTCATCATATCAGTTTTATACGTGTTTACTGGGATTTGTGTTGATTCGTGGAGATATTTTTGGATGGCAATTTGATTGGCAGCCAAGGAGTTGATTAAACTGGATTATAACTTGTCTCTAACTCTAATTTGTCCCTAGGTGCTGTGTTGCAGTACACTTAAATGGTTCAATAAATAAACACACGTGTCCCGTTGCAGAACCACTCGAACAAGTACAAAGTGAATGACCCTATTCACGGCTGCGCTTTTACTACCGACCAGTTGCTTCTTTCATGACATTAAAAACTATCATTAGGAACTTTCATTAGAGTACCTCTCATTAGAAGCATTCGTGAAATTTATGACCGCCAATCTCTATCGAACAAAATTCGATAGAATCGTTAAAGTAATTAGTACAAAAGCACCAAATCTTATTCTTTCATTCTCTGAAAATCGATAGTGAAATCGATGCTGGCGTAATTGAACAGTTCGAAGCGGGATTAAAAATTAATAACGGATGAGTTAAATGTTTGACGATCGAGGGATTAATGTATAATTTAGCAACGAACAATTACAGAGAGGCTATCCGTTGAATAATTAATCGGTATCTCGATACGGAGCGCAGACTACGAGGAAACTGAGCTAAGGCCAGTGGGGTTCATAATCTAGGCAACTAGAGTCTACATCTAGAGTAGCTGTGATGACACCATTACGGTTAGAAAAGGTCTTATTTTGTCGTATCGGGAAGTTGATATAGATTGTCTTTTATCTATGATCTAACGAATCATCAAAAAAATTTTTAAGAATAATTTCAAACTCTGAACCTACCAGAACTAAATCACCAGTTTCAGAGTTTCGATTTCATAATTATTCAACTTGTCCCAAATTCGGGGGTCGACAGACGACCAAATTATCAATGCTCGGACCATCAGTTCCAGGTCCTAATGGATCGACAGCTCGCCGTCTTTCCGCGACTCTGTGCTCGCGGTTCCCGGAGCGGAAGATCGAGGATCCTTTGGAACCAGTTGGTAATCCGAACGAGTTCCTTGAGAGCTTTCCTGGTTGACCTTCTTCGGGAATCGATGCCGGCCCTGTTAGGAACAGCCGACCCAATTTCCCGGATACGTGAGTAACACGCGACACTGGTGTAGAAACGACCAAAACAAATTCTTGAAGAGCCTCCCCGCTTTCGCCGCTCGTAAAAGTCATCCCCCTCTTCTTTACAGCATTACAGTCGATACGGAGAAGGCAAAAGTGAACATTTAAAAAAAAAACGTCCGTAGACTGCGGATTTTATGCATTTCTGGCAAGAATTAGATGAGCTTGGGAAGGATGAAGAATTTTTTAAGAAATGAGGAATGACATAATAGAAGGATTGTTATTGGAAGAGTTATTCAAGCGTTGGAAGAGTATGATCGCCAATGGCCGGACAATGTGTTCGAGCACGTGAAGAGGTTAAACGTTCTGGAAAAATGTGGGCGAGTAGATTCATCTTCCGAAGTCAGCCGGGATTAGGTTAACGACATCGATAGCGAGGCGTGGCGACGCTACGCTATTGCGAGACTACACGCTACGACAACACGCGACTGACTCTACGGATGAGACCGGGGGATCGAATGGCAGCGATGTGTTTTCCAACGGAGCGATCGGTCGCCGCGATACGAACGATAGTCTGGATGCATAGTCGAATTGCCGTTGTCCACGCCACGACTAATCCGGAGTATTCGATTGTTTTAGTGTCACGAACAAACGCGTTGACACAGCCAGCCTTCGATACAACATATTTACAATCTAACATGTTTTGTCGAATCAATTCGATTAATATTTTATGTGTACGTCATAGTGTGCAATATTGTAAACACTACAATTATATCTTTTTTATGGAGTTAACAGTGCATCTAGTAAATTAAAAAATATTTCAGATCTCTTTGGGTCCAAATGATTAAGAAAATCATTTTTGTCGGGCTCTTGTATCCGGCGATTAATTTAGACAATTTTTATTTCGCATGAAAATCTAGTAATAACTGGTGTTGAATTTTTGAGAATGCGAGGAGGTAGAAGCGTGCAGGTGCAATCCAGGGCGCAGATTCTACGCCAATGAGATTCAGGCAACGGCAGCGACTAGCAGGGGCTAAGTGACACGCTATAGGCCGTCTCCGGCACGTAACAGAAAGTTTCGCGCGGGGGTGGGTGGCTGTCGGTTTGTGGAACGGCCGCCTGCAGGGCGTCGCGGCGCTCCGTAACCGTGCACACCGTTGCACCGCGTGCACCCTTGTGTCGCCGACCCCGCACAGTCACCTGTTTAACGCCCCGTGCCCCAGTATTCGAGTTTGCCGGACATGCACGGCACATTCTGCGTGCGGCCACGCCGACACGGCCAGGGGAGATGGTACCGATTAAATGGCCGACCCTCATCGTCGTCGACAATTACAAGTTCGAACGCGACTGCACTTTACATACGATTCTTAGCCCTTTACACACGGAGCTATTTTAACTCGAAAATTAAACATTTCCTCCGACCTAGAATATTTCCATTACCTATGACTTTTAAAACTTTATGGATATGAAATTGGTATAACACCTGAATATTCAGTAGGTGATTAAATACCGATATTTTGAATAGTGGTGCAGCAATTTTTAGTGGCGCCTCTCTCTTTCTCAGAGTCACCATTCGACTGCAATTTAATCTGCGCTCACTTCGGAATCAATTACGACAGCTGGCAAGACATTTTTCAGGGAAAGTCTGCCATTTTTATTACATCTTTCTTGGTCCGCTTTAGACCACGTGGTCTTTAGAACTTCCACTGGAATAGTCACTGTATGGTCCAGTATTAAAAAAGTTATAATTATGTACGTGACAACTCTTTCAGAAATTCTTGTGGAAAATTTTTGACATTTAATCTTCCAGAAATTCTCGTGGAAAAATTTGTTTAATTCAGTCTTTTAGAAATTCAAGTTTAATTACGAACGCTGTGTGTCCGACTTTATTTTATTAATTACCGCTTACAAAAATTCTGCGACTGATTCTGTACCACACGATTTTCAAAAAGCGTTTTGCGATACTACGGCCACAGTAATTTCCGGTGGACCCGGTACTCGAAGCGTTAATTGAACAAACTCCATCGAAAGTTGCAGGGCTGGAACCGTTTCGCA
Organism: Lasioglossum malachurum; assembly: GCA_028455605.1. Lineage (NCBI taxonomy): Eukaryota > Metazoa > Arthropoda > Insecta > Hymenoptera > Halictidae > Lasioglossum > Lasioglossum malachurum. The sequence continues at coordinate 25,209,224 of CM052316.1, forward strand.
GGGCAAGTTTATGGGCACCGTGCCCAGCTCGATGTAAAGTGGACGGTCGTAGTCCATTTGCAGAAGGCAGAAAGATCGGACGAACGTGTGACTGCTGTAGAAATTTTCGAGCATACGGTGAATGTATGTATATTGAGATGTATGTTCGAGGAACGCGAAGGACGTTAGCGTGTATGCAATGCGGTATTTGCGGAAAAATGGAAGCGGGCAAAACCGGCCGGCCGCGCTCCAGTTTTCGCTTGTTGCGTTACAGCGTCTGCCGCGAGTGTCAATGGGTGGCGACCAAGAGCAAACTAGTTACTACACGTGCTAACAAGCTGGCATGGAGTTGGTGGCTACCTGTGTACTGCGTTTGCTGATCCAGTCGATGCGAGCCTAACCCTACCAAGCATATTATGTCACAGCAAGGGAATTTTTCTTCTCCGCATTTTTATGATTTTAAAAATTGTGAAAAGAGAAATTTGAGAATATTCATATCGACTAATGCTGGTGGGTTTATACTGTCAATAAATGCATTAATAGATTAAAGTATAAAGTGGAAATATTTTATGAAGGAGGAAAAATTTGTTTTCAGGATTAAAACAGCTCCGAGTGCGAATGGTTGAAACTTCTTGCGAACTTCTTCTGCTTCCGTTCTCGAGCATTGCATTAGCAACACAAATATGAAGAGATTGTTCCCGTTCCGTTCCTGCGCGACCATCTTTCCATTTCCGACGGAATATGCCGATAAATTAATTTGTGCAAATCCGCACGGGGAGAAAAACCAATGACCGCGTCCATTACGATTGCATTTGGTTAGATACGAGGGTTATAGTCCATTTGCGAACGCACACGCCGACGAATAAGCGTAATGAGCACCGAAGGGGCACGTAGCACGCGTAAGTAGAGTAAATGCACAAGAATGTTGGTTTCGCGTTGCGCGAGAGGGGAAATTGTCGCTATTACCTGCAGGCGATCCCCAACCTGGGTCAATACTGCGCACACAACAGTTCAGTTGCTCCTTTTTTCTTTCCTCTACTGTCTTAAATGGGATTCATGAAATTCTCTCCCGCGAGAGGGGACAAGAAACAGCTGAGCAAACGCGCGTGAGAATGCGTGATACTGATTGCGACGCGGTTCGAGCACAGGGAATTCTTGGACTGCCTCGGAACGGAACGAAATTATTAGCAAAAACACGCTGCGTGACTGAGAGAGATTCTGCAGAAAGCTCTCTCCGGGTGCGACACTACATTAGACGCAGTGCTGCAGTGCAACTTCCTTTCCGAGGTTGTCGTTCCCTCTGATTTTATTTAATTGTTGGCAGAGTACAATTAATTCGACAGGTTCGAACACGTGTGTAATTGTTCGTTATACTTTCCTGAATTTACGCATCGTGCTTTTCTTTTATTTATCCAGGGTTAAATTGGATTAGACAGGTTGATCGCGGAGAAATGTTAAAACGATGTTCACTTCGTTTTCGCCGAATTAATTTAGCAGTCAGTGGTGCGTTTGAACATTATTCGAGCATGCGTTTATTTATTTAACGAGTCAGATTTGCGCTGAAGATTTTAACAAAAAGTTTAGCATATATGAATGTTACGCCTTTCTTTTTTGATGAAATAAAAGCATTTAAAGAAAATGTTACGGCAAGGGGTTAATCCTCTACCAAGTAAAATATATTAGTTCCACGGTACAACAATTTTAAAATAATGTTGCTACGGTGTTTTCAAGATGAATTCAGAAGTCAATGGTTACACTTGCTCGAGTGTTCATTACGTCCTTCGCGGAATTTATGAATTATCCGCAGTCTAGTTCTTCATAGTCCTCGCAGTGAGCCGAAGGACAGCCGCGCCATAAATACAAAGATGGTCGGGGAAGGGGGAAGGAGAATAAATACGACGAGCTCGTAAAGGAGAAAATTGGAGGCCCGACCTTCCGGGACGCGGGAAGAGTTGTTGAAGGAACTCGCGGCCGATTTACGAGGGAATAATCGAGCCGGTGGTCGATATTTCGTCCTGCGGAAACCGAAAACGGGAACTGGCTGCCGCCGTTAATGGCCGCCGCGAGGCCGAGGTGTCTGACGAATGCCGGGTAATCCTCTGGAACGATCAAGAGAGAAACGGTGAAGGGGGAAGAGAGAAGCACACTCGAGCCTGGTCAGGACAGCTGCCAGAAAGTCCTTTGCCAGGAACTACCAGCGAAACTGAATGAAAATCTCTCACTCTCTCTCAGCCGAATGCAGTCTGCTCGTCTTCGAGTGCACTCGCACATGCAGACGATCGAGACGACCGCAAACTATCCAATCAATTCGAGCCGCTGCACTGTGGTTCCGAATCAGAATTCGCCGGCTCGGAACCAAAGTATAAGCATAAGATTTTGAATATTTAATCCACTATTGTGCAGCTCGATTTTCAACAATTTATCTGCGGAGCACGTACAATGAACACTGCAACCTCACGTAGTTCGCTAGCTTACCGTTCCATTTCGGTAGAGTCCGCTATCGTACTAGAGCATTTTCTACAGGGTCGGTAATTCGGAACCGCCGACAGAAAAATGCATCGCATGCAATGTCTGTCTGGATGGTTCTTAAGTCGGTAGTTTAAGGGAAGGTATAATGCTTATTCGTTTATATCGAAGTCGACAAAGTCGGCAGCGTTGTTCCCAGGCTTCGCGTCGACCGCGTCAGATGGCAGAAGCAGCTCAGGAATCCAAACTTCTCTAATAATCTATATTTAAACCTGAAGTTTAAGGTGCACGAAAGGTCAGCGAAAAAGAATTGCGACCTTGGAATCATTCCTAAATCCAAAGATAACCAGCCCATCGTTGCAATAAAAATGAGTCGGTATTTTTACACAACACACACGCACACTAATTATTTTGTATATTTTTGGAAATCACACAAACCTCCGGCGCTTGGAAATTTTCTATTTAAATTCAGCCGTCTCGGTTTCAATCCCAAATCAATTTCCACACTTCGTCGGGTCATTTGGCTCGCTTCAACTTCAATTTTTTCCGGATTACTGCGTTAAACGCGGCTATCTTTTTCGATATTTACTGAATGGTCGGAAACTGCAATTTGATTCGGAGTTAAATCGATTGCGGAATTAGATTTGAGTCTACCCTCCGGTCTGTGGAAATTTAATTTGAGTCTACCCTTTGTTTTATTAAAATTTAATCGAAATATCCGTCCGTCGTAACACGAATTGCAATTTGTATGGGGTCAAAATAAATTCAGATGAGGGCTAAGAAATATTCGCTGAATGCTTTCAATATTTAACGAATTGGAAGCAGAGATTCAGAGCTAAATAATATTCATTTTCGATGCTCAACAAATTAAAAGAGCAGATTAAGGGCTGAAAATATTCATCGAGTACTTTCAATATTTAACAAATTAAAAGCAGAGAATAACTGCCCCCCAAAAATCATTTTTGCAAGTTGGATATTTTTGATTTATGCTTCGAGGTACTGTCTAAATACGGTAAAAGTATCGCAAATTTCCCCATCCCGACATTGGAATATTAAAAATTCCTAAGTAGCACGTCTCCGCTCGGTAAAATACCGCAGTTTCGCAAACTCGTTCATTTCGTTCGCAAACGAATAGCAAGACCACAAAGCAGATTAGCATAAAAACTCGCGAGAAGCGTTTTAAGGGATTGGAAATGGAGAAGGTAGTCGACGAAGAAGAGAGGAAGAGACCACTCGGATGCAAAAACACCGTTCGTTACCTTTTCTTACGGTCCGGACGCCGCGACGACCTCACGACCAGCGCGCCCCTCATTCCACTGTGCATCCTGATTAATCATTTAGAGCTGCGCAAGTTCAACGTAACTTTCACCGAGCAACGAGGAAAACACGAACGAACGAACGAAACAATCCAAGAAGATCCGTGTTTACACTCGAGAGACACAGGTCGGACACGCCGCAAAAACTTGCTGGATTATTTACCAAAATAATACGCACGTTCCTCCACGAGCCCATAATTAGAACCAGTGTTTTCAACAATGTCTTAACAATTCTATCAACAAACGAACTTCTACAGAATTTATCTTAAAATTTTCTGCTGTACTAGTTTCTACGCTCACTGTGCAAAACGATGATCATCGTTGTCGAATCACCGACAAAATCGAACGATCTCTTCGATTTTCAAAATGTACAAAAAATCTGCATGCAAAAATTGACTGAATTGCAATTCGCCGGAGCTACATAGACGTTTATTTCTTTTCTAAACTATTTTAACAAGTTGAAAATAGTACAAATTTTAAATCTACTTCGTCTAATAAAAATTACAATAACTACAGACTACTCACTGCAAACAAATTTCCCAAACAGTGGAGACAGTGCTGTTTAAACCTAGTAATCATCATATACAAGTATAGACTGCGGATCTCTATGCAAAATAAAAATATTTAATTTTCCCGAGGGTGGTACAAATTCAACTGCGATCAGCTCGTTCCTCATCTGCATAAAGTCCGCAGCCTAATCGCGAGACAACGGGTTGATCCGGCCGAAAAAAATGTCTCTCCATCCGTCTGATCCGATAGATAAATCCCGCGACAATTCGGACAGGTTCGGAGCATCTCCAGAAATTTCTTTCACTCCGGTAGACACGAAGGAAACTTCACTAACCGGGACAGGATCGAGTGACGAGAGCTTGTTCGCTAGAGCGCACGACGACACGTGTTTAACCAGAATATCGACATCGTCCTACATAACTTGGCACAAAACCGTTCGCTCACAGATGGGGAGGGAGACACCTGGCTCTCTCCGCGGCGAGGAAAAAATATACCGGTTTGTGCAGGACTTCTGCGAGGGTCGCACTCACTTCACAGCATACGGAGAAAGGTAGATGATAGAGGAGGAGAGAGAAAACCGATTTTCCTCGGACCGCGGATTCGGAGATACTCGAGGCATCTCGCGGTTCGAACCGGTCGTCCACGATCGGTTTGCCGGCACCACCACCGACACGATTCTATGTTTATCTCGCTCTTAATTCGCTGACAGTGACACAAAAAGCTAGACACGCGCTGCGACGCAGTCGCTGACGCCCGAACCGCTGCGAGACAGATTCCGTGAGTTTCTCACACGATTTTATAAACAACGCATTGCTTTCCTGGGTTCCAAACAGATTTCATCTTCTGAATGAGTATTTATTTGTCGTTGAATTTTTCTGGGTTGAAATAGTATACCGTACGCTTCTGATAAAATCATTTATTATTCTTTCGGTTCAGTTGATTATTTGCGGGTATATTTGTGAGAAGAAAATTTCTTCTCGTTGCACAAAAGATTGTAATCATTGTAAGCTCAATTATGTAACAGCGATTGAATAAGACTGGATATTTGGTGATTTGGTTTACCTTTGATGATTTGGTTTGTCGTATACGGCACGGAATAAAGGGGCGCTCGTTCGCTGTTTCCCATCTTGTTGTCGGCAAGGACCGCATCGCTACAATGCACTTAGATACCGCACGTTATGCGCCGGTTAAGATCTTAATGGGCAGATAACGATCTTAATGGGCCCGGCTAATCTTCCGCTCGGGGAGTCAGGGAAGTTTAGCCCGCAATATCGAGCTAGAGGCCGGCGACGATGCGCTATAAATTTTGAGCAGCCCGAACAGGTAACGTTCGATCGTCACGGAACAATCCCGGGACGCCTGATCACGGGAGTGCTTCCCAGGAAATGAAGGAATCGATGACGCCCCGGAACTGGCCGGGATTCCCCTGCTGCGACATCGATCAACATAATTAGAATTGTTCGACGGCGCACTTCTCGCTGAGAGTGTCGTAAAACGGCGAGAAAAAAATCGGAGAGCAGATTTTATGGACTCGTTGGAAAGGGGAGACTTCAATCTTCGAGTACATTGCAATTTTATTCGCGTAATAAATTTTTTAAGGTCTGCTGAGGCATTTGAGTCTGTGAAATCTTTGAGGACGAATTTGTCAGTGCGACTTCCGCTGAGAGTGCTATAAAATCGCAAATCAATTCCTCGAATTTTGTTGTGTGAAGTGGAGACTTTAATCATTACGATCTTGAAGATTTGAGTAGCGAAAAAAAATTTTTCTGAACAGAAATCTGAAATTCCTTTCCATGCTACGTATACAGTATTTGCGAATGAATTTAAGACAAGCTGGAACTGGGAATGAACGGAAACATAAAACAGAGCAGCAGTAAACGGAAAAAATGGGCGTCGCGTCTCGCGGCGACCGCGGAGCCGGCAGAGCCTGAAATATTTGAATACCTGGCGGTGTGGGAGCTAGTATATTTTGGAAACGAAGGTAATGCTCGGGCTGGGAATGCTGCGACGTGTCGGGACGAATCGGCTGCCGGCTGCCGGCTGCGGGCGAGACGCCAGAAACTACATTTCCCGCGGTAAATAGGGCAGACGCGCGGTAGCGTGGCCGCAGAGACCCGCCATTGATAAACGGATGCGATTCGGGACGGGTTTCAAGGTTTTGCGATTCATAAGGGTCGCCGTGAATGGCCTAAGGTCTCGGACTGTTAACCCGCTAAACGGGTCGACCTACCAATACACTTTTCGCATGACCTATCTAACGCAACCGAACACGCTCAAGAGAAGCTGGAAGGATTAGTCCACCGCATGACGCGTAAAAAAATTTTTGGAAAAATTGTATTTGCTTGGAATGGCAAAAAATAATTTCAGTTTTTGTGCAGCTGAGATCATGGTTGTTCAAAGTGCAACAGAATCGTAGAAAAAAATCGTACATGGATTTTTTCACATTGATTGGAAAGCGGAAACGCTATTCTTGAAATCCTTGTTAATTAGAACCGTGAAAAAAATTTTTTAACCAGCATTGAAAGTGCAATAAAATCGTCAGAAAAAATCGTAGATCGAATTTTTTGCATTCATTGGAAAGGGGAGACTTTAATCTTCAAATCCATGTTCATTTTAAAAAAGCTACAGTCCCAAATTCTCTCCTATCACGAGCTGGATAATTCCCTGATCCGCGATCGAGATGCGAAGGTGTTCCACCATGGATCGTTTACACAGCGATCCACGAAACACCGTCGAGGTATTTACAAACGAATTTCCGTGGACGCGTCGATTCTGTTCAAACATGTTCAAATCCGTCTTGAAACAAACGAACCATGTCCCGTCGGGAAATATCCGCGAGGGTGGCAGCTGAGCGTTTGCACGGGGTTCTACGACCCTGTTATTTAAATCAATTCCGCCGGAGGCGGAAACGAAATGTGTAGCGATGCATAATGAACAGCGAGCAAGCTTTATTAGTCTTTCCGCTGCGGAACACCGGGGCTCAGACTGAAGTAAACGCGAGTAATCCCGGCGAACCTCCGGGTCAAGCATTCATACGTGAATTAGTTGCAGATTAATCGGACCCTGCAGCGGGATCTGCTTTCGTCGCTTTCGTTTGCTGCATGCTCAATAGTACCGCCGCTGCAACAATGCACACGTTTGTAAATACTCGCCATGTAAACCCATTCTGTCGAACCGACACATCAAACAACAGGTTTGTTCCAGCACAGTTTATGTTCCTGCTAAATGTCGAGAACGAAATGTTGAAACCTTTGTTGCTTTTCCTGTCGAAATTCTCGCGAGACGATTTTCATGGTGCTCTCAAACAATTATTTGTGCAACCTTCAAAAACAAATATTTTTTCGCTAGGTAATGTATAAATAATTTTTTGAGAAAAATTACTATTGGTCGCAACTGCAACGAAAAAAGTAAGGGTCACGATTTTAAGCTTTTCTCATGTGTTTTTAACAAAAATTCTTTTCATAGGGTCAATTATTCGATACAGTAGAGCGTCCCTTGGAGCCTCGCTGCAATCGCGTCGATGCAACCAATCGCGCCGATAAGATTGAAAAATGGCGGTCCGATATCTCTAATCAGAATTAGTTTCGCCGGTTGGCAAGCTTATAGTCGGCGCACAAAAAACGGCTTCACGGTGTTCCTTCTAGCCGCCATCTTTGTTTTCCTTCGACGTTCCGTTTCATTCCATTTCCTCCTTTATACCGTCACGTATCCTTGCAATGAGAACGGCTATTTTCCCCGTGTGTAATTTCGCCCGGGGAGAGAAACACGGAGAGAACGCGGCTGTTTTTAAACGCGCCCACGCGCGCGCGAAATCGTCTGTTTGCGTAGGTTTAATCGCGAGCGCGACGCTGTTTGATAACGGGTTATTATACACGGCGCGCGGGTCGTTGCACGGGACACAATTTCATAAATTAAAACGGGCACACGCGCCGCGAGTCGACCCTGTCCGCTTTAACTCACCCGTGTTTCCGACTATGAAATTCTCGAATGTGGACCACCGTTTTCCATTGCTTCTCTCAAGATATTTATTTCTATGTGCGTTCTGCCGAAACGAATATCTACAATCAATAAGTAATAGCTGAATTTCTATGCAAAATAAACATTTCCTTTGTCGATTATTAGGAGCCACAGAAATATGTATTTCTTCCCTTAACCTTCTCTCTGTGGATTCTCTGTTGGATTCTCTCTGTAGTTCGATTAGCAGTAAGAAACTTGGAACGACCTTGGATGACCTTGAAAGGGCAACATATTACGGATCAATAAACTCGTCAGGGAATAGACTACACGTCTACCTGAATGAAAATATACAGGGTGTCTCAGCTGAAGGAGGCCACCTAGATATCTCCTTTGTTTTTAATGGCACAAAAAATAATTATGGCATAATTTAAAGTATCGAAGGAGAAATATCATGGAAGGACAATTTGCCACAAGAAATTGTAAACTGATCGTGAGGATTCAAGGTCGGGGACCCTTTAAGAATAGGTAAGTCCAAGCAGCAAAGGACGAAGATGTCGGCTGATCAACGACGCTCTAGTAGTCGATATGATAATCACCACTGGCTCGACTCTAATTAGCTCAGCGGAGAGGAGACACGCCGCGAACCAGGGGTCTGGTGCACGTTCCATTCTGAGCATTCCCCGCGTGCCAAATTCCAAGCGAAATTCCCGCGCCCAAAGGCGTTGCTGCTGTAGGCCAACGGTGTCCAGCACAGGAGGATTTCTTGACTTGTTAACCTTCGTTGCCAACACGTGTCATCGTCTATATATTGCGCACATATTATGGACTTTGCAGTGGCGCACATAAATTTTCGTTGATCTAAAACGTTTTAGTTCTCTTGCAATCTATTCACGCTATTTGGTTTGGCATCGTTCGTTGTTGCTCGAACGATAATGTAAAAGATACCTATGTAGTGATTACTATTTCAGTGGCTAATGCTCGCTATTTGATCGTACTCGGAAAATAATTTTGTTTTCCAATGATGTAAGGAATTTTTCCAATTTAGTAATTGACAAAATCGATGAGGAAAATGTGAGAGGTCCTCTGCAAGGTCCTACTTGTCGAAGGACCTAGCTGTCCAATGTTCTAACCGTATTGGAAAAATAATTTTGTTTTTTCAGTAATGTAATTAATTTTTCCAATGTAGTATTTGACAAGATCAATGAAGAAAATGTGAGAGGTCCTCTGCAAGATCGTACTTGTCTAAGAACCTCTCTGTCCAACGTCCTATTTGTCCAAGGACCTAGTTGTCCGAAGGTCTAGCTCTCCAAGGTCCCAGAGCTCGAACTGTCAGCGCCGGAGAGTCTACAGTTCAGGATCCGAAATTTCGTGAGGTGCGCGCAATGACGTTAACCGCATGCAGTCGTTGCACGATCGATCACGCAGCCCGCAGTGCGAAAACCCGACGAGTCGGCCGCCGACTCGAAACGCTTTCGTTTGTTTTAAAAACGTCCGCATCCAGCGAACAATGCCCCACCGGGCTGCCTTCGCCGCGTCACGTTGCTCTCCTGGGAACCTCGGACCAGAACCGGTCAACCTTCCACTAAACTACGCGTACACATTAAACAACATTTTACATTAAAAAACAACCCTTGTTTCTATAAGTACAAGATGTACGTTATCAGGTACACATAAAGATAGAATTGAAACCCATTCAAATTTAATTATCAAATTCATAATTCAGGGATCAACGATAATTGAGGATTAATCTAAATTAAAATCGAACAATGCAAGATTTCGTCTTTACTACAAGCACAATATTTCCATAAGGAGCAGCAATGAAACGCTTCAGCAACCTGCATTCCCCATCGGAGAAGCTCGAGGATCTAGTAAAGCAACTGCTCGTAAAGAGGTGATAAAACCGTGAACGTTTGGCAGACAATGATCGTTGCGGAACGATTAGTCGTCGAGGGATGGGAATCGCGTTTAGTTCTCTTATACTCGCCATACTATGACACAACGGGGGCACCTGTACGCCGTCTCTGTTTTCGTCCGTGTTTTACGCGAGCGAAACTTCGCCGATTAATTAGAACGACGGCGATGTACCGGCACGCCGTTTCAGAATAAATTTAATCGAGGCGAAAGTTCCTAGCACGGCGTCGAATTGAAAGGGAAGGCCTCCGATCGCGAAACTAATTGCGCAACGGATCCGACGGGGGACACTGTGCTGTAGAAACTCGATTCTTCGGTCGATCCCCTTAGAACCAAGAAAACACAAAGAACATAATTGTTTCCTGCAAAAAAATCTAGTGCGAAGCTCTAACCCTTTGATCTGTCTTTTGCACGGAACTGCTTCAATGAATGGATTAAATGTAGATCGGAAGGACCTTTAAAGGATTTTAAAAGAGACGTTCTTCTCCTTTAAAGTTGTTAATGAATCCAATAAGTAGACTGTGGAGCTCTCCTTGTAAAATAGGAATTGTAGCAGTCGAATGGAACGGATACTAATCTGCTGAAAATTATATCAGACGATCTCTTTGAAAATTCTTTTAACCTGCTATCAATTGTGTATGTGGATAAAACGTGGATTTTCCTTCTGTATGAAATTATCGAAGACTTCGGTTAGTCTTAAAAGAAAAGCGTAACATTTATATTCATTCGAAAGCTTCATTCTGTGATTCAACATTACAGAGAAATTAAAAATGATTGATTTCATTAATAAATTAAGAATCGTGTTGAAGAACAGTTGCATCGTCACGAAGATTGTGCTGGATTTAATCAGATCAGGGGCCGGGCCACGTAGATCGGAGGAGTCCAATTCCAACCTGTAGCTATTGCCGAAAACACGGACCAGTTACGCTCAAAGGGAAACCGCGGCGAGGGAGAAGATTCCGTGAAAGGAAGTAGGTAATGCGTCACTGGGATCCGGTTTGCAGAATGGACGGCCGCTTTCTGCTTCAGCGTTTCCACTTTCCGGCGCCTCGCCGCGCTGGACGCTACGTATACCGTGCTTCTGAGCCTCTTCTGGGATCTCCGGGCTTTCCGTTCAAACGTGCCCCTTCCGCTTTTCTTCTTCTCCCCCGCTTCTTTCTCGCGGGCTCAATGACGACGGTGTACCTCCCCGCGGCCTCGGAAGCTCGCGAGGGAAACACGAACTTTTGCAACTTTGTGCAGCAGCCAGCGATTCAAAATAAAAATTGTTTGCACCAGCTACGTAGATGTTCGTTTACTTTTTTTTGGTATACTGTAGCATCTTTAAATTTTATTTTAATGTTTTTTCTGGGTTCATCTACACTTTTTCTCAAACCTACATTAACGATTAATTCCAAACTGGAATTTTAAATGATAATTGGTATAATGTCAGGAACATTTTTCTGAATTCTGACGTTCCTTCTTTTATCGGTATCTTTTTCGATATCGTCGATGGAGTACTTGGTATGTAACGTTGTTAGTGTCAAAGATGTGAAATATGATATTTCCAGTGGCAAGAATGCTGCAGAAAGGATCCTATGTGCACGTCAGAAATATATCTGATTTATTGGAACTGTTTGCAACATGTGACGCAGAACTAGATTCCGAAGCATCATCGGGTCGAAACTGGAAGATCAATGGTAGAAGTCTAGTAATAATACTAGTACATAATTGGTTGGGATAGTGTCAGTATGTATCATCTCTCTAGAGTTGGTTCTCTGTTTTCAGTATTACGACGATCTTCGTTTTATCGATGTCTCTCTGCGTCGTCGATTGAGTTGTCGAAATGGAACGATGTTTGTGTCAATATCGTGAGAAATGGTCTTTTTAGTGGCAAGGATACTGTGCTAGGGTTGCACATGTATGTCAGAAGTTTATTCGGTTTGTTCGAGCTGTTTCTCAGACAATTTTTGTCACAAGTGCATAAAATTCCGCAGTGATAATTTTGAAAATGTTAATTCTGCAGGTAGAATAGAGAAATAATTCTGTATGAATTTAAAGAATTGTGAATCACCCGGTATAAGTACACGTTAAGTTAATCTCCTACACGGATTTAGAAAAATGTTAAATCACCGTGTGGAAAGAAGAAAAAGTAATTTATTTTGCAGGAAGAATCTGTGCAGGAAATTGTACAAGGATTGGCAAGAAGCTCTTTCACTTAGCCTTTCAGTTTTTGTCACAGAGGTGCCATAGTGTGCGTGGCGCTAAGATCGACGATTGGGGCAAGACCAAAGTAGAGTCCTAAAAAATCGTTCACGGAACGTTCCTTGGGAACCGCACCGACCACCCTGCACCTCGAAACTCTTCGACCCCGTTTCCAGATCGATTCCACGTATACACCGAAACGGAAAAGCTCGTATTTCGACGACGACGACAGCTCGAATTCCGAATGCGGCGTTATTCATGGTCGCAGGCGACGCACTGTAGGCTATTTGGATCACGAGGATCGCAAAAAATCATATAACCTATTCTTTCAGAGGAAATATATTCTTTATCACCCTTATACATCATTTCTCTTTTCATTCCGTTCAATTAGGACCTCTATTTGCTCGTGTAAAACACTGCGGGAAGAATTAGTAATCTCCACCAAACTCAAATTCATTCAATCGACATCAAATCAAAATGAAATTCGTTCAATCAAAATCAGTTGTATTTGATTTTTACTCCTCACTATTGGCTTAGAAAATGGTTATTTTGGTTTCTATGCAAAATAAAAATTGTCCCTGATGCTCTCATTTTACTAGTCTTCAGGACAGGACCGTACGGTAGATTTTACGAATACTATTTTACAATTACTAAGGGTAATATCCAGAATATAATTGAGAAAAGTTTATTTGAAATTGATTCTTCTCTTGCGTCATCCTGCGTATAGATTTTTAATTATTGAACGGTTCAAATTGAATTTAATGTCATACGCTTCAGGACTTTAAACGTCTTCCTTCTATAACCATGTTCTAGCAGGCTTTGAAAAATTTTCTAATTATTCAGATGCTTGGTTCGAAGAACTTTCACTGATCGCAGGACCCAAACAGGCCAAAGTGCATCGGGGCAGAGGACGCATCGATTCGCAATAAAATCGGCGAGCCGGTGCTCGGCGTCGGAACGTGTTTGCCTCGGCCACTCGAAAGGCAAGTGGCTAAAAAAAGCAGCCGGTGCCGATTGTTCAGCGGCGATGCGCGCGCGAATAGCGAATGGCGAATAGCGAAAAACCGTGACGAGCCTTGCCGGTGTTCGTCGGCGTCCGAGGGGGTGGCGGAAAAGCGCAGGGGCAGAGGGATATGTCGCAATGCGTCTTGACGTCACCGGGAGCACGTCGTTGGTGGGATTCGCCGGGCGCAGGGGCGGCCCGACCACCGACAGGGAGGAACCGATGCACATGCACCCGGTGCATCGCACGCTGCCGCGATACGGACCGCCATCTGTCGAAGACTACCGGTAAACAGCTGCACCCCGCTCGCTGATAACGCCGATTTTCATTCATCGATCGCGGAAAGCCTCCCTTCGACATATTCTACTGACGACAAATCGTATTCCACTTCTGTGGAACTATTTTGGTAAAAAATAAGCGGAAGATGCAAATACAAAAATTGTTGGATAAGTACTTCTCCTATTACATGATTCAAGATTGAGGATAATTTCACAGTTAAAGAAATTAAGGGATGGAAGAAGAACATTTTTGAAATATTAAGGTCTTGTTGTCCTATTCTTAAATAACAATGTTTTTGACATTCGCAACTAATAAAACAGTGTGCCTAATATATTATAAATAGTTTGGCTATGGGTTTCATGCATTCATGACAAAAATTTTATCAAAATTATTCAAGAAAGAAACATCATTTCAAAATATCGGATACGTCCTTTTCCTGATCATTTTCCTCCATTGTTAGAGGTTGAAAATATTAAATAGATCAGCAGAGGGTAGTCCCAGGGGATGCATTCGCTTCGAGTTACCGGTTCCCTCTTTCCAGAAAATCCATAGGGAAGCTGCGGAAGGTGGCGAACTACCACAGAAACAAAACTACCCCCGGCTAAGGGGGTGGAACATTTCGAAACAGCTTTTTCGTTGGTCCACCGCTCTCTCTCTCTCTCTCTCTCTCCAGGCTGGTTCGAATAATCCAAGGGAACAAAGTTTTTCGACTTCTCGGAGAGTGCATTTTCCGTGAACAGAAGTTTGTACGACGTGCGAGGAGAGAGAGAGAGAGAGAGAGAGAGAGAGAGAGAGAGAGAGAGAGAGAGAGAGAGAGAAAGCAGGAGAGAGAAAGAGCAGAGGCCACGGAGGAAGTTGACCTGGAACGTGATCACGAGATTGGGAAGAAATATGAGGCACTTCGCGAGACGTTGGAGCGGCGTTACCTTTAATTTATCTTGAACTATCCCGGTGTACGCGGGTGATTATTTAAATAGCTCTCGGTGGGGCTGCGCTCTCTGCGAGCGCTCACAGGAAGATGAACAGAAGAGGAAAGAAGAATAGAGACGTCTCTCGCGACCGACACGACCCCGCCAGCGCAGAACACTTCCATTTTATTACCGGAGAGCATATGAAACGACGCGCGGTTTGATTACGTGTAAATGTTTGTGTACCTGGCTCCCTGTTATCTTGCTGTTTTCCCGCGGAAATTGTTAAGGGGATACTCGCAGAGTTTATTGACCTAGTAACTTTGCAATTTTTAAGCCTCCCTTCTATTATTTTTCAAGCGATTCTCCTTTGCTAGAATTTTATTGTTTTACCATCTCTTTGTGAGCAAAGGATTACTCTATCGCGATTTTTTTAGCAACTTTTCCGCATCGCACACATCTCGTTCGAGCTTTGAAAAATATAATGCAGTGCTTCAGTATTAAGCACATGAATTTCGTTTAAGCAATTTTTCCTTTTTCTGCGACGATGAAAGAACGAGCACTTCTTTTGTCACTCGCAACGTAGCAACATTCTTTCCCTCACTGTTTTGGAAAGAATCGAGTTTTCGGGACACCTGTGCCGCTTAGTTGAAGCAGTTACATTTCAAGACACTGTTCATATATTTCAATTCATCCAGCACTAAAAGTATTTTATAAAATTTCAAGAAGCAGGGGTTGTCCGGCCGGGTTCGAGGGGGGTTGGTAATTTGTCCGTCGACCTATAAGTCGGCGAGGCGACAGGGACGAGCGAACCGTGCAACGGTTCCACGGATAAATATAAATTTCGCGGACGTCCGAGCCGCGATCAGCCCCGAACCACCGAACGATTTCGAATCCCCGCTATATTTAGCCAGCCTTTGACACGAGACGATTCGCGGATTAATTAATCAACCACGTGGACCGCGTCTGAAGTCGCCTCGATGAGCACGGTACAGTCTCCGGAGTTTCGAACACTTTTGACATCGCTATTACCTCTCTTTCGAACCTCCGCTAGGCGCCGAATAAATTCTCGAAGTTCCATTTTAATATATATCGACAAACACACAGTGACTCGAGTCACAAAAGAGGGTTAAATTAAAATACGTAAAAGTGGGTTAGAAGGATGTAAGAAGAACAACAGTACTCTGGAAGAGACCGCGCAACTTCCCCGCGCGGATTTTTAATTTTCGGTGGCGAATTCTTGCGACTGCCACGACCGATCTAGCCGCGGATCCCCGGTTCGCGAAACTTTAACGAAGTTGTCAACTACCCGACAACTTCATCGCGCGACCGGTTCGAGCAATTTCGACGAAAACCACCGACTAACGAATACTCCCCCGCCGCAAGCCCCTGCTTCATCCTGGCGAGTTTTAAACGGCACGATAAACATCGAGCACGTCTTCGGAACTACCCTGAGTTTCGCCTGCCGTTTACGTTTTCGCGACGAGACAAGCATCGCAAGCCTCGACGAACGTTCTCCACCCGCCACCGCAACAGAATAACCGATCGTAAACCTTAAGAGCGTTGCGGACGATCTGTTTCCTTTGATCGTTGATTGTTCTCCTGGTTTTTCACTCTGGAGTTCACTGAATCCGGTTCGTTTCGTTTTAACAAGACTGCCTTAGCGATGAGATGTGGATCGTTGTCCGTTTATGACATTTACGAGCTTGGTGAGTTCAGGAAAATGTTAATACCAAGGGGAAGTGGTTATTAACTTCACTGTGGAGTCTGTAAGTTTTGCTTGTTAGCTCCGAAGACAGGGTGATTTTATTTGACGCTGCAAATAACCACGTCAATACACATTAAATAATTGTCGGTAGGAATTTTAATAGGATTACGGCGGCTCCAATGGTCCATTTAAGGGATGAACTACTTTATTCATGGTCGCATTATCTACAATTGACCGACGATGACCACTCTTACATTTATACGTGGGATTTATGTATTACTGTATTGTTTGGTTTACATTATTAGCAACGTTCGATTACAGTTTATCGATTCACCTGTTAATGCGCTGTTTGATTTTGGATTGCTAGTCACATTTGATTGCAATTTATTTATTCCGGTATTAATGTAGTATTTGATTTTGCATTAACAACAGATTCGAGTACAATTAATTGCTTGATACTAACCCGTTTGGAATATTTTATATTCAATATTAATTTTTGTGCGAATTATATTCTAAATTCGTGTATTATTTTCGCAGAGCTTTTTCTTCTTTCTCATTTTCTCTCTCGTCTTGTTTTTGCTCTGCCGTATCGACGAGCAGCCGTTTAACAAATCATTATTAAAGGTCGATCGAGCACGCGCTGCTATATTTTCGTACCAGCTCGCAGACTTTTTAAGAAATGCAAGCGAGCTCGCCAGCGAGCCAACTTCGTAGACTGTTCCAACGAAGTTGTTCCACCGTATACGAAGTAGTTCAACTATACATTCAAGTTTCGTGTATTCCCTGTTTATGACCTGTAGCGAGGCGAAACTATCCGTGTCAGAATGTGCAGTTTGTGATCCCGGTTTAAACGACCCTTAAGATCATTGCTGGCCATTAAACTGCGCTTAAAATATTCCGGCGATCCTGCAAATCGTATGATCGTTGACACGCATTGAACTGCTCCCGAGATGTTCACAAGTGCATTCGCACGATCTATTTTAATGCGTCTGGAACATTGACTTTCGGGACGTGAATTAAAAATGGAAAGTGACAATTCGATACGGACGTTTACGATAAAATTGACTCGACTTTTAGGAGCAATTTTGAGTCAATTTTAGAATATGTTCTCGTAGGAATTTTTCAACTTTTCAAGGCTTGAATTATAGGTTGAAAAGCGTACTTTACGATATGGCGATCGCGGTTTGAAAACAGTCCGAAATCGTATGAAAAATGCGTCCAAATTCGACCATTAGGTCGGATACAATCATCTCGACTTTAGTGGTACCTTAAATTAATCCAAAAACATTTTTTTTTAATTGGGACACACCACTGCCAATGTTTTGCGAAGAGACAGCAGTTCCTCGAGACAGAAAGAGACCAGCGTGAGGTCCGCAGCGGAGTCTGAGCGTCATCGAAAATTAAACCCGCCAGAAGCAAGTATCCAAGGATGAGACAACACGTTCTTAGAGAGGCTGGACGGTTCTACAGAAGAAGAAGAAGCAAGCAAGCAGCAACGCGGAAGCTGTAGCAGCAGCGGTAGAAGCATGGAATCGTCTCGTGCCAGCTCGAAAGCAAACACCGCCGACAATTGCATCCTCTTTAAAGCAAACACTCGAGATAGAAACACGGTCGGGGCGAGTGCGCGAGCGCTGTCCCATTAAAATCGAGCCCTCTCGAGGGCTTCAGAGCGTCTGTCCTCGAACGGAGCAACGAGTCGCGGAACCCGGTGTAAACGCCGCCTAACATTTCCGCCTAATCTCATCCGCTGGATAATAATCCTGCACGCCCACGCCACGCCGTTCGAGCAGATGAGTCGGTGCACGCGCGCACCAACCGCCTGCCGAAAAACCGATCCGAATGAATTATTGTCATCCTATATGAGAGGCCGGGGTCCTCGCCGACACGGAATTACGTCTACCGAACGTTCCGTTCCAACAATAATACTACCACGATCTCACCCGACACATACTTCGAAGCTCGTCGCCGGAAGATCGACGATCTTCATCCTGGGAACTTCTGCCGAGCCCTGGAGTATTTAATATTTCCGGAAGACGGCAAACTTCTCGGCAAGTACGGGCAAAAACGAATTTTATTCATTCCCGAACGCTTTATTCGTTCTTCAGAATTTTACCGTCTCTTAGAAATAAGTTTCGTCCCTTATTCTTATATCTTCCTCTTTTATTGCTTTATAAAAAAAATTTTCAATCGCTACTTTCCTCTTTTCTTGCGATAGTCTCGTAGAGATCGGAAAGGCGAATCCAACGAGTATAATGACCATACCCTTCCGAGCATTTCTTCTCGAGATAATTGTGTCCGAAAGTTACACTATACTAGGTAGATCAATTTTCAGACACGATTATCTCGAGATTGAATGATCAAAATGGTATGGTCATTATACTCGTTGAATTCGTCATTTTAAGCTCTAAAACTACACAAGAGAAAATGTGTAGATTAATACGGGAAAAAATATATAGTTTCTTTCACCTCTGGAAATATTCCATGTGCCATTTAAACTATGCTGACACGTGTGGAATGTGTGTATTTATATTTTCATAGAGAATAAAAAGGAAAAAGGATGAACATACGTACTGGAATATTATCCCCATATTTTGGTAGCAGTAAAATTGTGAATGTACGGTTTCGTATAACCAATTTTTGCCGTTTTTGGGCCAAAATAGTGGCACAGGCGGCTCGGCAAAGGGGAATAGCGGCGAGGTCGTTCATCGCGACCTTAAAAGACGAGGCTATTTCTGTCCCGTCCTTTCTGCCCGGCATAAACGTCCCGAGATGAGAAGTTTACGAACTTTCCGCGACCTTCTTTCCGCGGAATCGGGGTTACCCCGAGCTCGCCAACAGCCTCTGGAACTTCCGGTCTTTCCCGGTCTCGACGGCCAACCGGAAGATCCTCGATACCAATCGGCGTTTCGAGGAACTGCGGAACCGAAGAAGGGTCCTCGAACTTTTCCGCCTCGCGAGCAGCTTCAGGCGGCGGCTCTTCGTTAACGGAGCTTTATCCTCGTCGAACGACGAATCACCTTCGCTAATTGGTGCTCGACCCGCTCGATGCCGTATCGTTCACGTTCGAAGGAATTATGAGGGTCTGCGAAAAATTGGTATTTGCGCCAAGCGACTTTGCACTTGATTCACGAGTTTGCTTCCGATCTACGAAACGCAAGCATATGTAAATAGGCAAAATCTTCTAAATAAATCGTCAAAAGTTCTATCAAATTATGAAATTCTTTTGAGCCACTGTAGCTCGATTTTATAAGTGGGTCGTAAGAATTTGGGGGCACATAGAAACGGCAATTCGAGCCGTTGTCTCGGTTTCCGCAAATTTCTCGGCACTCGTCGCTGAAAATTGGTTTGAACGATCGATCGCACCGAGCGAGAAACCGTCTGTTAATTGGAAGACCGGTGGCGCGACAAAGTGTCGCAGCTTCGCTTTTTTTTTTTGTTATTCGATCGTTCCGAGCACGCGAAAAACTTTTGAGCGACACTGTACATCGATCCGCGCGGTGCGGCTCCCTCGGTAGAGCGGAGCGATATGCGATATAATAATTTTCCAGGATATTTGGCCGGCGAGCGACCGGATGATCGAGGATTACACACCGGGGAAGAGAAGCCAACCCATTTCCGGCGCAAATTGTCTATGTTCTTTTTAAAGGCCTTTACGTCATTGTCCGTCGGTAATTGGGCTCTCTCCAGCATGTCAATTGCCACTCGCGTTCCGGTCTAATTTTACGAAAGAAAAGCACGTGTGCGCTTCTCTGTTCTCTCTTCCTCTTGCAACGCGCGTGTGTGCACCTCTGCCAATTAAAGGCAGAGTCGCGAACCTCGCGAATCGTGACTGCAGAAAACCCTTATCGAAATCGAACGAGTCGCAATCGGACCGACTATACCTTTATTTTTACAATCGGGATTCGATTAGCCAGAAGCGATTTGTCACGATAGGAAAAAGACTGTGACAGAGTGGCGTAGCACGAGCTACAGGACTGCCTCGATAGTTGTATTTCATTCCTGCCACCTGTTAAGGCTGGGGTTCGCTAGATTTTTCTGCGATTTTATATTTTAGAGAAATATGAGACAATTCTGGCTGGCATGCACATTTTATTTTGCTCAACATTATTTCGTCAATTGGATAATACAGGTGCGATATTATTTTTCGTTTAAGCCGCCAGGGGAGAAAAGTTCGACGTTTCATATTTAGTTTAATTCGACGTATACCTCCCAACGACTTGTGCTACTATTTGTTGATGAATGATTGGCAACACTGCCTGTGGAGTGTGTGGTTGTATGCTTTTGGGGCGAGCGCTGTAATCCATTGTTCCGGCGTGCTCGTTGCATAATAGCCATTTATCCGTTTTGATAGTCGGCTCTTTGGTTGCGTAGCATCCTGCTAATTTCGGGTAACACCTCGGGGACTTCTATTAATGTTTATTATTATTATTGTTTGTTTCATTTTGTAGGAATGTTCGTATTCAGAACAATCATGGTAAAAAGCAACCATTGAGGCGTTCACATTTGACGAGAGAAATCACCGGAACACAATGTTCCCGAAAATCGTGAAAATTTCGAAAAAATCTTGTTTGACTGGTTGTCGACGAATCGACGCGAATCCATCGAAGTTTATTCAAGTTTCAATTAATCGGCACGAGTGCCGCGCCATTTAACCCGTTGCGATATCGTCCACCGCGTCGAAAAATCGACGTTCCCAACGCGTATGATTCGAAAACCGAAACATGTGTTATTGTTTTTTTTTTTTCCGAAGTAAAATACATTTGTTATTTGACTAAAGCGCCGGACAGACAGACCTTGGACAGATTCGGCTCGTTATCGAGAGGATTTAGTCCCGGTTTCAATTATTCCATATAAGCGTTTTTCGCTTTTCTTCTCATCCGTTGTTTACGTTCTAGCAAAAACAAATCCATCCATTCCAGAATTTTTTGCGAGGAAACTATAGGCATTATTAAAATGAAACTTGGTACGCGCGCGATTATTGTGGGGAAATACTACGTAGTACTCGTAAGACGTGTACCGGAAGTGACCCTTAGGGGTTTCTGTGAGAGGTTGCTTCCGAGACACGCCACATAAAAACGACTTTATAGTTCAGCACAATAAAAATTATACATATAGTGTAAGATGGGTGCAGTAACCCTACCAAATTTCATTTCTGTAGCTCCAATAAAATTTTTTCAAAAAATTCCCCAGTCCGTCCCTACAGTCCTGCATTAATTACCAGTGTAGGGGGTTTCTTTCGAGCCGTGTCGCACAGGAACGGTACCATATCCCGCCGCAATAAAAATTGCACACACAGTAGAAGACACGTACAACAATCCTCAGAAGTCCTATTCCAAGATCTCCCGCAGTGCTCTCTAAAAGAATTCTCAAAGAAGAGCACTTTCAGGCCAGGTCGAGAAGCTTCGAAAAATCGTTTGTATAAAGCGAACTCTTGAGGTGAAGCCTCGAGCATGAAGTCTTGACTTCAGAAAGGACATTCAACTGTACGTTTCTAAGGGACAACATTCGTCAAAGACGCTCGCGCCGCGAACCACCGAAACACGACGTTTCCGAAGCAAGAAGAGGCCCGTCAGTAGAAAAAGCTAGCATCGCCTCGTCGTCGTCTCGTTGCCGGCGAATAAAAATAGCCGCCGGCGCCGATATCCGCCGGCTGGCTGGCTGGTACTTGAAAAACGGTCGCGTTCATCCAGAAGATCCTCGGAAACCGGTAAATAAATAAACGCGGCTATCGATCGTCCGCGATGCGTTCGCGTGGCCGACGAGGGTGGCATAGCGAAAGAAAGAGAAAGAGAGAGGGAGTGAGAGAGTTTTCGGCTCGACGGATTCGCGACTCCTTTCAAAGGAATTTTCCTCGAGGATTTCCCGCGAGCTGTCCCCATCCTCCTTTACCCCTAACTCCGCCTCGCAGAACGATAATCCCCGAAGACCGTCGTCGGATTGGTTCCGTTTGCGATGGAAATTAGGCGAGCGTGATAACGCGGGGGGTTGAACGGCCGCCCGCAACCGTTTGCACGCGGATAATACAGACTCTACGACAATAATTAGTTTACCTGACGCAATGCAAGCTTCCAACCACCCCATTTGATTCTCCTCGGGGCTCGTAGATGGCTCCACAAGGGCCGAACATGCGGCTGCTCTAACCACGCGACTTGTAATCGACCCCTGCGCCGCTTTATGGTCGCACAACCTCGGGATCTGATAATATTATACTCTAGCTTTTTTACTGCTCTCGCTTTTTTGAGCTTACACCTTTTGGTGCTTTGATTAAAATTACAACGTCATTAGTGGTTCTATTTCGGCGACCATATAGGAAATCCAGGATCGCTAAATCTGCAAGGCTGAGGTCTCTACTTTCATCCGCTTGGAATGTGCTTTTTTCAAAAAATGATTTCAACTTTTGTATCGAGTTTAAAAAACTTTTCTCGACGTTGAAACTGATGTGAAATTAAAAAATGAAGTTTCCTCTTCACAACGAGTTGAAAAATTTTGACCTACGATTTTTTCTTGCCAGTTTATGACGCTTCGAACGACAAGTGGTTTCGTAAATTTGATATAAATTCAAACACAGCTCTGAAGACTGTAAAAAATTTCTTTCGCGACTCAAACTTTCACGAACTTGAAGAATGAAGTCTCCGGTTTCCAACGAGTTAAACAGTTTCGAAGTGCGATTTTTCCTCGCGAAGTTACATCACTTTGAAGCCGTCGTCTTTGACCTGCCGATCCAGAACAGTTGAACCGAGAGTGGTCTCGCTAACTATGAAATTCGTTTAGTTAGAACATCCGACCGTAATGAGCACAATCTTCTTTTTTTTTTTAGCTGGGATAACTTGATTTTAGGGGACGAAACTACGAAAGTTGAATCTCCGAGGTGGCGACTCGGAAATGGTTCGAGGCAGGAAAAGTTGTGAAATTAGTGTCCGCAACACTCTGCTCGAGGTCCGTGCACATTGGCGGTGATGCGCGCGCACACGAGCCCCCGTCATCCAGAGCGCACGTTCCATCGATTCATCGCGAAAATCATGAATGAACGTAATCCCTTCGATGCGGAGCATTCATTACAGTTTCTCACCCGGCAACGGTATCGAGTTTCCCGCGGTGCGGGCGCTGCGCATTTTCTCCGGACGAGAAACACTTTTCCCTCGAACATGCAAATTTCGCGAGTGCCGCAGGAGCTGCGGAGTTGGTGTCGTTAAAAATTCCGGGCTGCGACGCAAAGAGCAAACTTGGTGTACAATTATTTATCTTAATCCACTTTTCTTAATCTACTTTACCACTTTACTTTATTCAGTTCTTTAACCGGCAATCAAATTACATTCTGTTCTTCGTTTTTCTGCAGTCCGTTCTCTAATCGTCCTTCATTTATTTCCTAGGGACTGTAACAATTCTTTGTTAGAAATAAAATGAACATTAATGATACTTGACTGCAACTCGTGTTCACAGAAGTTCTACTGCAGCAACGTCTTCTGCAACGAGAAGTAATGATTTTATACTGTGATTGAGGGTAGAAAAGTCTTCGAGAATACGATTTGATTTTATAACGATTTTCTGAAACCTTAAATAGAATTTCATTCAGCAGAGATTCGACAAAACTTTGAAATCTTCATGGAGAGTGTGGCCAGGTGCTCCAGGGTAAGGGATTGATGGTAAGGAGGGTAGCGAACACCATAAGCAGTGTCCCCATGCACGAAACTGTCGCGATGAAAAGTTAGCAGTGGCCGAGAAGGTCAGGAGCGCAGGCGACGTTTCTGGGACACGTCGCGCTTAATCTATTCAGCCCTGATTTGAATGACCTTCGATCGTGGACGGCAATGAGTTAAATTTAGGTAGCCCTTTGGGATTCCAGCTCACGCTCTCGCACCTTTTATCCCGCCGGCGCGGCGCGGTGGCTTTACTCTTTTCATTCTTTTGCCGATACACCGGCCGAGCCTGACCTAATCGCCACCGAATAAACTCGTGCAGCGGCGCTCGATTGCAGAAAACAATCTGGGAGAATGAAATTTCCCAGAGTGAATCAGTCCCAAACCCCACAATATTATTTCACTTCACGAAAATTTCGAACAGAATATATTAACACTGGGAACACGAGTACTAGTCAAAATAAATTGTTCCTGATCTCTTCTTGTGATTGTCAAACGAACGTTGTTATTGTAAACAGTGTAAAAATACTAAATTTTACAGTTATTCAAAACAGAAAGGAATGGCTTCTGTTTCTTGCAATTTATACAAGTTTTATTTTTTGTGCAAATCCACAGGCTTGTGTTTATTTGGTCATGTAGTAATTGTTACTGCGACATTTTTAGAACCTGTTACGAATTTTTACAATTCGCACGTTCATTTTGGACAGCGTCGGCTGACTGGAGCGAGAACGCGGGTAATTAGCAATTGTTATGCAGAAGAGTGCAGGGTATTATTATTAATTCGGGGCGGAGTGCGCATACAATTTCGCGTCGTGAGAACGCAGCATCGATACTCGTAGCCGGAAGTAGGTATTCATCCAATTATCGTGCCCGACGAGCTCGATACCAATTTCCGTAACGATATTCCCAAGATTAAGCGACGTCGTTGCCTATAGACGAGCACAGCCGATACGCGAACCGGATCGGGAAAAGTTCGCAAACCTAAACACCGCGTCCCTGTTTTCCTCGAACATGGAGATTGAAACAAACGCGGGAAACTATGGATCCGGTTAAAAACACCGATGAATATGCAAAGTCGATCGAACACGGAGTCTTCGGGGCCGGAGGAACTTCTCCTCGTCCCCGAAGCTACGACAATCTCCGACCGCCATCTTTTCCGGTCTCCCTCCCTTGGCGATTCTTTTATCAACGTCGTCCGAAACCGTGGAGGCTCTTTCTTTCTTTCTCTCTACGACCTCTTATCGTCCTCGACCACCTTTCCACGGCGTCCTTGTACAACCAACACCATCTTCTTCCACTTGAAGAGAGCCTCCGCTTGTCGCCAGAAGAATCTCCGGTGAAGAATTTCCTAATTCCTCGGATTATCCCCTACTCGAAATTCTAGCTCTGCTGGTGCCCCTCGTTATCGATTTAGCTCCACTCCACGTTAAATAGTTACCATTAAAAGTGTACAGAGCGTCCCAAAAATGTACGTCCTTGAGAGGGAAATGATCTCGGGAATCATTTGGAACGCCTTGTATAATGAACAATGGCAAACAAATTTTTTTCTTGAACAGTCTTAATTACAAATGGGTCCGCGCAGCACATTTCCGTTGCTGGTTTTCCAACGGTGTTCATGTCGGTCTGGGGCACCATAAAAATACCGAATGAAATCCAGCTCTCTCCGTGGCACTGTTATAAATTACGAGCAGGGGATATTTATACGCGGTTATGTCATCGAGGCCATTACTGCGAGAGAAGTTGCCTCGAGGGGACACGAACGGCGACGACATCGTCAAGACGTATCTTATTTTAGATGTTGAACCGCGATCTTGAAAACGCCTCTGTTAACGGGGATCAAAGCCGCGAGCTGAACACCGTAAATTCCTCCGGGAATTTCTACCGGAAAATCTGTACGTCCGAGGAATGAGTTTTCCCATTTTACCGTTTCCCACCGTTGTATCGAGTAATACTGTTCCCCGGATTATTTTTAATCAGTGGTCCCTGGGTTCCTTGTTGTATTAAGAAATTCCACTGGGGACTATTATTTCTAAGATCAGAAATAGTAGTAATAATCAAGTGCGTTCAATTTGCAAAAGTTAGCAAGATCACGATCAAAGCGTCCCGGGGGTTGGAGACACGATCTTTGTCTCGGAATTATTGCAATTGCCGGCAGACAGCTTGGCTCTTGGGTTCCTTCGACCATAGAGTATTTTAATCCCGTTTTCGGAGCCAGTTCGACTTAATCCGGTTAATCTAGTGCACCGGGACCACCGCGTTGACGTTTACGGGACAACAATGCGACTCTTATGCAAATCCCACGGACCGTCGTCGACTTCTCTTCCCAATGATCGTATTATCCACCGCCTCCGAGCTCGTAATCTTGGACAAGACAGTTGTCAAGACGTCCACTCTCCTCCTCGAGGATCCTTCGATTGTTCTTCGTCCGATGGGGAACTATACTTCCGATCCCGGGACACAGACTACTCGGACTTCGGTGGAAAAATCGAGCTCTTGAAACATTTTCACAAACGAAACTAATGAACGTGTCGGTCTGAAAATTTTAAGCACTGATTGCATCTTTTATTAAATAGATTTATGCATTTCTGACAAAAATGTCAGAACCCCTTTTTATTTTCCATGAAAATCCACAGCCTACTTGTAAAAATATTTTCAAAGTACGAATCAATCGAGTACAATAATTTCATATTCAAACTTTCTGGAAATAAAATTTGCTATAAATTGATCGATCTTTGAGCAACACGAGGCTGCTGTCTACGTCCGCAATGTTTGTTTATAAACGACATAAAAGCCGACGCAAAAGTCTTTAATTTTGCGCGAGAGTATTGCGATCAGCCCCCGGCTCTCGTCTTCGGGAAACTCGGGGCTTGAAAACGTTCGAGCTTTTAAAATCTCTTTTGCCCGGTACACAGGAAGCGATGAAGTCGATAGTAATTAAAGCACGTGTCCCCTGGCGCGGTGTTCGACAGATGGCTCGAATAAATCTGGGTTAACTTTAATAACAGCGCTTACTTGCTGAACCTCGGCCTTGCAGGCAACATTGCCATCATTATTTTAATTAATTCTCCTTCTCTTCCCATGCTTCAATCTATTGTCCCGCGGTGCACGCTCGCATTAATCTCGACCCCTTACTCGAATGTTATGCCTCTTAAACATTACTCTCTTTCTCTGGTTTCCGCCGACGTACCTTCGAACTTGTAATCTTCCGATAAAACTTTCAATCTTTAAAGCTTGCAGGAAAGTTTTTTAACCCGTTGCACTCGAGTGGAGACTTGGAGGCGCCACTAATAATTCTTATATTACCAATATTCAAAATATTTGTTGCATTATTAAATTTGTATTCAATAAATTACTAAACGTATTTAATACTTTAATATACTACTGAAAGTATTTTACGAGGTATTATATCAGTTTTATATCGATGAAATTAAGAAAGATTCGGTTTTCGAATTAGAATAGCTCCGAGTGCAAAGGATTAAGAAAGAAACAGGTGTCTGCTTCTGTATCTTGCGATCAATGTAGGCAGCTTTTGCATAAAAATCCAAAGGGTTCAGTGATTTCGACGAGTCGAGCGCGCCCATCGTTAAAATCATTAAATCATGCGGCAACGACGGGGCATTATCGTCTCATTGTCCCCGTTGTCAGCGTCGCAAGAACTTCCCCGGGGATCGGTGGATAGGGTGAGCAGGGGGGACAGGGGGTGGGTTTACTCCTGTTAACTCGATTTCGCCTTTGCGGGCCACATGCGACATGCAGATGCGCCGCGCGATGCACTCTGGCGCAGCGGCGACGCCGGGTGACTCCTAAGCGACTCCGCGCCGAAACGTTGAAACACGTTTCCCGTTTCCAGCGCCGCAGAATTTCCCACGGCTCAGCGGGACCCGGCGAATATTGTTCTTGCCATAACCGAGCCCCGGGTTTCTTGGGAAATGTAGTTTGCGGTCTACCGTCGAGATCCATTTGCGTGTCCCATTCGATCGGGCCATTACAGCTACGGTCTTTGTCAACGGAATGATGGCAATTCGGAATCGCCTTGCCCGTACCAATGATCTTCATTTACATCGTGTACAATTTCATCGAACTTCAAGTTAGAGGATTATTTCTTCGATTGAAGAGTTCCTCGTAGCATTTAATCAGTGGATTTTTATGTAAAATTAAAATTGCACTATTTCCCAGATACAGGAGCTACGAACCACACGCTTGTACGTCAACAAAGAAATGTGTTCAATCATTTCCTTGCATTATGCAAGGACTTACTTAAAGTTACTTAAAATGCACATGTACGTAGAGTCTTTTTGAACAGCTTTCTCCACCAACGTGCACGTTTTCTTGCGTTTTGGGAATCTGATGGCGGAAGATAATTATAGAGCAGGATACGGTGGCTGCTTAATTAAGGCTGCGTGCCTCGAATGCAGCTGACCACATTTGCGAATTCAAAAGCTGCGTTGATCGCAGAATAAAATAGTTGCGGCAGTGGTATGTCTAACAGGATCCGTAATAGTTTTTTATGAGAATTGATCATTTTAGAAACGAGCGAAGGATTCATTTCGGTAGATTTTGTAGAACTTCATATGAATGTTCTGAGATTGCATCAGTCAGGAGCGCCTAGTGATCTAATAATAGAATCTATACGCGTAACCGTAGAATGTCTAACACCTGTTGCTTTAATTCCTTTCGATTCCATTCCTGTCTTTGCAAGGACACTTTAAAGAAACAGGTGTCAACCTCCCTGTCTTATGACTGCTTTCATCGATCTCTCTCCGCTCTCTACAGTCCACCATAAAAGAATAGAAACTCTGTGTGAGGTGCGAGTTCACATTCGTCTTCAGAAATAGTGTTTTATATTTACTAGGAAATATCGACAGATTTCCATATATTTCCACGTTCATATCGCAAGACAAGGGATTGAATGCAACTTTCACTTCGATGGTCACTTTGGATTGAATTTCAAAATGTTTCCCAGGAGAGTTTTCCAACTTTCGAGGGCTTGAATTACAGCTGAGAGAACTACTTTTTGATAGATATATTTAGGTTTGCAGGAAAATTCTAGATCACATCAGGAAATTCAGAAAACTCCACTGAAATCTCAATACTTTCCCCAGGAGAGCGCCTGCATGCTTTCATTAATTATAAAATAAGAAACCGATGATTGGACGGAGGTGTAGGCGTAGTATTAAAAACTAGAACTCACTTTCAAGAAACATCAACCCCCAACATCGCCGGCACCAGAAACTACTATTCGCGGGAGTTCTGGACGAAACACGGTTCTTTTCACGAAAAATCACCCGCTGTCTCGTAGCAGACTGGTCGGGAGAAGACAACGGTTGCCATTCAACCGTGGCTATTTTCGCATCTCGAGGTTTCCGGCCGTCAGACGACTTCCGCAGCCGTCGCCGTGCGCCGGCCAGCCTAAAGTTTCCGTGGCCGCGTGGGAAAACACGTTTTCCATGTCAGAGTCGCTGCAAACAGCTTGGATGAAGACGCTACATCAGCTCTGGAGAACTTTCCGCGTCCACTGTAATCCTGCTCCAGCCAATTCTCGTCTCTCCCTCTCTCTCTCTCTCTCTCTCTCTCTGGATCGTCTCCAACTAGACGAGACTTTAATCCGCTGTTTTACTTCGCGAGAACGTCAGAGGCTCGCCGTGCACCGTTGATCGACGAGTTCACTTCTCTCGGCTCACTTTCTTAGCCGGAGACACTCCACAGCTCTCGATACTGATCGATCAGAATTTTCTACTTCAACATACCTCCTCTGGGACCCGTTGTTTTCCTCCTGGGCGTGCTTTGTTCCTCGAGGAAACGCGGCAAGCTACTCTTCTTCGGCAAATTTGACGATAAGGAAAGTCTGCTGAAAGACTCCGCATTGGAGCCGGTGCATTCAAGACTGGAGATAGGGGACAGCGGGTACAATAAGGCTTCAGGCTTCTAGAAGCAAGGATGTTGTTTCCTCTCTTTGCTTTAGAACCTGCTCCAACATCATATAGTTCAATTATTCTGATTGGGATAGTAGATCAGGAAAGTACATCTTTTCCTAAAAACAATTCCAATCAATGCAACCGTAAAATCAATTGTGATGGAATGTTCCAAAGCAAAGGCTTACTGTTCCAAGGGAGCTTTACGTGCACCAAAGTGAATTGCATTTGCCATGAAATATTCGATTCTGAATCGACAGAGAGGTCGATCGCCTGACAAAGGGATTAATCACAAAAAGGTTGAACCCCCTGACGCCCTGTGCTCCGTAAAAGAAGATCCGTTCGAAATCAGCGTTGGTTGACAAGCGTAAATCCAGCTTAGGGCTGGCGGATATGCTCGGGCACGATCTCGTTCCGGCATAGAAGAACGTTGCGCGGTTGTCCTTCGGCGCTGCCGCCACTCGATAACTTTTATATTCTTCCCTTTCTGGATGAGAGGGAGAGAGAAAGGTGGTTTCGCCGGCGCTAAAGTAGGTATCGCTCGAACAAATATTGACGCATTGCCGCGTATCGCCGGCAGTTATCTGACACGAGCCGTTTAAGCGCACCTTCGCACTCGAACGCCCCGGAATCTCCGCCCCCGCATAATCCGTCTCCGCGTCCTATTCGCTTCAAATACTCGATACCAGCTGGACAAAAACCCCTCGCTACTAAAATAACCCATTAACTACTCTGTGACGCTACCTTGCACCACTTGGAACTGGCTAGGTTTCCTGGTACAATGTGATATTGTATTAACCCCTTGCCTTACAATATCGTGTCGGACACCTGATGAAGATCCTGAACACATCCTTATAAAAATGTATGTTAATAATTTCCTTTAATCCGAAATAATATTCTGTTCTGGTTTTGTTAATATACAGCTATTGGAGAACATATAGGCATACAATTTATATAAATATTCTCCTTTTTTTACGAAACCGTAAAATAAATCGTAAGGCAAGGGGTTAAATACATTTTTGGGACACCTTTCAAAGTAGAACATAAAGCTTTAAATTTTTATTTTCTTGGGCGATGAATCTGTAACTAAATAAGTGCAATCGACCGTCTGCAGCGACCCGCACAGCATTGTCTCGAGCGTGCAAAACGCATAAAGAGGAGACTGCAGCAAGTTTTCCGAGTTGATATTCAAGGATGCGGGATCCATTAGGAAAATCGTATCGAGGCGCAGAGACGCGTTCGGAACACTTCGACGGTTCGACGCGTCGCGTCGGAACTTTTCGTCGCGACGATAGTAACAGTTCGGGTAACATCGCGAATAACACGCGTCCCCTGAATGGGATCGCTCCATCTCGCGATCGAAACGTTCCTCGAGTAACCCAAGCAATATTTCCCAAGCGGGACACGTCGCTTTCCATATCCTCGCCGGAACCCTTGAAAAATTCTCTAGATTATAATCCATCGACCGGATCAATACGCTGGAACGCAGTCCGGACGGTCGAAACGAAATTTTACGGACTCCCATCGCTCACGAAG
Source organism: Lasioglossum malachurum (assembly GCA_028455605.1). Lineage (NCBI taxonomy): Eukaryota > Metazoa > Arthropoda > Insecta > Hymenoptera > Halictidae > Lasioglossum > Lasioglossum malachurum. Next base: position 25,240,530 of record CM052316.1, read on the forward strand.
AAAATGACAAAATGCATGTGCATTTGACGCTTCAAGTCGAGGGTAAAACAGCTCCAAATAACGGAGTAGCGTTTCGTGTTTTCTGCAGCAGGGAGAAATGGCAGAATTTGTGCAATTCATTATTATTTAGGAAGAGCAATCCCCGGCTCAACGCGGAGGTAATATAAATGCGAAGGTACAGAAAGGATTCGAGGAGATTAAGTGGAGCTTGTCCGCCATTGTTGTGGATCTGTGTGTCCGGAATTAGTATAAATATTCGAAAACCACGGAAGAACTTCCACTGCAACGAAATTATTTAATGTGATGTGTAAAAAATTGTGTAAACAAATAACGCGTGAAGACTATAATTCTATTCGTGCATCTTTTATTGCTTCCCACTCTCTTTGAATCGGTCAGGTGAACGTAATTAACCAGTACGATGCATTAAACAATTTTTTATATTCGAAAAAAGAACTATCTACGGTTTCCAACTTCGTTATCTTCCAACTACACAAAAAAGATTAAAGATAAAAATAACTTAAGGGGGTGAAAGTAGAGACTTCAAGCTTTAAAACGAACCTAGACGGACCACCCTGCGATTTCTCCCCTCGAAGTTACAATAGATTAAAGATCTGTAAGATTCAAGCTCCCGAACTCCGATCAACCCTTAAATTCCAACCCCCGGCACACAAGAAGCACCTGCACAAAATCCCAACACCACAGGGTGGTATTGACCCGAGGGCTGCTGGTAGGAAATCCAACCCCCTCGCCCATCCCCTAATCCTTTCTATTAAACCGTTCCTGGCGGAAATAAATTCAATTCAATTACAGCACGGCATCCACACCACGCCAGCCCCTCGAAAGTTAAATATAATCTCGGGGGTTAATCGAGTTTCCCTATGAAAATTAATCGTCTCGGAACGCTACGGTGTGAAACGGATAGTCCAAACAAATCGAAGACAGAAGAGGGAGAGAGAGAGAGAGAGAGAGAGAGAGGATGAGAGGGAGGGTGCAAACACGGTTGCAGAACGTACAGTGTAAGACGTTCTACGAGAGGATGGGGTCGAGTGTCACGCGACGCGCCTTCGAGTCCGGATTAAGACGTCTCTGGGGCATCCGGCGTGCTGGCTATCGAGGAAGAGGCGACAAAGTACTCTTAAATGGATTTGAATGCGGACATCCATTCAGCTTGTCGGGCACGTGGACATGTGTTGACAAACACCGGTGTCTTAAGCCGAGCTTCATCCCTTCGTCCACTCCCTTATTTTTATTGACGTCGCACTGGGTCTTCTAACTCCATGCTCGTTTCCTTCACGGTTCTTTGCTTCACAACAGACCTCGAAAAACTCTTGGATACTCTTCTATGCTTTTATTATGCAAAATAAAAAACGAATGAAATAGGAATAGATTTTCTTTCTTAGTATGTTTTATTAAACCTATTGATTGCAAAATAATTCAACAATATCTATAAATTTGTTCCCGAATTAATTACTTACTTTTGACAGAAATCAGGAAAGTATATGAAATATATCAACACATATCTTCAACGTCCCAGAATTCTCAGAGAAGGAACGTAGATGATTCTAATTCCGCACGAAGAGCTGCGGTGTAATTGCAGGTGTCCAGCAGTGTTTATTCTTGTTATAAAGAGATTGGATGTGCAGGAGATCGGGAGCCCTCGAACAAAGGCAAACGCCGTTTTCCAGCGGAAGAAATCCAGTAAAGGTCGATAAAGCGGCTGGGAAACGATAAGTCGGCGTTTATCGGCGACGTAGAAATAAGAGGTTCTCCTCGAGGGACGTTTCCACACACGAGCAGAGAAATGCCGGTTTCGGTTTCGCGTCCAGCCCGAGTACACCTCGTGTAGAGCGCTGCCTTTATCTCGCCGGTATTTTGCCTGCGATACGATGCTCTCGAGACGAGGAAATCGCAGGCGCGTTGGGACGTTGCCAAAACGAATCTGCTCGCGGGACAGCCGCGAACGACACCGTTGCCAAATTCGACCGCAGCACGCTAACCATGCCCGCTCTATAAATCGGCCAATCGAAGGTTCAACTGCCTGTCCCTGTCGTTTCTGTCGGTTCCAAACATCGGGCTCGAACGTCCGATTAAATAGTTTCCATTAACTATCCAGCGATTGTACTGACATCGAACCTGGGCCATTTCACGGCAGGTTGCACAGAATATGCCACGGGTCTTCGAGGTTCTGTTTTCGTGTCTTCGGAAATTAAGATTTCGGAATGTTTCCAATCAGTATTGTGACCACAGTAACCGATTGTAGATTTTTTAAAATTTTAATATAGACTAGGAGAAGAGTCAGAAGGTCGATGTTAAATTGTGCAGCAGTATTGCGACCATCAGTACACCCTGTCTTTCCCATACAAAATGAAGTGATGAATTTTTTAAAATTTTTATATTGCCCGGGAGGATATTAAATAGGTCCACCTCTATGTGCATAACCGCGAATTTTTATTTGTATTGCTACCACTTTGTTTTTATTAAAAATATTGTCCCCAACAGTTCTCTTTGCAAGCACCTATTGTGACCATCAGTACACTCACGTCATTTCCATAAAAAATAAAGTGATGAATTTTTTAAAATTGTTGTATTGATCGGGAGAATATTCAATAGATCCGCCACTATATGCACAACCACGAATTTTTATTTGTATCGCTTCGACTTTGTTTTTATGAAAAATATTGTCCCCAACAGTCCTCTTTGTAAGCACCTATTGTAACCATCGGTACACCCACGTCTTTTCCATAAAAATGAGGTGATGAATTTTTTAAAATTTTTATATATAGACCGCGAGAGGAGGTTCAATAAATCCACCTGAATATGCACAATCGCGAATTTTTATTTGTATTTCTCCTCGTTTTTAGTAACAATATCGTCCAACACCCCTCCACATAGACGCCTATTGTGACCACTGGAACCCCGCACATCTTACAGAAACCCAGCAGTGGATTTCTCGAACGTTTCTACAACACAATCGTAGACGTTATAGTTCCCGTTTGCTGGTCCGTTTGAAGCGGCACCAATGCTTCCGAGAGACCAACCAGTAGGAAATTGAAGTGGAAAGAAAGCGTCGAGGTAGAAAGCGGTCGCGTTAGTGGAGAGAATCGCGGCTTCGAGGAGCGCTCTCTGCGCCGCGTCATCGCGCGATAAGAGCGAAAATGTTTCCGTTGGCTTCAAGAAGGGAATATAAAGTGTATAAAGTACTCGCGGAGTGGAGAGCGTCGATCGTCAGTCTAGCCGGAGGCGTCATAGCGTTTCAATTCTCGGTTGGACCTCCTCCAAAAACACGGCGCGGCGGCACGTTGCGCGTGCAGCTGTCCTCTACCCACGGGGCTGCGGGCTGGAGGTTAAAAACCACCCTCGCACGCATTAAATACCACTTTCCCTCGTGGAACTGCTTTACGCTCGTTGGGATCGTGCAGGATGCGTTAAAACGAACAATCACCGCGTCGCCGCCGCCCCGGAACCGGGGAAACGTGAATCGCCCGGATGTTTCCTTTTGCGGGCCATTCCGTGAGATTGTTGTGTTTCTATGTTGCTCCGTTGCATTTCGCACATTTCGTTCTGCGCAAATTGACGCGAGATTGGTACTCGAAACAATCCTGTATACAGAAGATGTCCGGCATGCCGTTCACGATTGTTTGTGAGGTGAATTTGCAAGTAAAAATAAGTCGAGAAGGAAGAATAAAATTTTTTGTCTGACGCCACGTTTTCGAGAGAAACGAGTTCAGTGTACGCAAGAAGTAGAATCGATCGGTGATGATCAGACGTGCTGAGTTGAAGTCTGTCTCCCTTTTTCAATACGCTGCAGGTAACATTGCAAAGAGGATCAGGATAAGGTCAGGATAAGGACGATCTGGTCAGGCCGGTTGTAATTGGCAGGAGGAAGAAAAAGCTGCTACGTAATAATAAGATGCGTGCGGGGGTGGGCACACGAGAGCCTGGCTCGGCGTGCACACGCGAAAGGGGCCGAGTAACAACACGAGCCAGCAACACGTGGCAGATTATAATGTCTAGATGGTTCGGGGTCGAAGCGAGCAGTGATTTGGCAAGCTCCTTCGACGTCTGCCAGCGGCGCGCCACGACTCCGCTGATTCCCAACTATCGAAACTCTGTGGAGGATTTTGGCCAGACGGTGGTCGATCAAAAATTCCGCAAACACATTCCACATAGAAATGTTCCTCAAACCGGCCATAAAGCACACTCAAAACTGGACATTCTCACCATTATTGCGTTCGGAGAAGGGTTCTCCCGGCGTTTTTGGAAAGATCCCAGGTCAACGGAACGGTCTCCGGTTTTCAGGGTAATAATTGTCGGAACGTTCGATCCCCGCGGCGATTTATCCGAGTCACGAGGCACGCGGATCGCCATAAATCCCATTTCCGGTTCAGCCGGCCGAGCAGCGTGAATGGACATCCGCGTTTAAATCCATTCGGGAACCTACCCGGCTCGACGCCGCAAGCTTGTCCAGCCGAAGGAGGAGGGGTACACGTACGATCCGATCGGAGCTTAAAAGCGATCGATGGAAGCTCGTTAAATCGAGCAGAATAAGAGGGTGCTCGTGCGGAGACCGCCCCCGCCCTCCCAGACGAAAAGACGTTCCAGCCCCGACAAGGGAAACCCGTTTAACCCTTAAGAACCTTCTGCTGTCCGGAGAAAACGTGCTCAATGCGATTTACACAGAAAATCGACAATATTTGTGTTAGGGAAAATAAAAATGGACTTCGGTAAAAAGTTATCAGAGTTCAGATGTACTAACATTTTGGAGATCATTAGCGATTCCCATTTCCGTTGGAATATTGTTCCACGAATGAAGTATTGTCGTGCGTCTGTGTGAACGCCGGTTAGCAATCAGCGGCGAATTTATTTTCCGTCCATCGGATGATTAACGATAAATTCGACGAGGTTCGAGCAGCCGCCGGTGACACGAGCGTGTACATTTAACAGTCAATTAGTGGTTCAATTAGTCGGACGATTTCCCGATAACGCAAGGCGAGAGTTCATCCCGGCGACGTACAAATTGCCGCGATCTTCGGCCGCGTATCCATTTAACCAGCGATTTTTACCCCGTTCGGTCTTATTACCGTGACGCGTACCTCCGCTCGAGTTAACGACCCGTCACGGCAACTGTTGAATAACTGAAATCGCGGGCCTCGTAATCAGATCACCGGGGAATCAGCCATCGGAACGAAAACCACACCGGCAAATCCGATAGCTTTTTTTCGCCTGTGCACACGACTCGCACAATTCCATAATACATGCCCCCGTCGAGATTCCTAGAGGTTTTCGTTCTCGCCCCGACTGCTTTACATTTTCGAATCCCCGATGTCAGGGTCTCATTCGAAGTGCGGTGAAACGATAACCAAAAATGGCACAGCAAATTTTCAGCAATGGTTGTACAGGGGACACTTCAATCTTTATGTTCGTGTTGATTTGAATCGCGGAAAAAATTTTTCTAGTTCCTCAGAGGAGCTCGAACCTGGCAAACTTTCGAGGAATATATTCCCCTGCACATTTCCCATAAAAGGTGCCATAACGCGGTAATAAAAAATCGCACATCAAATTTTATGTGCTGGTCGTAAACGGGACACTTCAATCTTTGAATTCACTTTGGTTTGAGTCTCGGAAAAATTTTCTAAGTTCGATAAAAAAAATGTTGACTTGAAATGTAGCCAGATAGCTGGGGAAAATAGTAAATAATATAAATAATCTAAGAGGCAGTTCGGATTAAGTACATTTATGAGTGTAAATGGTTTCTTAACGATAAGATAGACATAAACCGCATATGTTTATGAGGTTCAGATTGTTAAAATAGAAATATTTCATTTTCGAAATTTTATATCTTATTTGAAATACTATTTTCTTTAAGCAAAATAAAATCTAAAATAGTATTTGAATATAGCCAATTGCAGAGAGTGTAGTTTGAAAATTACAGGTTCGGGCGAGCTTAAATGACAAGAGAAAAAGATATACGAAGACGTCCGTGGCCCCAGTAAAAATGGTTTCCGGTTGGAGAGCGATGCGCCGGTGGTGCAGGCCGGTGCAGTGGAATTCGCGAATGCATTCCCGTTTCACGAACAGCGAGGCCTGTAAAACTTGTTAACGGTGCACGCGACCATCGTCGAGAAACGAAGCAGGAAAGCAGTAAACGCGAGAGCCCATTATTATTCATAACATCTGCGGCAAGGGATGCGGCTCTCTCTCCTTTGGAGGATCGCCATGTTGAAACTTGTACCTGCCTCTATCTGTCTTCGTCTGCTCTCTTTCTCTCTGCCTTGAGACTGTGCGGTTGCTGGACGCAAACGAATTCGCCTGGGTTTTAGAGTGGATGCCACTTCGAACAAAATTTCTTTGTCCGTATTTTCCTAATGTTCGCAGTCGTGGAAATGTACCCGCACAGTTCCGAAGTGGACCTCGAAAGAATTCTTGCCGCAAACAACCGACAAATCTAGTGAAATAAGTTTCGCATCCTATTAAGAAGTTCGCAAAGTTTTTTGCCGACTCTCCACACTTATCTGGAAAATAGGGAAAGGCTTTTCGAAACTGTCAGGGAACCTCTTAATTTTTCGCGCGTGCGGCTGACTAACCATGAATTATACTACTCGCGTTGCGAGCACCTAATATTTTTTATGTCGGTGTCTGTAAAATGGCAGATTGAATAATTTTGTAGGCGCTATAATTTTTACGCAGTCTGTAAAATTTGTCCTACAATCTTTTTATTTGCTTGGGCTGTACATTTCTTTTTACAGGCTCCACTATTGTCATATATACTCTACTATATTTCTAAAGGGTTCAGAATATTTTTTACTCATCGCAAAAATTTTCCAATTGAGTCAATAATTTTTGTATTGACCCTATTATTGTTTCACAGGCTCTGGGACTTCAACGCATTCAGTAAATCTAGATTGGCGTCATTTTATTGGACCGGAACGGCAGGGATAGTAACAATCTTCGTCCCCCTGAAATTTATGCGCGAACATAGTGCACTGATTAGTTCGCAGATTCGATTTAACTTGGCTCCCCTGGCTCGCCGTCCGACATATGCGAATTTGTATCACTAGCTCTCGACGGGACATGTGGAATTTCATCACGTACTTTGTGTGATTCTTCCTATATAATAATACTCTTCGATCGATGCATCGCTATATCCGAAAGTAATCGGTAAACCTCGGCTAAACCTCGGCTTAAACCACCTGGAGCAGATGTCTGACACGTGTAGGATTCTACTACTCGCTGCGATGCAATGTTACTGTGGGATCAATACAATTTGTTGCGATACGATCAGCGCATCCAAATGCGTCCGGGTACAATATTTGCAGGACTGATTCAATCCAGTAAACCTCACGCGGCTGTCTGACTAGTGACGGTTCATTCTACTTGCCCATTCTATTTTGTCTCGTTGAACATAAAATAATTCTTGCGTCATTAATACGTCGTTAATAAAAGAAACTTCGTTTCATTTTGTCATCGTGCTGATTTCACTTTCGGTCTCATTAAACCGAACCGAGAATGCAATAATCGTTGGAGAACTCGGCGATACACGAAATAAAATGAATTTCCCGAGTGGCGTGATTCAGAGGACGATGGGAATAGCCATGAAATCGGGTCATTCTTTCTCGACTGCTGTATCGGAGTATTTTCGCAGCTCGGATGAAATTTAAGCGGCCGCACTTTTATTTTTAAGGAAGCGCCCGTGAAAATATTCGAACGGGGGCGACACGGAAGAACGAAATAAAAGTAAAAAGAGAATAAAGATCGATCCCGCTGCGGGACCCAAGGAACAATCCACGAAATTTCATTTCTGAACAATCGTGTCTACAATCAGTCTACTAATAATATATTTAACATTGATAGCAACATTGATATTAAGATGAGAGACAATATCAATAAATTATAACAGTTCGTATCGATCGATGGATTTAAAGAAGAGGAGGACGTTCCCGATGTTATCTTCGTCTGAACCTGTTAAGACGCGCGAATATTTAACAGCTTAGTGAACTACCGTGGAAAATGAACATTATCAGCAACAGTGCGAACCACCGGCACGGCGGACAGACTTAAACGGTTCGCATATTCGCGCGGTCGCAATCGAGGCTCTCACGCGCGCATGCTCGAATCACTGTATCATTATTTCCGGACGAACGTTCCGCCACTCATTTGTAAAATCGAGCCTGATTTAACGAACGCGTCTGCCGTGTTCCCGGGCTCGAACCCGTAAATTCAATTACTCATCTCCCGAAGATTGGTCCGAACCGTTCGATCGTGACGACTCGACCGGATTCCCATGCAAATTTGCGCCGATGAGGAATCAGACAAGTTAAATGAGCAATTTGATAAAACCAGGCTGCCCCGCCGGTAAACGTTATTGAGATTGATCAAGCCCATTTCGGCGAATCTAGTCTGACTGTGATGGATAACGATCCGCAGTAAGTAGGCACTGAGAAAATCTTGGGTTCGTTCAATCTCTAGTTAACGCGCGCGTTTCTTCACGAACCAATATCCATTACTTAAATGACTTCATTTTTCAGGATTTTCTGAATGTTCAGCAGATCCTGACATTTTAGGCATTTTTTGGGTACAATAACGAGTTGGACTCGAGAAGAACTATTTGTTAAGACGAAATAGAATTTAATCACTTTGCAATCAATATTTCAGCGTTAATGTAACTGTGGGTATACAATAGATACAAACCTTCTGTTCTCATCAGTGAAACGACTAAAGACAAAGAAGTTGTAATGATTGCAACCATGAAGAAAATCGTACAGCAATTTATTGAAGAGACGCAGAACGTTCATCGCCACAGTTCACTCTGCAAATTTCCTCAGTGCACAATCTCTGGCAATGACGAATACGGTGTGACATCGTCGCGCGCCCCGCCCCGGCGGATACGGTGTAATTATGAAAAGTGGAGCGTTAAACCGGGGCTGAAAAGAAAGTTAATGAGCGTGAGTAACGAGTCGTGAACGGGTCGTCAAGATGACCGGGAGTAGAATCGATCGTAACGGCGATTTCGGGGTGGTAAGTACGGGTGGATGACGTTCTTACGAGTTGATCCGTAGAAAAACGGAGGAAAAACTCGCTGAGGGAAATTCTGGGAGGGAGAGAGGGTTTTCCAGGGGTGGCGCGTTCGAACGGTCGACAGCGTTGCTGCCACCGCCGCCTATGCAGTCTATTAAACATAGATAGGAGTACCGCATTGCCGTGAATCGGCGTGGGGAAGTGTTAGGGGTTCGCTGCGCCGTGTGCTCTCTCCCTCTCTCCCTCTCTCTCTCTCCCGTCCCTCTGCCGCCCCTCTTTCTCTATCTTTTCCACCGTCCGTTCCCCACAACCCCTCTCGTCCTCCCACCTTGCACGCGTGCTAACCCACGAACACACACACATATTGCTATACTAACCGAACCTGTACTGAACCTGTACAGACTATACCAGGGATGAACAAACTGCAGCCCCAGGTCAGATGCGCAACCTTCTCTCCGCTATATTTACCTGCACCTGTCCGCGACACCTTTGCCACGCATTGTTACGCAACCCCCGTGGACTGCACACCGTCAGGTGACTGCCATGGGGTTGAAAGTTTAGGATAATTGGTTCAGGGTGGGATGCAGTAAGGTTGTCTTCAATGTCCTCTTCCAATTCATTAATTAATTAACGCTAAACCTTAATAATGCGTGCTTAAATGTAGAATCGCGAATAATTATTTCCAATGGAAGCAGTACATATTTTGAACTTGATCCCATCCCTACCGGTGACGGTACGTTCAGCGTTAAGTCGTTACATGACTAATAATTATTATTTTGTCTGAGCCATCCATTTTTTCCGTGTAGAAAGTTCACGATGGATAGAAAAGTTTGCATAAGAAAATAAATGTGTAAACCGTACCTCGTGGCGCAGTGACGATCGTAAACCAATTTTACATTTCGCCTCTCGAAGGGTGGCTACACGAAAGCACCCCCGCGTTGTTGTTAGCACAAACGCTTCTTTATTAGGATAATTTATGTTCTCCTCGTTACATAATGGCCGTGAAAGCACGTATCTGGAACGTTAATTACCGGACTTGCTACTGGTTGAATTTTATGCGCTCGTAAAAGACCGTACACTTCTGAACGGCTGTGATTTATTGGTTATGCTTGTTCTTCGTGAAACAGATTAATCTGATCGAATTGAACGTTGTTATTAGACTTCGGATTTTATACTATATTGCTTCTGTTAGTAAAACCTAATGTTGCATTTTATTATCGGAAATTCGTCCGGATCAGTTTCATTAAAATATCAAAACAGGTTATATTTTCCGGGGACCAGAGATGTCGTTTCGATATTGGCACGGATCAATGTGTTTTTAACGCTCGGAACGGATTCAAAGCTGTAATTCCTGCGATAATGAATTCTGAACGGAGGTCAACGAATTATCGAGCACACGCTGGCAAAGCTTCCGCATGTAGGTGTAACTGAGTGACTGGAATCTGTGAAAAGAATAGAAAAATATTGATTCGTCGGCGAAAAAGCTTTGAGCCACGTTGACACAGAGACGATTCGCCCTGTTGCGACCTTTCTGTGTTTAATCTGGGATTTCTCGGCGAAGTCGCGGCTCGTCCCTTGCTCCGCGAATTGTTTCCAACGTCGAGAACAAAGCGGTGGATTCGCGAACGCTCCCTAGATCCGTTGAGCCTCTTTTCGTATTATTATTGAATTATTAAATTGTGATTTCTATGTGCGCATATTTACCTACAGGAAAAAGTGTCTTGATATTAAATTCAGAAGAGGACAGAATTTTACGAAACCGACCGACAGTATCAACATTTATCGTGAACTTTCACCGGATCGATTCCAACCGCTTCGAATTAAATCCAACGATAAAGTTCAAAGTCCACAAATCAGCCGGTTAGCAGGTTAAAAGTCGTTTTCCGGTATAGAAAGTTTCGAGAAAGGTCTGGTCTGAGGGGAATCCTACCGTTTAGCAGGTCGTGACATCGGTGGACCTCTCTCACCATGGTGTTCGTAAACTCCGGACACACGGATTCCGTCTACTCGTCCATCCAACCCATTCCCTTCAAACGTAGAGCGAAACTATCCCGGCAATTTTCCCTGAAATCCTCTCGCTCATTCGAAAGTTTCCGTGGTTCCTACAATTTATTCTCTGGCCCCAAAAACTACACCTAAACACACACTCTTCTCCCGCAGCCTCAGCACTGGCACACGTCTCACAAGTTTTCTTTGGGGAACCTAAAATTTTCATAATCCTAGGTTCCTAAAATGTTTATAACTGTAGGTCTCTCCAAAATTTTCATAGTTGTAGATTCCTATAATTTTCATAGGCGTGGTCCAAACTTCTCTCACGACGTTCGGCACTCGATAAGATTGTGCAAGTGACAAAGTACTTGTTTCGTTCAAGATGCGGCAACTCTGATCGCCGCGACGATGGATGCGGCGATTTCTGTAAATCGTCGAGCCAGATGGATCTATCCCGGAGGATTTGTAGATCTGTTGGAACCGCAATAACAGCGTCGCGGGTATTTATTGGACCTCGTGGAGCGGCGGTCTCTCGGACGTGACATATTGATCTTAATAATAGAGCGATTAATAGTAGCCACGCGGCCGCGGTTTCTCGTTCGTTTCGCGCTATTATTAATCGAGCATCAATCGACCGTCCCACTTAACGTTTAATTCTAGACACACGCGTGCGTCGACGCACCGAGCGCGTACTACCGCCGCTTAACCTTTCGCGGGTCAATCATCCTGTGCCCTTCGCCCTTTCTCTGCCGAAGGGCTGACCTAGAATACCTTCCCCCTGAACCACCCTTGGGGTCAGTGCTTTCCACTTTCTTCCTTTCAATTTTTCGCTGGGAATTTTCGTTTGTAGCCAATGAAGCTGAAGATGATTCACTAATCGAATAAATTACGCCTTTTAATAGCGTTTTGGATGATAAAGGTATCTTTCGATTTTCTGAAACTTTAAAAAAATGCACACTTGAATTTTCACTAATTAGAGAACGTATTTTAGGAGTTTGGTTGAGCTTAAATAACAAGGAAAAGGATTTCGTCTGAATGGGCCCAGAAAAGCAGCCCTAGATTTTCGACCTTGGCGCAACGATGCTAAAGTCTGACTTCGAGCGAATCTTTCGCAGTGGCATCCCTTTCAAGACCCGAGTTCGCAGGGCAAGTATCTGCGAAGATGAAACAGCTGGCGGACGTTCTGCAGGGTTTCAAAAGCAAGAGAGGAAAGGAAAGAACCCTGTCAAAGAGAGATTTCTCGGAACGGCACGTAGTTCGACGGTAGGCTTCAGCCGAGTTCTCATTACGTTCGTCATCGAAGCGAGATGGGAAGGGGAAAGAGGAAGAGGAAGATAGAGAGAGAGAGAGAAAGCTACGTGGGAAGAAAGCTTCTCAGAAGTTCTGCCCGTTAGACAGAGTCCTTTGTCTAAACACCTGTTGCCAGCCGTTCGCTCGGAACAACGGCGAACACCGGAAAAAAGAAACTTGTCGCGAGCCTGCACGTAGAGCGCCATTTGTTTCCCATCTCCCGAAGCATTGCGATCCTGTCCAATCGATTTCATTCGAAATTTAGTATAGAGTAGACGAAATTAGGGCAAGTTTATATCATCATCCCGCCCGGATCGCATTCGTTTCCGAAAGGTTTTTCCGCACACAAACCTTCGATTTTGGTATTAGAGAAATTATTCTTTTTCACCGTTGCGAAATTGATTTCGCGGTGATAAAAAGATTCTTGATGCAGGCTGAACCTTCTAGTTTAATATAAAAAAATGTCCAACCTATGTCCGCTAAATAGTTTACAAGGTACAAATTCGAAAGTGAAACTTGTACAGAGGCGTAACACGTTAAAGATCGATCGATCAATCACCTTTGTGGCATATATCAAGGTAAACCTGTTGTTATTGAACAACGTATTGCATTTCCGTGTAGTTCACGATGCTTGACGACGGTGTAGGGGCTGCCTAATTTCGCACGTAGTACAGCATACTCAATTTTGATCACGTTCGCGTGACACCCGGCTGAAACGTGTTCTACGAGGGCCAACAATGGGCAGAAGCACGCGGCGCGAGCGACGCCGCGCTGGTTCGCGCGCACCGTCCATTGTTTCTTAGCTTAAATCGCATCAATGTATAGCTTTCTAGGAGCAACCGAGTCCCATTGTGTCCACTCCCCTTGAACGTGAATTGGCCCGTGGCGTATCCGGGCTTAAGCGTGCGCGGCCCTTTGTTGCCTAGGCTATTCAACACGTAAAAAGGCTGTTTATTTGGAAGTTCCAACGGCGTCGGTTCATAGTCTCTCGCGAGGGCCATTGTCACCGGCTACCATTAATGCTTCATAAATCGCTTCTTCTCCGTCTTGCTGTCTCTTCGGATACTTCAATGTCGCGCTGTTTACGTTGCCATAAGCGGCCAACATCGTCCAACTAACTGTTTAACTAGCGACCTAGCGATTTATTGACCCTTTGCACTCGAAGCTACTTAACTTCAAGAAATTGTTACTTTAGCTAGACTGCACTTTATGCTGCTTATGCCGCGCAGGAATTCACAGCAATTTATTTAATATAATAACATAAAAATTGTTTTCAATATTTTTTGGTGTGACAACTTCTAGAGAGCTTCCACGGAGATAATTATCCCGGGAAAGCTAAGTGTACAAAATCGTTTTTTGATTCGCAGGAAATAAACTCCGGAACCGGGGAAGCGAGATCAGGTGGAGGGGGTGGTCGTAGGAATTGTGGGCGGAGCGGGTGAAATCGTCGCGCTGGTGAAAGGCGCGCAGAAAAGGCGTTCAGTCGTGAAAAGGAGGCTTTATCTCGCTCGAAAAAAGTGAATAGCCGGGTGGAAGAGGCGCGACCGGCTCGCGGGTTGCAAAAGCGTCGCAAAAGTCTCGCAAATGGCCCGAAAGGACCCGCGCGTGTTACGAACCGCTGAATAGGGGTGGCGAAAAGCTGGTGCCGGGGGTGGCACACGCATAGATTCGGCCGCCGCTCCGTAGTGACGTTAAGAATAACGAACGAGGACGAGGGCAGGTGCGAGGTTGTAACCCGTCAACTCTGTTGCCGCTTCGTTACTATCCGGCACACGGTTTTTCCACTTTTTTACCCGCTCCTGACGTTTTAATTGCTCCCGCGGATCACCGGAACTAGACTCGCCGGATGTTTATGCGATTCCGCAATCTCCCGCGAACTGCAAAAATGTGCGGCACACGGTACAGATCGTGGTAATTATTAAAGAATTGTTCGAAATGTTCCCGTTGTCGAAAATGTTCAATTATATTCAACATGTTCCCAGCGTAAAAAATGTCAAATTACATTCGACACGTTGCCACTGTGCAAAATATTCAATGATATTCAACATTCGTACAAATATTGATGAATATCTCACTGCTGACACGTTGGAGATTCAGACTAATTAACGCAGACTCAGCGAGGAGTCGAAAAGGAAGAACTGATCGAGAAGTGACGAAGCCGGCAAGGGATCTTCAGAAAAGATCAGAGGAAATCAGAGAGTGAGAGGAAAATCGTGACAAGATAACGGGCTCTCGCGGAACAAAGCGAAACTCTGTGTACGTGGTCCCGCCCCTGTAATTATTCGGTGTTTTCGTTCCTCTGAGCAGCTATTCGAGAACGCGACTGCGAATTTAAAGAAACCAACGCAAGTTTAGCAGACCGACGGACGGGACGGACTTTCTTTGTCGAAAATTTGAAATTGAAATCCGGATTCATGAATCCTGCGCCCGCGAATTACTCGGGGAAGTCCTCTCCCTCCTTTATTCGCTGCTTTATTCACCGAGTTTAACGAGGCTCTCGAGTCATTTCGTTACCGAACGCGATGCTAATTAGAAACGCGAGCCTGTCGTCCGGATATAGTCACCGATTTTAAAACCTACCGAGTATAAGTGCGACTATGTGTGTATCATCTTGGAAAAATGAAAATACGGATTTATGCAATTTTTTCACTAGAATGTTTAAACTATTATAACTTCGCGAAATCAATTCGTAAAATGATTTACACAGGCTCGTTTGAAAGCGTGAAGCTTCTGCTTTAAAATGAGCCCTCTGAAATTTCTGTGCCATTTTTTAAAACCATTTTATTGAACATTGATGGAATGTATGTACAAAGTGAGTACTGGAACATGCCTCGAAAATTTTATAAAATCTTCTTGCATTTATTAAATATTAATCAAATTTGCTGTACAATTCCATCTCCCACTTCTCCTATTAATTTTTCAACTGTTCGCATTCTTGTTATAAATGCACGAAATCCTCCAGTAATGAGTTTGGTGGATCAGAAAGTTGGCCATAGTATGGAATGCAATCGCACGATAGAATGGAAATGAGAAATGACAGAGACAATGCGAAAATAGGAATTCGTAGACAAAAGAATGGTGAACCGTGGTTCAATCTCCCTCTCTCCCTTTCTCTCTGCCGAATAGCTAGGAACTCGAGGTATCGACTCGGTCGAATACCTAATTATCCGGGGCGCGATCGTCGTCGCGCCGCGCCGTGTAATTGTCACGCTCGGCCGCGATCAATCGCGCCCGGATTTTCAACGTGTCGTTGTCACGCCTAATTGCTGCCTCTGTATCTCCTGTATTACCGTAGCATTTCACTGGGTGCCGCGCGTTTCCTCCGATTCGCGCGTGATCTACTTGGATATGTGCGGAAACGTGCTGCAGGTTTGTTCCAAGCGGATCATAGTCAATCACTTCAGTCGACTTTGATCCTCGATAATTCCGAGTCGTCGAGATGAGCCTAACGTGTCACGGAGAATCGCTTGGGAGTTCGGAAGCAACACGAATGGCTGGAAAGCTGACATTTCAAAATGATCCTAACTCTGCAAAATCTGTTCGAAAGTCAGACAATGCTTCTTCCGTGTCGAGTCTAACAATGTTACCTGGTTTGACAGAGCAAATTTTGCATAAGCTGCGAAGCTTATGGCGGCACAGGTTTCTAGTTCGAATGTTCTTTTACCCTTTGGGAACGAGAACTTTTTCGATTTTATTTCTCAATGGAACAAACTCCTCCGTTTACTTGATAAACTAAAATTGAAAATCGGAGAACCTGATGTAAAAATTAGAAATTGAAGAACTCGATGTAAAAATCGAAGAATAAAGGAGAAGGGTTCAGCTTGGACGAAGAAAAGAACGTCGAGGGATAAATGGATCTTTGGAACATTTATGGACCGTAAGAATAAAGCAGTTTGCAGAATCCTCGCAATTGAACGTTCCCGTTCGGAGATGAATGGTTACAATTCCCATTTCGAAGTTCATTGATAAACTGATATACGATCAAATTGAGATCGTTTTGATACGTCGTGGAGGGTGTGCGTGTTGGTGGCACGATCGAGGAATCAGCCAGCTAACAGATTGGTTTCCTGCGTCCGTTTATTCGCGTAGCTCCAGCTCCTCGACCGGCCTCTGTATTGTTTACTCGGCCCGCGGAACGGATATCGAGATAAATCGCATAGGATTCTCTGCTATAAAAGCTTTTATTAATGCCGGAGAGCAGCCATCTGGGCCCGGCGTACGCTAATCCGTAATAAATTGTGTCCGCCAGTTTCTGACACTTCCAACTAGCGACTGTCGACTCTCGGGACTCCTTCTTTTTGACCAGGGTAATTAGACTGCACGGCATATTACGACAGGAGCCAAGTAAAAAGTATTTTAATAACTTTAGTCATTTTTGAAAATATATATATTTACCTCTAAAATTGTCTTAATCGTTATTTTAAATTGTAGCTACCCATTCTGGTCATAAATGATACGAGTATTAACTCTTTTCAGCGAACTGTAACTTCGTTTTTAAAGGGATTTGCAACCCCGAGATTTTCTCTGCTAAGCAGCGAGAGAGAGAGTAGGGGAGATGGAAGCGGAGTTGAATGCCGATTGATTTTCCTTTCGCGACTTTCCGCGACTTTTCGCGATAGCTGAGCATCGGGGGCGAGTGCAGTCGAGAGACGGATGTAAAATTAGAGACTGCGGGTGATCCGTGTGAAATATTCAGCGGCCCCACGAGAGCGTCATGCTCTCGAATTAGTCCCGAGACTCTATCGGTTTCAAGTCGATCGACCATCGATCGACCCAGGACTCTGGCTCGACCCTTATCCCGACTTTGACAGGGACGTACACGGGTTTCTACTGGACGTTCCACTGTTTTCACTGTTTCCAGTGGTTCCGCGTGAAAAAGTAAGCCGGGGACATCGGATTGATTTTTCTTGTACGAGCCTCCGATGCTCGAGAAAAACGGGCTGAACACGGATAAAGATGTGGTGTCTAAAGAAAATTTAGACAAGCGTTGAAACACATGCTTGTGTTACAGTACAACAATAAAAGTTAATATGGTTCTTGTACCTTGCAATTCACGCAGACAATTTTTATAATTATACCAAATGACCTGATGATTTGTAAGCAATTAGAAGCATAGGTTTACTAAAGGAAGTGCAAAAAAAATTTTCCAAAAATTATAACTTACAAGGTTACATGAAAAAATAACAATGGCTCTTGGGGGGGGGGGGGTCGTTTGGTACACTTATAAAAAGTTATTCTATTTTAAAGGGTGCACGAAGACTTATTTTACTTGAGTGTAGAACACGATCGTTCAGATTTCACGGGAACACCGCGTTCTATAAAGCGTCGAAACAAGCGATGAAGCCGGTTAATTTGTTTACACGGAGAGAACGCAGTCGGTCCAACAACAGTGCTCGAAAAATGGTTAGGTTTGATCGGTGCGGCACGATCCGCCCCCGCAACGCTTTTAATATTTGATAAGGGAGGAAGAGAACGGGCCGGGCGAAGCGTGGATAGGTTAATTGAAAAATAAAAATAGAGCCTCGCCGAAAGTGAATACTCGCTTTGGCTGCGGCTCGTTGTTTTCGAGGTCCCCGGCTTCCCGATAACTATCAATCGATTATGAGCCTCTCTCTCTCCCGCTGGTCGATCCCAATTTTCCGCGAGACCGAAACGTAATTAGCAGGACGCGTTCCGGCGTTACCACCACTGGTGGCATTAATTCGGCGGTCTGTGTATGTCAACGTTGCCAACAACGAGCTCTGTGTGAGGGAGGTGGGAAAAAATCGACGGCCTAGAAAATATTTCGCGCTCGGGGTATCGCTCGCGCGATTTATTTATCGAGCCAAACAGAGAGACAAAAACCCACCGGCCCGTCCATCCGCGACGACGACGATCCTCCAATCGGAACGGGGCTCGTGGAAATCGTTCGATTGATTTTGCACCGGGCTTCGCAAACACTCCGGCGAACTGCGGACACCGTTTCTGGAATCGCGACTTCGAGTGCGACATGATTTTACGGAAGCTGTTCTCTGGTAATTGTTACAGTCGTTGCTGAAACCCTTCAACAAATTCTTTGTTCGATTCCTCGTTGATTGATTGTTGTAGTCAGACTGCTCCTTTCTCTCGCGGAATACGCGAATTTACGCATGAGCAATGCAGGCTTGGAAAGAAGTTTTTCAATATTTGCAAAAACAATGAATTATTATAAATATTCTTTTATACAGGCTGCTCGAAGAATGTCGGATCTCCCTGAAAGGGATGGTTCGTGTGGAATCGACATAGTGGTCTCGGGAAAAAAGCGAAAAATCCATCGAAAACGATCGGAGACACGGCAAAAAGAAAACCGTTTATCCTCGTCCGTTCTCGTCTTTTGTTCTTCGCGGAGGCGTCTTTGAATCCGAAGATGATCTCGAGAACCGAGAGTCGTTCTCGGCTTGCTTTTATCCTCGGGCGGTTAACGACGGTCTTAAAAATGGCGGATACTGTAAACGGATGCAAACCCGACTGCGACTACTTTCCCGAGACTGTGTTTTCATAATTCTCTCTCTCTCTCTGTGGGATTCCAGGTATAGCTGATCAAACGAACTGTGGTAATATAATTAAACATCGAAATGGTTAGACAACCATTAAAACATTCGTAGTTTGAACTTTGTAATTTTTTAAAAATTGTTAGGGGGTACAAAATTGTACATATTCATTAAACAGGCAACAAATGTAATTTTTGGACTGGGGTCCTTTAATTTGATCACCCACATTATTTTATAATAACGCAGGAAGATCGAATTCAGACTTTCTACTACGAGCTTGGATAAAGAAGCCTATAGAAAGGTCTCTATAATTTCGATAATTGCAGACGGAAGAATTAGAGGCAATTTGACTCCGGTAGTTCAAGTGTAAAGACGCTTCTCGAGAAGCATTTTACCTCGAAGAAGAGGAGTTAGTCGAGACCGGAGTCGCGTCGCGAACGGGAAAACAAACTAGGTAATATTTTCTCTAGGTCTGTGTGCGCACGGCAAACAGGGGTCTCGAAAATCTCATTTTTAAATGAATATCTTCCGGGGCCGACAAGATGGCGTTCGTTCGCGGTCCGGCGACCAGGGACGTCGTAGACCGAAGTCAATCCACCTAAAAGTAGTTCGTCCCAGTTCTCGGTCAGCCGTACTCATTGATGTTTTCGATGTGTTTTAAAAGAGTATGAGTACTATAAATGCATAAAGACAGAGTCTAATTATTAATTTTCCCAGAAAAATCGACATTTTTCAATGTTCTCAAGTAAATTACAATCGAGGGTTCGCGTATTTGCACGCGGACAGTGTAGACACTCGAGTTGCGTCGGGGAAACGACTCCGGGAATTATATCGGTTATCAGCGGCAAGAGGATCGCGGGGCGAAAACAAAATATATCGAGGAACAACGCGGCGTGTTTCCTTCGATTTTTCATCGGCGTTGAAGCGGCTCTCCGGCATTTATCAACGAGCTGACAAGCGCCATTCGTCCGGCCTAGCGCGTCGCGGAAACACAAGTCGCCGGCCTGCGGATCCACCCGATAAAAACCTCCGATCGAGAGACCCCCTAACGCGAACTCGATAAAACCCTTCCCACAGTGCTCGCCGCTGCCCTTTATCTCTCCAGTCTTCGTTAATCCCTTCAGCCGCCCTCTGAAAGCTTCCGATACCGCCCCTTTGTCTATTCGTTATCTCTCTGTTCGAAGGTTTTGCCAATCTGAAAATATTTGCCTCCCACTCTGCCCTCCCCCTTCCCACGCCGCCCGGTCACGTGACGCGTTTCCTCTCTGTCGTGTCGCTTTTGTCACAGTGTCACGTCACTAATTCGATAACTGTATTCACCATTATTACTATTCACCGAACACCATTATTTGTGTAAGGTATTTGTTGTATGACAAAAATGTTTCGAATTTGAGAAAAAATATTAGAGATTAGAAAAACAGATTAGAGCAAGTATTTAAGAAGGTTTATGCAATCCTCCGAAGTAAAAAAATTCTCAAAGCCTCTCCACTCCTGAACAATGAAGAATTTTGGATGTGGCTCTCAGAAAAGGTATTTGAATAACTTAATTAATGTCGAAATAATTCCTCAAGTGAACAAAGCAGTGATTCTCGTTTCGCAGGAGAATCGGCACGAATTATCCGATATGGTGAATTTTCGATCGACGTTCCCGCAGGTCCTCCAGGTTTCTCGAGCACGCCAGGCAGCGTGGGTGGCACAGTATCTATAATAGTAGGGGGAGTAAGAATCAATGGCCCGCGGTCAATTTGATCGAACACGTCCGATATATATATATATATATATATATATATGCATATATGTGTTTTATACAATATATATCGGTGTTAAGGAAAATAAACGACTACGAAAGAGACCCCGAGCCAGCATCGATTCCACCGTTTTCTACTTTCGCGTGCCAAAACCTCCGCTGGATATCTCGCGCCTACACACAAGGACGCGTACACCGCGGGCCAAGTGGCTTGCATAAATCCAACCATGGTCCAGGAATTTTCGGAATTTTCGGAGCTGAAACTATTAAATCTTTGGGTAAGTCGAGGACGGTCCTTGAGAAAACGGACCGACCCCGTAATCATTGATTTTCATGACACTATTGGTGCAGAGATATTTGTTTTGCACAGTCGACTACAGTTTTTGCGGTGGAAGACGTCGCGTCGCGATCCGATACACAAGGTCGGGGTTGGTTGTGTGCTAAATGAGCTGTGCATGGACCAGATTGAACATCTTCCGAGCTTTTTATAACTTAATGCTGAAGTAATTGATTGGTACTCGAGTTTTTCAGCTGGAACTTCTCATTCTGAAAACATTGACTTGCATACTGTAGCTTTTGACTAAACATGTGTGTCTTTCTTAATTGGAAATAATGTAAAATAATGTCGACTGTTTTAAATTCCACCGACTCAGTTTCGTTATCAATGATTTATATGATACACCAATTTGTAAATGATATGGAGGGTTGAAAAGAATTTATGTTCCGAGGGTTAGCAGCCACCTGGGCTGTCCAGCGACCATTTTTAAAATTCTGAGACTTTTTCAACGTATTTATGGGTCACGTCAACGCCTGTATAGCAAAATGGGCGTGCATAAGCATCGAGCATGAATAGCAACTGCTACCGAAAGTAACCGTGATTTATGGGTCGCGGAACAGTTTTTCTTCGTGCACACCGAGAAGAAAGGGCTATCGTGGGCGACTGGAGGGGTAGGAAAGGGGTTCGAGATCGTGGCCGATATTAGACAGTGGCGAAAATTTGTACGGTTATATTTTAATCGCGTGACGGAGGGCGCTGAATGGTGCGTGCGTGTTAGCGGGGGTATTAGCAGGTGCTCGAGCACACTTTGCGACTCGCCACGCCACGGAGGATGCTCGAGAAGGTGTGAAATTCCAACAGCGATGCGCGTCGGGAAAAATTGTTGCGATACGCGATCTAGATTTCCCGGCATTTCCCCGGGAAACGTCCTGCACGAGAGGATTTGCCCGAAGGAGCGGCGAATTTAATCGAATTTCTATCTCGTGTCGCTGCCATTCTCTTAAGGAAACGGTTTTGGTTTGTTATTCTGGGTCACGAGATAGCCAGCTTTATGCAAAATGAAAAAGTATTTTCTCGTTTAATAATTTTAGCCAGTCAAACATAACGTGAATAAAGATTCGCAATTAAGTATTAAATGTTTACTTGTCGAGTCAAAATAGCTCCGACTGCAAAAGGGTTAATATTTTGACACTGTTATATCTGACCTCTATCGAATTTTTCGATAAGTGCATGAAACCCCCAGTCTACAGAAATCGCTTTGTGTAAATCAGGCATGCTCCACGGTCCAACGAAGAATTCCGTCGGGATTAAATCACGGCAAATGAATCGAGTATGCCAAGTCCGAGTCGACTTCCAAAAAGTAGTTGTTCTTCGAGAAATTCGGACCATGTTAGTAGACCATTGGACCACTTGGTTCGTTCGAATTTTAAAAACGATTACCACGCCCCCGTGTCCTCGAGGAATCCGGCATGTCGTGTTACACGACCTAATAAAAAGATAACCCGGGGTAGCTAATAACGAATTCGAGTCAAGGCGAGCACACAATGCGATATACCGGCAGTAAAAGAATCTTTTTGGCTCCGCGGGGCGTGTTGAATCCTAATCGCGGTTCCGGCTGGCACCGGGCTGCTGATTCCATGCAGGATTCTACGAGAAAACCAGCGCCAGCAAAGTTTCGGCTATACGTCACGTCCCTCGGACCACGTTGTCGCCGTTTAAACCGTCCAGAATTGAATTTGCGGGACACGACCGACGAGAACTGTTCCCATCCACAGGATCTGATCGCTCGTTCTATGTCGCCGCGGTAGGAAACGTGTTTATCGGATTATTCGCGGGCCGAAGTGGCCAATTTTTCATCTGGGAAGATTGATGCAATTGTCTTGACAGCTCTGTGACGAGCACCCGTCACCGACGCTTCGGAAAAGTTCGTCTAAACGAGGTGAAAGATGTATTTTAAATATCTGCATTATTTTAAGGAGTATGTTATAATGGTAGGAATGATTTTCTCTACAGCACATTTTTTGTCAAAATTTCCAGATCGTCGGCGCGTTTTTGCACGACACCCTATATTTTTTCTTAGATGTGCTTGTAGAGCTGGAAAAGACGAATCCAACGAGTATACGGATCATATTCTTCCGATCATTCAGTCTCGAGATACCCGTATCCGAATGGTAAGATGCATTCGGTGCATCCGATGCATTTGATGCTTTCATGCACAGATATCTCGAGATCGAATGATCGGAACGGTATGGTCATTGTACTCGTTGGATCCGTCATTTCGCGCTCTGTAATAATATCGCAGAAAAACTGCAAGATCTCGTTCAAAAATTACATTGGAGAAATTAGAGACAACTTGTATATACAGGATAAAAGACATAAGTGACCCTCAAATGTCCTCTACTTCGTGAAATCGTTCTACGTACGTCTGAAACGTTTCTCTGAGCAATTAACAGTTTCGAAACAATTAACCCGTCTGGAGAGAAGATCTCGACAGTGCCTCTATGAAAGAGTGCGTTCTTCAGTCGTTAAGAAAGAGATTAAGAAATTCCTAACTTCGTCCCCGTAGCGAAGCTGAAACAGACTTCCGTTAGTCCACGGCAATTAGATACTCGTTTCCTGCGTTAAAAGTTTCTCGGTGCCCGACGACGTAACCGTGCAGGTCGCGAAACTTTCGATCGCGACCCCCTAGTTCGACGTGTGTTTGCAAATCTACAATTCTCTCTCGCCTGACAAGAAAATTTCTGGCGCTCGAACTGTACGAAAGTTGTGCAAACGTTTCTTGCATGTATCCAATTCAGCAACCATCCAACTGCAGCAATATATCTCTGCAACGTCGAAGACGTTTGCACTTCAATAATGTTTGACGCAGGGAATGTACTAATTTTCGACCTCTTCTCGTTAGCACGTCGCTCGAACACCTTTGCTCCAGCTGCGAAATCATTAAAAATTGTTCGGAAACGTCGAGCATCAATATCGTAAGAGCATAATTAACACCAGCGAGGAAGCTTTCCGCTTTCTGTGTCACGAGTCCGTATCTGACACTGAATCGAGTCCAGGGTAGACGCTCCTCAAGAAATATAGCATTCGTGCGGTATAGATGCAGCCGATAAGCAGATAAGGAAATTATCATTCCAGCAAAATTCAGAGCAATGCTAAATTTCTGCGTTTAATTATTTCAGCACATTTAGAACAATGCGATATAAAATTTCTGCATCCAATTATTTCAGCACATGTAGAACAATGCAATATAAAATTTCGGCATCCAATTATTTCAGCACATGTAGAACAATGCAATATAAAATTTCTGCATCCAATTGTTTCAGCACATTCAGAACAATGCAACATAAAATTGCAGCAAGAAATCATTTAAGCAAATGCAGAACAATGCAACAAGAAATTGCAGCACCAAATAGTTCCAGCAAATTGATAGCAGTGCAACATTTTCAGGCTCGGATAATTTCGAATTACACTAATTCCGTCCGAACACGATAAAATACGAATGCGTCCGCTGCTTACGCTGGCAACGCATCTGCTGCAATGATACCGCAGTGGCAACGATGCATCTCGAAGGCAAACTCATTCGTCAGCGATGCAGCGGGACATCGACCTTGCGTTTCTCGCCTCTCCCTCATAAATCTCCCTCAAATTAGCCGAATTTGCGCGCAGTGCGCCTTGCGATTACCGAGACCAGCAGCAGCAACCAGACCTCGTTCATTTCTGGTATCGCAATTGGCCGGCGCCGGTCTCGATATGTCGGCCATTTTTCGAGTTCGCGGTCAATTGCACAGGGCTATACGTCATCCGGTAATCCACGCTTTATCGCGGATCATTCGTCCTGTAATTAGGTCGTGCGACTCCAGATTTCTTTCGCAGCAAATTTTTCATTTCGCTCGAAGCATCACTGCCCAGAAAATACCTCGTAAAAGCTAGTCAATTTTACGATGTACAAGTCTGTCGAACTTTACTATCATTTTATTGTGTAGTAAATCATGTCGAATTTTATCTTATTTTAATATAAGAAAAATGGGAAACCAAATATTAGATACACCGGCACTCTGTCACTTTTGCTGATAAAAGCAACGACGTCGGAAGTTCCAGGTTGGAAGGGTTCCCTCGTCACTCGTTTCTCAAGATTTCTCGCGGAAAGAATGACTGATAACCGGCTCCATGAAACTGTCTCGCGAGGCGAGCAGGCGCCAGATGCTCGGTTATCAATTTCTCTTTCTATTATCCCGAGTAATTCGCGTGTGGTTAGCAGGGGTCTCAGTTGGTAGATCGCCAGACGGCAAGACCGCATTTTAGAGCCTACCCGGTTGGGGTTTCATCTCGCCGGAAGAAAGCAGAGCGAAGGACCATTTCCGGTCCAGAATGTGCCACGAAATAATTTATAAAAATCAGGATGATCTTCTTTTAAAAAGCAAGAATAGAATGAAGAAGTCATTAATGTGTTTCTCACAACCGACTTGGGCAATTTTAATCATCAGACTGGAAGGAACACTGAGACGAAGCGCAGGAAGACTTGTTCACCGAGTCACGTTTTTGTAAATCCCCGAAATCGCACATTTCAGTTGGCTGGGACAGAGAAGCAGCAAGTAAATCAGACAAATCCTCGCAGAGCAGCGATTCGCGTGAATGAGTGGGAGAGGCCATTTCGAGCAGGTAACAAATAGTCCTCGCGGGTGTCCTCCGATCGGATCAATATTAACAAGCCACGGGGGTGCAGCTAAGCCGAAGTAGATCCATCTCCTTAGCTCGGAGGCGTCGTCTCGAAATATTTCTCGACCCGAGCGTCTCGCCGGTATAATCAAATGAATTCCCTCTTTTAACGCCCGATATCAATATCTCCGGCTTCCTTCTATCCGTAAGAGGCGAAAGAGGTCCGCGATTTCATTACACGCCTGGGATCGAGGATGGAGAACGAAAGGGCACTCGAGAGGAGAGGAGAGAAGAGCGTCGTTCACGCGACCACCTCACCGGGGAAAGAGTTGCCCGTGTACTACCTTATCGAGAGCTAGTCTGCTCGATTCGAATTATTTATCTCGCAGCTCCTCGATTTCAAGAATCGTCCGAAACGAGGAAATAAAGCGATCGAGTCCGGGAGGAACTGATAATCGTTTATGCGTTCTAAATATCTCTAAACCATCCTAGCGACGCGATCGAGATAATTAACTTTTCTGGACGGTAGCGGAACCTCTTCAAGTAAAGCTAAATCCGGAATACGAAATATTATTATCTTTCGATGTAGAATAAGAATATGAAATAAAAAATATGGGGTTCCAATTGAAATTGGGGTTGCCCTTCATCTGACACTTAGAGGGTCATCATGGAAAAACGTGCATAGCGCCATTAAATGTGTCCCTTCATATGAAGAATATGATAATAATTTTTTCATATTCCTGCTGGTTTCCGTAATAATTGACTGTCTCAAGATAAATGGATCACCCTATACAGTTTATATACAGAAAACTTTATAAATGAAGCATTGAACAGTCTCGAATATCATTAGCTATAAAATGGTAATTATAGTGCACTGTCCGAGCAACTCCAACAATTGTGGATCATATAACAATGTTGCAGGAAAGTATCTCGACAATCAGCCCGGCTGATAATCTTCGTGAATCCTCAATAAGTGTGTCTGGTAGTTCTGGCGTTAAGCAAACGGTTCGAAGAAAGCCGCGAGCCACAACAAAAGATTAGATCTTCGGATCGATCGAGAATCGTGTCCAATATAAGCGGCACCCTTATCCTGGTGAACAAAAACCGCGCTCGAGGATCTGTTCCGATGGGCCAAGGGAAATAGAGAAGAGAGAAAAGAGTGCTGTCTATGGAATCCTGGTTGGCTCGTATTCTCGCGGCATTGTCGGCCCGGAAAACTCCGCGGACAAGCATCGGCCTCTTTGTTCCGCTTTCGTCTGGTTTTCAACGGTTCTGTGCGGCACCGTTGCAAACGCGAGCGCCGCGCCCGTGCGTTGTTTTTTCCTCGTACAACAATGCAATGCCGGTTGCAGCTCCGCCACTTTCGCCCATTGGCGTAGCACGCCTACCCTAGTATCGCGCCTTCTTCTTCTTCTCTTTACCTTCATCTGCCTCTGTTACAATCTACGTTAAAACGCTTCACTCACCAGAAGCCTATTTGCAGGGATCGCTGTGCTGAACCGAAAAGAAAGCTTAAAAATCTACTTTCATATAAGAATTCGAATGTTTCTACTGTTTCGCAGTTGACCTAATTTTAAGAATTCATTTAACAATTGACTGCTTCAATATAACCTCAGTCTTTCTATATCGAGACATAAACATTCAGCAAACATAATGTTAAGGTAAATGCAGTGCTGAAGTGAATACAGTGATAAAACGTTTATCCTGGAGAAAATAACGAATGGAACAAAAGGAGGAGGAATCGAGTGGGATTGAGAGAGGCAGATAGGGGGATAAAAAGAAAGGTACAGAATGAGAGAATGAAGGAATGTGGGAAACCAGCGCAGTTTCGCGGCACAGTCGAAGGGTTTAGGTCGCGACAACGGCAAACAAGACGGGATAGCTCGTCGGGCCGAGAATATACATGCGCGTGCTCGGTTGCACTACGCGCCGACTAACAATGCTTCCCCGCTACTATTCAAACTCCTCCGCGAGACCTACTTGCTTTCTGATAAGTATTAGGTCAGCGTGAACACACGGAGACACCTCGCACTGCGCCACGTGCAACAAGAGTCCTAACACTGGTTAAACTCCGGCAGCTGGGTTCTCGCCTAGTACCGGCGCCAATGGTATTCATGGCACACCATGCAACCTCCACACCTAAGCATCCTAATGTTCAAACCCGTCCGGAAGCTCTTGACGCTTTCCTCGCTTGCACTGCGGATTTTAATACAAAATGAAAATCGTCTACGGAAACGAATCGAAAAATGCATTGTGCGACTGCTTGCAGCGATGCGACGTCGACGATTGAGATGTCTGCAGCAAAATCCGTACACTCGCAGCCAGCTGGCGATAGAAATATTGCACGCCGGACCAGCGGTTTTATTTGAGCGAAGAGCGGTATTCGTGGAA
Organism: Lasioglossum malachurum; assembly: GCA_028455605.1. Lineage (NCBI taxonomy): Eukaryota > Metazoa > Arthropoda > Insecta > Hymenoptera > Halictidae > Lasioglossum > Lasioglossum malachurum. Next base: position 25,268,404 of record CM052316.1, read on the forward strand.
CGCGCTCGTAAAGGACAGGTTAACTGTCCGCGATCCTACGGGGGGAGGCGGTAAAGAATTCACGAGCACAGTTGCTCGACGCGTGTGTCACCGTTTCGTCGCTTTGTACGCTCGCTCTCCGTTTGTAGCGACACTTCCACACACCGGATCCGTGATCGTCTAGCGTTTGATGCGAAACCGTGTTACTTATGGCACGAGCCGACATCTTTTCAACGAAATCCTCTAAGCGGTTAAGTTGCCCGACGGTTCGAAGCATAAAGCCTTCTATCATAATTCTTTTCACGTAGCAAGCACCGATTCAGTTTGATAATGTTTACTGTTCCGAATGACAGTAAAGCGACGCTGAAACGCTTAAACGATAAGATCCATCCGGAGTGACAGAAGACCGCGTTCAAGTATGAACGATCGAGGAATTATCACGTCGATTTGAACCGCTGTTATGAGGCTATAGCAGATATTGACCCGACCCCGAGCGTTTCCGGGTGTATCGCACTGACGATCGTGTATCGCTATACGCAGGGAGCATTATACTTTTCCGATACGCGTGACTTGCGCTCAATTGCGGGACGACTCAATGGAAACTTTCGTCTGACTTATTTAAAGCTGGAACTACTGGCGTCGTTCAGACCTGGACATTCCGAGCGACGCTTATTTACCAAAGCGAGAAATCACAACGTTTACTGGGAATTCTTAAACTTGTATTACTGGAAATTGGGACGGGTATCGCGAGATTCGATTGGCTGCGTTCTTAATGCTGATCGAGATAATCTTATTCTGTGCAGTCTCTTGTACTTGTTCTTGTTCCTTTCACTTGAGAAAGTTCACAGTACTTTATGTAATTTCTATGGCTGTTGAGATCCTCAATCGATCCATTAAAGAAGTTCAAAATTCAGGAAAGAATCCTAGCTCGGCACAACAGCAATTTCCATTATTGTGTCATGCTTCATCTCGCTTCTAGTTTCCGAGTCTGCGATCGAGTCGTGAATATTTTTAACGCGGTTTCGAGACCAGAATGAGCAATTCTCGCTTGCCAGGCAAAGACCGACAGGTACCCTCGGTCGAAGGAACGTTACCCAGTTAGGCGAATTGTGCGAAACAAACGATATTCCCTGCAGGAAGCCGGTCGTCGTTAGTTGGCTCGCGTTTAGCCCCGTTTTCAGATACAGAAGCCGGGGTACGACGGCTTTCATTTAGCAGCCCTCGGCGCGACGATTCTTGGCGTAAACTCATTAGGGCCGGCCCAGGAAAGGACAGCCGGCGGCTTCCCTTTTCGAGTAGCCACGTAGTCGGCGTTTCCCATGCAAATTCGGCCCCTCGATTTTCCACCGGGCAGCTAATTTCTGATATTCCTCGCCAGCTGCTTGTCCCGCGAACCTCGTTTACACGACCCTGTACGTTCCAGCAACGATAATTACTCATCCTGAGACACGGCAATTTTATCCTGCGAAATTCTTCTTTTCTCGCGCGCCCATTCTTCCTGCAGATTTCACCGTCGCAGGCGCTAATTCACGGGAACTGCGATGGCGAAAATAAAACGGCGCCAGCCTTGATTATTAAATCCTCTTTACGTTCGAGCTTAAAATGCTGCCAGGGACGAGATAAGCTTTGTGCAACTTTTACTCTGGCGTACGGGTTGTAAACACAGGGAACACATTCCTTCCTTTTATTCGAAAAACAGCATTTTATTTTCAGATTTTCATTTATGACAGTGGCCCCAATTCTTCGGACTGCTGAATTTGTTGAATATAATTGTAACTCTTAGCAGTCTCGGGGTGACAGAAACGTTTAATTTGCAAGTTAAAAGAGCTCTGACTGCAAAAGGTTAAAATTATATCCAGCCAAAGAGAATAATGTGTTCTTAATGTGTTTCCGGTACATACCATTCAATCATTGTCCGGCGAAGGAGAAACAACTGACCTTCTTTAAATAGATTAACAAAACAGCACTCTCGCGATTCCTCGAGACTGTACACCTCTTCTTTTCCCTCCTTTAGAACATCGTGCGACTCGGATAAACGCGAAGCATTCTACCGAGCAGCAAGTGGAAGTGTTCTTTAATTGGAGACGCGAAATTAGCGTAATCTTGTTAAAAAAGGAAACGTGGGGGTTGTTCCCGATGAAGGAACGGGTATCGTTCCCCGGGTCGAATTGCCGTCATCTCGTTCGCATCCATGGTTGCCTTCGCTAACTGTAATCCTTTCCTTCCGTACGACTTCGCCCGGGTCGGGAGGATCGTTAGCTGGTCCACGAAATTCCGGTCAATTTTCTCCGTGGGAAGCTACCGACACGATCGACCGCCCTTCGATAACCCACACACCGATATTTTCGAAGCTGATCCTTTGTGCTTGCGATCTACCGGCTCTGTGAACGCGAATTAACTCGGTCTTGCTACCGCAATTTGAAACTAAACACCATTTTCGGAACACTAAACTCGTTCCATTTGTATTAGCACTTTATTGAAATATTTACCACGGTCTTGTAATTTTGGTGGTTCATAATCATTTTCTACCCCTATATAAATACTATTAAGAATTACTTCAGAATTACATTGAGAATTTAATACATTAACAGCGTTATTTAAGTTGTCGTATTTTCAAAGCACTTCAATTGTGCAGAGAATAATATTAATAATTACATCAGATTTGCATTGAGAATTAAATAACATAAGTATTTAAATTGATGTATTTTCGAAGAGCTTCGGCATTTCGATTGATTAAAATTTTCCAATCACTTGACAAAATGACCGCCGAGATGGTCGATACCGTCAATATTGTCAACACCGATCACGAATTTAATTATTACAGTACAAAATCCTGCTCCGAGTATCCACCAGGAGGATTCATTAAAATTGATGAAACGACTACTTTCGGATCAGCACCGCAGTGCAATAATTTCGTATTCGCTGTAAGTAGAAGATGTCTATTAACGAAACTTTCTTCGATAATATCGGACGAAGCATCGACTGACAGGAAAGTTAGTTCCAGCTGACGTTACACGACAGCCTGTCCGAAAGGTTCGATCTCGTTCGTACCGTTCGCACAGGTGCGGATCGGAGAAGTCGGATTATCTCTCGGCCGAAGAATCGCGTTATTACCTCCAAATTAATTCCCCCTCTGTTGTTGGTCGGTCGAGTTTTAATTCGGCAGCTCGTTCTGTTTATTTATGGATTAAATTGTTATGCCGCTGCACGCGGATAATAATATACGGAACTGTAATTGTGTGGATAATGATTGGATGACACGTCGAATGTTTGCGTAAATATTGGTCGACGAGTGTTCCGTCGGTTTGATAAACACAAATAGGGAACAACCGGGGATAAACTTTCGCCTCGTTGTGTTTTATTGGCCATTACTAGATCGCCGATCTTCCTGCTAATTCTATTCTTCTCCAAGCAAGGGTCAGCAGGTAGGAACAGAGACAAAATGATAAAGAAATTTGAGAAACAAAAAATTGTCCAGAATTGAAATGGGTTTGCAAGAGTGATGGAGAAGATAGAGGGAGGAAACAATTAGCAGTTATAAAAATAGTCCGAGCACAATAAATCTTTCTAGGCCGGAAGATCAGCGACGAAGCGGCCGTGGATCGCCGGCCGATTGCTCGAGCGTGAATGATTAACAGTTCCGCGAGATAACAGCCGTGCATTACGTTTGATTAGCCGAGATAGAATCGCGGCCATTTAATTCGATCGCGGGTTTAATCGAAAGGGGTTACGAGCGAGCCACTGAGGGGACCTGCCTGGTTTCCCCGTGTCTTCGTTCATTAATTATAGGCGACGACTTATCGGAATCCGATATATCAGCCCCGGCTATTTTGTTTACGAAACGCGGCGCTCTTGAAACAATTCCGCTGTGCCGACGCGATCGACGGATCTATAGATCGACGAGCAACACTTGACGGTTCGCTCTCCGGTTCACAGTTCCGCGCGTAATTGCGCAGCTGTTACGTTCTGACAGTTGTTGCTCGCCAAATCCATTTTTTTTTTATTTGTGCCTTTGATTTGTTCTCTCGGACCGTCGATCGTCATTTTCATCGGTTCGTTATCCCTTCGGCTCTTCCCTCCGACTTTAAATCACTTTTTTGAACGACCCGCCGACACGTGTTCCATTTTTTTCGGATGTGTCAGATCCGTTGGTCATCGTGGAACTTTGGATTTGATCGAATTTGACGAACAATTCTTATAGCACCCCTTTCCGTATTAATAGGGAACAACACTTCCACTCTCTGTCAAAAATAATTTTCTTCTCAATTTTTTAAAATTCAAATCTTTATCATTTTTAAAAATTTTTAACACACACACACACTAACCCCCCCCCTCTAGCACCGCCGGTCGAATGACCGGTTTTCGATTTTTATTCCAGTATATAGTACAATAAAAATCGCACGCAATATAAATAAATTTAATCTTGCTATCTCACCATATGAAATTTTAATCGTCAGGGCATTTTAAATTAGAAAAAAAGAATGAGAGAGGATCAGTGAATTTCACTGGCAGGTCAAGGCCCAAAGGGCCCTGGACCAAGAGAATTTCTGGAGTCCCTACGGGCTGCACTGGTCAAGTGCATCGTTACCACCGAGTGCACTAGGCTCCGCAAAGTATGTCGAATATTTCGGATAGCCGGCACGCCTCGCGCACCCGTCCGTGTCTATATCGCATAAATACTTCAGATGCCTAATACATCGGCCACGTTCATTTCCACCGAAAGAACATGTGTCTTATCGATCGTGACGAGGCGCATTTATGTGCTTCGACAGGAAACGCGAACGCCTCGCCTCGCCTCGCGAGCGAGCGAAAGTCTTTGCGACTAGGTTCGATTTCTGCGAGCGACGTAACGTGTCCCGAACAGTTTATCGAATAATCCGCCCTCTTGTACGCGGAACCACTTGTGGACGGATTATATTAATCGATGGGATTTCCATATCCGTGTCGCACCTCCGATATTTCTTCGATATTCTACGCCGGAGCGCTGTGGAAGAATATTTTCACTCTTCCCGTCGATTTTCATCCATTAATACCGAATTCTCCTAGCAATATTTCTATTTTAATGTTTTATTATAGTCTTCGTCTTCACTTTTGTATAAATAAGAACATTGATATTTTTTATTTTTTACTTTCTAAAAGGAACTATACCTAATGTTGTTAGAAGTACGTCCTGTTATCCAACCAATACTCGTCAACGTGGTTTTTATGTACCTGTATACCTGTGTGCACATTGAAACAATCATCGGTTCGAGTAATCTAAGGCTCCGCCTCTGCGGTGAAGGTTTAAGAGTCGAGATTCGATTCCGGGACCGAAATTGTCCGGCTACGAGACGGACAAAGAGTTCCGAGTAGCCTAATCTACAGAAACGAACTATTCCGTTCCATTTCCTCGAGACACGTAAGCCCGTAAACGTCAGTTCAATTCGAAAATCAGCCATCAAGCCGCTCGTCGTTCTCTCGGGAGCATCGTATACACACATTTGTGACAAACACCGAGAAGCTACTCTCTCGAGTGTACACCGGAGCTATAGGCGGTCAGTATACCGGCCGGCGGTCCAATACTGACCGAACGCGACCCACTAGTACGTACACTGCAAATGACCCTTGTCTTCATTAACCTTCTCCAGTTAATAAAGTACTCGAGTGCGCGCTCGCAATATGAAAACGTTTGTACACATGCTATTTCACCCTAACCACGCCAGCTATACGTCTTCCCTAATTACGATGACAGGACAAGTGTTGCCGAGGTCTAATCGGTTTCAAACTTTAATCGATGGACTGCGGATTTTATGCAATTCAGACAACGAGCAGAAACGAATGCTTTCATTCTTCCTTTTATAATTTGAATGACACACGTCAATGCGATAGACTCAACTCATTAAAATTATAAAAGAGAAGAATGAAACTGTTGCATAAAATTTTTCATAGAAATCCGCAGTCTATTTGTCGCAGATATTTAATTGCGTACACAGGAAATAAAGAGCCCCAATCCTCCCTTAGAGAAGTTCCTACAGCATGTCATTTCTAATACCATTATTTACGTTATAGGAAATATATATCGAAGAACCTTGTGCGTTTAGTACTTGAAGAACACCCGCTACGCATTTTCCTTATGGTCGAAAATTACTCGCGTAGCACCTCGATTGTCTGTAAATTGTAGAAAAGAAGAGAGTTATAATAAAAATTGTCTGCACTCACTGATTGAGCGTCCGATCGTTGCTGCCAGTGGTCGCAGATCCCTGAACCCCTGAAGCGGCAGCGCCGGATCCCGAGTCGTGGTGCCTCCTCTCCTTGTGGACGATGCCCATCAACTTCATCCACGGGTTGTTGGCCGCATGGGCGCCCATGCCGCCGCTCTGCCACATTGCGCTCGCCAGTCTCGCTCGTTTCACGGGAGCCCTTCCTGGGCTCCAACAGTTCCTTTAACCTGCTCGGAAGCACGGCCGCTTCAAGCACCAATTCCCTCCCCTCTAGCTCTCTTCGCGTAAGCTCTAGATCCGTTGGATCTTGCTTCTCTAGAGGACCGTGATCTGCAGGCGGCTGGATCACGATCTGGAGCTTGATCCTCTGAGCTGGGGCACCAACTATACCTTCGCTCAGCTTCGCTTCAACTTTGTTCGGCTTCACTTCAGCTTTGGCCTCGCCGTCCTCCCGTGGACGGTCGATCTCCAACTTCCTGGGCGTAGCAGTGTCCTCGAACGACCGAGGGTTGACCGCTGAAGAGTCCTCTGCACCCTGTGCTCCCTTCGCTGGAGCTGTGGTCACCTGTGCTTGGGTCACTGAAGAGTCCTCTGCACCCTGTGTTTCCTTCACTTGAGCGTCGGTCACCTGAGCTGCGGTCACCTGTGCCCCCTTCGCTCGAACTTCAGTCACCTGTGCGCGGGTCACTGAAGAGTCCTCTATACCCTGTGCTTCGATCGCCCGTGCTCCGGCCACCAGCGGTTCGTCCACTTGCAGAGCAAGCGAGTCAGTGAAAGAGTAGGCTAAGAAGAGATCGTGCTCGAGGGGAACGCGAGAGAGACGCGGCCACCACCGTTGCACTCGCTGCACTCGCTGCACGCGTTCACAGCGGTCGGCAGGGCTGCAGCCCGGCCCTGCGGAGGTGCGAGGTGCCTCGATCGGCCCCGTAGGCTCCCTAGCCCGCCTCTCGAGCACCTCCACCATCTAATCCTCAGTTGGTTGACAAGCTTTCGCCGGCCCCTCACCCGCGCTTCACCACAGATTCAGTTCCGAGAGGGTTTTCACACGTTTCGACTTGCTCCCCCCTGGTCCTCCTCTCTAACTCCAGGGTCTCCGAAAGCCTTCCACCCCGATCGATCCTAGAACGATAGGACCACCGGTCGGTAGCAGGTGATTCTCTTTCTTCTTCTTCTTTTTCGGTCTGTCTAACAACCCCCGGCTCTTTCTCCTTTTTTTCCACTTGCTTGCTCGAGGACGGGCCGAACCCCTTCTTCTTCTTCTACCCTGCCGCCTGCCCCCCTTCGGGAATAACGCCGCTCTTCCTGGCTCCGTGTCGTCGTCTCACGGTTCTTCTTGATTTCGCCTGGCCCCGCCTGCGAAAATACAAATTTCTCGTTAGAACAGGCTCCTCAGGCCACTGTCTACTTTCAAGGCTCACACGAACAACTATAAGTTTGTGGGTTTCGCTGGGGAAGCTGTAGGATGCAGCAATCTTAACCCTCCAGCGACAATGAGCCACTGAAGTGGCTTTCTACTAATTGTAAGTCGCTTTTTGGGGAGAGGAACTGCTGAAGTTGCTCTCCGTTAAGCAACGTTTTGGAACGAGGTGCACCATTAACCCCTGTATCTAATTCCCCCAGTTCCCCAGGCTACGTCAAGTTAGCATTCAAAGCCCGTAGGATTAAACAGAGTACAGCTTGCAAATGTACTTGCAGACGGAGGGGTGTTCGAAATATTACTCGGAATACTATGTAATATCTAGTGAATTCTAACAGTATTCGATCGTGTAATTTTTTTGAGAACTTGGAAAAGGTGTTTCGCACCTCAACCGTTCCGCACTGTTCCGCGAGACCGACTGACTCCGCATTTTCGTTTTTCCTTTTAAAGCCTTCTCGCATCTTCTGACCTGGCTCTCTCGTTTTCACGCAATTTCCTAGGCCGCCCACATACACGTGTAGAATCGTACACGCATGAACGCCCACCTCTTCGCTCTGTTTCAGGTCTTTTCAGGGTTTAGACCAGGCTCAGACGGACGGATTTGAAAGGATCGAACTTCGCAATTCTACGGTTCTACCGTGCAGGAAAACATTCCAGTTACACGAGCTTCGTAGAACATCGGAAAAGAGAAATAATGGACAATAAAAGCACATTGGTACAATAAGGGGCTCAATAATTTTGTTTCAAACAATCATTTCCAGAAAATTGTTGGATCGAAGTGTTGGGAACATTCGAGGACCGACGGCATAAACCGGAATTTTTTCCAGCAGACTGGAGGCTCCCGAATCGGCGGCCTCTTCGGTGTCGTCCATCGATCGCGCGACGTCAATTTCGCGTGCCCGGTGTAATTTACGTTCTAATCCCGCTGTCAGGTGGCTCGACGAGAGACGAGGAGCTAGGTCGTTGCTCTGGGCGAGCGAGAGACACTGCCACACCGAATCGTTGAACAAACAGTCAGCGTTAGTTAGGCTCGAGCACAAGGTGGCTTTATAGTTAAAGAGCTGTCGTGCAGTATATAACTCTCGCCGGGGATTCTGTTTGCGAGAGAGCAAGTCGGGTTTCTTCTATTCAGCGTAACTAGGCCTGCCAGCCCCTGTCCGTTTACTATTTCAACGCGTTTGCTACGCGAAGCCCACGGTGCTTCGTCGATTCTCAATGCGCCAGACGTTTCCACCAAATTACACGATTCTTTGACAGCGCGCCTCTTATGGCACCTCCGCTCTGAAAACTCGGTGCTGAGTCAACGCGAAAAAAATGCCGCCCTTCTCCTATGACGATTCGAGGATACGGGAAACTGCCGTGGATTTCAATATTAAAGTTTCTAGTTTATGATCGCATCCAAAAAATTGCTCTACGATTTGTTTCGCTACGGATTTTTATGGTATATCAACTTCTTCCTCGGTTTTGGTATTTATAAGATTGCCAAAAAAATCGTACATCAAGTTTTAAGGACTCGTTGTAAAAAGCAGGCTGCAGTCTTCAAATCCATGGAGGTTCAGTAAAGAAAAAAATTTTTAACATTTTTAGAGACGTTTCAATGAATAACATTTCAGTCAAATATGTCAGAGGAAAATGAGCAACACAGTGCGAAGGTAGAGGCTTCAAGCTTTAAAATGAGTCCACGTTGATCATTGTACCATCCTTATTTAGGAAATGACAACGGTTTGAATCTGAAGTTTGTCAAAAAATCGGCAATTTAGTTGAAACGCTCTCCGGAGGTGTAGTGCTTCAAGCCAGAATTTAGATAGATTGTTCGGTGGGATCAGCAGAAGAGGATGCCGCGAGAAGTAGGTGAGCTTCCCCAATCGACGAGTTGAAGACCCCTCGAGCATCAAGGACCGGCAGCCACGCAAGATAATCAAGGTCGTGCCTTGCGGGTTGTGACTTGAAGTGTTTCGTTGGCGAAGCCCGGGCACCGCGTTGACACTTTCCAATTGTTGCTCCATTAATAGCATCATATTGATTTCGAGTTAACAGGACAATCACCAATCCGTGGGCAACGGGAGAAGCGAAGCCAGCGATAAGGTTTCCCCACGCGAGGGATCTTAACGCGTACTGGGAAATTCATCCTCGACTTTAATCCGATCGTCGTCGTCGTCTCTGGGTAACCAAACCAGAACTCGTTTCTCTCGCCAGGTTCCGATCGGCAACCGAGAACTTTGCGAAACGCGCGCGGGACTTTCGAACTTTGCCTGAACCTTTCCCGGGAAGAAACCGGTAGACACAACTTTCCCGAAGACAATTAAATTGCACTACCTCCGTCGTTCCCGGAATCAAACGGTATACAGGGTGATTCTGGGAACTGGGACAAGTTACTGTTCTTTTTTTTTTTAAAGTAAGAGTAGAAAAAAGTGAAAGAGGAAAAGAACATATCTCATAATACGTCCTACTTCTTATAATGTTATTTTTTACGTGGGTGCACCGATGCACCCGCCAGGTATTCTTTAATGCAACCCAATTTTTATATTACACCAATCGATCCCTTTTATTATCCTACGTATAAAAGTACCAACCGTATAAAAGTACTATTTTTATTTAACGTTGAAAGAAAATGTCTTCGTTACTCCACCAAATAGCTGTACAAAAATATGACGAATAGTATGATGCGTGGGCTCTTTTTAATCAGAAAAGAGTCAGGCATACGCCGGTACAAGTTTCACGAAAAAATTTTTGGGAATGCAAAAGTTATGATAAAATTGTCGCATATATCGCGAGATTGCTGTACGTTGTATGCAACGGGCGGTTGAAAGGCTGAATGAAGAAGGTCTGGAGAGAAATATGATTGTAATTGCTCGACGTTCTCGAGTGTATTTGGAAAAATAGCAGCGTTGGCACGCGAGGCTCGGAACGTTTGTCAGCTGTCGGGATTGGCGCGGCCTCTGCTCTGTGTGCGTTAGAAACATCATGGTAGATCATAATGTTTGGAGCGTGCTATAGCTCCGGACATGTTTAGAGGTTTGTGAGCAGGCGCGCCGGTGTTCTAACCGGACGGCAGTATCGCGGGCTCCGTGCTTCTGACACTGATTTGATTCCACTGACAAGCCGAGACGTTTGCAACCGCCCGTTCACAGCTGAAGCTCAAACTGTTCCTCGCTGGCAATTATTGGATCCGCTGGCAACGGTTCCGCCAGGCTTCCTAGTAATTACACGGAAGTTCCAGGACTCATTGGACACAGAACCCTAGAAACAACTCCTTGTTCAACCTGTTAATCCAACGAAAGAACTGTTTGCTTTGGCCAATTAGCGCCCGGTAACACACGAGTTTGTGAATTGAAGAATCTCGTTGATTTCCAAGCGCGATTTGCAAATTGGAAGTTGTAAAGTGGCCGAGTTAATTCGAACCGGTGAAAAGGTTCTGTGCTAGAGCAATGTTTACACCTGAGCTGCTTGGTACAATGACCCGATCGATTTTCCACGCAATCCTACCGCACAGACTATCGCAGCCGGCCTATTGTTTCGACACGTTCACCGTCCTTACCGCGCGAACGCGTCGAGCTGTAGAGAAAACTAGCACCTTGGAGGTCCGGTGGATAGGTCCACAGATTTTTAGCTCGCCGGCGCGGAATAATCGCGAGCACCGGTCAGGCTGATGCTCTAGTTTGCAACATAAGTTATCGATGAATCACCGTAGCGATATTCTTGCAATTGCTGTTTCAAATGCTCCACAATTTTCTTCCTCGTTAGCTAAAACAGTTCTACATTTCTCTTATAAATCCAAAAACCTTACTACGGCCACATCATTTTTACAAGCAGTATAATGCTTTTACGAGTCCCACGATCTCTTTATGGCTACTACTATTTTTACTTAAGTACACAAATCTCTCTAGAACGCCTACAATCTTTTATAGACTCTAAAGTTTCGTCGCAGGCCCTGTAATCCACGTGCTTACTGCACATAAATGCACAGTGCTATGTGTCCTCTAATCATAGTTCGTCGATCTTATAACCGCTCCGCCCTTCCGATTACAATCTAATCGGCAAGTTCAGAAATTTATCAATTATGCTTGGCTGCGGTACGTAGTAATCGAGAAAGACAATTATAAAATTAAGATCAAAGCTGTTAAGTCTTCAATTCTATCGTGTTGTTTTTTGCTTGACTTGTTCAATTGATTAAAATTGACTTGGTAAATTTCTGTATTTAGCATAAAGACCCTAATGATAGTTCAGTGGGTGTACGAAGCATTCAAAATTGGACGAAGACGAAAGGCGAGCGAATACTTTGTGCACCTACTGTATTTCGACGTAAACTGATCGAATGACAGGAATGTCAAGTAGCTGGAGATGTTTGGGGAAGATGGACACGATGTAACAAGGGGTTAATTTGCATGAGGACGTCGAGGGAGCGCGGTCTCGCGAAGACGGAGTCTCGCAGGGAACCCATTCCATTGTAATTCCAGCGGGTAAGTAGCGCGATCGCCTCGGATCGATGGGATCCGAAAGGAGAGCAGAACTCGTCCCGTGTGCCGGCGATTAGGTGTACAAGCTCAGGACTCGTGTTCGAAGCCGGAGGGGCCCCTGTTCCCCGTGTTCTCCAGAGCAAAATCATTTCACGTCGCGACCCACTCACGCGAACTACGCCGACGCTTTCGGGAACTTTCGTGTACCTGCCGGATGCCGGAGAGTTTCCCTCTTGGCCGACGACGAACGAAAGACGATACATTTTTCCTGGCGGAACACGAAACACGCGACTACTCCCTTTCTCTCTCTCGCTCTCTCCCTATACCTTTGCTTTCTCCAGGCCTCGCCACCCTCGTTACTCCAGTTACTACCACTCGACGAAAACTCGTTCCTACCTTCGCAGGACGTTGCACGCCAACCCGGCGAACGGCCGGGCTCTCCTTCTTTTGTTGGGAAAACGAATCGTCCGGCGAACGTCCAGCCACCAGTTCTTCAGTGACGATGCACAATGCATCGGGAGCTCGGACAAAACTCTGTTTTTGTAGCTTTTGACCCGGTATTCAATTTGAAGGAATTCGTACAAGTCGGACAGAGCACATTTTAATTTTGATTTATCCGATCTACCCAAAAATTTCGGAGCCTTTAGAACAATGCTGAAGGTCCACGTTTTGTGTACCATAATTGTGAACGTGGTCTAAGTGATAATTTTACAAGAAGTGAGCTTATGAATTATTTTACGTCACATTAAACTAAATTAATTCAACGTAATTTTTACGATATTGTCGGAAATGCAACATTCTTCAACATCCTTTTCCTTTAACTATCTTGAAACAAGAAATACATGACCACTTTTATGGGCACAATTGATCCTGCCCAGATGCAACAACGAGTTCCCTAGACAAAATTGCAGACCCCGAAAATATGTAACATCTACCCAAAAACCGAGCTGGTTAAAAAATGCCGAGTGTCCTCGAGAGAGGTCGTCCACCCTCCGAACAAATTACAGAGCGCATAATTGTGCCCATAATTATGAAAGTGGTCTAAGTTAAAATTTTTCAAAAAGTGAGTTTATCAGTTTTTTTCACATCACATTATTTTAAACGAAATTAATTCAATGTCATTTTTATGGATGGAACTACGAGTTCCCTAGACAAAATTGCAGACCCCGAAAAAATGTAATATCCATCCAAAAATTTCGGAGCTTGTGGAAAAATGCTGAGGGTCCTCGAAAGAGGTCCTCCGCCCTCCGAACAAATTACAGAGCGCATAATTGATCCTGCCCGGGATTATTGACAGGAGGAACAGTGAGGGGGAAGACAATGGAACGAGTGCACCCCGAATGAGACAGCTCGGTGCAGTTGGATGCAACACGGAGTGGTGTAACGAAGGTGGTTTTGCGCGACTGGGTTCTTCGGTAAAAACAAGTCGGGCCACCGGTGGCTTGTAAATTCGGCGTGTCGCGCGTACCCGGGACCGGTGCCGGTGAATTACTGCTACGAGAAATGACATTAATCCCGAAGAGAAACGAATTAATTCCCGGGGATTTGACCCGAACCCGGCACCAGGGACAATTGCTTGTTTTGGTTCAGGCGAGCGCGCGGCCGTCGAAGCTGTCGTTTAATTGAGATGACTCGACGCGGGAGACTGTGTCGCTTGGCTCGCCTCTGATCGACCGCTCGAATTTTCGAATTGCCGATCGTTAGAACGTCGCAGGAATTTCCTGGCCAACGAATTGAACGAGACGCGGGATTACTCCGGGAAATGGTGAATGTAACACAGCGTGTAACCGCCCCGCGAACTGTTGCCCCCGTCGAAATTGCTCGAGGCCGGTTTTATGGAACGGATTGCTTGCTCGTTGTGTTGTTGCGTGCTGTCGCGTGCGCCCGGCTACCACCGCCCGAGACTCCAATAAACTTTTCTGTCGCGCAACTTAATGCACAACTTGAAATTGCTCTTTTAACTCTGGCTTTAAGACCGCGACCGTTTCGTATTACGATCGGACGCGACCAGCAAACGAGGACGTTCGGCCGGCCGCGCGAGACCATCTTTGTCCGCTGCAAGAGGATCAGGAGTGAGAGAAAATTGTGGGAGCCCCGAAAAATTTTTATAAAATCTCTAAAAGGTTGTAGAGCACCGTGGAAAAATTTTCGGGAGTCCTGGAAAATGTCTAGGGACTATCTGGAAAATTCTAGAGCACCCTAGCAAATAGAGTTGTAAAAAATTGTATGTAGCCTATAAAAAAATTCCGGAGCTAATAAAAAGCATTGACATTGTATGGCGTATGAAATATTTTTCACCAAGAAAAATCTGGCCAGGGCGGTGCAACAGTGATTTTTATCGCGGAAAAACGTCTGTTGTCGGAAGCCTAAAGGTGGCATGAGCCTGCAGCAACCATAACGTTGCACGCGTCCTCCTTTCCTTAATAGGACCGAAGGATCTTCTTTACGAAGGAAATAAATCATCTCGAGGCTTACGCGACCGAGGAGCCTCGCGCGGGTCGGTCGAATTTTCTCCGGTTATATCGCAAGAACCGTTTGCTGCGGGAAGCGAGAGAGTTTTCTTCCTGTTCGAGTTTCGAGCGTCGCGTGATGTTTTCGTCGCGGCAGCCAGGACAACAAGGACGAGGAGAGAGAGCTAGTCTCCACTTTATCTTCGGCTGGAACCTCGGCTATTATTACGCTGATTTCCAGATATTTTTAAAGGAGGATCAATAGTCCGTTCCCGAACGGTGGTGAATCGTTCGAAACACGCTCGCTCGCGATTTCGTATGCATATCCTTTTCCCTTCGACTTCGGCGGAGCGAGTCGAGTCTCCATCGGCAATTCCACAGACCATTCCGGAAGCCACAGTTGTTCGGATTCATCGGCTCGGTCGATATTTTCGAGAAACTCGGTACCACTGTGACGGAGTAATTGCCGAGGGAAACACGGCCCGCGCCAGTTTCGGTAATTCTCGATTAGGGCCGGGGGAGAATCTCGCGGGAAGTTCGGAGACTAATTATAACCGGGGTCTCCATCGACCGGAAGTAATTGGCGTCGGTTATGGCGCCGCATTCTCGCTCAAAGAGACGCCGCCTACTCGCCGTATCTTACGCTCTCTTTTGCAAGAGGACGATGGCTTCTTTGTATCGCGGGTCCGGGTCTGACAAACGAGACCAATTCCCGTACAAACAAGCGTAATCGCCTCTAGAGGAAAACTTCGAGTCGTATTTCGAATATTCCGAACCCTGAAGATTCTAGAGCTTTTATAAAAATTGGTAGAGCCTGTCCAAAACTTCTAGAGCTCGTGACAAACTTACAAGGCGTATAAAACGGATGTAGAAAACATGAGGAAAAATTGTAGAGCTTCTATAAAAATTGGTAGAGGCCACATAAAAATTGCAAAGTCTTGAAATATTGCACCAATAGGAATCCCGAAAGAGCTGACTGGGAATCATAAATTCAATGAACAATTCGCAGAGTTTATGAATATGAAAAATTTTTCAGAGTCGACAGCAGACTCTGAACGACGAGTCAACTCATCATCCCCTTATAAACCACTGCCCTCGTCTATGCTTCAGCCATATTTGGACGTTTTCTGCGTTTCGCCGCAGTATATTCGGCGCAGCATAAACAAAATACTTGTTATCCTCGAACAAAGTACTCTCGTAGAAGACCCAGCGCCGATAAATTATTATGATTATAATTCCCCCGGGGGACTTAACGCGAGTATTTACGACGGTCGTTTCTCGTTCGCGATGCGGGTCGCGCGTGGTACAATTTCGCAGGAGGTTCGTGAAAATTCGCGAAAAATTCGTCGCATTCTTTGCGCGACAACCCGCCGGCATTACCGTGTAATTATTACGAACGGTCTCGGCTCGTTGCTTCGAGAGAAGATGTTTCGAGCGAGTCCCCGAGGAAACTTGGGATTCGAGACGAAGAGAAGCTGGAGACTCGTATCTCTCTGAAGCTCGCGGAGCCGGTAGGCTTTAATAATGAACCACTTCGGAAGACTTCAGTTGACACAGTACCACGCCGAACGGCACAGATTGCGGAAAGATTGGGTTCATCCATTAGCGGGGAGTTCAGTATCTCTGACAGGAAATTGGGAAACTGTCCAAACTTCGCGGCTCGAAGCTTTTGTACTGCGACTCGACTAATTCTTTTCCGCTAATTCGAAATTTCGACCAACGGACTTCGGCCACGATTTACTTACTGTCTACTGGTTCATTTTTCAATGAGACACGATAATTTATTTAGACGCCTCTTGGCAGATAGATCAGCGCTATCAGCTAGTCTGTTGAACCTACCTCTATAGGAATCTCTTACGACTAAACCACTGAACATAAATTTCTACAACTTTTGCTATGATTAAATGGGGCTTTGAAGAATATGTACAAAAATGATCAGCTCAAGGAACTCGTGTTCTCGTGAGACATGATTATTTCTTCGAATGTACAGAAGGGAAATGTGAGTAAACATGTTCGCTGGCAGAACAGTTGATACACAGATTCGTGGAATGTCAGCTACAATTGGATCAGGTTTGGAGGAAGGTACACAAAAACGTAGCACACCAAGTAACACGATACTGAAACCATGCCGTCTTCTACAACACCAACAAACACACAGAAACAGTGTCCGAGCGTTAACGCGAGTAATTGTCCTGGCGACACAGTGCAGCGTGCATAAACGAGTATCCAGTAGTGTGGTCCAAGGTGGTGGCACATGTAGCGTGTTTCTCACCTGTTCCGCGTGTCAGACGAACGCAGCCGAGGAGATGAGCGACGAACCGGGGCAGTATTGCGTTGCGTGCAGCCTCTTCAAGGCTCTGGAGGGCGGTTCAAAGGGGCGGCGAGGAGTCGAGCTTGCAGGCGTAAAATCGAGGGCTGTATACGAGCCACTCGTCTTTAGAATCGTTCAGCCACCGTCGCGGTGTCGCGAGCGCATCTTGCCGCGTACACCGGCGCCCAGAACTACGATAACCCAACCGGCGAGCACCGACAAAAAAAAAACCCTTTCGCAACTGTATTATTCCCCGGATATAAGAAAACACTGATATTCTTCTGCCGATACAGAGTCGTCGTGTCACTCGCGGCGGATTACTCTCTTCAATATTCCACAGCTTCTGCTCTTTTCACCCGGATGGCTCGTTTTACCGTTCACCGTTCACCGTGCACCGAAATCAACCCTTCCTCCGGTCCACCACCCCCACTTTCCCACCTGGTTTTCACGTTCACCCTTTCAAACTATACCTCCGTTGGCCTGAAGCCAGCCAACCCGTCGTCTCACGGCCGTTCTTCCCCACGCAGACCAACACGAAGACGAAGACGAGGACGACCACAACTGAACCGAACCACAAGCGAACTCGATTTACAGCCGCCGTCGCCGCCTTCCTTTTCCTTACGATCGACATCCCCGAGCGAGTACCGGCACGCCGATTAATCGCGACGGATAGGTCTTCGCCGTTTAGCCCGCTCGACCGGCATCTACGGATCAGTGAAACCAGTCAGAACAATCACTATCCCCACCCTATACACTATACAACCACCCCTTTCTGACAACCATCCCCCTCGGAACGCTTCTCACCATTTCGCCTCCTCAAGGATCCGACAACGTACAGATCGCTGGGAACTAGTCGTTCAAATAACCCTTTGCAGTCGGAGCTATTTTAACCTCTTCTCTGTGTACTACTATTCAATGTACTATTTTCCTATTCTATACTATGTTACTATTCAATAACAATGTTAACCGTGCACAGGAGTGTAATTGGACCCCATATATTTTTCCAGTAAAATGTAAAGAAAAAATTTGCCTGTATACGTATCTCTGAAATTTTATTGATTTTTAAACGATAAGCACAGAATATTTAAAATTTTTGGAAATTTTCCATTCAGCCTGGGGTGCACTTGCACCCCGTACACGGAGGAAGGTTAACTCGAAAATGAAACACCTTCTCCGACTTATAAAAATTTGCAAAAAATCTGAAATTATGTTTGATACAATTAAATACGCAAAGGCTATTCCCACTGGAACAAAGATATCACGTGATTCCAGTTCCTCCAAAAATAAATGTTTGCAAGAAATTTTTAATGGTGCCTCAGAGCCACTACTCAACGCGTTTTTTGAATTTTTTTATGCAAACATGGAGACAGCAAATTCGTAGCAAAAATATATCTGCCCGTCCAGTATTCTGAATTTATTACTTGTTTACTAGTGTCCCGTACGTGCACTCGGTTTAGCGGGTGCACGTATATATTTTTAGCTGAATGTACACATCATATATACATGAATGACGCAGCCCGGCAGGAAACGTTGTGTCATTCATATATGAATGACGTGGCACGCAATGTGTTAAACAGGTTGACTGCCACGTCGGTCGTATGTGGCCGACAATAAATATTTCTGTTCTATGACGCCCTTATGCGACACACAAGAAAATCCTATTTTTGCGTTTGAACATGTTTCGCTTGTTACAGGAAATTAGGATAAATGAGACGGTTTCCTGCTCTTGGTTGTTTGGTTCTTCGTCGTTTATTTTACACAAGAATACCATTCTCGCTTTGTTATCTTCTACCAGAGCGATTGTTATTTAAAACAATGATAATAAATAGTCACTCGAAGTTTACACAGCTCTGTTATTTCTGTCTTAGAAAAACGTTACCAGGGCAAGTATTTCTATTTTCTGTTGAAATTGAACGATTCTCTTTCCCTTACGATTCATTTAAGACAATATACAATGTGATAACATTGCAAATTAATAAATTAGAACATAAATTAACGCGTAATAAGTAGAACGCTTTTTACTGTTGAACTAGCTACGAGTTCACGAGCAACCATAGGTGATATTATTGTTATAGGGCGATATAATGAAACTTGTTCAGTCGGTAGTTCCGTGCCACATTGGCAGACGAGAACAGTTAAACTTTATAGAGTGAAATATACACATAGTGAAAAGCTACTGGCATCGCGAATTGAACCAGTAGCGTGCGTGTATTATTAATAATTCACTGAATATCGAATTAACTGAAGAATTTTCTCGCCTCGCATGGAAGGAAGATAGTAGTACAAACCAATAACAGAAACCTGCAAAATAAAATGCATGGATTGATAGAATTTATATGATAAAGCAAAGCGAAGCATTTGGTAATTTTCACTCAAAATTATTTTCAATAATTGGCTCGATAATTCTCAGCTCAAGAATACTCGAAATCCAAATCGTCGAAAAATGGAATCTAAATTCTCAACAATTTAATCAGTTCAACTGAAGCTGAGGATACAAGGGAAACTGTGACTTCAAAATCGTTCACTGTCCGAGGCTCACATTTTCCAAGAAGCCTCCGGGAACCAACGTGGAAAATTCTGAGCTTTAAGAAATTGCAAGGTTCCTCGCTCGAACGTGAAAAATCCTCAAGAATAAGCCATGCGGTGGCCGGTAGGAATTGATGGCAGCAAAACGTCCAGGGACGTCACGAATATTTTCGAGATGGAACAGCGTAATCTCCCAAATCTTTCGCGTTGCAATGTGATGGTCCGAGGGAGGATGCAATTCGTTCTTCCCGTCCGAGCAAAGATGCGATTCTTTCACGTTGGTCGACGTACGGTGAGAAGCGGACCGACGGACATACTCGTCGTAGGAGGGAGAGAGAGAACCGACGAACCAGGGATCTCGATAATCCGGGTAAGCGGGACAGAAACAGCCCGGAATTACACGGAACACGGATTAACGAGAATTTTTCCTCGGCCTCGAAACAAACGGAACGATCCTAAGCCCCTAACGGCGGCGTCGCTGTCCCAGACCAGATAGCTGCTGGTGGACCCGAGAGAGCCTGGATTAAAATAAGAGGCGTTGGTTTACTTTGCTCCAAATATTTGAACGACTTTCCTCCGCCCGTGACCCGCTGAAAAATTCTATTCTCAAGAACCGCCCCATCGGTAGTCCGAGAACGAATCGTCGACCCTCTGATCCCTTTCTGTGATTAATGCTTCCCTCGAATTTCATTTAAGCACCGAGTTACGCCGTTGAAAACTTCATTAACCGCCCCGGAATTAGTTGATTAATCCTCTGAAGGAGCTGGTCCAGCGCGAACTTCTATCGCTTCCGGGATTTTCTCTGGTTGAACCGGTGGGGAGGGATTTTTTACACTTTGCTGGTTCCTCGAGGAGGTTTCCAGGAAGGTACACAAAAATTTTCGGTTTGGGAAACAAATCTTTTAGTATGGTATAATCATTTCTTCGAACGAATAATTTGTTCGGGGAGTACGAGAGGAAGGGTGTGTGAATTGGATATAGCTTCGAGGAAGCTGTATAAAAATGTTCGGCTTGATAGATTAATTTTTTAATAAATTATGATAATTTCTTTGAGACACTTCCGGAATTTTTAATAGCGAAACCGCGAGATAGAAAATTGCAACATTTACACCATAAATAAACAAAGCTTTGAAGAATGTGTAGAAAAATCTTCGCATGAATTATTTAACGAAACCCTGTCTTCGTTTCCACATCGGGAAAATTTTCTACATTTTAATGGCTTGCACATAGCATAAGTGTGCAAGAGGCCGCGGTATTCGCGTCTGAAATCGCGAAAAGCATGGTGAATGCGAATTCAAGGCCAATTAGCCGTAGCCAACGTTTATGAGCGGGCGTGTCTGGCATCGGCGATAGGAATGCTACAGGTCCTCTTCTAATGTCGCGATGGAGGGTTGCGGGATGAAGAGAGCGAAGGGCTGGAGGGTTGAGAGCGCGGAGAGGGGTTGGCTCGAGAGAAACGAGAAGTCTGCCAAACGAAGAGAGCCGGCCGCGCCACGTGCTGGAATAACGACGAGAAGAGCCGGACACGTTGCGTCTCAATTTAAAAGGATGAAGACTACATAAGAAGGTGTTGTTTAATTTGACCCGGGTCGATGGGCTCTCGATAAACCACGTCACGTTTGCAAGACGTGACTTACCGGCAGATCGGTCCCGCGAACTCGCCATTGTATGAACAAAATGCCCTCAAGACTTATTTGTGCGAGCAATAAACTGTCCTACTCGACGGGAACCGTGTTTGCCGATACTCGCGCCACTTGCTTCGGGAAGCCGAGAAGCTTTCGCAACGCGACTATTGCGCCTGGACGACCATAACCGCGTCGATAGCTCCGGAGATACTTTCCTTTATTCGAGGAGGATATTTCGAAAAATTGGAACTATTTTCCTGCGAGAAGTATGTCATTTTAAACTGTGGATACATGTGCCGGTGAGATTGGAAAATATCTAGAAGCAGACACGGTGCTTTCTCGATGAGGAATTTTGAAAGAACTGAAAATATTTTCTTGCGGGAGGTACGTCATTTTCAACTGTGGATGTATGTGTATTTGTAACCCGAGGAAGATTGAAAAATACCTGGAACAGTCAATTTGGAACAGTGAACTTCGAGGTATCGAACTTTTAAGAATTTTGAAGAATTATGGGAAACCTTCTGGAAAGTTTCGAAAATTGAAATTAATAAAAGAAAATTGGGGATGAAAAATTGATGCTCAAATAGAAGACCGACGCAGAACTGCACTTTTGCCTCAACAAATATGCGAGATCTTTAACTTCCGGGAAGTATCGGTATCGTCGTGTTTGGTCTGGCAGAAAGTCTCCAAGTAATTGGAACTCGCTTTCGTGTGCCGGTTCCTGCCAGCGTCTAAATACTTGCTGCGCAAATATTGGACTTCGTTCGGAAAGGTTGCAGCTGTTGATAAAGCGCTGGGATGGTGACAAGGAAATTGAACGACAAATATGATTAGCGTGCGGAGTGTTCAAGACCGCAAAGAAGTTTGAACTTCACGAGAGAAAAAAAAATGAAACAGGAAGAAGGACTCTGTCGTCTTCTACAATATACAGTTTCAGTATCACGTTCGCGATTGCTCAATTGGAATGCGCATACTGGACCGAGGTGTTTGAAACGAGCTACGAGATTTTATCGGTAAAATTAGAAAGTAATTAACGCGTTCGCAGGTTGTGTACCGGCTGTTACGCACGCAATTGCGACACGGAACGCTCTCTGCGAATTTTTCTTTCATTTGTGCAGATTAGTCCCGTGAAACGTAGGATCGTTTACTGGCGAAACATTCTGCAAAAATCCTATCGGGCAATTTAGGTAACGAGAGGGAAACTATGCCGTTTAAATTGATTATAGTGATTATTGACCGTTGTAGACCGTAGAGTAAATGAAAATTTTACAAGAATAATGAAATTCAATTCACGCGAACGTGTTGCGACAAAAATTGATTTTTCACAATGTACCAAATAAAATTGGTAGAGACTGTCAAAAGATTCTAGAGCTCACGACAAAAACTTATAAGGTGTACAACGAGGGTGTAGAACCCTCGAAAAAATTATAGGGTCCACAAAGAGATTTTAGAACATATTAGACGCCTAATAAAAATAAATAAGTGAAACATAAATCTGGAGACAGAAGCATGCTAGAACCTCGTTAAAAGACAAAATAAATGCGTACTGGAGTCTTGCAATTAATAATTGATTGGGAAATTGTCTATTTCACAGGAAGATCCGCATGTTTACTAATAAGAACGTTTCAAACTGATTCTTAACACGTAAAAGCGCTCGAACAGTTCCGGCACTACATTTAGAAGAGACGAGCAGAACAGCAGCCTTTATACGTCAAGACCTCGAGTTTCCAGCCGAATGGGGCGCATTCGGTGGCTGACATTCAAGAATTCATGCGAGACATTTCGCAATAAGCGTCTACATCTCTGTATGGTTCGCCGATGAATTAGAGTCGCTGGAATACGGCGAGGCCGTTTCTAATCCTATGAACCTAGAAACCTTCGACGCATCCATGGCTGATGACATAATTCTTCCTTTGGCTGAATCATAGAAGACACGATCAATTTTGCATTCTCCCTATCGCGTCGACTAACGTCCGCTCAAAAGAGAGTGATAACCATCCCGCACAGAAATTAGCAAATGTTTTGGGAACACGGTTAAAGGGCAGACACTATAAATGTTTAGCTGAATGGATCGATTTTGTGGACGTTTCGGGGCCAGGAATGACACGATTGTTTTTAGTACAGCAGCCACCGTTTTGCAGTTCATTTTCTAGTTAAATAACGTATAAAACGTCCCATCGATCGCGTGTTTGCTCTTCTTTTTTTTTTTTTGCGAGTCTCGTACAAAGAGAGCCTATACCTTTTTGATCCGCCACGGTGTCCTAACCCCCCACCGCTGATGCCCGTGACATACACGGTCACGCTAAACCGACACAGAACGTTATTGAACCTGATAAATTCGAAAAGTTTTCGAATTCGAGAGTGTCGGCTGCTGCCGTGGGAAATCAAATCACTTTTTTCTCACGAAACTGTGACAAGCTCCATCCAACTGCTCCGATCAATCTTCATCGGGAGATCTTCGCTTCCAATTGCAATTTAAAATACGTAACTCAGGAACGTGGAATAATCATTTTCTTCTCAGACATCTCGTTTTCGAGAAAATCGGAATTTTATGAAGCGCAGAGTACGCGTGCCAGCGTGTCTGATCACAAACTGCCGAATCTACTTACAGTGGGTGTAGAAAGTATTCGTAAATGCACCTTCTAAATTTTTATTACGGGCACTGATAAAAAATTTTAAAAAAATCATTTACACATTAGCTAGTAAACTAATCCTTCTAACGTCTCAAAAAAACTCAAGCTACTGGGTCCAATGTTGAAAAAGTGATTCGTTTTTAAAATGTGTGCGAATACTTCGTACACGAAAACGAAATCCTGTTTGAGCAAACATTTTATTGCAGCCACGATTAATTCAAAACACTGACCCAATTTTCTGAACGGTGCACTGGGAGTTAATCATTAATTGTTAAGAAATAAAAAACAGTGTTCAATCACTCCCGGAAGCCACAATAAAGAAGCAGATCGACCGAACTATTTAGGAAAGACAGTCGCAAGTGAATAGCGGTAATCAGAAAGGAACGAAAGACAACAGAAGCCGCTCGCGTTCCAACGTCGACGTCGACGACGACGACGACGGCTGATGAATAGCCATCGCATCGGGCGTATCGATTGCGGAAGAGGGATATACACGTGTACAAGTCCGAGAACCGCGGCTCGCGTGGAAATTGTCGGAGCCGAGGCATCGGCTCTTTGCTCGCGTGCCACGAAAAAAGGGAAACCCGCTGCATACACTGCACCCGTTGCACACCGGGTGCAGTCGAGGAACTGCGAGAGCCAGTCGCGTGAACGAGAAAGCTCGAATCAACGACCTTGATTACGCCCTCCGGCCTATCGTTTCCTCGGCCGAGGGCAGCTATTCCGCCTCCGCTCGC
This sequence comes from Lasioglossum malachurum, assembly GCA_028455605.1. Classification (NCBI taxonomy): domain Eukaryota; kingdom Metazoa; phylum Arthropoda; class Insecta; order Hymenoptera; family Halictidae; genus Lasioglossum; species Lasioglossum malachurum. The sequence goes on from CM052316.1 coordinate 25,292,739, forward strand.
TCCTATACGCTCCGCTCCGCCTCGAAACGACCGAAAACCTCGAGACGAGACGCTAGACGAGACACTTCCGGTCTGGACGTCGATTTGACGAAGCTCTCATTGATTCGAACAGACTCGGTTAATTAGAACGAGCGACCCTTTTTTTGATGTAACACGAAACGTGTTTAGTTATTTAATTATTCGAGATCACTTTCAATTTACAGTTCCTCATTTGTGGACCATCGCCAAGGATAATACGTCCACAATGAACTATGAAAGATGGAAGATAAAGAAGTACGACCATCCATAGTGAAACAGTATAAATTAAAAATTAGGTCAGCGAGGCACCCTCTTTTTGCAGCACTGCTCAATTCAAGCCTCACGTGCTCTTCAGAAGTAATTCTCGAAAAGTTCCAACTGCGTAATAATTCATAAAATTTCACTTTACACTTCGACCATCGTGCATTGAAAAAATCGGAGCATTTATATTCAGATCAACGTATGGATCGGATCACGAAAAATCTTGTTCCGAGATCGCGTGCAATGTATACGCTTCCGCAGATATAAAATCAATGTATACGTATACCCTAGCTCGGGAAATAACAATTAAAATCAGAAGATTGATCGCGTAACAATGGAGATCCGCAGTTAAGATTTTTACGATGTCTATAAACACAAGCCAGGTAGTTTTTCACCACGAACGGAACGAGTAAGCGGTGTTCCAGTAATTTTCCCTGAGCAAGACTCGCGGAACTGCAGCTACCGTTGCAGTTGGCGTTGCAGGTGACCTCGCGAGAGGTCAGAGGATGCACCGGAAGGCTGCAGCACCCGGGTGATACATCGCGGAGGTATTCCAGGGCTGATTCACACCTTGAAACGTCACTGAATCGACACTGCACGGTCAGCGTAATTTTTCGAACGCTTCGACGGTCGCGTGAGTTTTCTCCGTGAACCGACGACGGTGAACTACCGGTGAACTGACGGTGAACTGGCGGTGAACTGGCGGCGTTTCTCGAGCCACGAGGCCTCGATTCGTAGCGAGAGATGTGGTAGCGGCCGGCGGCGGCGGCGGAATCGCTCTCTTTGTATCGCGATCGCTATCAACTCGGCGATTTACAACGAGAAATCATTCCAGTCCACGCGAGCCAGACCGCGGCACAACACGCACGCGATGAAAATACCCGACGATGACTCTCGAGTGGCCAGCCGCTCGCCGGGCGAAGTTCGTTCACTTGGAAACTGGAGGAGCGACCGCCACCTGCGCCACTACCGATTTTCCTTAGGCAAACCACCGATCGGATATCTGGGAAACTTTTTCCACTGTTAAATCAGGCTTCTAGGAATGTCTACAAAAATTTTCAAACCGATACAGTCATTTTTGCGGGAGATACGGTTGTTTCTTCGAGCCTGTGAGGTACCTTCACTTGGAAAGCGGAAGAGGTGGGCGAGGTGTATGAATAAGAATTTTTCGCGACTAAACCGATGAAGGGATGGTTGTGTATATTTTTTTACTGTTAAACTAGACTTCGAGGAATGCGTAGAAAAATTTCCAAAGGGATATAGTCATTTTTGAGGAAGGTATAATTTTTTTCTTCGAAGCCGCGAAGTTTGTTCTCTCGGAAAGTGTAAGAGGCAGGTTGAGGAACATGAATGAGAATTTTTCATGGCTAAACTACTGAACGTAACTTAGTGAAACGTTTGTTACGGTTGAATACACACACAAATTTGCAACTTGGAAAAGCCACTTCTCAATCAGATACGATCACTGCTCCGAAGTTCCGAAGTTCGTTAACTTCGCGAGTGAAAGACGACGCGAGGGAAGATGAGGAATGCGATTAGAAATTCGTAATAGCTACACTAAGAATAAATTTGTGAGACGTCCGCTGCACTTGAATGAAGCTCGAGGATCGTGCACAAAAATGTTCAGCTCGCGAAACACGTTTTTCAATAAAAGTTTTCGAATCCCTGAGTTCGATTGTAAACCGGAAGAATAAAGAAGAGTATAAATGAGTATAAAATTATAAAAAATGTAGCACACTGAAGCAAGGTATCCAGGAAGTTACCGAAAAATGTTCAGTCCGGTAGACTGACTTTCCCACAAAATCCGCGTCCTGAAGATCCTAGATTTCGCGGTGAAGGAGAAAAATCGTGTTAAAAGTAGAATGTTGCAAATGTGGCAAGCATGACAGGGTAGAGAGTGCACGCGTCAACGTCGGCACGTCGCGGCGCGGCACGAGCATCGAACTTGGACGTACCCATCGTCGACACCACGGCACGATTGCAGCCAATGAGATCGCGCGATCTCAGCCGCATTGGCGGTGCGTGAGAGAGGTCGCGGGCAACAGAACCACACGCGGCACCCACAGCTTCTCGGTTCGAGAAGCGCGGATGAATCGAACAAAAACCACCTCTGCACCGTGAAAGCGAGGTTCTCTCGCACACGAGGGTGGCGATCAATCCGAACAGCATCGTCCTCGACTACTCGATTCACCGATCAAAAACACCCTCGATCATAAATCACCCGCGACCGTCTCTCTTTCTCGCACTCGTACACGGCCCGATTAGCCGTCTCCGTCGTCTATTCGCGCAATCGGTTTCCATTTACCTCGGCCACACCAGCAGCCAGCCAAGCTGGAAAGAACGCGAGCGTATTTCACCGTGACCGTCTTCCAGCTAGCATTGACATTGGCATTGCAGAGAGTCCCGCGGTGCCGAATCGCCTCCGCTGATCCGTTGCGCGCCAGACGTCCTGGAGCCGCGAACTGAACAGCTAAGAATCTCGGTTCCACTATAAATCTTCCCGGATTCGGGAGCGAACAAGTAAACCACTAGGTTGGGGTCGCGAGAGTTCTAGGACCAGGTCTTCAGAGCGGAACACGACGCGCACTGACGCACACGCACCGGACATGCGAAACAATCGGTGTCATGTGGACGGGAGGTCACGCACACCGGTGTGATTCTGCAGGACGATCCCCGAATGCGGAACCTGGTCCTCTGCCGCACTGTCCCGTCACGAGAATGTCCCGGTTGTCGATTCTCTCTCTCTCTCTCTCTCTCTCTCTCTCTCTCTCCCTCTCTCTCTCTCTCTATGTATATGTATATATCTATATTTCTTTTACAGTTCTCGCGACGATCGGATTTCCGCTAGACGACGGCGAAGAGGACACGCCGAAGAGACCAACCGTTGTCGACGAAGATCGTATCGCGTTGACGATACGGAACGATCGCGCGACGAACGAACTAACAACCACCAGCACCACCACCAACTGGACGACGGAATTTGATGCACACCACGAGAGCCTCTTGCCCCTCTCTATCTATCGCTCTCTGTCGCTCTCTATCTCTTTCCAGGCGAAAAAGATAGCGACGAGATCATCCGACAACGGATGATTCGACGACGACAACGATGACGATGACGACGACAACGATATGGGTCCGTAGTTAACCGCGAGGGCGACGAAAAGAGGGGCGGGGGGTGGGTGTAAGGAAAAAGGCACCCCGACTTAAAAGAAAAGGCGGGCGGCCACGAGACTCCCGCGCGGAGCCCAACGTTTCGCCTCACTGCCGGGCTCACTGCAGGCTCTGACGCACCAGCCTGCCGCCCCCTGTACGCCGCCACCTCCGGCATCCCCTTCCGAACACCCCCGGTCTCCCCTTACTATCCGTTACTACCCCTTCGACCGCCCACCTTGCTTGCTCCTACCCTCGCCATCTGGCTGGCTGGCTGCCTGCATCGCTGCCTGCATGCCTACCTGCCTCTCTACTATCCACCTGAACCAGACCAAACCGAACGGACGCACTGCCATTGTCAATGGTGGACGCGTCCTTCGCTGCGAAGAAACAATCGTTCAATCGCCAGGTGAGATGCCTATCTGCTTTGAAAATATCTAATTGTTGGTGTCGATGCCTGCGTGGCTAACTTGAACATGTTGCTGCCAGGTGAACGAGTCATCAACTGTAATCGCGTTATCTTCATGGGAGATACCTGGGGAGCTGACGAGGAGATGCCTATCTGCTATGAGAATATCTGTCTATTTGTTGGTTAAGTACTCAGCTGCCTAGCTGGATACCTAGGGGATTACCTGGGGCTGTCTACCCAACGAACAACTTAACTGATTTATCTATTCGTTGCTCAGATGTTTAGCCACCTAGCTACGTAATTGGAAGTTAACCCGGAGCTACGTGGCTCCCTTGGTGATCCTAACTGATTTGTCTACTCGGTGTCTGGCTATGCAGCTACGTTTCTACTTGAACAGAGGTTCAACAGAGCACCTTAATAGATATGTCAGTCCGCTGCACAACTATCTATCTAGCAGCGAACGCAGATCTATCAACTGATCTATCTATTTAGCCTGTAGCATTCTATTTTTCATCACCCGCTGTCAATCACCTACCCAGACCTAAACCGTCTTCGTCTCCCTGACTAGTCAACTTGTAACTACATACGATCCAGCAAACCATCATCTATCTACCTATCATCTCTTCCGCCTACCATCTAATCCAGATGTCTGCATGTTTAATCTACTTGTCTACCCCCTTCTTGTCCAACCATCCATTTATCAATCTACCTACCTTCCCTGTTGTATACGTCGCCGTAATCCGGACCAAACTTCACTTGCCTCCTTCCCTAATCTACTTGTCTATTCTCTGCCCGCCGAGCCATCCATTTATCAATCTACCTTTCATCCTTATTGTACACCGTCTAATCCAAACCTAATCCCACTTGTCTGCCAGCCTAATCCACTTGTCCACTTACGGCCTGGCAAACCACCATCTATCTTTCGTCTCTAATTGGCTGGTGCTCGATCCAGACCAATGTTGTCCATTTGTTACCTTCATCTACTTCGCCTAGAGCTGATCCACCTCTAACCAATCTGTCTTGCATCCCTATCGTGCATCATCTAACCCAGGACAAACTTGCCTATCTACTAGTTGGCCTACCAAACCTTTGTCTATTAACCCAGAACCAAACCCGAGCCAATCACCTCGTAGCTCCACAAATTTATCTTTCATCCCCATTGTCTGCCGCTTAATCCAGACCAATCTTGTCAATTTGTTAGCTCGGCTACCAAACCTGTCCTCTGTACAACCGTATCAACCCCCCACTCCGATTGGCCGGTATCGTGGGCCAAAGTGTCTCGAACTGCGACTCTAACTGTGAACCTCCGTTCAACCCCCTCCCCTATAGCGATAGCAGAAGCTAGTATACCAACCCCTGTCGGTTCTCTAGTGTGCTAGCGCCGCACTCGCCTCGCTCGCGATCAAACTGGAGGGTTTCGTGGCTGTGCACCGCACAGGCGCACCTATACACACCAACACCTCTCTCTATCTCACTCACACTCTCCCACTGTCTCTGCTTCTCTCTGTGTGTTGGTAGTGTCGTTCTTTCGGCGCACACGCGCACCTAAGGCGTGCGGAATACCATGCCAGCGGCCGGGCTACCGGCGCACACCTGCGCCATGCTTTCCCCTTTCTCTCTCTCCCTCTCACTCTTCAACCCTCTCCCAAAGTGTCTTGCTCTCTCTCCTCGCCGTCCCCCACCAACCCCGAAAACCTGACCACCGGTACGTGTTCTTGCACCCTCTCGCAACCGCCCTTACCCTCCGCTCTAAGTTCACCTGTTCCACCGTCGCGCACCGAAAAGCGCCTAAATCTTGCCCACGTTTCACCCCGTGCCCCATTATCCCAATGCGCACCCCTGGCCAATCACAGTCCACCGGATACCTCGCTATTAACCCTTTGCACTCGGAGCTGTCTTAACTCGAAAATTAAACATTTCTAGCGACCCAGAATATTCCCTATGATTCCCTATGATTAATACCTAAATGTTTGGTGATTAATTAAATACCGATATGTTTAATAATACAGCAATTGTTAGTGGTGTAGTTGTGGTGGTTAGTGGTGTGCCACCATGTACGTTTAAAATGATTAGTAATATTTTTCCCCAGTAATTGGTAAATAAAATAATCAACAAATTCAATAAGTAGGGGCCACGATTTAATTTTCACGCTTAATGTTTAGCTGCATAAATATTGACTGTTGCATACGGTTTTAAAAATCATAGAGAACGAGAGCACATTCCTTGGAGTCCCGTATGAAAAATGGGAACCCCAGGACCGACGGAGTGAACGAGAAAGTAAGACTCTTTTGAAGTCGATCATGCACGTAATGGGTCATTAAAAATTCCTCCGCGGAAGCGTAATTGGAAAAGGCTTTCGGAAAATTTACCCAGACCGGCGCAAGCCGAGGGAAACAGCACCAGGCGCGACCTAACTCATTGTCATCGTAGTTTCAGACTCGCGAATCTGCTCACGGCACTCGTTACCCTATAAATTGTGTAGCCAAGCTAATTTGCGATCGGGTGATATTGATTTTTCCACCGGCCCCGCGACGCCGTAAGTATTAATTAGAATTAATATCAACTATGCCAGCGGTGTAATTCTAAGCGGACGTACCAGGGAAAAACTGTGAAAATTCTTCCGATCTTTATCGACTTACGGCGAGTTACGCAAAACGACGTTGTTGCGCCTTGAACACTGATCGAGTTAATGCTGTTAGAATCTGATTCACGGAACGCGATGCTAATTGATTCCACTGGCAAACATGGAATTCATCCATTTAGAGTGACTGCGCGTTTTCGACTGTGAAAGCCGATCGTTAGACAACGAATCTTTATGCAAATGCATATTTTTGTGGGGAATAAGCTACGTTCTGGGGCCCGGGCAGAGAATTATTTTGTCATTAAACGATTTCAGAAAGGTAATTTATATTTTGCATATTGCATGAGTTTTGCATAAGAGTCAGCGGTATTTGCATAGATGCATAGATTTTGCATAAGTGTGTATTCGACTGATAATAAGCGACATAATAAGCGTGTCCGGTGGATTGAACAATTACGATTGACAGCGTAATCAATTCTCGAATTAAGACTGTGTTGTGTGGTCTGTTATTGAAACTCTCTCCGTGCGCTATTACTATCATTATTAAGAGAGTTATGCCGCAATAAAGCTGCGTAATTCTTACTTATATCTCTCCGAGTTGCACATAAAATCCAGGCTGTGTTGAAACGAAATGCGCACTTTAATGCGGCATCTGATACTGCGCACTTTTCTACACAAATTAAGGCTGTATTTATCAATTGCTAGACTGCGGATTTCCAATTCTGGATATTAATTAATATTTTTCGGAACACCCAGTGGATGCATATTTTCATTGTTCCAGCCATTTCCGATACAATAAACTTTCCACCGTCTCGGCTACGACTTCGGCTAATGGTCCTTCGACTTCATGCGCCTTTCCGTCCTCGCCACGTTAATTACGCTCACTCCCTGTCCGTTTATTAATTAACCCGGCTTTTTCGTCCTAATGTTATTTCGCGTGCTCGTCTGTCGTTCCTTTCCCGATCTCATTTTCGATCGCATTTTCCTCGGTCGAACCGGCTCGAACAATGCGAGTCCGCGCGATCACGGAGTTGCTTTTAATTATCCGCGTACACTTTTTCGGCTCCGATTCACAGGCCCTTTGCCAATTAAGTTTATCAAATTTAAACGTTCACACGTTTGATCTTGTGCTCCCCAACGTGCCAGACAATGAAGATTCTTTATCACGGTTCATGGACAAGTACATTGGTTTTTCAGTCGGGAAATGTTCGCGCGAGAAGCGACTTTAATTGTGCAAATTATTACTGCCGTGAACGCGAACGTCAGTTACCAATTAACGAAAAACAAGAGCGCGAACTGACGAAAATTCTAATAATACCGTAAATGAACATTTCATACCTCAGTTGCAGCAATCTGGAGAGAAACAAAAATTGATGAACAGTTTTGAAATTATTAAATCCTTCTGTGTTCTAGAAATTGCTAATTTCATGTGAGTAGCGTAAAAAAGATTACGTAGAATAAAAATCTTTTAGATTGAAAGATACGTCTTGATTTCGGATTATTTATGAATTTATAATACGAATACTATCAGTATACTAAGAATTGCCATTTAAATTGGTTCTGCACAGTTCGTTTCACCGTATAAAGTAATGTCTTGCCCCGCCAGAGATGTAGCAGTCCGCACGGAGCCAACATGGACGACGGAAACCGATTTCGCATTTTCCCGTGAACGATGGAGCATTTCTGAATCACGGCTCGTTGATTCCCGGAGGCGTAAACCACGCGAAAAAGCATCGCCGCGAGCCGGCTAAGCGTTTTGCGGCCGGCGAAGTTTAAAAACGAATTTCCAAGTGTCTGCTTATCGTAAACGGAATTGCTAATTGCACGTGTAAACGGATAATCCGCGGCTCTAGTTATTACCGTGACCGGGCGTTTCCCTTCTCGCTTTTTCCCTCTCCACCTTCTTTTTTTTCCGCGCGGTCTTTATGGCCGTGGCGAGAATTCCGGTCTACTCGTCGGGGGAGCTGACTACAATAGTGGTGTGCGAGCCGGATCGATCCGTAAACGAGGATAATTAATCTTCGCGCGAACAATGATCAAAGATGCGGCGTGCCGATACCTCCAACTAAAACACCGGAGCCAGCGATTCGTACGCGAACTTTGCCCGGGCTATTGCATTCGAAACGGTGCTCACGTTCCTCGATCATGCACCGATTCTACTTTCTTTTTTCCAGTCGTGTCGCAGATGCACGGAATGCCTCTGCACGGAAATCCAATTTTCTCGAGTTTTTCCTTTTCTTCATATCGACTTTGCCTGGCAACATCTTATTATGCTATTATGGAGTGGTTTTCAAATTAATTTTTGTATCTATTTTATACACCCATATTTTGCTTTCGAAAATCAGTAACTGTATCCTAAAAATTAATACGAATTGAATGATGGAACAGAGAAGACACTGTTCCCTTTCAAAAATCTTTACTTATTATAAAAATCCACAGTCCACTAATTATTAAGGAAGATGGTTGATCGTTTCGATCAGTGAACGGTTTAATTAATTATTTTAATGACCGTCTCGAGACTCTTCGTGCATCCAGCAATTGCCATTTGCCCGGGCATTATCGTCGCGAAGCGGGAAGTTCGGGGCTCGCGAGTCGTCTCGGGCGTTGCTCTTTTGCCCCCCACCCCTCCTGTCTCCCTTCCCCCCATTAAATTCCATGAACTTTTTCCCTTTGAGAGTCGGCCAGCAAAGTACCGCCCCGAGGTGCACGATGCCTTCGCAAGGCAAGGTATCCGTGACTCGACGATACACACAACAGTATTGCGAATCCGAGTGTACTGTGACTGGAGCGAGCGCGCGCGCGTCACGGAAATTCCATTTCGTGCAAGTTCACCGGTTCGATTCGATCCGATGCGATCCGTATCGACCCCCCGCACCCTCGCCCGCTTATTCCTCGTATCGAGGGCTTCCGCGAACAAAAAGTCGCCGACCGATTAATCTTTCTAAACGGGATTACTCCCTCGGAGATAAAGGACCTCTTTGGAAAGAGACCACCACTTCTGTAACCCTCTTTTGCGCCGGACAGCGATTCCGCGACTGATTCAGAAAATTATAAACGTCTCAACCCCTCCTACGTCACTCGATTCATTTACGTGTTGATAATGTAAAGTGAGAATCTACAGTGCAGTAATGCCTCGATATATGTGAAAGATTTCAGACAGAGGTGTCGATTGGATCGTATTTATGGAACTGCTTAATGAATCGAACTGTAGTAGCATAAAAAAATAAATAAAACCAAAAAGAAGTGTTATCAATAAATTATTATTATCGATATATCTACTTACACAGCTCATCTATCTATGTTCTGGGTGCGCCCCAGGGTTGCGAGGATCGTTTATCACGACTATAGCGCACATGCAGTCACCGAATAGCTTGCGAGAAGATTTACAAGGAAATCGCGCAAGAATCGCGATACTTTAGCAGGGAATCGGGGCAGCGAGGCCTCCACAGGTGCTCGACAATGGTTTGTGTCGAGGAAATATCGAGAAAAGTCGTGGGAGTTTGTTCGGAGGGGCTCGAAGGGTTGGGAAGATCGCAATTTGCAGGATTTTCGAGGGACGAACGATAGACGGGACGACGATAGCGGAGAATCAGAAGCGATTCGGAGTTATTGCCGGTGGATTGTAATTTCCGGGCGGGAGGCGAGCGTTTAATGCGGCTGGGCCAGTTTGGCGGAGGGCGAAGGGTTTGGCGACATCGTTTTGCGAATGGGATAAGGAGCGGCTGACGCGGAACACAACCATCGACCGCTTTTAATCAATCTTTATTTCGGCGAATATCCAATACAGCGCCGAGACGACCGTCTCGTTTCCAATTTGCAGCTGCGCCCGTTTATTAGCCGAGCCACGGCCGCATTTTCCACGATCGATTAACAGATCATCGGCGTTAATTAATCGCTGCTTTGTTCTTTTCCGTACTCCACCGACGTGCTCACAAAAGAATTAAAACGGAGAGAAGAATTTCTCCATTCTGCTGAATTTTGTAGTGTTTGTAAGACGCGTTCCACACATTTGTAAGTAATTGATATATAAAGGTTGCATTTAAAGATAATCGATGCGACACGATGTACATGTCTGCTGTACTCACAGTTGATCAATAGTAATCTCATGTTGAACTGAAATCTCTCGGACACAATATTGGGAATTCATTAGTGGGATGAACGAAGTGTAAATTATTAATAAATTCACGAGACAATTTGTACACCTAATGTTATCGTTGCAATCATCCCAAATGCTTCAATCAAGTTCGAACACAATAAAATCATGTTTAATGTACAATGTAAACACAAAATTAAGTGTGCGTTGAATCAGTGTACCACTGCATTCATTACGAACAAATGGGCCACGTAATAAAACCACTGGTCTATTATTCGGGGGCTCTAAGCCAGCGTCTGTCGCACGGCCGGTTAAAGTGTTAATTGCTGTTAATCCCCGGCGTTGTACAGTTTATGCAACGTTGGCCTAAGTGATTGAAACGAAATAATCGGTAAATCGTCCGTTTGTTTCGCACCGTGTCGAATCCATACGAGCGCAGTGGTTGCGGTAAACGATTTATCCGACCGAGACCGCAGAGGATACATCGGCGGCGTCTAAATATATTTTTTCATTTATTATATCCGCGACCAGCGCGAAACAATTGAAACGTAATCACAGTTTCGTTCGAAGCGGTAAACGGTAATTTAACGGTGGTCGCATCTGCTCGTCAGATTTATTATTTGTGTAAAAACTCGCGGACCCGCAGAAATCAATCGTTCGATGCGTAACAAAATATTGAAAAGTTCATGATTGCCATTAAAATTGCCGGAAATTGATACTTCCGGCAGTTCGTTAACACGTTAATTCGATCACAAAAGCTCTACGAAATTTAAACTGTTTAGCGAAACAGATCAAATTTATTTTAGTTTAATATATATATTAATCCTGTACACTCGACTGTATCCTCCGAGGCACCACTATAAATACTGCATTTCAATTTATATTATATACATTTCACTAAATATTTCGCGAATCGAGTCAGTTGTTCGGATAAGCGAGCGAGAAACCGCTGTAATCGCAGTTAATGCGGAAAATGCATAAGCGGGCACGCATCAGACGGATTGTTTGCGATGTTCGTGTTAATGCACCTGCGGTCGTGTGCCGGACGTTGCGGTATCGAGCGGGAGTTATTTTTTGTTATCTTCACCGTGAACGGTCGGCTTCAGCGCGTATTAACTGGACCAAATCATTCCGGTCTCTTACCTGTGCCGATACCGGAGGCATAAAAATAGTGGAAACTTTCAAGAAAATCAATTCGTCCACCTACCGCGTTCTCTCTCTCTCTCCCCTGAATAAATTTGTGAGGCGACAGGCGATCGATCGTGTTCACAGCTATTTTCTAAATACGTCCTGCCTGTTTAATAATCGTTACGTAACACGCGGAATGGTATTAATTAAAAGCCATTCCTTCTCTCGCTCAGAATCCTCTGTAATCCACCTCTTTTGATGGTTTAAAAAATTAACAAACGAGTTGCGTGGTTTATTTTTATTCGTATATATATGTATAAATATACATGCAGCAGTCATGAAAGAGTCGAATTCGTGTAATACGTTTTCGCATAGAGATATTTTATGTACACATAGAGAAGGTTGGAATCGCGCGACGGCTTTGGCGGTGAATCAGGTTGTCGAACTTGCTCGGAACCTGTTCAACGCAGGCTCGTTCTGTGTGTTGCGAGGTCTCACATCGGGGACTGCTACAAGAGGAAATATTCAATCGCCCGCACGAACGGATCTCTAACAATATAGGCAAAGCGTCTAAATTCATTTCCGTGTTTTTTTTTCGAGGCGACGAGCGCCTCCGTGCCAACCGTAAATATACAAAAATTCATGTTTCCTGTCAATTTCTTTTTCTCTCATTCGCTTTCAAAGTTGTCAACCGGATTTAGGAGGTAACAAGAGCGTAGAAACTCGGTTGCTGAGCTTCGAACCACCTGGTTACACTGCAAACATCCTCGTTCAAGCACCCGGTCGCCCGATGAGCGACCAGATACCCGAAGTACACGGTCGATACATTTCTCGGTATTACACTAGCAACAGTAGGAAATACAATATTGTTATTAATAATAGCGGTAAATTCATCGTGCGTGGTAACGGAACAGTATGTTATATGAAATGGTCGTCAAGATCAATAATCTTGTACGGAGTCATAGTTGTTGTAGGGAGGGGGATCGGGACGACCTTCCGGGATTCTGTACTTCTCCTCCACTTCCTGCTCGTTGTCGTCCTCGTATTTTACAGCCGTGAAGTAGGATCCGGACGATTGGAAGGTGTTGCTGTAGTCAGGGTAATCTGCAAAATTTCAATTAAACGCCCGTCAGTTCAAGCCCATTCAAAACTGCTTCCTACTTTTCCGCCTAACCAGATAATGCATGAAAAAAATTTCTAAAGGTGGACTTCTACTTCAGGGAGATACGTACCGTCCAAAGGCTCTTCCTTGATTCGGATCTCTTTCGTATCCTCGTCCTGACGATCGCCCCGATCTTTCCTGTCTCTGCGTTCACGATCACGATCGCGTTTGTCTCTCTTGCGATCCCTGTCGCGATCGCGATCGTTGCTCCTGGAACGCCTCCTCTTGCGATCACGATCGCGATCGCGTTCTCTTCTATCACGCGGTCGCTCGTCTCTCTGTATCTCCTCGATATCAGGATCGGGCAGACGATCGCGGCTTCGCCTGCGTTTCCGGTCGCGCGACCTGCTCCTCGATCTTCGTTTCCGGTCGCGCGACCTTCTGCGCTCTCTATCCAAACGATCGCGATCTCTGCGGAAAGATTCACAGTGAAAGAGTTAAGATGTTCAACGTAGGTGGGACTCCTTATATAATGTAAGGCGGGGCTCGGAATTACTTGCGACGGCAAATTTTCGAAGGCAACGGCCCCTCGACCTAACCGCGCGTCTCGCTTCCCGTGGCGGTTCTAGTTTTCCTAGGAATCGCGACTGTGGAACGCGCCTGAGGAACTCCAAACTAGGGCCGCCACGGGGAGCGAGACGTGCGAGTAAGTAATTTCGAGCCCTGATGTAAGGGCATAAGGACTTGCCTGTCTCTATCGAGGCGTCCAGTATTCTCCCTCTCCCGTTCCAAACGATACCGTTCCCGTTCCCTCTCGTTATCTTCGCGTCCAGAGTGTTTGATGTTGACATCAGGTCCGCCTCTTCTGGTGCCACCAAGGCCACCGCCCAGCCTTCGCGGTAGCCAGCCCTTCACGGTTCTAGCTCTCTCGACGTCGACCAACACTCTGCGACCATCTATTTTCTTACCATCCGCATGCTTATAAACAGCTAAAAGTACCGATACAGAATTACCAATTGATCGGCCCGTCGAGCAGCTCTATTTAAAATACACTATCTTGGGACTTCTACCATCCCAGGGAAACAAATTTTAGGTGGCGGAAAAGATCTACTCTTTCCTTTTCTTTCTTTTTTTTTTACTTTCTTTTTGGTCATCGAAGAGAAACTTCTCTTCTCTCTAAAACTCTCGAAGAAACGTCGCACCAGAATGAGAGCCAATTTGTGCGAAAAGCATTGTTCATTATTTTCTCCTTTTTCTGTTTTCACTATGCAATTTCAACTGACCGCGTGTCCGCAAAAAAACGACAATACATCGAGGAACGTCCCGACGAAGCCTACGCACGAATCACACTTTGCCGATTATGCTTTCGTATTTCTTTTTTCTTTTTCTAAATTCGATCGTGTCGATGAGAATATCCGATTTTTATCCCGCGGAGATGATTAGGGTTGTCGGCACATGTTATTCCTGGTTTTAACGACGCGTGTTATTCGATATAGTCACAGTTGAAGTTCTGGAGCCGGGTCTCGTCCAAAGGAAGGCTTTCTTCAAGGAAAATTTCACGGAAGTTCACCGAAAGAGAAGATTCGAACACGATGAGGATCGTTTTTGTTCTAGGTCTCTACGGATTTGGCGGAAGCAACATGGCCAATAGAGATCGTTGTTTCACCGGTGTATATATATATATATAAATATATACATAACAGTTCACAATAGTGTAGAAATCACACTCGCGACCCATGTACGGAACTCTTTTTTGTTTTTCTTGGTACCTTAAATCTACAAGTGTTGATGATAAAGATTCAAAAAAAGTATAGCAGATACAAAAATACCTACCGCGGCTACTTACGTACGGAATTGTTAACACAAATCTTAGAGGTACGTTTAATTCGTGAAATGAACTCGTAAGAGAGACTCGCGAGCATAGAGTAGGCCAGCGCGTATGCTATTCATTGGGAAGGTGCCCATATGCACAGTCTTCATATGTTCGTTCAATGTCTCCGAAGAAGTTTTACTTTTCATTTACCTGGTGCGCTTTCATTCATGTTTTTACTTACGACCAAACCGTGTGTTGCGCAAGTATACATACATAAGTATATGTATATATATCTAAATATATAGTTTACTTTCTCTCGATACTTTACTCTAGTTCATTAAATTAATAATAAACGCAACGTTCGCGAGGACAGCTGACCGAGTGTCGCGCCCTGACTTTCTCGAAGTCCATCGACCGATCGCAGCACCATACCAGCACGACATTTTGCAGGCTAATAGCTAATAGTTCACAAGATATTAACGTTTCACTAATTCTAAAACAAGCTTCATCATTCTCTACCAGACAATGCCATAACACATGATAGAACTGTCCTACTCGGAGTAACTTGTCTAACAAGTACTCTGCTTTAAACAATTTCACGAAAATTCGCCAATTCACAACAGTTTGTATCGGGCTCCCCCCTTAAGAGCCCTTAGCATCAAGTGCCAGCCAACAGATACTGAAACGTCCTCTGTACGAAGCTCATTCCCCCCTAACGTCGCGTTCTAGTGGTCTCAGTGTTCCTATCCCCACCAACTATGCACAACCAGCCAATAAGGGCAACGGTAGAATAGCTTCCACTGTTCCCAAGCGTCTCGTGAGATGTTAAAGAACGATCACCAAATATAAAGTCACCCTACCTTATTTGAGATCGAAACAGCGATAGAGATAGCATGAACAACTCAAAAGAATGAATACGCAGATGATAAAAAAAAATGCAACGACGCAATTCTTCTCGTTAACGTCTCGCAAACTGTTAGCCACTGGCCCCAAAAATGGGTGGCGAAGGTATCAGATTTGCGAAGGACCACGATCCGACGAAGGCTCACCGAAAAGCGAGCGCAACACTCGGGGAGCTTTCTTCGTGAGACGAGTTTCCTTCGACTAACAGTTCTCTTTCTGTCTTTGTTACTTTTCTAAACTTGTTTTTTTTTCTTTTCTGTTTCATCTTACACGGGGAACTTCGTTTAAACGGCAAGAAAGCGTAGCGTTCTTTTTCTTGACCACTTTTTCGAATTTCTTTTTTGTTTTGGAAAATCTCGCGCCGATAAGATTTTGCGTGCACATAATACTGTCCCAGGTGCTAACCTCCGGACAAATTAGTATTCTATATCGAAATTGATATGTTCGAGGACTTGGATGAGCCACCGAGTAAGATGAGAGACTAGCTAAACGTTCAGTAAAACGAAAACAACGACGAAATAAGATGCTCGAGAAACAATAATCGATTAGATTTGACGCATGCATTTTGTTGGTACTAGACCTAACGAGAACACATTCGTTCTTTGCTTTTGCTTTGCTCTTTCTTTTTTCTAGAGTTCTCGCACACCGTGCCCGACATTCGCTCAGCACTCTAGGCGAATAGAAGTTCATCCTAGGAATACAGAATCATTATTCTCCCATTATTCAAAAAAAAAAAAAGAAAAAAATAATGAAAAAAGTATAGAGTACAGGTGCTACAACCAAGACGTGCTCTATAGAGTATACTGTGTTAACCCAGTGGTGTGTGTACAGTTGTTAATGTTGTTTTCGACTGTAGTATCAACAGAGAAATGCGGTTATCATTTTTGTCGTTTGCTCTCGAGGAACGGTCAGAGTGAATACTCCTACGTGTAGCTTGATTACGATGTTTGGTAGTCTACCTTTCGAATTACAGGCGCAAAATGCTAACTGCTTGCAGAGCGTGTCCCTGAACCTTTCTCCTAAAAAAGCCCACCGATCAATTTCAATGTAGAATGCTAACTTTCGTCTACTTTCCTTTTCCATTTTCGAAACCGTGTTTTTGTTGAAACTTAAAAAAAGAAATTTTCAGCCCAAAGAAATTCTCTGCCAAAACCCGGGGAGAAAATAGACGACTTTTCAGGGCACTTTAAGAGTGCGGCCATTTTTTCATTTTTGTTTGCTATCGGACGTTATCTTACCCCAGGCAGGGGTTCGTAAAATCTCGAACCGCAAGTTTTCAACAAAATCAGACAAGATAAATAGGGTAAGCATAGACGCTAACAAACTTTGTTGTATGTTGGATCTTACCACACATACAAACCTATCATATCAGGCAGGTTCAGGGATTTTGCATGGAATAGTGAACGGCACTAGTTGCCGGCAGCGGCCACCACGCTGTACCAAGAACAAGATAAAAACTGCATTAATCAAGACAGCCAATATTTCGTTTTTCAGTTGATTCGTTTACCATATATGCATTTACAGAATGGTAATCCTGCATGGATGTATGGCGGGGCCCCCCGTACCGTCTGGTTTAGTACCAATGAAAATAGGTAGCCTAACTATAGCCCTGCCCCACTATATCTAGCTGGAAGTGACGCTAAGTAAGGTGATATTCCAGACTATGGACTCACTGAGGTTCTCAACAGGGGATTATGTTTCTCGAGCTTTACTTACAGCGCATATCTCTTTCGTGCTCATACTCAATGAAAGCATATCCTCTAGGCTTGCCATTTATTGTATTGTGAATTACCACTATCTGTAAACAAATAGTCAACAAATGTCTGATTAATACATCTGCATAAAATCTCAAAACAAAATTGTCTACCATTGTTTCTTGTTCCATTACCTTTTTTACTGGACCGTATACTTCGAACTCTCTCCTCAGTTTGGATTCTGATGTATCATAGTTCTGTAAAGAAAATGTACTGGTCGATATGTCCGTGGTATGTAGACCGAGTGAGATGCATAGAATCTTATCGATGTACAATAATACTTACTATCCGTGCTACAAAAAGCGTCTTGAAAGGATCTGCAGTTACATTTGGAATGCCAGCAGGATCCCAGACTGCAATCTCCTGTTCGAGTTTGTACGCCACCTGCTCAGCGCGTTCCCGTCTTCTTCGTTCCAGCCGTTCCTCTCTGGTCTCCACGCGGATTGGTGGTGGTGTGTCTTTGGGATCCTAAATCAAACAAAACCAAGTATCTCTCAGCAATAGAAAACATCTGGAAACATCCTAGTGGGATACTAAGTTAGATGAACCACATTTGTATCAGGTATGGAAAAACCGTAGAAAATTCCTTCAAGGCCCCCTGTGGCGTGTCTTTAAGATTCCATTTATGGAAAAACCGGTGAAAAAATTGCGGAAAGCCTCGCTCAAAATTCCTTGTGCGTTTCGATTGAAGTTACGTTTTCGATGATAGCATTGAAGGGGAATTGCGTGTCTTTGGGATTCTGCGCTAGATGAACCATATTTCCATCGGTTATGGAAAAACCGGTGGAAAAATTGCGGAAAACCTCGCTCAAAATTCCTGGTGCGGTTCGATCGAAGTTACGTTTTCGAGGAAGATAAGATCGAAGGGGAATCACATGGTGAGTTACCTCGAAGTATTTGAGGAATGCTCCAACGCCGATATAGCCTCCATTCTTCTTCTCGTGCGGGAGCTTGTTAACGGGTGGCAAATACGGTATGGGGTCCCGTGGAGCGAACAGAGCCAACAGATTCGGCGGCAGGAACTGCGTCATTTTCTCAGGTACAGGGCAAACGCGATGCTTCGGTTTTCAGTTGAGAAATCTCGAGGCACGCAACATCTTCATGTTCCAAACACCAGTACAAAATGGCGACGCTGTCGTCAACAGTCTTCGATCACGAAGTCTCTAGACACGCTTCTCCATCCACGAAACGCGTCTCGCCAGGTGGCAGCACTAGCGAGCCACGAACCATGCAAACGTATAGATAGTACTATCGATTATTTTCGATGATCACCGCTGGCCAATCCTGGCGGTAGTTATTGATGGTTACTCAAAATCAGTCAAAATAATTTACGAAGGCTGCCGTCCGCGTAGATCATCTCATTCTTTTACCACGGACGAGATATCTCGACTGTGCTTTTACTTGATAAGTATTCCAAAAGTTCTTCTTTTGTTATCAGTAGTTATAAGTAGTGAACTATCAAATTTATTGTTGCAAGTGCACGTGTAAGTGTAAGTGTGTCATAAATAATTAAGGAGCAACCACCCGTGGAAGCAACCGCAGATTGTCATAATAGGTAAATGGTCTGTTACCCTTGTAAATATTTCGTAGGTTGTCCCAACGGTTTATTTCGTCCTGTGAATGTTTCCTATTGGTAGTTAATACGATTTAACTCCTTATTTAACCATGCTATTTATGTCTTTAAAAACTATTCTGAATTTTCACTGCACGCATTTATTGAACACGAAACTTGTTGGGACAATCTAATATTTCTTAGGATGTTATCTAGCTTCGTATTTGTAAGAAATATAAGATTAATAATATTATTGTAAAGCAGGCCTGAGCACGGGTGGGGCCCCTCAAACGCTTGCTTCCCCCACCAAGCTTCCTTTCAGTGGCGCTCCTCGCGGCTTCGATGCACGAGGCATGCGCATTGCTTGCGACGGACGAAGTGCGTCCTTCCTTTATAGTAACGGCGGATGCTGGTGGGGGACACTGGGCGCTACAGTAGGGACGGTCTTGTCTCAATTCAGACAAAAATGCCCAGGCCTGTTGTAAAGGCTGTAAAAATAATTATAGATTGACCGTAATCACCCGTATTACAAAAGACAGTGTATATTGCCACCTGGTGTTAAATGAGAACATTGTCTACCCGTTTGAGTGTTTTGCCGCTACAAGAAATGGCGCTAAATTTAAATGGACAGGTTATTTGTAGTCGATAGAGTAGACATTTTTCAAAAAGGATGAACCTAGTAATTTGTAATTACAGTGTGTAGAGTTGCGCAATACCTGTCGATCGAAACTTGTCGAGCGCCTACCCACTCCACTGCCGGCCAACGTCGCGCCGAGACGCGACGGTGTGAACATTGACTCGAGTGAATCAAATTTTCAAACTTCTTAATTTTCATTATTTTTTTATTGGACTTTCACTAACTTATTTCTGGCCTTTCTCTGATTAAGATGACACCAAACACGATATAATTTCAACAGTATTTAGTGGTTTAATCGACGGTGGAAGATTCGGAGGCAACGAACAACAGCAACAGTGGGCCTTTAAGGGTCTGCGCATAACAGAGCGCCTCGAGAGAGCCGCAGATCGTCGCGGAACGGAAAACGACGATTTTGGGGAGCAGTGCGGCAAAATTTCTCGAGCGGATCGACAGCTCCACAGCAGGTAGCAGAGCTAAATAAAGACAGAGCCTTGCTACCTGCTGTAGAGCCGACGATACGCTCGAGATTTATTGCCGCACTGCTCCCCAAAATCGTCGTTTCCCGTTCCGCGAAGATCCGTGGCTCTCTCGAGGCGCTCTGTTATGCGCAGACCCTAAACTGTGCCGGCGACGGCGACACACTTCGGTCACCCGATCAGGGTTGCCATATTCTACGGCCGCCAGGCCCCTTACGTTTCCGTCCCTCGCCTAGATGGTCCGTAAAGCCTACCTTCGCTCCTCCCACTCTTACCACTACGCTGCCGCGTACCACGTCGGTAGCATGCTCCACGCGGTACGCGGCAGCGGTAGTGGTAAGAGTGGGAGAAGCGAAGATAGGCTTTACGGAGCATCTAGGCGAGGGACGGAAACGTAAGGAGCCTGGCGGCCCCAGAATATGGCAACTCTGCACCCGATCCGTATCTCATTCTGTCCTTCTCTATGTTCGGCTTTCTATTGAAGTCTCGCTCGGCGCGATCGGCGTAGAAAACGCAGTCAAAAAATACTCTCCATACCTGTCGCTCCAGCCCCCGGCTGTTCGACAGGTAACGCGCGACTACTGTAATTGCTTATTAAATACAGTTACAATTTCCTTATCAACATATGTCCAGTAATATCAAATTTAAACTAACAATCTCTATACTTTAATTCGCAACTCGACTTCAATTCGTCAAAAAGAAATTTCCACTAAAATCAATCAAGAGTAAAATGCATACTGAAAAATCTGTACCTGTACAGTGACCTGTGAAAACTGGTTAACATTGATTTATGTTTTATCTGGATGGGTTTCGAGCTTGAGTGCTTGAGTGCTCGAGATTTAAAAAATTTTCCCAAAAACTCGTGTACGTACTCTATCAAATGAAAACACGTTGGAAATATTATCACTTTGTGGCATGGCGATGGAAGGCGAGCAATTGTCGAGATTGACGACATCATGTCGATTGCTAAGAGCTCTGTTTAGCGATGTACAGATACCCCGGGAACTTTGATCACCAAATCAACCGAGCCGATTGATATGGAACTGTAAATGCGTCGTTCCCATTCATGCGCCATCCTGTTCCCATTTTATTCCCGTAAATCAGAAGAGCCTGGCAGCTCCGGTATTTATAACACATCGAATCTCGTTTAATGCAGTCGGCTAGCAAGCCTCCCAAACGTGTACAAATTAAATGCTGATTTAATACGAACTTTTCGTAATTTCCGATGAGTTTGCCTCTGCGTTGAATCTCGGCAGGATTTAATCTGTTTGACAAAGCAAAAAGTGCTTCGGCGTGGAAGCAACATCGACGTCGATTCGACTTGCCGGTTTAATTGATTAGCAGTGGCCCGACACATTGGTGGCCCATGGAAATATTCTTGGAGGTTTGCGGGTGTGATTCCTTATTATCGGGGCAACACCTTCGATCCATAACACAGCGATGCCTTAGGCGTCGGATTAACGTAAGGAGGGGAATAAGATGGATGGAGGATAATAACGACACCGATAAGGTGGTTATGTCACCGTCGATATCTCGCGGATGACGCAGCATCCAGATGGATTTCCGTGTTATGAGCTACCCGAGACCTGTCTTCGGGGTGGCAGCCGTGGATTCCGATGTCGCAGAAACGATCCTGACATGAAAAAAAATTAATATCCTCTAGATGGCCAATCGAACCGAACAGAGGCAAAGAGATTAGTTTCCGCTTTCGAATGCAGAAACGCCGCGCCGGAAGTCGATCCGGGCTTCCGCGTCGGTTTCGATCCCGTGACTCTTCGAGCGCTTGCAACGGACAACTCCATTTTTCTTTCGAACGTGCTACCTTATACTTTTGATTACGATCCTGTCAATCGGCGAACGTAATTCCCCGTGGTAAATCGGGTTGCACGTGGGCCCCGTTTTGTTGCGAAAGGAATTTCCTCGTGCCCGACGCAGCTGTGGATATTATTACCAGTTAACATTTTGCGTTTTCAGTGGGCGATTGTTATGCGATCTCGTTCTGGTGTTATCTACTCATTCGAATAGTTGTCGAGCTGATACAGCACTATGGTGGAGATAACGCAATTTCTGGCAAGTAAGGATCGACTGGCCGAGCAGTCTCTAGAGGCTAGAGTGCCACCGAAATTTGAATGTACAACGCGAACATCGATCGAAACTGTAAGTGGGTTATGGGATGCCTTCGGAGAAGAACGTGTTGCGTGTATGATTCAATGAGACACCGTGCGGAAGTCCAGATAAAACGGAAATATTGAAATGTGGTAATGAAAAGTAGACCGATGCGATGGTTGCAACGCCTCCGTTCGTCGGGGAACAATTTAAAACCGATTTCTCGCTGTGATATCAGAAAGTTAGGCGAAATCGTGTTAAGTGGTTTTAATTACTTAGAAAACTTGGACAGCCCGCGCGGAAGTTTCCACGTCGTTCAACGAGGGAGTGGATGCGCCTCGAGAACATGGCCGACGTTCCATCCCCTATCTTCGTTAATCCTCGGCTGACGCTCGTCTCGCGTTCTTATCCTTCGGCTAGCCAATTATTCCTTCGTTCGATCTATCCTGGATTCTAGTAATTAAAGAGGCTCTCGTTAATGCCATCGTCCTCCTTTGCGTTATTTCGTCCTTCCCACTTCTCTTCGACAGAAATTCCATTTTTCGGGGATGAAGCTACCCAGTGTGGCTTCTGGACGAAACTTTGGGAATTTATTTTGAGGAATGCATGGGACAAATCTTTTTGAAATTATAGGAACATTGTACCAGAATATTGAAGTATCTAAACAAATTTTTTTGGGGGGAGAGCAAAAGAGCTAGTGGTTCTGACTGGAGTGTTAGAGCTATCAGGTGCTAACTTAGCTAGCTGAGCATTAGTTACGCAGCATGGGAGAATCATAAATATACTGCGGATCTTTGTACGAAACAGAGGCTAAATAATCATTCGATCCTCGTCGAATTCCAAACCAGAGCCATAGCGTTCGCTGCCAGACGTTGTTAGACCACAGCATTATCGCTAAACACAGAACACAAAGCGAACTCTGAATGCAGTAGCCTAAATGCTGTACTCATTCGGTACTCAGTGCAAAACTGGTATGGAACGGAATTGATTCTAATCTCTGACTCTCTTCATCCCCATCCTCTGGCTTCTCGGTCCGAAATACATAATTCACGGGAATGTTTGAATGATGCTTTAACTTAGTCATTGGATTTCTGTGAAGGTGTGAATTACAGTGAGGCTTTTACTGCTGATCGTCCTGGGGCGGATTAGGGATGATATTTCTTCGTCAACAGCAAATTGTTATAAATTTCTGTTTCATTAGATGATATGAATTGATTTACATTTGACATAACAGTTAAATAAATGTCAGCAGAAAGTTGCGAGGCCGCGTCAGCTTGCGTGACTAACAGGTTACGCAAGTGATCATCAGAAACATAGAAAGTCTGCGTGAGAGACTTGTACTGGGTCGGTAACAGTAGTGAACTGTTGGTAATTTACCTACTTTACCAGGCTGCGCGCCGCCATTTTCTATGCGATAGATGCTTCCAGATGCTTCATTTATTTATTGTTCTATGTTCACAATATATAATAATATAGAATACATCCTTGGAATTTATTGAGAATGCTTCAGATACAGATACAGGTTCTACAAAGCAAGTACATATTGACTTTCGACCATTGGTTAGCATAAGATTGGCGTAGCAACCAATAAACTTCGACCACATCATGCCACGTTGCCGTTGCGAACAGTGTTGTCGCTTGTTACTCGAACATCTTTGTGAATATGTATACCACAAACGCTGCTTGCATTTGTTAAAAAAATACAATACATTTATTAAATCAACTATATTCAGTACAGTAGATTAAGGTAGTTAATAGTTGTACAATTATTTTTACAATTAGAAAAGGGGTACATCCTGAAAATTGATAAAATTTTAATCTTTCAGTATTTTATTATACAGAGCAATCATATGCTGGTTTAGAAACATTAATGATTTACCACAAAAAAAATAATATAGAAAAAGAAAATGATGATGCAATTCACAAGGTGTGTAAATAGAAATAATTCATGATTTTTATTTAATGTTACGGTCATATTTTAGTCAATAATTATTTGTTTTGTGCACATTAATGGTCATAAAATGCACTGTTTAATTTTCGAATTCGAAAACAATGTTTAAATTTCCCGCGCGCAGGTTATGGCACGACTCCTCAAGGTTCTGGAGCGGTTTGTGACACGGCGCGTAACCTGCCTGAACATCGCTGAACATTGACACATATAAAGTGTTTCGAATACGCACGCTCGCCATTTTGACTTCCGATATGCTGAAGTGATTGTGTTGCGTACCATCCCGCTTTAAATTGTACGTATATGAACAACATTTTTCTAATTACATAGATATGTCAACAATGACTTTGCGCTTACTCATTGTATTCTAACCTAATATATGTTTATATTCAGTTTGTTTTGACCAAATTATTAATAATTCAATAATTCATTCTGGATTGTTACTTTGCATAATGACACAGACGCAAATATTAACATTTTTACAATTCTTATTAATTAAACCAGTGATTATTTGAAAGTAGCATACACTGAGTTTTTGTCACAGTCATATATTGTACGCAGTCTGTTTACAGTGACTTGAAAGTAATGAGCACTATATTTTCTTGACTACCATTTAATAAAGCATTTTAAATGATATAGTAAAAGATGATATAGTTAACGAATAGTGTAGTATATAAAACTATTCCGTTTCCCATACCAGCAATTTTCTTTTATATATCAATTATGATTTCTCAGAGGGAAAATGGCTCGAGTTTATGTATATGAACGTCCAGTCGATGCTGTCGTGGCGGATGTGTCCTTCTATGAGAAGCATCACGTAAGTACCCCTTTATATTTATCAACAAGTAGTATTGTCATTTTGCCTCTGTATTATTTACTATAATCTCTATCATTATTTATGTTATTTCATTTGTGCCTATTTCATTTGTGTTTTTTCATAGCTGTTACGTGTTTCTTGTAACTATTTTCGCATAAAATATGTGGTAGAATACTTGAATCATATGAACGTTACTACGCTGTCCCAACTACTTCAGAAAATGAATATCAATTCATATTATGACAAACAACTTTCAATCATCAGTGTTCAGTATATTCTTTCAATATTTTATATCGCACGAACATGTGAAATTAGTATCAACATCAATGTCTAATCATTCATTAAATGTGTTGTTAGTAGTGTACGTTTTACTTCATTGTTATATTCTCTTTCATAACAATGTATATTATTAGCTGAGTCAATAAAATATTAGATCATATCTTCCGTAAGTTGCTTAATATTTTGTTGTCTATAAAACACACTGCAAAGCCAATGCTTTGTCTATGGAACCATTAAATTCGATGATTCCGGAAGGATCGGAACGTTCTTTCCCATGAACCCAATAATAATCGTCGATCGGGGACGTGCGCGCGCGGATGGAGCGTATTGTTCTCCTAATTTGCTATACATACAGTAGTTCTCCCATTTATCGACTACCGACATACCGACCGCCGACTTACCGACTGTAGTTAAACCCGCCATGTGCAGACAGCAGTGAAATCTCTGGCCGCCATATTGCTAACGGTCTCGCGTTCGGGGACTCGGGGTGTGGACTCCCCAACAAATGGCCGACAATGATCCTCCAATCGTGCATTGTTGCTACTATTAGCGGAATGCAATTTTTATACAGTTCTACCTTCAGTTGTGTTATATCTTCAGATTTACGCACACTTATTTTTATTTCTATTATTTCATTCAACTTTGAATGGTGCAGCAATGAGACAGAACCATAGCACGGTAGCTAATCCAGACATGGTCCAAACCACACCAGTTGCATAATTGCCAGCCTCAATGACAACGAAGATAAAATAGATGAAATAGCAACGCGAAATTATTCTAGAAAAATTCGATGTAAATTCAGTCATGAGTGGGAGGATGAATGTAGAATGGATCGTACTGGTGACTGTGCTTTTAGTCTGACTGGAGGCGTCTAACGCGACTAGACCGTCGCATAGTAGAGTTTCTTAGAGATGTTGCGTTAGGATGTTCAAATAGGTTTGTATATTTGTTTTCAGCTTGTTACTGGGGTACGGGTGAAACAAGAGCCACGTGACACGGATGACAAAAGTCAGGACAGTACTTTGCCATTGGCAAATATTAATGTAAAGAGTACCACATCGACTGAAACGACTGTTCAAGGGACACAACTGGTTGACGTTGTAAATAATAAAGAGAATGAGCTTGTATCATCTACGAACCGTGCCGGTAAAGGCAAATCGGATACGGAGGAAGTGAATACGAAAAAGCGTAAACATTTAACATTTAAGAACTTGATAAAGTCGGAAACGTTGTCTGAGCAAGTGTGGCAACAATATAAAAGGGCCTGCCGTAGTAGCTTTGAACGTAAACCTCCGGTACCACTAAGCAACAAATCAGAAATTACGGACATAGAATGCGACGTATGTTATTTAAAATTTGGAACAAAGAGATCACTTAAGAGTCACAGAGAATATTACCATGAGATAGTCGATCGTATCTGTGATAAATGCCAAACGGTATTTCGATCGATTGACGGGTTAAAAGCTCATAAATTGCTAAATAAATGCAAGGTACGATCACAAACGAAGTATCACAAACAAAATATGTGTTGTTTCTGTAATCGGAAGTTCTCGACCAAACCATATTTACAGGGTCACGTGTTCCACACTCATATTGAATTGTTACAGAATATTACAAGTAATGCCAGTGAAACTGATGAAAACAATGAAACGGATACGACCAAGGAGACCGATAAAATCAGTGAATCGCCATTGACAGAACGCACTAACGGTCACGTAGAACATCCTTTTGTACAGAAGAAAGAAAATAGTCCAGCCGATAGTCCTACCAAAAGAATGAGACAAACAACTATGATAGAGTTCCTTTCAGGATTCACAAGAAAAGCTCACGTTTCTCCGAAAAAGGTTGACCCTACAAGAGAAACCCCGAAAAAAGTCAGTGCTAAACAATCAGGAAGAATAACGGAGAAAGTAGGGGAGACACCGAAAAAAGCCACACCTAAGCAAAATGGAAAAATAACAGAGAAATTCGATTTCTCGGCAGAAACTCCGAAAAAGGTTAGGACTATTAGTGAAAGTTCTGGGTTGAGTAGCAAAACTGGCAAGGAGAAAAAACCATTTGTCGAGATACACATGAGTTCTGATGAGATGGTGGCCTTATTGCATACAAAAATTAAAATCCAACCAGAAGATGAATGTATCAATTCTACGCCACAGAATGGATCTTACAACCTTAGACGCGTGACAAGAAATAGTCTTGATCGACCGCCGAGTGACGTGAATACATGGCTTCGTGTTAATAGAAGCCGTAATTATAAAGGGCAGTTCCTTTCCCTGCCTAATGAGACACCGAAGGCTCGGTCGAAGGAGCAGCTACTGAGGGCCAAGTTCAAATGTAAAGACTGCAAAGTTAATCTAGTTAAATGCGACATGGTTGTCAAAACAGAAATTGTCGATTATGTCCCGTCGACTCCGGTAAACGTAGATGATATCGAGGCGGTTTGGAGGAAGAAGGTTAACTTAAAGAGAGTCCACGTACCATTGGTCAGACTGAGGAAGCTGATAAAAGTAGAAGTTAACGATACGTTTCAATCATCAAATCGAGAGAACAATCCAGAGAAGCCCAATGCATCTCGGCCTAATGTCAAAGCTAAATTGCGGAAGATATTTCGGTGTAAAGTCTGCTGGAAGTACTTCTCCTCGAAGGAGAAGTTATACGAGCATCTGAAAGTCACTCATGTGTTCTACATATCGAGCGTGTGCAGCGCTTGGTACAAATCCCGAGCCAGATTGCTGAGACACTATTTGCACCAGCACTGCGTTATGAAACGCATGGAGTGCTGCGTGTGCTTCGAGAAATTCGTGTCGCCTGTGTTGTTGAAGCGGCACATGGGTCTGCACTGCGTCAAGGTGTTGCAATCGAAGAGCGATAAGGTGTTCAACAAAGAGGCGGTCAAGTGTAATGTGAACTCTAGGACGAACTCGTGCGGGGCGTGCGGTAAGCAATTTTGGTTGGGGGCTTGCTTGAGCGAACATCAACAAGTGTGTCATAAAATGAAGGCACAATTGCAGAAATCACAGAAAGCGCAGTGTCCCGTGAAAACGTCCCCAACGAAAAAAATGCATGAGTCACCGTTGGATGTTGCAAGCGGTACAGTGACCAAGCAGCATCCCATCAAGTTATCCCCTGTCAAAAATAATCCTCGTCGAACTGAATCACCGTCAGTAGTACAACCGAAAAGATTGCTGAAAGGCGTCGCGCTCGCGAAGGGGTACAACATCGACATTATCAGCACGAGCAAAGAGAAGTTCTCCTGCACCACTTGCAGCGCGCAGTTCCTGTCTTTCCAGAATTTATGCTTGCACGAACGAACTTTCACTCAAGCCGCTAAGTACGTCTGCGCGTGCTGTAATACCGCCTTCACCACACACAAATTATTGCAGAACCACGTCACAGCCACCCACATGCTCGATACTCTAAAGAAGTACAAGTACTTTTGTACGTTCTGCACACAGGGCTTCCTAAAGAAGATCAATCTTCAGACCCACACGGGTCACTTCCACAGTGGCCAAACGCCCATAATTCCCAAACCGTGGTTGGATACTACTTCTGACTGGGAGATCAACACGATGTGCAGCGTTTGCAATCTGAAATTCGAGTCCAGCGAACGGTTCATCGAGCACAACATGTACTATTACAAGGGACAGATGTTTACCTGCACGTTCTGCAGCCAAACCTTCCATGGAATGTACATGCTGAACCATCACAACAAGTTGGTGCACTACACGGACGACATGACGAAACAGTACCCGTACATGTGCAACATCTGCAACGAGGGTTTCACCCAGGACTCCCAGTATCACGCGCATAAATTGCACGTTCATTCGGCAGCGCCCGAAACCAGCACAAAGTCCCTGCAAGATCACACCTACGCCATCACGGTTGGGGTCGGAGGATTGACGAATGGACCGACGATGAAATACAACTGTGAGGTTTGCTACATGAACTTCATGGTCGAAGAGGACCTACGGCAGCACCAGTTGGAGTACTCCAATAATGGTGACTACCTATGCAGCTACTGCGCCAGAAGATGTCCTACGGACACCATCCTTAGCAAGCACGAGAGTTTGTCGCACACCTGTGGCAATTTCACCGACTGCTACAAGTGTCGCTACTGCGAGGAGGTGCTTTCCACGTGTACAGCGTTGAAATGCCACGAAATACACTTCCACCAAAAGATCTCTAATCCCCAGATGAGCAGCGATAATCAGCCAATCGTGAATCAGAGTGCAAAATCACCAGGAAACGTTGGGGACCCATTCGTCTGCGTGATTTGCAACATGAAGTTCGTAACCTTGGAGAAATTGAACCAGCATATCTTAGAATATTCGAACGTCGGTATGTACTGTTGTCACATCTGCAGCCGGAGGTTCTCGGAGCTGTATCGCCTAGAAGTCCATAAACTAAAGCACTCGAACTTGAACTTCATATTGTCTAAGCATCACTGCCCCATATGTCGTGAGGGATTCGCAAATCCAATCAACGTTCAGATGCATGTGATGCACTTCCACAATAGCGCATCGACCGATCAGTTGGTAGCAAAGAACGCGGAGACCTTGCAGGCAGTCGACCTAAACGTCGAGACGGCCTCAAACAGTCCATCTAAGACGAAGTCGACAACGTGTCCTGACTGTTTGGTGTCGTACGATTCCGAGAGTGCTTTGAAAAGGCACCAAGCACGCTTCGGGAACAAAGGACAACACGCCTGCGAGCACTGCGGCAGGAGGTTTCAATCCGTGAAGCTGCTGAAGGAACATTTGAGGAGGCACGCTGCAGGCATTGAACGCCTGAGGTACGCGTGTTCGGAATGCGACGATAGATTTGGTAATCCGGTTGCCAGATATCAGCATATTGTTCATCTTCATGGGAAGAGTAAGTGGAAAGGCGATGTACCTAATGCCATAGCGGCTCGCCAGGTTGATGAAGTTGCTGCTAAAAAATTAAAGGATGCAGATTCCGGTGTATCATTGCTTCGATCAGACACCTCAACGTATTACACCGGTGAACCTATTGCTACAGCCAGCACCGTGGACGGATTAAGCGATCCTCAGGGAAGATCCTCATCATCAACTGATCAGCAGATTTACGCTGGTGAACCTCGAGCAAACTCCACACTATCAAAAATTGAACCTATGGCTACTGCCAGTCACGTGCACGGATTAAGCGATCCTCAGGGAAGATTCTCACCATCAACTGATCAGCAGGCGGATATGACTACAGCGGCAGCTAAGCAAGATCCACTTGAAAATGTAAAGAGGATGACTACGTGCTACGACTGCCCCTTCTGCGACTTCAGGATCCAAACGCCAGAACAATTGACGTCACATTTGAATCTGGAACATGATGGGAACATAATCCAGGGGACCATATGCGACAAGTCGCAGTCTTTGACTGGAGGCGTCATCAGCTGCATGATCTGCGGAGTCACCTTCACCACGGAAGACGATCTTAAGATACACCTCAAGGCCGCGCACGTGAAGATTTGCCCTGCCAACATGGAAGACGCTGCCGATTCTGCGGAGAACAACACAGATGCCCTGCAAATCGTTTGGGAGAAGAAGCCGAACGCTGTCGAGCTGATTGGGGACCAGGGCGACTCGGAAGTCCATGTTCTGTGCTCGAGTTACCGCGCTCCGATCATTAACTATGACAAAACTGTTGCGGATACGGAATCAGTGGATTTAAGTGTTGATGATACCTTTCTCAGGATCAAAGACTTTGCCAAATTGGTGTAAATTTGGTTGCACGCAACTGTTGTTTCTCTTCGAAAGCAAGTGATGATCGAAGACCTGGTCTGCGTTAATAGTTCCTGACAAGTGACAATTAGGTATGAACATAAACCAGGATCCCCTAAGTAACGCAAACTTCTTTCGGGTCTACCAGCGTCATCTTTCTATCGAAACGAATAATTTACACATTGAGGAGACAATTGGTTGCAGTTTGTATGTGGCAATTGATACTCTAGTGTCGCGTTTAAGCCAGTAAAGTGCGGATTGAATTTGTCTATTCTCTTTCGATTGAATCGGGATCGGCGCTTCTATCTTCTACGACATTTTATTGAAATACTGTGAGAAACATTCTTTTTTAAACATCAGTTTAAGAAAACAGGAAGTTGCGGATCGTCGGCATTATACTAAGGGCGATGTCGTGCAAGATAGTGTACCTGTCTACCATTTTAGTCTAACTTACGTATTGTTCTATTTGGTATTTAAAATATGTATAAACCTTCCGCTGTATCTTCTAGATCATCGTTTCCTAACCTCTTTTGGCACGCAGTACCCATTTCAAAATGTTCTTTCGTTCAGCACCCATTTTAAGCAAACTATTTGCAAAATTTTTAAATATTGTCGAGCGTTCAATTTTCGAATCTCTTCAATAACTGCGTGGAAGAACTATGATCTAGGTAGAACTCGATTGTTGTACTCGCGAAAGTATTTTATGTACTCGATATAAAATATATTCGAAACACCATTGGTAATTTTTTACGTATTGCTATCAATCAAGTTGTTTCAGTTTTAGTATTGATAGTGCGTGATATGTTAGTATGATATGAAATCAAATTCAACTTATCAGTGACTCAATGAATGGAAGTATCGTGATAAGCACTAAGCTATCTACAATATTGTAAGGAATGCGTGGTGATTTACAAATTCTAGATTCGAATCGCCCTCGTTGGGACTCTTCGTCTTAGAATTATTTCGTACATCTGGGTTGTAAACCGTCGTAAATAAATTACCATTTATTTTTCACCGAATATCACGTATTCTTTAGTATCTGTATGCAGAGAAGATGCATTTGTAGTTTAAGCAATCGTGTAGGAGCATTTGATTTAACTAAATCTTGTTGAATTATGGAATTCCCGATATTCATACACTTCTCATATGCCTTCTTGTTCCAACGTTCCAATGCATTCTAATAAAGCGTATTGTCGCTTTGCCACATGGTTCTATTGCATTAAATATGATCCACTGTTGTTCCTGAAGCGAAGCGAGGCGAGGCAGATATGACGTTTCAGGGTAAGTAAAGTGAATTTTAGGGATTGTAGGTTTGGCATTTTAGTTGTATTTGGGCTTTGTTCGAATATACTCCTCGCGTTGGTTTCAGCATGCATGTTTATTGGGATTTCTACTCCTCAGCAACGCGGTAACCTCACATTCTTCACATCTGGCAACGCTGCCTAAGCTGGCGTCATCTACCAAGTTTTAGTTCAATCTTTGACCGTCGAATTAGGGTAGATGGCGCTTAAACATTCTAAAATATCAAAATGGCGATTTTTATAAAATTTCAATTTTGTGAGGGAACTGTGATTCGATGGGAGGTTAAATTAAATGCGATTAATTTGAAAATCAATTATCAATGGAATATTTCTTAAAAAATTTGCAAATAAATTCACTTGTACAGAAATTTTGATTTCGAACCTCACTGAAAATCTCCTTTGCGTCCAATGCTTCCGATCAAGAATATCCGGTACTATGACTGTTTATCAAGAGCGTAATGTTTAATAAACTTTCAGTTCGGAAACAATGTCGCTGATTGTTTCAAATATTTATCAGGAATTTTGCGATCGTATTTAAGCCTTATTGTCGAGAGCGGAATAGCGAAGATTAGGCAATGGACGGCCGTTGGACAAATTGATCGAATCAATGATGTTTATAATGCGCAATTTGATGCTCGCCCGCGCCCTGGATTTATTTACTCGGCTAACTATCGATTAATGATATTGAACGGTAAATTGCGTCGGAATAGCATGCGGTTCCGAGCAATGAATGTCTCGCGCTAAATGTTCAATGAATTGATATTTCAATTTCCTTGCCAATCGAGAGGGGGCGGGGGGGGGGGACACAATGCATAACTGTCGATGGCACGGGCGAAATTTGTCGCGATCAAGTTTGTACGAAAAGAGAACCGGAGAGGACGAGAAGGGGGAATTGCGCGCGGACCGCCTGTTATAAAGAATAATTAGAGCGGTTATAAAATACAGCTGCCGCGTGGTCGGCAGCGTCGCATTAATTAACCAACCGAGGCGCGACGCCCGTGTCTTCATCATTACCATCGGGGCCGCTCGAACGCGAATGTCCGGCCCAGTCAAATTAGATTTTGGTTATTAATTCGAACAATTTCCTTGCCAAAAATTTAGCGAACTGCTCCCGGCGATTTAACCGAAAAGACAGAGGAGCGTGTCGCAATGCAATCTTCTCGACGGTATCCTTCGTTCTTGAATAAATTACTTTTTTCCCGCGTGTCCCTAGTCCGCGTTTAACCCGGCGGTTGTTCGTTTGTTTGCAACGAGTTGCGCGCGACTGCCGCGTTAATTAAAATATATGACACGACGGCGAAATTATGTCCGTCTATGTACACGAGACTCGAAACAACCGTGTGTACCCGGGGCGTCATTGTATGGGGGCACTTTGATTCGGAAAGCTTTGTGCGAGCCAGGCTAATTAGAAGATTGAAGCTGCGTTTTATGTTAAAATACCACCGAGAAAATAACAACGCGTTACATTTGTTGGATTACGTTCTTCCGTCCCTTTTTGCCCCGCCCCCACGTCTCTGCACACGGTGATGAACCCAATTGTACTCTTTATCGCGACACGGAATTCGTAACTAAATTTAATTTCCAGAATAAAACGTTTGATCCTGACTGTCGAACGCAGTGCACTAAATTATTGTGAGCCCGGTGCAAAAACAATTGCGATATTTAAAGGCTGGGGACAATAAACGAGTGAGAGCGTGGTAACCGAGGACTGTGGGACTAGTGGGGTGGACTCCTATTGGCTGATCAGTGAGTGACGTCACATAGGCGGGTCTAAGGAGGAGTCCCATTGGGTGCGCTAACTCATGGTAGGGGTAGACACGTACTGAAAGATTGGAGCTAGGTTCGAATCATCATAATTTCGGTAGAAGTGGTTGACTTGTCGTTTGAACAACATTTTTTCCGGAGTTATCACTATTTCAGTTTAGCTGCATCATTGAAGTTTGTTGAGGTGACGGAGCGTACGTCAAAAGGGATTTATAATAAACGATTTGAATGGATACAGCCACCACGAAGCCATCAAAAGCATGGACCTTATAAAGGCAGCTAGGTAGCTATCACGAAGCCATCAGAAGCATCAACTTTATAAGGGCCAAGTCGTCAAACCTGCATCGAGCAGTTGAAACGCTGAACTGGCTAGGGCCTACGTTCGAGATGTCGAATTTTCGGAGTGAGATGGCTGTTTTAAAGGGCTCGTGCGTCAAGTTTGAAGCAATTCGGTCGGGATCCAATCTTGGAATTTATTATACAGGTTGCAGTGTTGTGCCTGGGAGCCGGTGCATGGCGCATGGTGCTCGGTGCACCGTGGAGCGGAAATTCGCTGGGAATCTGGGTACGTGTGGGTGTGGAACGTCGGGGAAAGAGACAGTGCCGTGCGTTCAGCGTGTTTGACGGTCGTATTACGTTCCGATTGGAGCGCGGTAAGTTAACGAGAATTGAATTTCAACGGAGGAGGTCTGGAGTACGGTCTGCGGCGCCCCCGTTCCATGAATTACAAATCCGAAGCGAGCCTTTGAACACGTCTCCGCCGTGTGTCCGTGCCACGAAATGATGCGATATCAATATTGCGGTCTCTATATACGTATAAGCGCGCGTACACATCCGCACACACACACGTAGATGAGATATATATATACGTATAGCTGTACAACATTCGACAAAGCATTCTAGCGCCGCTGACATTATTACGATAACATATACGTGGCCCCGATAACGTGACACGCGACACAGTATAATATTACCGGCGCCCTGTGACGTGCTTCTGTTATCCTGCCGTCCTCCATCCACGCTATTTTCATCTCGGACCAAATGAAATTGGTAGACCGTATTTCCCCGTTCGGCATGTAACTCGTGAAATCAAGAGTTTCCCGCACTCGCTTACCGCTCCGCCAATGTGTACAAGCACACGCTTACCTACCCTACGCTCCTTCTCGTAACATTCTTTGACAAGTTTGTAATATCGCGGTCGAATCGCGAGAACCTGCCACAAGCTCATACACCGACAGATTTTTCTTCACCGGGCTTTCCGCGCCACGGATTTGTCTAGATTCGTTCGCCGGGCTGCAATATTGCTCGGAGTTTATTGCTAACTTGC
Source organism: Lasioglossum malachurum (assembly GCA_028455605.1). Lineage (NCBI taxonomy): Eukaryota > Metazoa > Arthropoda > Insecta > Hymenoptera > Halictidae > Lasioglossum > Lasioglossum malachurum. The sequence goes on from CM052316.1 coordinate 25,327,893, forward strand.
TTTAACCCTCGCACTTTGTCCCATTGGCACTGCGAGTTCAAAGTTCCTGGGTCACCTTGTTCAATTTCGCAGTGCTCACCGAATAAGGTTAGAAAACATCTAGGATAACTCCGGAGGCCTTTTATTAACTCGTCAAGGTCTCAGGTTTATGTGAAAAATTGACGCAAAATATTTAAAAAATAAATTGGCAAACGCAGGACTCAAAGTGCATCTCTCGAGAAGCATGAAAGTTACGAGCTACTTTGCCTGAACATCGCGCGTATGCTTTCGACAGCGTGACTTGCAGTTAGAGAAACGATATCACTGTATTCTCCTGTCTGACACGCGATACACAGACTTCGAGAACTCGCGAGAGACTCGTTCGTTACTCGAACTCGGGAGAAGCGAACCCGTGCGAAACTTTCCACGTGTCGCGGCGAAAGTAAATTCTACGGCGAGTTGCTATTCGCTGGGATCCTACTAATTCGAAGACGAAAGCCGATCTTGATCTTCTTTGACTTTGCCCCGGCTGTTTCCGTAGCTTTAGCTCCTCGACTCTGTGCGCGCTTGTGTCTGAGGAAATTAGTGTTTTCTTTGTGCTTCTCGCCTTTCTCTGTAACGAGCTGCATCCGAGCCGGTGGAATAAGACAAATTAAGTTTCTTTCGAACTTCTAACGATTTTTGGGAATTTTGACTGTGCTCCGGAGATTATTCAAAATGAAGATATATTTCAGTGCAGTTTCTTTTGTAAATCATACATTCGAATTAAAAGAAAAAGCAGCGATTCAAATTAAGAACAAATTAAGAAAAACCGTTCGTGTAAATTGATTGAAATCTACGAAGTTGACGGCAGAGCATAAAACGATAGTTAGCAGTCGGCAAGAAATCGCGAAAATTGTCCAGTTACCGCCGCGATTATTTCGATAAATTCTTCGTGCTGGTGGAAAACGAAAAAAAAAATTATTACCGCGTTCTGATTGCGCCGCGAACGTAAAAACGGGCGCAATAATGTACGCGGAGCCGGGCGGAGCGGAATCCTAGGCGATGCGTTAAAAATGAAACTCGCACGGCCGGCCTTAAAATACGTTTTCCATGCATGCTCTTACATTCATTTCACTTGCAAATTTTACGATTGATCTTCCGCGAGCGTGGTGCTGGCTTTCCATGCTTCTCTCTCTCGCTCCTTCTCTTTGTCTATCTCCGTCTCTCTTTTGTATAGGCGTGCAACTCCCTCGCCGACCGTTGAAATTGGGTTTGCACGTTATGACGGTTGTATGGCCGCGTTTGCAAAGTCCAAACGGTGCATCGGATTAGGGAAAATCAACTGGCGCTGGGCGTAGACTCTGATGAGAAATGTTAATTGGATCGATGCTGGTATCGTATTACCGGCGATTACAATAGGACAGCGACTGCCCATCAGCGTATTTGCGGTGCTCGCTCGAGTTAGGCGCTAACGAGTCGCGGGTCATAACCGTTGGCTATCCCTCCGTCAACAGTTGCAAAGAATCTTCTGTCCTCCTCAAACTTCCGTTTGCAGAACTAGCTGAAATGCCACTTTCAAGATTGTTTACTGTGCACGGTTGAAACAGTGGATTTTTCTTTAACATTCTGATTTTGTTTAGGAATTTTTTACTGGAAAACTATGAAACAGCGTGATTTTTTTCAAGTAAAAAGAATCGAAGCTTACTTGGAAAGCGGAACTGCAAGATGTCACCTCTCGGTAAAACAAATGCGTGTTTACAGACGCCACGGACCTAAGGTCTGTGCATAACCCTGGGGGGTGAGGTGAAAGACGGAAAGGATATCAACTTGTCGGCCATCTTGTGAGGCCCACAATGTGGTGCGCTCTATAGGCGTCTTTAAATACTAGTGTAGCGTCTGTAGCATGTGGTCTGTACAATACTCGCGATCGCGGTACGCCAGAACCGTTTTGTGCCCGGTACACGTGCGGTAAAATTGATGAATCGTCGTGGCTTTGTGTTTTCTGCGCGTTGATACACATTAATTTGTAAAAGTGCCAGTGTGTATTGTGAAAGGTTCTGTTCCATGCTAAAAATGTATTACAGACGCTACACTAGTATTTCAAGTCGCCTATAGAGCGCACCACAGTGTGGGCTTCACAAGATGGCCGCAGTCAACCATCCCCCCCCCGCTCGCGGGACACCACCTCTCACACATAAATCTACTTTACGCTCAGTCCTTAGGTCTGTGGAGCTGGTACGTTCATTCCCCCATCTGTCTGGAAACTTAGGTATCTTCAGCATGTTTTTAGCCTAAATTCTTCAAGTATCGGTAACATCGGATGCGATACCGAAGTGGTATTGGAGAGATGGACAGAAAAGTTCATAAGATGTGCACGGAGGAGTGTGTCCAAGAATAGACATCCGGAGGAAAAAGCAGAGACGACGATAAGGTCATCTGTTCACGGTAAGACGGGTCTTAAGGACTTAATTTCAATCCCTGCTCGTGAATTTATTGTTCGAGCTGGCAAGTGTCCGAGAGAACGATCCGCTGGAAGAGACGTTCGCCCTGAAACATCTTAATTACTTTTCTCCGCCCTCGTGCCTCTCTGTCTTCGTGCTTGGACTGCGGGAGAGAGACGGTCGATTAGTTTTCCTATATTTTTCAAATGTTTATGGCGGTTCAGACATAGCTGCGTTGTTTACTTCATGGTTTCACGTATCGTTTCCTATGGGACTGGTGCAGAAAAATGTTTAAAAACGAAAGAAATTCTTTTTTGTTTTATATTAGATGAATTAGTGTACAAAAATTTATTCAGCAATTGATCAACGATCCACTTTCTCTATACATGTTCCGACACTGGTGTAAGAACATTTCTGAGAATGTTCTATGGAAAATTCGTAAGTCTCGATGCAAGAACATCGCCTAGCAGGTTATCCACGACGTCGTTCGCGACTTCACCCCCGATCTTCATCCTCGGAATCATCGGAACACGATCAATATCCCATTCGACTCGGTTCGACCGTCTCCGATCGATCTCCTTATTTATTTTGCTCACGTCTCGTCGTCAACTAAAGACCAAATCTTGTTCTTTATTAAGCAGCGGGCTTTTACGGGCTCGTATAACTTCCAGCAGCCCTCGAGCTAACACCGGCCACGATTCCACGGAAACGATTCGGTCTTCTTTCTGTCGCCTTGTCGAATATCAAGGGAAAAAAGAAAAAGGAAAACGGAGGATCTCTCCCAACCACCCACGGTGGATTAAGGGAACTGTTCAGAATTCATCGGCGTTTTATACAAAAGATAAACGTGCTCGTGCTGCGTGGAATCCCGTCGCATTTCGCCGAGACGTCACGTGCTACGTCCCCTTTAATCAAAGAGGATCACCGGCCCGGATATCTCGCAGACGTTCGCCCTTACGGGGCGGGCCTGTTGTTAATTTAACGAGCTGCCTTATTTTTAATTAAATCATCGGGTCTCGGCTTTGTTGTACCCTCTCTCTCCATTTCTCTCACTCTTTGTTTCGTTTTCTCCCTCTTCATTGCGCGCTCTCCTGCTTTCTCTTAGACAGTGGCAGCAGGGGTTGGAAAACGACCGTTTCTGCCATGGCAATTTTACTGCTAATTCGTTTTAAGCCGTACAAAAATTTTTTTAAACCTTTAAAAACTACCCCAAACTCTTGGTCCACCAAGTTACGGGTCGGAAACGACCCAGTAAAGATACTCCTTCGCGCTGGACGTCCGAACAGACTGAAAATTTCCGTCGCCGTACTCAAAGGCCACCCCAGAAACACAGTGCGCCCTAATGGGGGGACACAGTTAATTCAACAAGCTGTCTTATTTTTTAATTAAATCATCTCCGCTTCGTTGCACTGTCTGTTCCTCTTTCCCTCGAGGACAGGAGGGTTCCGGAAAAGGACGCTTCCCCCTATGACGATTCTACTGCTCCCCCATTTTCCCCAGCCTCTGTTTGGTCGCGCGGTCTCGGTCCCGTCCTTATCTCGTCTCATTCATCTTGTCGTCCGCGTCTTTTTATCGGACGGCACTCATACCAACTCGTACTCTCCTAAGCTACAACCCCGCCACCATCCTAGGCAGCATCTTCGAGTGGGAAGCAGACCCTAGGGACATTAATAATCTCACACCGAGCTGTGGCTGAAAGGGTTGGGAAAGTGTCGGGGTCGGGGGGTTGGTGCGGCCCGGAGCGGAAATGAGTATGTTTACGGGGGAAAGAAAATGCTTGAGAAAAGGAGAAACAAGGCTTTAACGCGCAGCCCACTCCTCCGCAGGAAATATTCTTCCGCCGCAGGATTCCGTCGCCGCAACATGCGCCAGGATCACCACGGGAATTCCTCTTATCGATTCATCCTGCTCCCTTATCTCGATTCCGGGGACTGCTTTATCGATCCTTTAATGGCTCTTCTTTATTGCTTTTTAATTCCAGTCGACGACGTACCGTCTATTTATCCGGAGCTGTTTATCTCTCTCCTTTACCTTCCTCATTTTGTGTTCAATTTGTATTTTTATATTTGATGGGTATGCTCTTCAATTTCACCCCTTGTATTTGTTACACATAATTTGTTCGGACTCTTCGCGTATTGTAACGTCGTTTAAAATATTTTATTCGGTCTTTTATATTCTATGGCTTCTGGCTACCGAGTTTTTAGAGACAAAGGTGACCAACCCAAACAACAACACCGTAGTAAGTCGAATGATTACTGCACGCATCGTGTTCATCTCCACTCAAAGAAGAATATTCAAACACTGCGGCTTTATCAAACGAGAAGTAGCGCAGAACACTTTTGTAAGTTAATAACGTTCTGGCAAAAAGCAGCGGATCAGCTTAATTAGAGCTGGAAACCCGTCCACCCTCGAATTTTCCGAATAACTCGGCTCGAACGGCTCCGTGGCTGGAACTCGTCGAAATAATCAAGCCGCCATAAATTCAAAGATAAACCAGGCACCGGGTTGATAGAGTTAACGTAACCGCGAGCGTGTCTTTTAAATTGGCTTCTGATGTCGGCTGAGTTATAGCGTCGCGTGCGAGAGAAACCGCGGCGGAATCCTAATAATTTCCTGGGCGAATATCGTAGTTCCCCGAGGAAGATAAATATTGAACGACAGCTGATCCGAAAACTCGCGGACGGTAATTGCACGCAAATAGCCACCGGTGGACTGTCGACGACGCGGAAAATAAATCGTCGACGGTCCCGACGGCGACGTCGACGACGGAACTTCGTCCTCGCGTGACGCCGTAATTTTGCGGCGGCTTTTGAAAATGCGAAACCCGTTTTAATCTTCGATATATCATAATTGCTTGGCCCAGAAAATTTGTAATTGTAAAATATAAAACCGATTATTTGACCGTGGCAGGTTTAATGTTAATTGATTGGTCGTATTGTAAAATATTTTCCACGAAAATCAGCAGCGTGGTGATCCGATTACTTTTTTCACGGGTTCCAGAGTTGTAAAGGGTCGACGAGGCGTGTGACGCTTTTCGAGGTGAATCCGTGCATTTCGAAAATGACTTTGAATCTGGACGGCAATTTTACACCACTGTTCGACGTTTTGTGCTCCCGGCTCGATCACGGATCGAGAGAAAGAGGGAGCAAAGTATCCGAAAGTATCGCGCGATTTCACAGCCCGCGGGAGAGGAATAGATTCACGGGGCGCGGGCGCTCCGAGCGAATCTAATCGCCCTTTGACCGAAACAAACGGGATCACTTTGAACGATTACCTGCGACGCAAATCGCATCTGTTAATATTTGCGAGTGGTAATGCTCCGCAGATCGAAACCGGGAAGAACGTTTATTGCGATCCGCGATACGGTTTCGAGCTCGATCACTGCGAAATTGATTTTTTCCGATTGGTGCTGCGAAAGTTTGAACATCCGTTGGACACGGTATTGCAGCAGTGATTCTTTGTGTGACCAAGTCCCAATTAAGCAGCCTGTATTTCTCGTATTACAGTGAAGTCTTGATCCCAGAAAAAGCCTCGGGTCCGTACTGTTTCTTAAATCGTGTAGTTCTACTACTTTTTTGTGACGTAGTTGAGGAGACATTCGTTTTTCTTAGACAAGGCTCTACTGTATTCAGCCGCAACATTGATAGCCTAAAACGATTATCAGAAAAATTATCATCAATACAAAAATGTCCGTCTTACATAGAAATTCGCAAAAATAATCCTGCATGTAACTTGTGACACTAACACAGTGATTTTAATGCATCTAGCTCCAACAAAAAGCGAAAGAAAATCCGCGGTTTTTCCAGATATCGAGAGCTTTTTCCAGGATTTCTGGACCACCATGTCGGCGTCACGAATCCGCTGAATCCACCTTGGTAACCTAATTTCGCAATGGTTTTTGTTGCTCCCTTTAATTTGCTTTATCCCCCAAGCGCGTATCGACGCATCGTTGATTCGACGGCCACGGCGCGGCACCACGGCCGAAGCATATTTATTTTCAATTTCCCGGGGACTCGGCGAGGATTTAATTTTTCGACTTTAATTTTCGGCTTTTACGCGGACAGCGGACCCTCGTGATTGCGGGGCTCGATCTATCTTCGGAAATTTCGAAACCGAGTTAAACCGCGGCGCTGCGATTAAAAAGTTTAACGATTGTCTGCCGCGCGCACAGGTCTCCCTGATTCGAACGTGAATTTGATTAACTGCTGAACGAGCATTTCAGCGCATTCTCTGTCAGCTTATGTCAATTTTTCTACCGGAGATAATTTTCTGTTCGCGCATCCTTTTTAATGAGATACATTCTTTAAATAGGTTCAATGGTTTTTGTTTCTTTTCTGAATATTTTTAGTTAGTTGAAAATTTATACACAGCGTTTCTAAAATAATTTTTAAAGTCTCTAAATGCTTCCACTGGTTTACGTTTGCTAGAAATGCATATCTAAAATCCGCAGTCTTGTAATTGCAGTTATATGTGCTCGTTCGTTGTGATAGTACATTTGCCCTGGAGATCGAATATTAATAACTGGACTGCGAATCCTCGTGCAGATATAAATTCTGGCGCAGCGATTCAAGCAAAGTGGAATCAAAGAGAAACTTTCATACTTTCCTAAAAGTTTCATCAGGCTCTAAGTGAAAATTCATTAGAATTTTATGGAATTTTTGAATATGAAGTTAAGAATCTCGAGAACAAATGCACTTCCATCTCTAGAAAGTAATAGAGCGACATTCCAAAATTTTAATCATGGCGAATTGTACAGTCGACAATGTTTCGGCCGTCTGGCCCAAGATGATAAAGCAAGGGTTTACTAGCAAAATTGACATGAATTGGCTTGAATAAATTAGACACGTTAATTGCATCGCGTGGAAGACTGTCCTCCAGCAGTCAGCGTCGACCGTAAATTCCGCGATGATCGCTGCCGACGACAAACGTATTAATATCCCGATAACTCATCGATACCGATCGATGACGATTAACTCGGCAAAGTGACGGTAGGTTTTCGACCGATTACGGATAATTAACGGCGCTGTAAATTTCGTCGAACGAGGCCGACCGCTTAAAAGCTTCCGACACGTCCGCGAGTTAAAAAATATTGAATGTCCGCCGTTTGAAAAATATCGAACGATCGACACGTGAACTCGAAACGGTCATGAAAATCATTTTTTGTCTCAGCGTTTTGACGTGGTTTTAACATTTCTCCCCTCCATGACAAGCGCCGATCATCGAACGGCCGAGGTCATCGATATATTTCGATTAAAATGGAATATAAAGAAAAAAACGAAAGGGGAAAAACAATTAAAAATTTGTCAAAGCTCCGAGACCGTGTGCGAATCGATACGGGCGCGCCGCGCGCAAAAATCAAGCATTACGAGCTCGCAATATTGCCCGGATAATTCGCAAGCGAGCAAAGCGCGAACTCCAGCCGCCCGTTTGAATTCATTATTCCCGTAACACCGGCTATTTTTTCGATATTTAATCAAACGAACCCCGATAAAAAGAAAAAAATGGCACCAGCCGCCGATACACGCGTCCGGTTTAACCGTAAATAGCTGCCCCCCATAAGCATTTCCGTACTTATACCACCAGCGCATGAAATATGAAATATTATAAAAATATACTGTAAATCAAAAACGTTTTAAATCTCTGTTGCGTTTCCGCGCACGTAGCCGCTCGCGTCGAACTGTTCCAAAATAAATATTTCCACACTTACGCTTGTCGACCACACTTTTCACCGGTATTTTCGACGAAATATTTAATTTTTAACGACCTGGATGCGTCCGAACGACGCGATTGATTTATGCACGGAAGCAGAAATGTTTACGGAGGCAAAAACTCGGGGAAAATATTTTTTACTCATCTTTTCTTATATCGCTCTCTTTAGGCGCTCTCCTTCTTTCTGCATCTTGCACCCTGTCGGAGATCGTTGTACCCCGTTTCTCCTATTGTCAGGCCGTTTAGTCGACACTGCTATAGTAAATTACGAGGAAAAATGTATTGTCAAGCAGCGGCGTCTACCTATCCACCCTCCTCTTCATCCCCCGGCGCCGTTTTTCCGCGCTCGCAGCGCGTAAATCGTTAGCGAGCTCGTTAACTTCGCGCGATATTTATCGGCGGACATCGCGCCCCGATAATTGCGAACCCCTATTGTCTGCTTAGCAGCGCATTACGAACCGGCTACCGATTGCTCCTCTTCGGCTTCGTTCCTTTTCAACTGACTCGGGCTTCGTTCTTTGTCAGAGAGACAGAGGCCAGAGTAATCTGATTGCACATTAATGACGAGGATTAAAATGTTGTCGCTGATTCGATCGCTTCCCGTAATTATATTCGCCAGTTCGCACGCCGCGTTGATTTTAATATATTTTCAACAAAAATCTGTCTGCTTTTCGTTGTTACACCTTTCCGACCAGCCGTTGCTGAAATAAATGATCTTTAGCGATTTTTCTGCCACACTAATTATTTAATCATATTTATGTCCATTTATTTTTGGTACTCAAAGTCCCGTTCAACGTCAGAAACAGGAGTGTGAGAAGTTAGAACAATAATATTTATATATCTGGTTTATTAAAATCCTCTAAACCGGAAGTAAATGTTTATTTAACTCCTGCTCCTTGCACCTGTATATTTCACATCGCCGGTTTCAACCTGTCCCCGGTGTAATGTTGAATTTATCGCGGAAATCTAGCGGGATAATGCTGCTGCTGCTGCTGCGAAAGGCAAACTTTTCGCGATACTATAGATGATGAATGGAAAAGGAGTATTTATCGACGCGATATATTTCTCCCGCGAATTGTTTGCCCAGATAAATATTTCGATGCGCGCGGATCCTGCGGAGATCGTTTTTGTAAATTGGACGGTTCGTTATATTGCAAAATGTTAACAAGTAGACCCTTCGGCAAGATATTATAAGCTTGGAAAATTAGGACGTTCAAAATCGAAGGAAGTTTGCTTTTGTAATACTTTGTTTATACCAAGGGGAGTTATATGCGAACTTCTACCTCCGTAAATTATCCCTTACCTAACGTTATTATTCATTCCTAGCTGCACTATAAGTGAACATTTCTTAATACGATGAATAAGATTTACTACAAATTTATTGCCGTCACCAGGTGGAACGAATTCCAACACGAAGAACAGCGACTGTGCTCGGTGCATAATGTGTTCCCTGAACAAATTGTTCTCAGTCAGCAGAGATCAATTTCTGCGAATCGACATGGGCGTTTCGCAATTTTTATTAGAGCGACACGCAGACTGCCGGCATTGTTTGTGATATGAAAATCTCGGGGAAACGGGGGCGACGCGTGCCGGAGGCATAAATTCCGGCGTCGACGTGTATATTAGTCGGCGGAGCGTTTTCTCGCGGAACAAGTGCGAAATCGCTCGCGTGTTTGCTCGCGACACGCTGCGACCTGTACATCGCGTTTCATTACGTCGCATCGCATCGTCGAGGCCTGAATCGATAAATGATATTGTGGTCGGCGTTGGTTTCCAATCGGCGTCAATTCGGAGCCGGCCGCGACTATTTGGGGGTCGACAATAACGATATCAGTGCGGCCGCGGAATCCCGGAATCAATAATATTATCATAATTAATGGCGGCGAATTTGCGTCCGGCTACGGGACCACGGAAGGTTAATTGTGAGCTTCGCGACCGAGTCAGCCTGATAAATCTCTTCTGCGCCTAGAAATTGAACGGTTGTTGTCGCTTTGAATAGGGTTGTTATGCCATACGAGTGCGGTCTAATCAACAGAAGTAGGAGGAAGAACGGCCCCATCCGTGAGTGAGCTCCCGAGGGATCTCCTTGCGGAGGAATACCAATTGTAAACCAGAAATAAAAATTGTCGTGTTTATTGGATGAAGAAATTCCGAAACAGAAACTGTGTGTTTGGATTAAGAATGAAAAGGACATGCTGGAGGTGGGCCAAGGGGAAACAAAGAAACTACCCTTGAAGTACCCTTGGCCCACCCCGAGCTAGCCACCCAATTTTTTAGTAAAAATGTCTATTAGATCTCGAGATACAAAGCAACTTTCAAATACAGTGCGGGCACGAGAGAAAACTAGCGAGAAGGGAACGGGGAAAGAAGCCTGACCATTCAGATTGCCTTTGCGTTCCTCTTGTCCCGTTCCCCTCCCGCTAGTTTTCTCTCGTGCTCTGGGCAGTAACAGGTACGCATAATCAGTTGGAGTACATCGATTCTCACTAATACGCCCAGATTCACGAGTAACGTTGTGCGACAGAGAAATACATTGAGTGATCAGTCTATTAAGATACCTCGTCCGTGGTTCCATGTAGGCAGAGTTCGCTGTCGTTCAAGAGGGTTTCGCACAGAGTCGGTAATTCAGAACTGTGTGCAGAAAAATTGCACCGCGTCCGGTGTCTGCTCGGATCTTAAGTCTGTGTTCGTTCGGGGATGGTGGCGTCACCTAGCGTGGGGGACCTCACTCATCCCTAAAGTTCAAAGGTAAATAATCCGCCTCGTGGAACCACGGATTATCGAGCTTTCGGTTTTGTTCTCGTAAACCAAACTGGGTAATCATTTTAAATATGCCAGAGGCTATACGAATAGAACTTTAACCAAACGGTTCTATAAATTGTATGAATGCATTTACTGTATTACCCTCCAGGACATGCGATAGTTCATCAGGATATGAGAGGACTCATTATTGATTATAAAGTTGCATATAATTTTAGTAGTTTATTATAGATAGAAAGACAGTATTAATAAATAGATAGACAGAAAGTATTTTTGTATCCTCTTGTGCCGGAAACAATAAAAATGAAGTGAAAGAAATTGGTTCCCTGTATCATTCAACTACTTAATTATTGTAGAAACAAAATCCTGTTCTGTACAGTGTTTAGAAATAATAAAGAACACATCTTTAGATTTTTAAAATTGTATACATCGCGTGTGTATTTTGGGTACAGGTCCGCGAATGGTCATTTCGTCCTCGAAGGAGCTTTTCGAACGAGTCCAGAGGGGCGGCGTTTAAGAATCGTTGCAGAGATGTCAAAAGCAGGGGTCTTCTTGCAATACTGTTAAGGCCTACTTCAGCAGGTCCTATTTCACCCCATTCTAAGTGACAACGCCTCGCCGTAGCGATGGGGTTCAGCGGTAATAGAACTCCCATTACGGGGGCAGTCCAGTAGGCACTTCTTCCCACTCGGTGTACAAACATTGAAATAATACCGTCGGCTGGGATTTGACGTTATCGCGTTATCGGCGGTGATTCGTGAAACTCGTTTCGTTCTCCACTTGTTGTAAAAATCAATTCTAAGAAACGGATGTTAAATAACTTATTAAAACTAAGAATCTATTTTTCCTGTTAATAACTTTAACGAATTAAGAAGCACGTAAGAATATGCTGAAATCCATCTAACATCTTCAGAGTTTGGTATCCCATCTAGTAATTTCTATCACGAATTTATAAAATCCGCTGTCTAATTACGAGTAAACTGAGACTAGTTTGGAAGGAAATGACTCGCGCCCCGCTGTTCGGGGCAATAAAACGAAAAGTAGAACGCGCTATTCATCCGGACTCGGTGGAAAACGTGTGAAATCGACGCGAACGGACGGGTGCTGGTTAAACAGGGTCACCAACAGTCGCAGAGGCATCAAAGGACTCCGCGGGAAGCCGTTCTAAACTTATTTGCCGTTGAGGTTGGCGTCGGGACGAATAATGGAGCATCTCGGGCAGGATCATAAAAATGTATCCGGCGGTGTATCGCGAAGTACAGCGTGGAAGAAAGTTTCGAAAACGAAGAGTTATCTGCCGCGGTAAGGTGAGACCATCATAGAGGGAGAGAGAGAGAGAGAGAGAGGAGAGCCGTAGGCAGCAACCGGTCGCGCATACTTTCAGCAGGCTGGATTTACGGGTGTGGAGCTCGCATCCGCGTTCTCGAGAGCCTCGAACTTTGTCAAATATATTAAAAGGTGTCTGCCGGGCCAAACAAAGATGTTTTCCAGGCCGGCAGCCTTTTCTCCACCTTTCCCTCCGTAAGGTCTCTCCGGCGCGACGGCTTAGCGGTACTTTGCCGTCATTGTATACGGTCTCGCTGCTGCCATAGGCGCGGGAAACGAGAAACTTTTCGTCGGTTTCTTCTCGTCTTAGGAAACGAGCTCTCTCCCTCTGTATCCCTCTCGCTTTCTCTCTCGCGCGAAAAAGTTCCCGGGCAGACCGACGGCCGTTCATTTCCGTAATTAATACCGCCGCGACGATAACGAAGGACCTTAATTGCGAACACTTTCCGGGACGCTTAACTAAATATCGTTTCATATATCACGCCCGGAGCCGGCCGGCTCTTATTGCGCCTCCCGTTTTTATTCGTTTCGGCTATTATCATTCCCGGGCTCGTCGTTACCGGTCCCTCTCTTTCTCTCTTTCCGTCTCTCTTCGCCGAGTTTCATTTCTCACGGTTTTTCGCGAGTCCGTTCAACATTCCTTCGTTAACATCTCCTTTCGTCGCGAGCACTGAATGGCTGATAGTTTCATTTTGATACGCCCGGTTCCTCCCAGTTTCCTCGGGACATTAATATCGCGCTCGACTTTATGCGAATTCGTCGCATCACCACCACGCGCTCAAGAGCCGGGAACGAGCCGAGCGGAAAGTGCACCGGGTGCGATCGAAAAGAAACCCGAGTTAGCTTCACCGAGACGGTATCGGATTTGGTTTAGTGACTTGGCTGATTGCTGCTTTAAACTGTTGCGCATCGGTCTGTGAAGTTTCATTGAGATGCATTCGACTCTGGTTCTGAGGTTTGAGAATCTGGAACGAAATTATGAGATCTCACGAGTCGAGAAATGTCCATAAGATCCCTGTCGCGTCGCAATCAGGCTCGGGAAGGGAACGAGCTGCGTCGATCGTGATTTGGGTCTCTCTCGAAATCTCGGAGGATGGTGGAGGAATAAAGTCGGGGTGGTCCGAAAATATGGCGTCGGCGAGTATGGCAAGGCCGCGGACACCGGCCTCGGATCAGTGAAATGGCGGTATGCGATTGCTATTCCACGGGCGTGCCCGGTCTCTTCTTTCTCCGTGTTCTGCGGCGCGTACGTGGCAAGGGCACCGACTAACCGGATCAACTATCTCCCTCTCTTACACTCTCCCTGGCTCTCTCTCCGTTCGCCTGCGCAACATCTATAAATGAGAAGTTGTCGTTGACGTTTGCAGGAGCGAATGCCGGCTAATGCGGCCCGCAATCTCTGTTTACCCCGTTGCACCGTTGCGTGACTGCGAACATGGGCCGCGATTTAAATTCCCTCGGCGCGAGCCGGGGTTAGGCTCCCTCTTTATCGTGGACAATTGTTCAAATCTCTCTGTCTCTTTCGCGCGTCCTTCGCCTCTCGCTATTAGACCGGTCGGACATGCACGCCCGCACGTGCGAGCGGAAGCTCCCTCTCACATCTGACATTCTTCCCGTGCCGTTATCTTCCCACCTACGATTCGCCTACGTGATCCACGGTCCGCCGTGTAGTCGGTGCATCGGGTCCGGATTTACCCGAGAAACCTTCTGTAGGCTACACCTTGCATAGACCTCGTTAAAATTAGTCCTCCCTTTTTTTGCCATGTCTTCGGGAACTGTTGTGTGACAGGATCACAATGTTCAATTTGTTTTTTCGTCTTTTTTGTACATTTATCTTGTTCGGGATAATCGCAGCGAAATCTCCCGCTGCTCCCCAGCGATAACAGGTTGTTAGCGAGGGTGGGGAGGAGGTAGTTCGGTAGAATTTCAACCGCGGTTTTAAAGAACATTTGTCATCGTCCGCGTGTGTCGGCCGGCACGGTTCTCATTTAAATATACGGCGCATTTTTCCGATGACATCCTCTCCCATATCCGGGCTGCGGGGGCGCGTGTGTCCGCGCGCAGATTCCCGGTTGCTTTTTCCATCAGAACCGGAAACACGAACCGGTAACCGCAATTTATGGCCGGGCAACAATCTATTCTTACATTTAGCGTCCATTTTCCGGCCCCGAACCGTTTAAACGAAACATACAAACACACACGCGCGCACGGGGCGTCGGGGAAAAGCGGCGTCATCGCACCGTGTCCGGCGATCATTTCGTGGAACAACGAATTAATTGTGTCCGATGCGTCAATTATTCACTACTCGCCTAACGAGCAATTTTTCCCGTGGCTGGGAATCACGCCCGGCGTGGCTGCAAGAGTGTTCATTTTATTGCGAAGAGGTACGTTTGATACACTTTTAGTAGGATCAATTACAGATTAATATTTGACTTCTTTGCGTTTAAAATTTACCGGTTAATTCGCCGATGAAAAAGTCTAAAAAATTCGCTGAAGAAGTAGGAGTAAAAGTAATTCTGCACGGTTTTAGGATCGCGTGTCGAGCGGGGGTGCAACGAACGGCGCGGACGCCAACGAATAATTGACAGCATCGTCCGGCAGGGAACCTTTAAAGGGTATAGGGAAGTTTGTCGCGGGCGTCGATAACGCGTCGCCCGTAACAAGCGATTCCCGTTCGTTTACGATGCCGAGAATATTCATAAATCACCAGGAAGTGCCCCTATGAAGCCGATGTCCTCATAATTACATTCGCGCCCGGGCTTTCCCGCTCGCCCCTTTGTCCCATTAATCGCGCTTTTCTCGTTAATAATCGACACATAGTACTCAGCGATTCGTCACGCGATCCCTGTCGCCGGTATCTATCGACGTTTTTCCGAAGATCGAGTGTTTATTAAAGTACCGGGTTGGTTGTTGAAGGGGGAACGAGTTTGACGAGGGAGAGGGTGCTTTTAACCCTTCGGTGGTTTACTGAGGCTCTACGGGCCTGTGTAACTTTCAATTAATTATTTAAACGCGAGTGTGGCAGTTTAACGACTTGAGTAATTCTCTATTACCTCTTAAAGTTTATTTAAGGATTAGGGTTTCTGATAGCTCCCCTAAGAGCTAAGAATCTTAACGCTGCGCCAAACTTTCTGCTGCTTCATTTATTGAAAAATTTTATGATTCGAGGGTTTCGGTTAAAAGTTTTCGGTGATTGTAACAATATGAAGGAAAGAACTGTTTCCTTAAAACTTGCGGCTATTGCTGCAAGAATTTCTTCGGAAGTTTGATTAAATTTGAATACCCGTTTGATTAAAAGAAATTTGATTAAAATAAATTGATGGCACGGAAAAAATTGTTCAGCATAAACTGTAGCGATGGTAGCCTTTGTGAAAAGTTTGAAAACGCGTGGAAAGTTTCGTTTGGGAAGAAAGAAAGCTGCCTTTTTAAAGGTCTTAGGAATGCAAAAGGGCTGGAGTACCAAGGGTCTTAGGAATTGCAAAGTTCCTAAGAACTTAGATCGTTTGTTAGCGTGGAAGTTCCAAGGTATACCAATAGTTACGCTGGTGTACTAGCTTGGATGTCTCGAGATGTGGTCGCCCATCTGGTATTCGAGGTTAAGCGACGATCGTCGGAGGTACTGGGTTCAGATGTGGGTGACCATCGGATTTTTCGCTATAGTTCCGAATTATTCAACGTGGTCCAATGGGTTCGGTGATCTGAGGAGAAGAGTTCTCTGAGGGTTAAAGCAACCTCCTTTGAAGGTCATTTGAGGGATGGAATTCCAAGGTCACTGGGAAAAGGGCAGGCTTGTCATTCCGTAGAGCTTTTAGGGATACAATTTACCAAATGCCCTCGGGGTTGCAAGGGACCAATTTTCGAAGGGTGGTCTTGGGATTACAAGGGCGAATTTTCCAAGCACCTAGGGAATTCAGGTGCGAAAACTTCCTGAAGGTTCCCATTCACTAATCCGAATAAATTCGTGGTGGAACCGATTTGAATTTAGCTAGCTTTCACTAGTCTGCGACGGTGCAGTAAAGTATGACAGAGCCTTGGAAAGTGGACATCGTAATTAACGCTTACAGCGTCGACGTGGACGGACAAGAAACGGCCGGGGCGCTTCTTCGTACAGGAAGCTTGCAAAAAGAGTCGAATCGGAACCGGGTGAGAATTCCGTTGGACGTCAGGGGGGTTGAAAACGGAATTTTCATCGGCGACCGAGCAAAAACGACTCGGTATTTACGGCCGACCTGATTCGTTCGCGAGCCCCTGTAATTCATTGCGTCGCGTAGAGTTGCCTCGCTCTGCCTCGCTCTGCCTCACCCTGTCTCGCGTTCCCAAGAGGGGTTGGAGCGAGAGAGCAGAGCGGGGGACGGTCGGAGGCGGAGAAGTCATTTATTATTCCGTGGATTAATTTCCCCGCAAGAGTAATTACAGAACACCGGTTATTGAAGCGTAATGGCTGCTGTATAGAAGTATGCTAATTTTCATGAGGCGCGGCAGCGCGATGACAAATTGAGCTAAGTTAATTTCGGCTTGTTTCAACGCGGCGTTGATTGGCACACAAAACGGTTTATCGTAATGAAGTAAACGCGCCCGCTGTCCCGCGGATATTTATGGGGTCTCGCGGGACCCCAAAAATCACCCGGGAATAGACTCGTTCTCTTCCTGCCCGTTCCTATCGAAGTGTTCATTCGCTGCTTGGGTTTGTATTGCTTTTGGATTTTTGCGGTTCTTCGATGACTGTTAAGAAAAAAATGCATTTACGCATTAACATTCCCCCTAAAGATGACGATCGGGGGTGGGGGAATGTACCGGGTCCATACCCACTAATAAAACCTAACAGTCCAGGACACAAAATTGAGACCTGATCCACCCCCTACTGGAGCAAAGAATGGTGAGCACTGCGACCCGCTATTCGCACTACTGCAGTGCTCACATAGCTTTGGATCACTCCCACGCCTGTTCTTGTCTTCTCTTTAACCCCTAGTCGTAACATTTTCTTTACAGTCACAGCGATTAAAATATTGGTTACATACGAATAAAATTTTATTTCATCTAAAAGGGAAGGCATAACATTCATATTTGTTAGTCTTTGTTAAAATCTTCATCACGAGTCTGACTTGTAAAAACACGACAAGAGGTTAAGCAATGTAAACAATTTCAGCCACAGAAGGTACTTCATGTCATTCCACGCTGATAGGAGAACGTCCGGAGAATTTTCCCATTGCTGTCGTGTTAATACCGGACTGCTCGCGATTTCGGGGACACTTAGCACGGTGTTTGCAAGCGTGAGAGGTGCTTTTAGGCCACAGTGTAAACGATACGTGTGTCTACAAGGGTGTCGTGTCGACACCCATCCCAGTCGCCGAAGAGTCTAGGCCTTGTTTAGGCTGTCTGCTCCTTCAGTGGAGGCAAAGGGTTGTTGAGATCGTACACTTAGCTAATGGCCGACGATCTGTCATCGTGCTGCCTAAGCTGGAAGAAAGGTTTGGCTAGGGATTAAGCGTTTCCCTGAGAAGTGGCGAAGTCGTTATCAACGTTTTCCCTGGGTTGTCAGCGTGGGAGACGTATCGGGTCTTTTATCGACTATAAAAACATAAACGGGGTCAAGCTATTCCCAGCAATTAAGAACGTAATGACTCTGATCGAAAGATTAGCCGGAGATCCATCGGAAACGAAGAAATTTCAAATATCAAAAGATTTATATATTATTTTATTATCATTGATTATCGCCTTGCCTCTCAGATTTCGTGAGGACTACCCTGTTCGCTCTTGTACAATTTTAATTAACGCATTGACTGTCACTCAAAATGCCAGTAAGAATTACTCAAATTCAGGAAAGCTCACTTACATATTTATTCAGACTCCCGGCGATCTCCATACCCACCGAAGCAAATTTATCAGTTCCCCATAAACGCGTCTCTACAATCTCGCGCCACTCGTAAACCAAAAACTTAGAGACCCGTCATTTTGACCGTAACAGTTCCAGTTTTAACGACACTTTTATCTCCCCCCCGGGGCTGCGATAAAGACTCTAACATGGCGAGGAGAGAGATTCCGTTTAAATTTTATTCCCGATAAATCAGCTCGCGAAACTTTCCATTTACGTAAGGATCTAGTAATGAGTATCTTCGAAAAGTAAAGTAGCGAGTAGAAACGCAATAACCGAGAGAGAGAGAGAAAGAGAGGATATCGCAGAGAAAGAAGAATTTGCTGTTTCCCGGGGGAGGGCGCGAACTTGCTCCCCAGGGGAGGGGTCTTAATCCGAAAACTTCGGGGTGACTATCCCGGTGCTTTGCGAGGCGGATAATTTTTCTTGGTGAAGCAAAGAAAGAAACTATATTCGGTCTCGGTCTCGCTTTTGTTTCGCGAGTCTGCTCGCGGAATCGCGACACGCGCGTCGAAGAATCTCGGCCTATAAACCGAGTCCGTTTCTCTTCGGGACGTGCCCGGGACGTTTTATCAGAGCAGGATTAATGGCATTGTCTGCGAAGGAGGATCCCGAGACGAATCGTTATTATCGTTACTCCCAGCTGCTTTTCTTCGCTCCCGGAAACCCCTCTCCGAAAATGAGTTGCTTCCCTCCTCTCCTGAAAGGAGACAGACAAAAGGAGACAAGTTGTAACAATATAGAAATGCAGGAATAATTTCGAAATGTAGAAATATGGGGATATAGAAATGTAATAATGTACAAATGTAGGATTGTAAGAATATAGGAATGCAGATATCTTGCATTTTAGGAATGTAGAAATGTAAGAATATGGGAATGTAGGAATATAATGATTTAGAAATGTAGGAATGTAAGAATATCGAAACGAAATATTTTAGAAATGTAGGATTGCAAGAATACCGGGTCGCAGGAACGCAGAGACCTTCTTTCGTCTCGTGAAAGGAGCGACGATTCCGTGGGAGCAACGGTGTAATTGTGAGGAGCGCACTGTTGCCGATTACTTCGCCCGAACTACGGCTGAGGCGGAATTCCCGTCGAAGTAGCGCAAGTTTCGTTGCAGTTCCGTAACGGCAGGAACGCGGCATTAGACACTGCTTAGCAGTACAGCTTACTAATTAGATAGTGCAGTTTGATGTTTACGTCTTAATCCCGGGTCGACGGTGGTGAACATTTTCCTACGATCCCTTCCGCCCCTTCGACGCTCTTCGTCTTCACTGTCTAGTTGAGAACTGCGATGTATAAACGAAGATCTACGGCCTGTTTTCGAAGAAGGATTACCAACTTCGCAGACGCTATATGCGATATAGACGCCGATGCGATATTTATCGAGAGAGCCTCCGCGATAGCGGCTGCCGTTGGCGGCAACTGCAGTAGGAATTGCTTCAAAAAAATTGTTGGAATGAAGAAATTTTGGATTCTCCTATAAATCTGCAGTGAGCTGACACTGGTGTCGTAATTTGCAGCAAGCAATCTCTCGAACAAATTGTCCCGCTGATCCAATTCCGGTGGAATGATCGAAATAAATTTCCCGTAAAATCATTTACGAGATTTGAAGATCCCTGAAATCTGTTCGAGAGAAACGTCTTAAACTGGCGAAATAATTGAAACAGATTTGTCCCTTGTTCCAGTTCCTGCGGGAACGATATTCGCGGGAATGGAGATTCGTGGACACGTCAGACCGAGAGAATTAAGATGTGGCGTGTCGAATGGTTACGGTTTAATGCAAGCCAGTTTGCGGGGTGCGGTTGTTGGTCGACCGTTATACGCGTCTTATCATCTTCATTCGCCATCAAAATTAAATGGCTTAGCAATCGTTGCTGCCGGTTAAAACCTCGTCTCGTTAATGTACAAACAGAGACTGTTGCATGTGTGTGTGAGAGAGAGAGAAAGAGAGAACATGCTACCAGTGGTGCAGCTCCAGCTTATCTCAGCCGGCGCCGAAGCAATCTGAAGTATTAAAAACTGCTGTTCGCTCGTTGAGCTGCCACGAAACAATATGCAAGCTAATTACAAAAACTGTTAACCCTTGCACACCGGGCTACCATTGCAGAGCTCGCTGTAATCCTGACTCGCTACCACCCTCGATGAAACGGAGCAGCACCCTGTCGTAAATTAAAAGCCCCGCTCTCTTTCTGTATCTCTCTTTCTCTCGCCTGGTTCAGCAGAATTTCCATTTTCCCCTGCTGAAAAGTAATACACCTGCCGCATTTGCCATTTAAGAGAAGACATTACACGCGTTACACTGAATACCATCCCCCTCGGAAAATAGAAAAACCTGCTGCAACCCTTAAGACTGAAACTGGACCCCCGAGGTCTCACAGTCTGAATTAATGAAGCCATCCGACGCTCGAGCATTGCAGATTGCAAATTCACTGGAATTTTTAGTCGACCCGTAAAATTTATGAACTGGAATTATCAATCGTTAATGATATCTTCAGTCTACTAAATTAAGTGAGAAGCCTTGTGAGAGAATTCATTGATACAGTCCATAAAAATCGAGAATCCTCCGCAGTCGACGGTTTTCGCGTAAGATATCGGCAGTAAAGGTTAGATTAGCGCCGCAGTTAGGCGTTTAAAGCGAGAACAATTCCCAGCCAGCTAATTCCGCGCGATCAGATAGGCGGGTCGAGAGCGGCCATTCAACCTAATAAGAATTTTAATTGAATTAAATAAACGGCGCGGCGGTTCGATGTTTGCCGAGCGATTCCGATTCGTATCGAGCTTCGAGGCGGGGTCTCTCTGAAATTACGTGTCGAACCGGGCGCAATAGTAATCGAGAACCGAGCTCGGTAAGACCGTTTATTACCACGGGCGGAAGAGGAAGAGAGATTGTGGATCTCGGTGCAAAATCAAAATTCTTTGCACTAATTCGAATCAAGAACAAGACCGGAGAGACTCCCCCATAAAATCTCGATTGAATCTTTCTTCTCGCGTCGATCACTTCGCCGGGTCATCCCGTCCGAAAGCATGTCGAAACATTTTGCACGATTTCGCCAGTGTTGCATCCGATAATTCCGCGAACGGCGGTACAATGGCGTTGCACCCCGGCGTTGCACTTTATAACATACGGGGATCGGATTTCCGTTCTCGGTGGCTAATGCGAAATCGAAATCTGTAGAAACAGGAACGTCATCGGGCGGAACACGGCGTTGCACGTGTGCATGGAACGGGGCGGTGCACGAACGCGATGCACAGCGCGCGCGATAAACCCGCGAGCGGTAAGATGCATTATTCATTAAGCGGGGAAACATTATTCGAGATGGAGTTATTAAACACCGATGAAACAGGTGGAAATCGGGGACTCTTAGCGCGCGGCTGGCCATATATATCCCGGCGAGTTGCCGGGCGATAGAATTCGGTGGGATCGATCCGGTAATTTGTTCCGATTTCGCTCGAATTCCGCGAGTGCACCTTTCGCTGCAGCTTTTGCACTGAAAGAGTGAGAGAGGGAGGAGGGGGAAAGGGAGAGGCTCGTGTTGCCCGTTCCGAGGTGTCGAAGGTGCTCGTTGAATAATCAACGGGAGCTTATTCGAGTAATCGGGGGACCAAATTGCGCGCTTTATCCCGATCGTGCAGCTGAAACTTTCTCTCTCCCGCTCGCTCTCCGAGGATTAAAACGGGCTCGGAATACTCGCGAACGCGAGCGGCGACGTATAAATACGTGTAGGAAATATAGAAGCTTTATCGAGTTACCGAGCTGCAACGCACACCATTGAATACTGAGAGGATCTTCTTTATTGAATACTCCGGCCCCGTCTTCCCCAATCACCTTTCAACTGCATAATTAAAAGGAATAATCGACGCGCTCCTTTGTCGACAGTGTCAGTTCGATTGCCAAAATTATTTCGGTATCTCAGTCGACAGTCAACAGATTTTTCACGATTCATGATACAAAAGAAAGCATTCTTCGACGAATTTTAAGGGAATATTGTGTACTTGTTTGCTGATAACGTTTCGAGCGTCGAGAGGATTAATAGCGGGCTGAAATTACAATGGCAGGTCGTTGTAATGAATTCACTCGTGCCAACGTGTTCGGTTAGGCGAGCAGCGTCGCGACAGATAAGCGTATCCCATCGACGAAGACAGTCGGAACAGAGAAACTCGATGGCAATACGACGAATGCGATAATGGATGCGTCGCGACGCCGGCAAAGCCGCGTCTGGTTCACGCCCGGCACCCACTGACTGATTAATCCGCGTCGAATCGATCGGTCGCCGAACGCCAAGTTTCCCCTGCAGCCATGAACTTCCGGTCTGGATGCGAATCATCTCGCATCCGTGCGATTTGCGAGAAACTCCGATCATCTTCGAGACTCTGTAACTGTTACACCTAATAAATATAACTACAGAACGAACATGAATGCAGCATGTAAATAAATATAGAGTGAATATAAATTTTATACATTTTCCCTCTGTCTTTCAAGACGTTACTGAGCAGCAAGTTTTAATAATTGAATGAAGGAGAAGGATAACCCAGGAATTAATTTGTACACCTAATACATAAATATAATTGCAGAGAATGAACAGGAATATAAAATGTAAATAAATATTCAATGAACATAAATTTTCAATTAAGACGTTACTGAGTAGGACGTTTTAATAATTGAGTGACGAAGAAGGAGAAGCCAATAATTAATTTGTTCACCTAACAAATATAACTACAGAATGAACATGAATATAAAACGTGAATAAATATGCAATGAATATAAATTTCTCTCGTCTTTCAAGACATTACTGAGTAAGACGTTTTAATAATTGAATGAAGAAGAAGGATACCCCAGAAATTAATTTGTACATCTGGAATGCACATAAATTTGCAACAGGATGTTTTAATAATTGATTGACGAAGGAGAACCACACCAAGAAGATTGCAACGGCGCCAAATGTTTAAAGAATCTGCTTGTATGTCGACGTTGAATAGCGAAACCTGATTTGGGACAGCGCAGTGAGTCGACGCGAATGAATGGGGGACAGGTATGAAGAGGACATTCGCGCTCGGCATTTCGCATTCCGCGACCCTCCCAATGAAATTGAGGAAGGGCCGGCCGGTGCAGATCGGCAGGGTTCGAAGCAGGAACTAATAACGCGGCCATTAATTTACATTAACTCGTATCCGGAGGCTTTGTCCGGAGCATCGTCCTTCCGAGATTGATTTCGTCGACCCCGTTCACAACGCGCCCCCGGAAACCGAGTACGATCGCGTTTCATCGCGTACACTCTCTCGCTCTCTCCCTTCCTCGCACAAAATCAGTGTCCAGTTAAGGCACGCTATTATCCCCGATAATCAATTTGTTTCCTGGAACGGCCGAACGAAACGACAGGCGAAACGATACCGGCAGAATTCCACCAACCAGATGATGGCATTTACATTCCCTGTTCGGGATATTCGAAACTTCTCAATTTCGTTCGATCGATACCGATGTTGATTTCATTGGAAAACTTCGTTCGCTCGAGTCGAATCTTTTCGATTGTACGGCGCGGCAGGCACGCCCTTTTCAACGTTCGATAGGACAGCTGGGAAAGATCATCCTGCCTTGTGAAACCTTGCTTTCACGGTCCGTAAGAACTCTATCAGAATCCTAAGATCCATTAACATCTTTTAAAAAGTTGGTCAGTATCCGAGAGAAAATCCCAGAGGAGAATGGAAAATGCAAAGGTACGTTCCTTCAATTTCTCGAATTCACATAACTCTGCTGGCAATAAAAAGTCGTCCGACGGATGAGAACCATGAAGGATTTGAAGATGACAAGCTGCTCTTTATAAAGAATTTACTGCGATCATTACAAAGGTAATCAGAAAGCTTGTAAAACGAACACTTGGGAGGCACAATTAACGAAGAGTAAACACGACTAGACGAGACAGTAAAAACAGAGTGGTATCGAACCGTGAGGGGATCTCGGATCTGCGATTAGGCCGATTAGCGTCTTCGGCAGGCCGTCCATCGCATCGTCGCTCGGTCGGATCGATCGGAGTGAATTGCGGTTGTCTCGATGTTAATTTGAGGCCGATAAGCGACGCATCTCGGGGCTTTCCGGTCGGTGCCGCGTCAAGTAGCATTCCCTGGGCCAATGTTCCGTCGGCTTACGAGCAGTCCAGCTTCATCAGGGTTTCCAGAACGGGCACCGACAGACGCCTCGGCGTCTCATCTTTGATGATTGATCACGCGAAACCGGCTCCAGGACAGAGAGAGAGAGAGAGAGAGAGAGAGAGAAAGAGAGAGAGAGAGAAGCAGAGACACGAGGACACACCGAAGGCGAGATGTTTCACCAACACCGGCTCGTCAAACTACCGGCTCCCCAGAGCTAATTGCAACGCCGCGCCGCCACCGCCGAATCCTGCGGCCATCTGAACGCTATTGAACGATCATGGCACGCCGGAAGTCGTGCGTCACGCCCGCGAACGCTTATCGCCGGAACGACTGCGAATCTTCGAGGACTATCTCTTGCCTTTGTCTCTGTTCCGGTTAATTAGGGACCTCGATTGTTCCACCCATTTGCTTATTAATTCAATCGTGTACGCACGATCGTACAGTTCCGAATAGCAGAGAGAACGTAATATGATTTTGCTCGTTTGATTGACTTAATATAATAAATCTGCCTATCGATCTGCTTATTAAATTAATCGTGTATGTACGCGCGTGTGTTCATTCAAACGTCATAGAGAAAATACAGTGATTTTGCAGATTCGATGCATATTGATCGGGTTAGCAAATCTATCTATCGATTCCGTCCATACATGCTTAGTAGGTATTATGTATTTACGTAACTCCTATTCCATGCGAAGCTTGTGTACAGTTGCCTTTTTAAAACGAATGTGCCACGATTTTGTGCGGGATGTCGAACGGTTTCAGCATCGATCGCCACGCCGCTGGATCTCGGCGAGAGAAGAGCGCGGAAAATAATTTCGCAGGCAAGTAAACCGACGAGTTGCAAACACCGGGAGGAGTCTGTCGGCGCGAGAACTTGCTCGCCGGTTCATTAAACAGCGCGGCGGCGAATTGTTAGTAGGGGAAAACAAGGGTTTCGCGGGGGACAAAATAAATTAGAACGAAATAATTGAATAGAGTCGGAAGGCAAACGTTGCCGAGGAATTTGCCGGGAAGTTAGATCGATTCGAAATAATGCACGTGGAAACTCTCTCTCTCTCTCTCTCTCTCTCTCTCTCTCTCTTTCTCTCTCTCTCTCTCGCCTCTCGAAAGTTTCCGCGAAAGCCCGCGCGATTCCTGCCATCCGTTACTTAATCATCAAATTTCCAACAGCACCTCCTGCAGCTATCCCCTCTGTACCTACACCCCTCGCATCAACCCCCCAACCCCTGGAAACTGATCACGCGGAATATATGCTCGTTCCGTC
The DNA here is from genome assembly GCA_028455605.1 of Lasioglossum malachurum. Lineage (NCBI taxonomy): Eukaryota > Metazoa > Arthropoda > Insecta > Hymenoptera > Halictidae > Lasioglossum > Lasioglossum malachurum. The sequence continues at coordinate 25,353,373 of CM052316.1, forward strand.
TCGTTTGCATGCGAATAAGGAAACTCCAGTCGATAAAAATAAATCCGCGATGGAACGAGGTGGATAAAGGGCGAGCAGGATTGAACCGCCCTTTACAATGATAGAGTGATCCATACCAGATCCTGGAAGAATTCTTTCAGTCGCTGCTCTCGATGGTTACAACAAATACATACAGGAAGACGCGTATTTTTTGTACGACCGAACTCGGAAAACGTTTTATTTTTGGCGTGGCATATTCAACTGGCGGACAATTTTGTTAATGGCGCGGGCGACGTCGATTCGATGTAGTAATATGTTGCGGGGACTGTTCCGGAGACACGCTGAATAATTTTATTTATTTTCTCCGGTCCTCGTCCTTCCATTTCATTTCTCCGAGCCTGCCGCCGCAGATTTATTCCGCTCCGGGTCTTGAAATTGAAAATTTATTGCCGATAAATTTAAATTATTCTGTTTAATCCCGGTAATAACTCTTCACGGAGATCCATTACTCGGACTCCACGGTTCAACACTGTTCCTCCGGCGGAAGTCGATTCGAGACGACGGACAATTTAAAAACACGCTCTCCGCCAATTGACTCCGCGTCGCCTCCTCCCACTGCGCGAACCATTTTCATTCTTGTCGCTGGACTCCGTTCATTATGCAAAGTAAAAATTGTCTGCACCGATTCTACTGATTATAGAATAAAAATATTCGGAATGGAGGGCTCGCGCAAGCGACGTTTTGCTCAGGTAACAGCGCCATCAATTTGGCGGGCTGGAGACGAGTTACGTTATCAAAATAAAGCACATAATCTCATTTCCGGACAAATGCGATTGCACTTTACGGGGGCGCATCGCGACTCTGCCTCGGCGGAGGCGGAAGCAAGGTTATGAGAGAGCTGAGACCGCGTGACGGCATCCAGCTTCTTCTCCGCAGCACGTTTTTCCATTTGCAACCGAGAGACGAATGCAACGAATCCCGGCTACGTGACTCGGCTCTACATCGCAGCGCGCCAGGGATCCGTTAAACGGTTAAGCTGACCGTGAGATATGGACGCGTTTTGTCAAGGTCGAAACTGATCCCGAAAGAAAACAGGATACCGGGGACGCCCAGGTGTACGGATCCGAAATGGCTGGGCCCCAGAGGCGCTGCCAAATCCGACGCTTTCGGAATTCTTGAACCCTCTCGCGATCGATTCGCTCCCGGAAACTCGGTACAGTAAACCCTCCTATAACGCGGTACTATAATAACACGGAGATATTGCGATTTGATTTGCACCAAATTTAATTAAATTTGATCTAATTCTGATTTTCCTATAATGTAGTTTCCACGAAAATTGAAAATAGACTCGGGCACCGTTGTCGAGGGGTTAATTCTTGATGGAAGCAATGACCGCGCGAGTTGCCTCCTCAGCGAAATTTAAATTTATCGCGCGTTATACATCCTCCATTCACGAATTACCAATTTTACTGAAACAATTAACAATTACCAGAAGACAGTCAGGTGCACAACATCCTCGGAGACAGTAGCAAGCTGGGTTTCCGGGCAAACTGAATTACCGGCGAATTTGATTTTCGATTTGCATAATATAATTGTATAATATCATTGAACGCCGAGGGACCGGGCTCCGGGGAGACATTAGGCTACTCGAATAACGAGAGAGTCCGAGGCTCCTGTGAGCGCCATTATGGCCATAGATTTGTCAGTAGCTAAAGCCGCCTTCGACGATTATCGTTGTTATCGCGACAGTATCGGTTTCGCGTGGACAGATCGGCAAGAGAGGGGTGGGCGAAAGGGACGGCGGGACACAGGCCTGGTCAAAATCAATATGCAATTCGCGGAACGTAGTTCGCGGCCTCGAATACAATTGCATTCTCCTCTGTGCCACCCCCACCACTCCACCGGTTCTAGGCTCCCCTCTTGAATCGAACCTAACCCGAACCGTATCCATCCCGGCAAGCGAGACCCTCCTTTTTTCAGGAATATTGAATTTCCCAGCCGGAATGGCCAATGCGATCGGGATTTATCCCGTGTTCCCGCGGTCTGCTCCTGCGAAAGGCGAAAGGGGATACACGGGCTCCGTGAGCTCGGTTCATTCGATATGCATCCTGGAAATCGGAAATTATACGGCACATGCGCCCACCCACCCTTTAATATTTTCTGATTTTTTTATTTTTTCATGCTAAGGCGCTCGAACTCGCTCGCGCTTCTGTTTCGTGCGCGGAAACTTTTAGAAAAGAAATCGTTGCACAACAAAAGTGTTCTTCACTTTTTCCTTAATCCCAAACATTTTTTAAATACGAAGATTAGTGCTCGGATGGTGTTTCGCTCGTTTTGACAAATCTGACTGTAGGGAGAGGCTCGACAATTAGCTCGGAAACGCGTACAATTTCAAATCCCCGGAATAGCTTTAATTTGCAGGTTCCAGCGATCATTGTTCCTGGAGGTCCTAAACTAGGCGCAGAGTTAATGTGCCGGGATCCATGGGAAAAAGGAAATTTATTCAATCCGTTAATCCGGATCCACGTTGTAAGCTGAGGCTGCGAGACAGGGAACACGGTGACCGAGTAGCTTCTTGGTCGAGCACCGCGTTAAGAAGTTTATTCCTCGCCGGGGAAATTAATGTGGTGCAAGGCTCTTTTCGAGCGAGCTTAGCTACGGGTCCGTTCACTGATAGTCTTCGCTTGCGCGAAACACTAAGAGGACATCGTGTTATCTCTGCTTTATTGCCTCGGTTAAATAAAACGTTAGCTGATGTAATAGTTTCGGAACAGCCATACTCACCGTTCAATTACTTCAAGGATCTATTTTCGAACCTCTTCTCATTCTTCAAAATGCTCAGACGCAACAGTGAAAAATGCTAATTCAGAGTTTATCCGACGATCGATGCTTGGTTCACTCTCGATTCTGCTGGGATCCTTCGATCAGAGAGATCATTGAATTGTTCCTTATTTCTTGATTCATTTGACTAATACGTCTATTGATGATCTGGTGCTTGATTCTTGGATCACTTGGCTTCGAGTGATTGTTCAATAGCTAACGCTTGATCCTTGGTTCATTTGGTTAATGTGCCTGTTGACGGTCTGCTGCTTGATTCTTGGATCAGTTGGCTAATTCGTCTGTTGCCGATCCGGTGTTCGATTCTTGGATCGCCGAACCGATTATGCAGGAGCTGACACTTGGATCTTGGCCAAAGAGCTGAATCTTGGATCGCTTGGACGGAAACTTCTTGGATCATTGTGTCTCCGGTGATAAATAATTAAATATCTGATGCTGTCTTCGTTCGCGTCGCTGATGTAGATAATTAATGGAGTTCCGATGCTTAAATCATGACTTGTTCAACTAATGTAATTATTAAACTTCTGGTTCTTGATTCGCCGAGGTAACGTGATTATTGAGCTTCTGATGCTGGATTCTTGAATAATAATTCCTGGCTCGCTTGACCCAAATAATTATTGAAATTCCGCTAAGACGATTACAAAATATCCAATACTTGATTGTTCCATTAATAATGTACCAGCCAGAAGGCTTCCCCTTACAAGTTTCATCAGTAATAATAAGCCACACAATATCTCCATCCATCAAGTCGCAGGGACCATTTCGGAATCGCAGTTTGGAGGTCCTAAGAGGCTTTTGATAGCCAGCGGAACGGTAAACGGTAGCCGGAAGTTTGCAGGACGTCTAAAACGGTCGAAAATAAACGCGATTAGCGGGCGCAAGTCGATGAATGCGCATAAAAGAAAAGAAACTGGCGCCCCGATGTTGATAAAACTTCCGGACAAGTTCCAACATTTAGGAGTTATCAGAAAAGAGAGAGAGTGCAGCCTTTGACGCATTTCTCAGTTCTCCTCTTCCGTGCTCAGGAAAGAGTTTTGGAAGTTCTTTATGGGAACGCTTGTTAGATGCTCTATCGGCCGCGTTTTTCTCTGCCCAACTACGCTAAAGTGGTTCTCTTTCAAGTACACAGACCGAGCAGATCCGTGGATCTTGTCCTCTTTGTTTGTCCCCGAAAAACAGAGACACACACCGGCGTGTTTTGCGACGGCGACGACGCTGGGACAACTTGCATGGTTCCGGTACAGACTGTGCCGCTGCTGCTACTGGCTTCTCGCGTATAAAAGGTTCAATTTTATATTGTCAATTTTATCGGGAAATGCTTTTACGTTTGCCGGCGACGTTCCACGACTTCGACACTGTTCTTCCGTTCAACAGTATATCCGCTGGAAGCGACTGTTTGTTTCATATCTCTTTGTAAAAACATAGCGAACGATCGAATCATTAGAACCACCGAAACACATATTTTTTAGCAGTAAACCTACCGAGCTGTCGAAAAGTAACCGGTATATGTTGCTTTACAAAAATAACAAGATGAAATTTATTTGAACTTCGCGCTATTAAATATATTTACTTAATCATTTACCAGGAAAGCATCTTTATAATTTCAATAATTGTGAAATAAAAAATTCTGGAACCGGTCATTTTTAGTATTTCTGCGTTTGCGATTTTCCGATGAATTCTATGGTTACAATTGTTGATCTTACCTCTGCGTACAGTGCATACATAAATTTCAGCGATTCGACGCTATTTTTGCACACTTCCCATCCGGAAGGCTGAAAGTTGATACAATTTCGTGGAGCAGCACGAAACTCAAATTCCGACCGCAATGGAATTGGAAAATTAATAAACTCGTTAGCAGAAATGTGTGGCTCGCAACGGTGCTTACTGCGAATAATAAACTGCGTTTCGAAAAACGCAATGTTCGGTGCGAAATTATTATTACAATTCAAATAACCCTATATTCTCCAAGTAACAATCCATACGAGAGAACATAGGAAACAAATTGATAAACTATTGTAACGAACGTTTCTGCGCGCGAGCTACAATAAATCCATGTCTGGTCTCGCTGGAATTTTTATTCTCGATTGCAAAACCGAAAATCGCGCGCGCGACGATTCACGCCGGAAATTAAACATTTTTTCGGTGGATGTAAAAAACATCTTTTTAACGTACAAGTCGTTAATATTTTTGAAACGATTTCAGCTGTCACTGAAGGTCGTCCAAGGTCAAATATCGTAACAGAACAAACCGTTTTAAATTGGTGGACATTTTTTACCATTATTTATAGATTTTCTGGTCACAATTTAATGAAACTGTAAATATTTCATACATGCAAACACAAGCAATAACTGATCATTGCACTGTGCATGTTTACCCTACCCAATATAAAAACCTGAAAAAAACCATTAAAGTACACAGTTCGATTCCAATACTGTTTGCATCGGTCCAACATTAAAATACGCGAACTAATTGCAAGGGCCGCTTTAATTTTCGAACAAAGATGGGTGATGGATAAAAAATCGTAGCTCAGAAAGCTTGCAATTCCTTCCCCATTTCTCGGGGACGTCGATGAAAATTTCCGCGGCGGTGTAATTGGAAAATTAATCAATTCGTTGGCAACTTCCAACAGCGTTGCTTCGAATAATAAACTCAGTCGCGGAGAATGCAGACGTTCATTATAAAAGGTGCTGTTAAAAATCGTACGTTTCTTGCGCACCGACCGAGTAATTTCTAAACAACAATTTCCCGGTGAACAACCACTGGAAACTAAACGTAAACTATTACCGGGCGTCGCAGCTCCCGAACTAGAAACAACAAATCCGCGGTTCGGCTCGTTCAGAATTTTTATTTTTGTTCGACAGCGGCTACAAAGGGCGCGGTAATTACAAAATCCAGGGAGTGGAATATTTTCCATCGGGCTCACGGACTAAAATTTTTCGATGATTTACACACACGCACGCACCGGAGATTAATAATTTCCGGTGTTACCCTGTAAAAATTGTTGCGGGCGAGGAAACAAGGCTCGAAACCCGTTCTCGTTGGAATTCGAGCTCGAAATTCGTACCGATTGTTTTCGTTTTCCCTCCTCATCGATCTGGGCGAAATTGCTTCGCGCCAGGAAATCGAAGCAGGAAGGGAGGAAGGAAAGAAACGAGAAGAAGGGGACCGGCACGCAAACGGAAAATTCAGAACGCGTGGCGGAATGTTATTTTCGCGGAACGTTTCCCGGTGAACCCCATGGAGAAAGGGGCGGGGGCACGGTGAAAGGGAAGCGATCGCTCGAACGTCAAGTCGCCCTATGATCGAGCACGGAATTAAGATCCATTCGGTTTTCCTTCAGCCAGCCACGAAATTGTATTACATTCAAGGAACATTCAAGCTCGCCACCTTTCCATCGCACTTGTTGTCAATATTATACCCCGGAAAACCAATTCCAATCATAACAATCTTGTTGCGGTCGTGGATTCTGTTAGCCTCCATAAAGAACGCAGGATCCATGCGAATACATAAGAAAAATTTATTGGTCAGCTGGAGAAAGCTCAATTTCTTGTCGAAGAAATGATCACTCTAACCATCCACACCAAAAATATTCTTTGTCGCTCGGCGACGTGCGATTGAAATAGAATTGATGTAGAAAGTGAATTACACCGCACAGTCGGAGAAGAGTTGATGCAAAAAACGAATTACAACGCCGGGTGGAAGAGCAGCTGAATTTTCAAGGGCTAATTTTAATCTTAAAAGGGCAAAGTTGCCGCATCTCTTTAAAACAGCTGCATTTAGATGCTGTAATGAATACAAAGAAAACGCACGGAAACTTTGCAGAGTACGGGAGGAAGAAAAGAATAAATAACACGACATTTAAGAGAAGCTTCTGATGAGGCCAAACGAACCGAAAGAAAAAGAGAAGCAATGCTAATGAAGGGCCGGGGAAGAAGATCTTAACTGAATGCAGAAACGTAATAAGAAACAGAGACGGAATCATAACATTCGTATTTAACTTCCTGATTCAATTGAACTTCTTTCTTAATTTCATTAAAAATGATAAGTGCCCCTGACAAATACATTCACAATTAAAACTAGAATCGAATTAAACAAGCAGACTCACCAAAAAAATCGTGCAACTATTAGCAACAGAGAGTTTCATACACATCGGTCCTGCAAGACACACCGATGTCGTTCTCGATACCGCGAACAATGTCCGTAGACCCTGCAATCGCGTTAAATGTGTGCGTTTAACAACAGTTCAGGGATCCAGCCGTTCGGTCGCGGTCCGTATCGCGAGAATACAGTTCTCATTGCAGTTCGCCGGGCAAAAGTAGCGCGAACGAATGTAATTCAAGCTGATAAATTTTATCGCAGTTACGGGGGGCCAGCGCGTGTTGTAATGCGCCTCGCGCCAACCAGGTGTAACGCAACTTTATCGCACCGGGGCGAACGGCGTTACAACTTCCGCTATAAGTCGCGGAACGTTACAGTCGCTTTTGCTGGCCGCCTGTTTTAAACCGTGCTGGACCGGTACGTCTTTCATCTGGTGTGTTTTTAATGAAGCTGAAAAATCTTCTTTCACTGCGCGGCCTAAATTTTGATTGTTCGAGACAGCAAAAAATTTTGAACAAATTCCGAGATGCTTATTGAGTCTCTAATTCATTGTATAGTATAAGTGATAGACAAACGGGATGGAAACCGTTGGAAAATTTTAAAAATTAAAGATGTCGATATATGATTTCTCCTCCATTAAAATCATTAAGGGAAGGGAAACAACGTTCAATTTAGTTTCTATTCCTTTTATTTTGCATAAAGATCCGCAATCTAGTAATCAATCTTACAATAAAAATCGAAATCCGGAAGAAACTTTCTTTTTTTCGCGAGACTTTGTACGACCCCCATTGCCCCCGTAGAGTATAATAATGAAGCGACTGTATACATTCGATGGCGAACGACTTGCTTTGTGTACAAAATGACCGACGGGCACCGCGGAACTGTCGCAGAAATTCGAGCAGAGGTCGCACGAACAGGAATGTTATCGTGTTCGCAGTATCCGAGTGGAATGGAGGGGAGCGCAGTATGCAAAGGATCCCGAAACGAAAGTCAGCGTTGTATCTGGCACAGGGCGCGGGGAATGCGGAACAGACGGTGCCGTTCTGTTCCGTTCCGTTCCGTTTCGCGGTAGTTTGATGTATTCCGCCTTCCTCGCGGGCCAAGTGCCGAACTTCCTAGATAGAAGCGAAACTTCGATAATGAAATTACGGTTATCGACGTTCATACTGGAACTAGCACCAACCGCGCGCCGAGAAACTTTCCCCTCTCGCCGAAAAACGGGGATATAGCGGGGATCGACCATTGATCAGCGCGGGATCAATAGGCGGAGACGTAACTAGCTAACATTTATTTCCGGCGAACACAGTTTCCTTCCACCTGTAAATTTACATGAAAAATGAACTTGGCTTATACTGACCAGAATCCATATTTTCCGCAAAACAATGTTCAAAGCTTCCCGAGTCAGTTCTCGAGTTTTTCCCTATAGACGCAAGCACGTTCTTGGAACTATGACAAACACTACTAGAGCACGTTTCCAGCATGCACGAGGGTGGCCACCGGTCGGAAATGGCCGGCAGCTGCATGCAATTTTATGAGCATCCACCGCCGAACGAAAAACTTCGCTCTCTAATTTCTTTCCAGCCGATCCCTCGGAATCGCTCCGCTGGCCGATCGAACGAACCCCGCAGGCGGAAAAGATGTCCCCGGAGTTCCGGGCAAGTTTCCACGGCCGGCGAATCCGTTTCTTCCGCTTAAGTCTTTAGCCGGGGAACAAAGCTCGCGAATTCTTGCGCTTGTGCCTGGCCCCCGAGTTTCACAGAGAAACTTCGCTCGAACCTTTACAACCGAGATTATCGATTGCCAGAGAGCACTGTCGCTCGGATAACTTGCCGGAATTTCTGCCGGCGTATTTTTTTCTAAATAAGATCATAACTCCACCATCTTTATCTTGCGCCGTACACCTTGAGACTTCGGGAACAGTGTTGAAGAGAGGAAGAACTTTCTGTTTGGCTTCCATATCTTGAATTGACTCGAATCGTGGGGAGACAAATTTTAATCTGGCGTGCATGACAGATTTTTTTCCGTTAGGAATAAATTCTGTTATTATTATAATTGAATAATACATCGGCCCGTTTAAGAAGGTAGTTCCAGCGTTGAAGGAATGTTAACGCAAGGGACACTTTTATGGCATTTACTTGCCAGTTACCGCAAAAATTCCGGAGCAATTTCGCCGTTGACGGGTTTTATTGTCAGAGCTCGCAGCGAGCCGTTCGATTCCGATGAAGATTGAAGGTTTGCCAGGGGCTAACTTTCGAAAGTTCCCGATAGGAGCGAATGTTCAACTCATTTGTCTACGCCCTATCGAAATAAAGTACATAAACGTGTACCGCGGTAAAGGATGTCTTCGCGTTTAATGCATCCATAAAGTCGCCGGAATGCTTCCTTATCGATTTATTAGTCCGCGGCAGGCGATGCATCATCGGCGAGCCACCGACGATAGCAACTATCGTTACCTGCGACAGTTTCCCCGTCGTCGATGACGTACGAGGCAACGAAAACGAGCCACCTTTCGTCGTATCAGTTATTAACTATTCCGAAAACTTTCCAGACCCCGTCAAGGTCGCTGTTACATTTTAAAAACGTTTTAATCTGTGGGTTCCCCATCCCTTGTATTTCCCTTCCCGTCTGCCGATCCTGATCGACCGGATTCGGTTCGCGAACTTTTCAATTAAAAATATTCGAACTTCCCGGGCACCTCTTTCCCGGATAAGCGTTTCGGCGCCTCGATCAGTTTCTTCTCTCCAGTTATTCCCAGCGTTCCCCGGAATCAAGACTCGACCGTTAATAAAAGCCGAGGAGAAGCATGTTTGCTGCTAGCTTTATGAAATATGGGGGCGCGTGGTGCTCGCGGAATTTAAAGAAAGCGAAAACCGAAGTTCCTTACCGTTCCGTGTGGAGGGCCGGGAAAGAGACAGAACGGTATTATCTTTTCGCGGGCCGCTATAAATCTGGACTGTCAGCAACTGGAATCATTGTTCTTCCCGCGCGCGCGGCGGCGTCCGTACGGTGCGTGTAATAACCGCGTCCGCGTTCGAAACGGAACGTCAGCCGCAGCTGACACCGCTGAACGCGTTTCCTATTAATCTAAAACGGACATTTCCTCGAGACGAGAGTCCAGATCGAACCTCCGGGAGTCCGGGAGGACGAGCAACCCCGAAAACTCTGCGACAAAATTCAGATTTCCAATATGTCACTACGAGGGATCGATCGGCTCTGTCGGAGTCAGCGGATTTCGTCGAGAATTTTATACTGGCGAGTCCAAAAAATTTAAGGGAGGGATTATTAAATGTACGCGTCCTAATGTTTTCTGTCTTCGGAAACGAACTTGGTAGCTTTATGAATTTTTATCTTGGAATCTAGTTGTCCGATCGGAATGAATCTTTCTCCACCTTAATCTAGAAGATTTGTCAACGCTTTGCACCTGCATAAATAAAATTGCAAACCGGATCGCACTGAAGCACAGCAATAATCAAGGGAGAACTCGGAAGCTCGCCTGTTACAAAGCATTAAAAAGCGAGGAATAATCGTCGTTCCGATAAAATCGATGTTCTCTCCAGTACCTTAAGGGTACGGCAAAGTGAAACGCAGCCGTTTCCCAGCTCGAAGAAGTAGATTCTTCGGTAGATTCGATTAGGAATAAACAAACGAGAGCACTTTCTCGACGAAAGGCGAGCACGGGGGTCCGAGCAATCCGCGATCGAGGGCTCCGAGGAGAGGAGACACGGAGGCCGAGGAGAAACTATTAGCAAAGTGGATAGTATCCCCCTGGGGGAAAAGCGAAACCCGGTTTCCTTGCGTTGTTCCGACGGTCGCCTTTGGAAACAGTAGATCCTTGCTCGGGGAAATAGCCCGGGGAAAAAAAGTCGAAAGACAATAAGAGGGACCGCCGACGCCCCCAGTTTAGTATAGCGCTTTTACCTGTAACGAAGTATGCTCGGCTGCGAGTCTCCAAGTGGCTTTCAAAGTGCACCGCTTCTTCTTTGGCCGGTGCACTCAGCTGCAGCTCTCGATCGCCGACATTTTCGGCTGTCTTCCCGGGCTTTATGCTCGATCTTACTGCGAGCGAAACACCTTTGATCGACAATTACAGAAACCTTGTCCCGTCGCTTTCTGATAAAAATCTTGTTCGGTATTCTTCACACGTTGATTGCCACAGATAAGTGTCCACAAAATTTCCAGAAAATAAGAAAGATTGGACTTCAATAAACATATGTAATCAAATTTAATTTTAAAGTTGAGACAGGCTCTTGTACGTGTTATTAAAAATGGTTCTTGGTCTACACCGTGGTCATTTTGGACAGCGAACGTTCAGATCGTTGATCGAAGGGCAGGGGTAGGGAGGGTTCCTTTGTGGGTGAGGAAATCGTGGCAGCCGGTTCCCCGAAGCGTGAAAAATACCGAGAAATTCTCGCACGGTGTTCCCGGTCGCATTAATATCCCCCAGAAATGAGATTCCGTTTCCGGGTGGTCGGGGAACCTTGATTTTTCAGCAGCGCCGGTATCAGAGCACTCGAGCCGACTGACAGGCTTTCGACAAGCCGCATTTCCGGAACAAAGGAGCAACCATCGATCTCGTCTCCGCGGCGTTTCACAGGATCGATCATCGTCTTACATCGTTCGTTTTTTCCCCGTGAGGGCCTGCGGTTACTATCAACGCGATTTTCGATCGTCGTGGTTTTCTTGCTCGGTTCGATGCGATTTTAATGAGTCTCAACTGTTCTTCTGACGACGTATACAAGAAGTAACTGTTTTACATTTATTTATAAATATTCTCGAATATTATTTCTCTCTTCAAAGACACGATCGATTTTTGAAGTTTCTATTTTGGAGCCTTGGCCAGCTCTCGTTAATAATGCTTGATTGTTTGCGATGATAAAGGGAGAGATTAAATTCAGATGTTTTTGTGCCATACTCATTAGCAGGCATCGTTTATTAAAATTATATGGAATCGTATTAAAATAATTGTAATTACTGCGGAGAGAGAAAGGGCAATTATTTACATACAGAAATTGTTGCACCGTGCTCATTGGCTACCACTGTTTATTCAAGTAAAATGATCCTGAGAATAATCTGATGGTAAAGAGCAAATAATTCGCGAATTTTTAATTTCTGTTCTGTAAAAAATTGCAGGTACAAATAAAATGATCAAAGTTGCATTTTCACCTTAAAATTGTTGGGAACATTACGGGAAAGTATGATGAACGTTTAAGCAGAAAAAATGTTAGTTTGAATAATAAAATGAACAGTGTAGACGGAGGATATTTCTCTGTTACACTATGTTTTATAAAGGGGTCGGGTTAAAGAAGATTGAAAGGAGGAAAATTTCCAGCGAATGTATTACACTGTATAGTAACAACAGCAAATCCCTAGACACCATATAGATCCAATGGGAAGCTGGATAAAATGAGCGATCTCCCGTTTCTCCTCTTTTCTCTCTTTTCTCTCCTTTCTCTCAAGCCACAGCACGAACAAGTACCTACTCAAAGTGAATGTGCATCTTCTGGAGAGACAGGATGTTTATGCAGATGCAGGGTTTTATAGAAAAATTGGCAAAAACTGAAATCGTACAATAATTTATAAAACATTCACCTCTTTACATTTCTACCCAACAAAATCAGCAAAATCTGGAACATCTATATTGACATAGCAAGTTTCAAAAATATAGATTTAGAATATTTAAAATTTCATGTCGAAATGTCCTTTTTCGATGTACAAATAAAATATTGAAAATCTGAAAAGTCGCCAGAAATATTCCCGGAGTACATCGACAACCTCTCCCCATAAAACCAACCAGCAAATCCCAAGTGAATCCCATAAAAGCGTGGCGCAATCCGCGTAGACATTCGTTCGCAAATAGAGATGATGATTTCACAGTTGAAAGGTGCACACATGCCTAAAAGGATTAATCAGCTGGGTGTGGACGTGTCCGTGTTGCAATTACTTTCGCCCGTTTAATTAACGTCCGTCGAATCGTGCAATTATTTTTTCGTACGGTTTACTTAATTGCGTGTTCATTAACGAGTGCGGATCAAAGGGCGCGCCGGACGACGTGGGGAGAGAAAGAGAAGGAGAATGAGAGAGAAGAGGGAGAGAGTAGAAAAAAACAAACGATCGTGCGCGAACGGGGTTCGGTAATCGTTTTATTGCCTCGAGTCAATTAACCTCCACCGGCGCGAATTAATTGGCTAATTAATAGACGCGGCCGTCCCGAAGCGATCGGCCTCGTTAATAAGTCGCTCGTTATCGTTCCGCACGGGGAATGGACGTTTCTAAGCAAACGAAGAGGAGTCATCGTTCCGTAACTTCCCCTCGATCGCCCGAGGGTGTAAACAATCCGAACATGGAAGGAAATTAATTTTCACACAGTGTTTTGAATAAAAATATTGGCACTAGCATCTAATAATATCTAAGCCGATAATATATCATCCCCTAATATTTCCTTGATTGCAAAAGATTTGTGAATAAATTCTAATAGAGTTCCAAATAAAAATATTGGTACAGTATTTTTACCAATTTCGACGAAGGCAGTGACTGAAGACAAAAATATTTTACCCCTGACATTGTATTTCAATTCATGGGATAATTAGGATATACAGACTCATTCTTGATGTAACGTATAATAACAGTGATAGTAAGCTACATCGAGCCGCTGTGACCAATCCAAACTTCAACCCCAAGCCAGATCTTTGCTCTTTCTCTGTAAAAGAATTTTTTCCCGGCGACCCGCTCGGAAATTCACGGTCCCCGGTGCTTGAGCGTTTCAGCGAGGCAGACGCCGACAATTAAAAATGTGTATGCACTGCGAACGAGCCCGACACGCAAACGAGAACTCGCGGCATTTGAATATTTCGTAAGCGTTGCCTCGCCCACCTTGCAGACTGAAACGGAGAGAGAGAGAGAGAGAGAGAGAGAGCTAGAGAAAGGTAGAGGGAGATAGAGACCTCGTGAGTATCGCGTGCAAGGTGGGTTTCTAGTTAATTGGAAGAAATGCTGCTCCTGTGCCAGCTTCGCGATGTCTCGTTTCCCGTAGTCCTGTAAATGCACGGATTCCGCTGTACTCCTCCTAAAAAGGACTATCAGAGAACGCCTGGAATTGTAATTTACATCTCAGACACGGCTGCCTTGTTCGAGGTGTCGGGATCTCTGTAGGTTGATCAGTGTATCGTAGATCCTTGTGGTATCTCGTGATACATTCGTGGAGTAAACTTTACTGTACCGGACTCAAAATTAGTACCTTTCTCCTACGAAGTATGATGTATTTGGTATGTAATCCAGGAGATTTGTACCCGGCGCGGATGCAGATCGAAGTTTCGATCCTCTAGGATCAATAGTTTGACTCGAAAATTAAACATTTCTTTCAACCTAGAATAATTCCATTGTGTATGATTTTTTTCGTTTTATGGATATGAAATTGATATGATACAATACTTAAATGTTTAGTAATTGACTAGATGCCAACATATTTAATAATGTAAACAATATTGTGAATAATGGTACAGTTAGAGCAGTTTGATTGTTAAAATCTGACAAGGCACAGTTGGGACTCGCGAATTGTGAGGGTAGAAAATCTTGGTTTTTCGGTCGATGAATCCGCGTGCTCGACGGGCGCTAATTATTACTGCGAGAAAAGACGCGGGGTTTAATTAACGGACATTCAGGCTCGGGCCAATCAGCCAGGAAGAGACGCGCGGTTCCCGTTGATTACGGTCGCAGAGTCGACTGCCGGGCGAATTCGCGGCCCCGTACATCGATCCTTCGCTAATAAAATCAACAGCGACGCGAGGATGCGACGAAGGTAACGATTACGGTCAATAAATTATCCGTATCGCGAATCGGCGCACGCGTGAGGCCCGCTCCGACTGGCCGATGATCGATTATGCCTATTTACATGCTCGGTTTGACGATGGACTCCGTCATTGTGACCAGATATCGGCCGGTTCCCGTTGTTTGCCGCGTTACTATCGCGCCGTTTCCTTATCGGCGGCTTCCATCGAGCTTGGACAACAACCACGCAATGTTTTTTGTCGCTTTTTCACACTCGCGTGAGCTCCTCAATTTTCTGAAAGCCACTGTCCTCGAATCGTTGACCTGTAAACTGAATATTTTACTTTTTCGCCCGGCCTCCTGCGAACAGTATTCCTAAACGCTCGTAAGTTAATTGGGAACCTACAATATATATTTTCCTCGCAATTTATCAACCCTTAAACGTAGTGGACATTTCGTTTCCTGTTCGAATTACAAATATTACTGTTAACTTGGAAAATAGTAATTTTCCATAAAAATCCGTAGTCTAATAATTGTGATCCCCTGATTATTTTTTTATATTTTAAATTTTTAAATTGTTTGTGCGGCGACGACGTAATTAAAGCACAAATTAAGATGGCAACCTCTTACATCTGGCACGAAAATCCGCAGTCGGAGCGTGACAGTTAATCGTCTTACGCAGGGCTTACACAGAGACGAGATTCACGAAAAAGTCGAAATAGTACGGGAGCTTTCCGCCGTGCAAGCTAACTACAGTTTCGAGGAAAACCGTGTTTGAATATTCGTTCGAATTGGACTCGGCTAATATGTCTGTTCACGACGTGCTTGTAGTTACTGCAAGCACGAATGTTACCAGATGAATTTTCAAATTTAATTTTCTCGGAAACGCAGACACCGGACGGAACAAATTTATACTACATTTCCCACTTATTTTTTCAGGAACCACCTCTCCCCCGCCCGCTGCTATCTAGAATTTTTCAAGATCCTACGTACAGGGTGGGTTCAAAAGTCACCGAACAATTTTTTCCTATTTCGAATTAATTTAAAGAGAATAATCTTGCTATCATAGACTGTAACAATAAAATAACTCGTAAGATGTTGAACACAATTCTCACCCCCTTTTCGACGAACTATACAGCACTGTATTTACCCTCGGAGAGCCGGAGCGACGACCTCGTGCCATCGTATATGACAGTCTGCACCAGAATCAAGGCTCCAAATATTTATTTGGCTGATCAGTTTCCATCAGCCTCGGTCGGTATAATAATCACACACGCGGCGCGCGTTCGCATAAACGTGACACGTGAGGCAGTACGTACCTAGGGTCGATCGATCATCCGGACGTCCACAAACACACACACACACACACAGACACAAGCTGGTAAGCGATAAAGATAACGTGTCGACCGCGATTGGTTGTCTTTGGAACGTTAATGCGTCGTCGGACCCGATTGATTTCCCCTACCCCCCGAGGGGTGCAGAGGTACGTTTCGGAGCTGGGGGTTGGAAAAGCGGCAGATCGTTTGCAAAACCGATGAAATAAATTGGACCAGTCGATCGTCGCATCCAATTAACAAAGCTCAAAGGGATGGCGGCGCTGCCCTCTCGTGCACCGTGATTTGCTTAAAAAATCCAGGTGCTTTGACGAGACAGCCTAACCCCTTGTACTATGATTTATTTTGTAAGTTTTTACTCTGTTAAAGTGTTTTAAAAAATTGGTAAATAACACTGTGCATGATTCTGAACCATATCGACTGTGTTAAAGGCGAAAGGAATCGCAGGAAGAGGAGAGGGGTTGTTTGAAGGGGAATGGGAGTGGCTAGAACTTTTTTTCGAGCGATTATTTCGCGGCAAGAGGAAAAGTTTCGAGTTTATTTACGTTTATTCATTCGCAACAGTTTCCCGAGGAGTCGAGTGGCCGGTCGTCTAGAGGCTCGGAGGGGTTGCGTTTCAATCGAATCGACCGCGAAATGGAGCCGGCGGCCCATCGCTCGAATCCGCGGCAAGTCGATTTTCATCACCGCGGCAAGAAACGAGAATCGGAACGGGCTCGGTTCACCGAGCGAAATGAATCCGAATAAGCGATGAATATTCAACGGGGTTGTTTTTCGCGCCCCCGGGGAGGAAAAACTTAAACCATTTTATCGCCCCGGCCCCTTTTCATCGGGCGCCGCTTCTTACCGCTTCTCGCAGCATCCCCTCTCCAGATTTTATAGCTGTCTTTAGATTTTTTATTCGGGCCGAGTACACAGCTCAATGGCAAATGATTTTCGGCGAACCCGAAAATCAACGTTTTCCAATTTATTTAAAAAATTAAAGGTCCAATACTCTTCTTCGAACACTGTCAACAAAATTTAGAACACACATTTCGTTTTCTATTGAAAATTCCGTTTTTTGGTGAGAAGCGAAAGACATAAAGCTGCGGAGTTTAAATATAAATCGTTGGAGGGGACAATGTTGAGCTAACATCGATGCAGCGCTTAGCAGCGCCGTCATAAACCGGAGAAACGGTTCTTTCGGTGCAGTCTCGAAGGGTGCAAGCTCACAGCGGCGAATGCAGTGAAAAAACTGCCTGGCATCACGCGTGCTGTATCACTAAAAGGAAAACGATGATATTTACGACGCGTCATAAATGCTGCACGAAATCGCGGGTGTATTCGTTGTGACCCAGTGACTGCAGCTTGTGCGGAAAATATTCGGGAAGCTACGAACGCACTAATTGCACCTCGGTGAAAAATTCATCAGTTACACGTACGTAGAAATTCATGAAGAGCTCGTTACACAATTATTTTACGTTAATATTACGTACCAAAATTCTTTCTTCGCCAATTCAGACAATCAGCATTTTGCAAGAATTCTTTTGACTGTTCAAAAGATTCCCGTAAGCATCTCCAGTCGGGTAACGATGTAACACATGTAATATCGTTTGAGTAACGGGGTATCGGAGGTGCAGTTGCATCGGAGGATGAAGTTGCGAAAGGAACGGAAACGCCCTTTCTGTTTCGGTGTGCACGGTGCCGTCGCGACATATCGCGAATCAAGTTCGCTCGCATATTGTCAGATTCGAGTCGTCCTTTTGCAGGTTCTGGAGCACGTATATCGTTCCGGAACGAAGTAGCTCTCGCCCATATCCATCTCTATAAGCGATTCTGGTCCTTGACTGTCGGCTATAGCTTGTATATCGCGACACGAGAGAACAAGGAGGAACCTACTCCTCTCCATATTTATGTACCGACCTCCTCCTCCTCGCCTCCCTAGTTCCCTAGAGCACGTGTCTCTCACGCGTTCGCGCAGGAGGAACTCCCATGAACGCCCTATTTCCTCTATATTGACACAGCCAACGGGCTGCTTTTAGAGAAATTATCTCCCGCGCCGTCGTACACTCGTGTACATCTCTATATGCACATACCACTGGAGAAACTCTAGAGCTTGCACCACCGAACCAGAACGACCTAAGTCATGGTCTCGTAAACATCGTGTTCGTGTTTTAATTAACACGTTACGCTGCCTCCATTTGTTTCGCCGATGGTCTCGGAACATGCCTCTTAAACTCCGTGTTGCGTCTCTAGAACATATTTTTCAAAAAGCGAGGCAGGTTAGAGTTTAGCAGCTGTACGAGTTTATGGTTGAGCTGGCTGTTTAGTACTTGTCGTCTTGATTTCACTCGTGGAACATGCCTGTACAAAATCGTTCTCCTTATTTCATTCATGCGACAAAAATAAGTCGAAAAAAAGGAATAACATTTTTTCGTTTGAAAAATGATTCTGTACCACCCGTCCGGCCACACCCTGTGTAAAGTCGTTTCTGAAATTCACTTGTGAAACACATACAGAAAATGCTTCCGTAAATTTCGCTTTTGAGGCATGCGAATATCAGACAGAACACACCAAGCGTACCTTGCGTGATTATTTTAAAACAAAGTTCTTGGGAACAACGAATGTTCGACTGTCGTAAGTCCGGCTCGTTTCTAAAGTTAAATAACCCAACAACGTGGAACCATAATGTCTCTCTTTATAGCGTTTTGGCTCGATTCCACGGGGCCATTCGGAGTCCCTATCTCACGGTCCGTTGCGAGAGAGGATCTTCCTCCCAAGAAAAGAATCGCTCAGAAAATACTCGGTGGCTCCCGAAACAGTTTATAAAAATATAAACGAAGACACGATATTTTCCCGGCTAATAAAGGGCTGCCGCTCTTCATCTTCCTTAACGTTCCGCCAGCATAGTCCTCGTGCGTGCCGACGTTATTTGTTCTGGAATCGTGCTAAACGAGTTATCTTGATCGCTCGTGCACGCGCCAGCTACTCGAGCTCTCTCTCTCCTCGTTCGCAGATAATTGATTGGATTTTATTTACACTGATCCCTCGATACAGGAAAACAAAACAAAAAAGAAAGAGGCACTTGCGCGCGACCTTCGGATGATCGAATCAGTTCGGTTTCGACTGCCGAGGAAGAAGGACCCTAAACGGCGAGTATACTTTGCCTTTTTTTTTCTTCGAGGTGAGTACTCCATTTGTCTATTGCCGTTTGAATTTTAAGTCTCCTCGTTCGTGCAACGTGTAAATATTATTTCCCGATGCGTTGTGGCGAAATAAATAAATTGTTCAACCATTTCGAACGTTTGTTTACATGCTCGCGGAGATTTCGAATGGATGGATGTTTCAAGTTGTGCTTTTCAAAGCGATGTCTAAATAAATTGAATTTACAGAAACAAAATACAATGAATACTTTTTAGATATTGTTTGCGGAATGTGTATCTGTGTAAATCTTTTTCGTTTTTATTATTAATGGTTCCAACAACCGAGCTTCCTACTGATCTGAAATTGGAAAAGTGTACTATAGAATTGGCCTAAGCGTGAAGGTTCGTAAAGCAAGAGGTTTCACACGGAACCCGTAAACGCAATCGGCAACGGCTCTCGTGCTAGCAAAACGGTGTCGCAAGTATCCACGATTATGCAATTACACACGCAATGGCCTGCCACGCGGAATAATGCACAAAACGATCGCGAGAACCAGCAATTCCTGCATTCGCAAACGGACTGACGCGGGCGCGTATGTTACCGCGTGCAACTTTTTTCCAGAGCCGTACATCGCGGCCGTATTTTCGCGACGCTTTTTTACTCCGCCCGTTTTTCGCCACGCGGTCGAACGAATTTAGTATTAATACACGGTTGCGTTTCGCGAAATTCCCCGCGGTGGACCGTGTCCTGTAATCCGTCGAATTTTCGCACGAGTTCCAACTCGAGGCGTGAAATTATCAATTTTTACGACTGGAATCCCCAGAAACAATTACCACAAAACGTTCTACTAAATTGTGTCATGTTCCTTTGACGATCATCCTCGGTGCGTGAATATTTCCATATGGAGGTAAGATTGCACCTAAATGATTTTTAAAAATAGATATTAAATAAGAAGGAAGAACATGCGAAAAATAATCGCTTATAATTACAATTTAATTTGTAAAATCGCGCCGTACGCGAGACGACGTGGCAGAAAATGTCGGTGCGAAATTTATCAAAAGATCACGCGATTTTCCGGATGAATTCGCGGTGGTTCCGCTCAAATTCGAATTACGTTAAACGGGAGCTCGGTTTCGCGAAAGCATGTGTCGATCCACGGTTGCTGGACGTTCCTTGTCTGACAGAGAATTCTTCCGGTTTCGTGGCACTTTGAATTCGCCCCGGCAAATATTGAAGCTCGAATTACCGTGAATCGTTGGCCACGGCACGAACAGCACGTAGCACCGCACCATAGAACTGCGCGCCGACTGCACGGAGAACTGCAGCACGCAGGGACGACGACTGCACGTAGAATTGCACGGAGAAAATTTTGATCGTCCTGAAAAAACGGAGCGGCGCGGATTTAAATTACTGGCAGCTCGGCTGCCGGTTACAGCGGAAACGGAACGCAGCGATCCCTCTCGACGTTTTTATTTTCTCCGCTTGACACACACAAACTGCGCTACACACTCTTTCACCCCCGACACCGTGCACGCGCGCGAGAAAAAAAAACGGATTTCGATCGCCTGCATCACTCTTCCCTCAACCCCCCTTCTTTTTCTCTCTCCGTCCATTGGTCCTTTTTTGACGCCCCCGTTGCTCGACGATTTTGAATTACGATTTTTTCCAATGTACGGAGAGCCTGTTTTCCGGCGACCTGTCGAACGAGAATTGACGCGGCAATTGTTTCTGAATTTTTTCGAAAGTGAACAAATTGTTTTAGACATTTAATGCTGCGCAAAATTGCTCGAGGTGTTACTACCTTCTCGATTTGTGCTTTGGTAAAATATACATTATTGGAGGTCCAGTTTGTTGAATTTTTTTATGTGACCTTGAGCGGGACAAAGGTCATACAATTTTAAAGTTAAGAAAAAAGTGGGATGAAAAGGAACGGTCAAAGTAATAATTAAATAGAGCGCATCGAGCGGATTATATCGATAGCGTGGGATTTCGGCGCATTTCGTGTGCGGAACGGCGCGCGCGGCGCGGCGCTGCGTTTTCGTTTCGCCGCGTTGTAATATTCGCGTGGCCGATGGAGCGTCGCGACGCGGAAACCGATTAATTTAATGAAAATATTTGAATTGGCCGGACCGCCAGCAGCGTCGGCTATCCGTAGAAAATTTAAAGCGGAGTCCTCGTTCTTCTCGATGACGCTGCGCTTTCGCAGCGTGAGCTAGCAAGCACTGGAGAGGATCCGCTAATGGAACGGGGAATATTAATAACGACGTACCTACCGACCGAGCCGTAATTCTTACGGCTAGGCAACCAATTTATTTACTGCGAACGCCCGACGATTCCTCTCGATTTGCCCGATCATTCCCCGCGTTAACGCCGATAACGCCCCCTCACGCCGTGCCGCGCTCGATGGAAACGCCCCCTCCAACCATCGACGCGAATTAAATCGGCCGTGGCCGATATACTTGACGCACGAAATTTCTTTCCGCTTACGCGTGACGATCTCGGTCTGATTGCAAAAATCGGCCGGCGATTTAGGGATGAGCCTCTAATTTAAGTTGCGCTTGAAGAACGAATTAATTAGTGGAGTATATTTGGTTCTATCCATTCAAGGTCCTTCCAAGGTCATTTCTTAAAGATTCTTTAAAAGACTCGTCGTCCGATTTTATTGTTTGTTAAAAATTGTGCTTCCTATTTTTAAACATTGTACGAGAACTAACAGGTACATTTTACCCAGAGTTGGGCAAAAATTTAATCAACGATTGACGAATAAATTTCTACTTTAATCTTTAATCGCAATTAACAATTAATCTCCTAGTTTAGTCGTTAATTACGTTTAACGATTACATTCTTTTCAATTGTAATCGTGAATTGGACAATTGTTTAATGATTAATTGCTGAAATTTCGAAACGAAATACGAAATCAAAACTGCCTGCATACTGAAAAAAATGCAAACTGATTTTTTGTTGGGATATATTTCTGTCAATTCACCATCTCTGCTCTCTGTCTCTCTCACTCCTTATTACAATTTATGGATAGATCGTGTGGCGATTGACTTCAACAATTGATTAAATTAGTCTCCGATTTTTCGATGATTCATTTTTTAATCGATCATTGACGATTGACTTCATCAATCTTTTTTAATCGTACGCATCCATCAATCAATCTTGATTAAAATTTTATCTGATTAATGCCCAACTCTGATTTTACCATATACATACACGGTGTTTCCGATGGAAAACTATCAAACTCGATTTGCTCGAACACGAAGCGTCAAACGAAAAAATGTTATTTTCCTATTTTAACTTGTCTCCGCGCGCAGAATCACCACCGATTCACGAACAGCTTGTATAAACGGGAACTGAATTTATTCTGCGATGGCCGTAAAGCAAAGAATCAGAACCGAGTAACTGGACCGTCGGCGTGAAGCTAAGAGTTGAAATCGTCTGGCTGCGGTCGTTGCGACGCAGATCGGGGGCGTCGCGACGCAAACGATCTCGGCCGCGATAATGCGTGGGACAATTAATGGCGTCGGTGTGTCCGTGGATTTACGATTCCGCGGAAGGAACGCGAAATAACGATCGTAAAATGAAATTGTTGCTAGCGCGAGAGAGAAGGAAACAGAGAGAGAGAGACCGTGCAACTAGAGCGCCGCGTTCCCGTAAAAATGATTTATTTATACGAACGCAGGAGCAGGAAGTATTCTCGCGGCCGGCGAACAGGATATCGAAAATTGCCCGCCGACATTGTTCGCCGGGATCGGAACGAATTGAATTTTCTCCTATTATCGGCGACGGTATCGCGGCGTTATCGATTACCAGCGTGTACCGGCCGACGCGTTATTATCATAAGTTAGTCCGCGGTATTTATTAACGCTCTGTGAATTACTGCTCGGATGAACCGAGCCGCGATTTTCTGATTCGAATCGCGCGGTACCGAATGACTTTGTTTATTCACGATGTGCCCTGTGATAGCGCTTGTAATGAAAAGTATTTTGTCTTGAAAGTCGACAGTGCGCTTGATGTTCGATTTTGAAAATTTTTTTCGACAGAGACAGTTTTGATGGGACAATGCCCTTGACATATGGTGTCAAGGTCAGTCTACCGAGTATCCTCCATGTGGTTTTACCCTGCGCTCATTATTATTTAGAGAGTTATTAATTATTAAGCATATATGTCTCATGTGTAGGCAACCATTTCTCAATGAATTTGACAAAATTTACTTTAAAAGATGCATTATGCTATATTTCGGTTTTGTTTGAGTCTTGTAACTAAGAAATTGACGTAACACGGATCGGTCGGCGCAACAGAAAACAATCGGATCGATCCGAGATCGATCGACGGGAATCGCGAGCGCGCTGTAACGCTAAACGCACTAGCTGCGCCCTCCCGCCGGATAATAGGGGATCAATTGGCGGAATTAATTTCCTTTGTGGTATTATAGCTTCATAGTAATGATCCTTTGTAGGATGATAATAATGGATTTAATCCTTGACAGTGCAAAATAGTAGTGTAACGGTCAATTGTTCTGATTGCGTGTAATCGCGACGGTTGAACGGCACTCGCCATCTAATTGCCGGCCAGCCGGAGCGGTGGCCGATCCTTGATTATCCTCTTATCGGGTTTGCTGGATCGAAACACCTCGTCAATTATTTTTGGCCACGCCCTCCAACACCAACAAGTATCTGCGTTCGATTATCTACAGCCTCAAAGGAATTGAAGTTGCAACCGGAGTCGATGCCAGTCCGCGAATCCTAGATGAACCGCTTCGCGGATTTGCGGAATGTGTTTACCGCGATTCCCATTATCGAATTCGCTTCTTCCCCTCTGCTGAAGCTACAGAATTGTTATTACATGTATGCCCCGTGGTACAAGGGATGCACGTATTTCTTAGATGGTGCAGTTCCCGTTTCTTAGATCGAATAATCTTCGTGCGATCAACTGCACGATAAATATCATCGTGTTCAACAGAATGGAACCAATTAAAAATTCGTTCCTTTAATAAATCCACGAAACAATGTACACACTCTTAAACTGTCTATTTTACACATCAATTCACTTGTTACTGTTTTATATTTTTACAGCAAATTTAAGATAACACAATGTTCAGTCAGACCGTTATTTTCATTTGCCAAGTCTGATAAAAGAAGTTTTATAGCGTTTCATAAAATGTTTCACGAAGATAGATAATGAAAGAAAGGGAACAGCGAAGTGTAAAACAGTGATATAGAATCGATCGAGTTCTTATTTGAAGCTGGCGTCGTCCCCGGTTGCCGGTTTTTCGGCCTGGTCCTGACATTCATGGAAATAATCTGCCGTTGCGGCGTATAATTAAAAGCTGTAATCCAATGGAGTGCGCACGACGTTTGACGGACGCGAATCATTTATTCGTGTAATCATATCTGCCAATAATTGAATTTCATCGACGCTGCCAGCCTCCACGCCGCGCCGGGACGTTGAACCGATAGCTGCCGTAATTAGTCCAATTCCGTGGCGCTTATGTATATTTGCGTCGCTAATCTAAGAACCCGACACTTGCCGGTTAATATCTCCACATCTTAAAATCGAATCGGGGTTCGAAAATACTCTATTGTGTTCCATAAGTCAAAGTGACAATTGTGACGTTCGTAACATTCGGTGACAGAAAAATATTTTAAATATTTCCGAAAATTCGTAGGTCGCGAATAGTTGGGTTTCGACGGAAATTGAGTCTAGTGTGCTCCGCAGGAAACAATGAATTGTCTCGGCGTGGCCCGCGTTCAGGATCGTCCGTTTAACTTTGAAGCGGCGGCCTCGCTGTAAAACACGGTGCGCTACGAATTCGTGGGTGGTTTCGAGTGAAACTCGTGGGTGGAAGAGGGTGTAAATCTGGGACAAGAGAGAACGAGAGGAACGCCGCTAGCTGAAAATCCGCTATCGAACACCGTGAAACGAATACGATCGGGAATACGAGGGGGGGGGGGGGGCTGGATGGAATTGGCCATAACCGGAACAGGCTCCCGCTTTTTCCGTCTACGCTAACTTTTACAAGGCCCTGCCGCCCTTAACCGAACGTTTTCGAGTCTCTTCGAACCGCATCCTGGCCGTGTACTTACGCGTTTCAACGCTCGCAATTGAATCCAACAACGGGCCGTAAATAAACCCGCGGTTATCTGCCTGTTAGCTCAGCGTTTCCAAAAAGAAATCCAACGCAACGGTAAAGTTCCCGTAAAAATCGCCCAAAAGTTACGAATTCGTCATGAACTAATTTATGCAGTCACAGTCGAAATACAAAATAAAATTTTATACGTGATTAAATGGAACATTAAATCGGTAGCAGTTCTGTTAATATATAAATAAATCAAAATTTGGTCGCACTAGTCTGAACCAGCAGAAAATATAAAAGCTGTCACCGAGACGAGCGATAATGGGAATAACAAGGGTATAAAGTGCATTTAATATTTGCCCCATTGATCGATTAATATCGTATGATTTTCTCGATCCGGTCCGCAACGATCGCGATATTCCAAACGAGATAGAGGATATAGGGGGTTGGATAGGAAAATGGATCTTTGAACGGGTGACAGCGATTGGTTGGAAAGAATGCACGCGGTGATAGGTGGGTCCCTCTTCATCGGTCGCTAATTATACGGCAGCCGGCATTATCGCGAATAAACACCGCGGGAGTAGATCGTCGACATAATAACGGGCGAGCACCGCGTATGCATTGTTAGCATGATATCGCCAAACACCACGGAAAACGATTGAATTTGCTTTCCGCGAGATAAACAATATTAATTAATCGTACACACAAATATCGACGTTCCCTCTCTCTCTCTCTCTCGCGCGCGCGATAGATGAATGCTTCTTCGGTGGCGGCTTATTTACCATCGTTGGGAACATCGATGACCGACATTCCGATGGTCCGGACGAAAACGAGACGAGATCGATCCGTGGTTCGATTTGGCTTTGCCATTTTGCGGTCCCGAACCTCGTAATTTAACGGGGACGTTGAATTTTTGAAAAATTCACAAGAGCCGTAAATTAACCATTTATCTCTCACGTTCGTATACAACTATTTGATGAGAAACTAGTTTAATAGCAATTTAATACTTTCATCCACACACATATTTCTAAATGAACGACGTTCCGAGTGTAACAAATCTCGCACAATTTCCATTCGGCCAAAAAATAAATAAATGTACCGCATCTTAAAGATTTGTCGCCGCGGTGAATGTCGTTTACAAGGTCCGCGCACGTTCAACTCGGCTGTAACCCTTGAACTGGGTCGCTCGGAAGGCTGCAGGAATCCTAGGTGTTCCTCGATCTCTAACGGCACGGATTAGCGAACGCTTTATACCCCGGATTAGCACAGTTTCTTCCCCATTTGACCTAGCTCGCCTAACGCGCGGCGTATTTGCAACACTGAGGGTCTCGTCGAAGCATCTACGTTCTAACGAACACACATACACACACACACCGATATGTATATATATATATATATATATATATCGAACCTCGGGTTCAACAAAGGTTTATGAAATACGGACAGCGCTTAGCCCCGGGGCGACGATCAGCATTCGACACCTCTTCAAATAGTAATCGAAACACGACTCGTCGGCAAATACCGGCTACTATGCATCGCAACGCGTCGGATTCAATCGAATCGAATCAGTTTTCAGGTTCCGGTGCACGGATCTCTGCACGCTCTCTCTGCCATAAGTGTCTGCACGGTTGCAGAGCACGGGCAATAGCCGTATTAATGGCCGAAATTAATCCGACGATTTTAAATTGGATTCGTCAATATATTTTTAGGGGCCTAATAATAGTTATAATTAGACCGCGGACTTTTATGCAGAATAAAAAATGTTCTGACTGATTGTGGGACACAGGAGCCAAGTCGTTCACATTTTTGGGAGTTTTCGAATCAAAGAGGTGAAGCTACCCCGAAGATGGGGTGCGTTTAAGGTGAATCGTAGTCCTTGGCGCCTCGTGCCGCCTCGACGCGGTTACAGGAATCAGTATGCAGCTAGGATCTGGCTCACTTGCCTCGGGCTTGTTATTGATGATGAACGTGCCGCCCGTTAACACGCCAGCCGACGGAAACGGAGACGGGAGCAAGGATGCGTTTATTCCGCGCCGTGAACCCGAATCCTGCGATCCTGCTCGCACACAACCCTAATGGCACCTCGCGAACCAACCAGTCGAGCACCTCCCGCTCACTTTTTAAACTGTGCATCCATCCACTAAGCTTCCACCCGCACAATAAATATTTACAATGAAAATTCACAATAGTTAGGTAGAATTTACGGCAGCGTCCTTTATCCTCAAAAAATAAATTCAATCCTCAAACCATCAGAACGGCAAAAATTCGCCTAAGTTTGTCGAACACGTTCCGGCTTATAATCCTTGGGTGTTTGATCCGAGGTTCTATTGCCGCTATGTCTGGCAAAGATTCCTCGATCTCTCTATATCAGGGCCGGCGTCAAAGAACAGAAGTTCGATAATAATTATCCAACGAATTTGCAGAAAAAGCAGAGATCCGGTCTCGCCCCGGGGAACAAAGGGCCGCCGGATGAGCCACCGGTGCCGAAGAGTGGGGTGGGGGGTTGGACGTTGTGAAATTTAACAAAGCGGGCTCGGTCTGCGGAATTTGAATGACAAAGGGAAAAATAGAGGTCCGCGGGCGCGCTGTCGTCTCCTCCTTTCGCCAAAGGACCTCGGTCCCCGGGTTGTCCTGAAAGGATGCTGGCCTGGATCAAACCGAATCTCGGGAAGAATCGGAGGATCAAGCGGATGGAGACTGTGCTAAGAGTGGTGCGACTCTATTGCACCAATGCGACCTTCCACGGGCTCAGATATGTCGTCGATCCTGAGCTTCATGGGATCGAACGGTTCCTTTGGTTCCTCATCTTCGCTGTTCACGCCGTCTTGACCGTGATGTCGATGTGGTATCTCACCGAGAAGGTTCAAGTGAGTGTTAATTGTAGTTCGTTGCATGTTCTACAAGTTTTGTTTGAAACGTTACATTTTTTTAACACTATTTTTTAGTCTTGCCGTGTGATACTGTTATAAATGATTGTTGAAATCGAGAAATAATCGGCGACATGTTTTTACGGTTGTACAAAGGCCCCAACTTTTCTAGAATGACAAGAACATGTACATAAACAGCGAGAAGTATTTTAATTATCATTTTCATCGCGAACCACGTACCGAAATCAGCGAAATAAATTTTTCCTCGTGTCGAATTCTGAAAAAAGATTGATGAGAAATTTGCACAAAGTTTCGCAGCCAATTTTTTATTGTATCAGTTTGATTCCATTCCGGTTCAGTTATGCGCGAAACGAAGTGTGATATTGTTTGTAAATATTTTGAAATCGTAACGAGAGACGACCGATGACAATGTTTGAAATTAATAAACGTATATCGACGTTTTATTAATTCCATACCGACTCCCATTCAATAGAATTTGATATATACATTTTTTGTGTAAATGTAATAACGATACAACGAGTTTGTAATGCATCGATTTTTATTGACTCGTGGTGCAAGACATTTTTATATTCGCAACTGGTCTGCGTAAAACAGGGAAATCATTTATTTGGCAAACGAGAAGGTTGCTTGCTGGAAAAAAGAGGAAAAACTCATAGCTACGGAAAAGGCAACTCAAATGTTTGTTAATTGCCCACGGCGAAACTACAAAATAAGTGCCTCAAATATTTGTTAATGCTCCGTAGTAAAATTAACAAATAAATTACTCAAATATTTGTTTCTGCGTAGAGTAAAATTAGAAAATATGCGCATCAAGTATTAGTTAATTAATCTCGCATTTTATCTGCTTTAATTAAAGAAGGTCTGAATTGAATCATGGATAGAATAATGAAGTCGCAAACTTGCGAATTCTACAAATTTCGAAAGAATCACGATCCACTAGTAAAGCAGGTGCAACATTGTTTCGCTTCTTGTAACCGATCCACGGAGCATAATTGATACTGTAATTGCTTTCAACCCTGACCTGCAACTGTCCGGAAGCCGGTCCCCCGTCGTTAAACTATTGCAATATTAATTAGACAAGCTGTTCAGGAACTCCCGGGCGCAAACTTAGTTGCAGCTCGAAGGAAATCGAATTTAAATATTCCTCGAATACTCTCGCAATTGAATAGCTCTCACCCCCCTTGCCTCGTCTGCTCATTACACGCCGATTCTACTTTCTGTAACAAGATAAACAGACTGTCGATCTCTTCATCCATTTATCGCGACTTCGAACTTCTTCTCCCCTTAAAGTAAAAAATTTTTAGGAAGCCCAACACCGAAATCTAATAGAACCATAAATTTAATAACTCTGTAAAAGAAAGTTTTTATCGAGCCGGTAACTTCTTATCTGATAACAGTTTTCATCAATTGAAAACTTTAAGGACGCGAATTTGCATAATCGTCCGCAGTCTATAACGATCGGTAGAATTTTCAGCGAGATACAAAGTTCCGCAAAGTTCAACACTGATTTAATATTCTTTATCTAGCAAAAACCCTTTCCCGTCGTAATTAGCTTCTACTTCATTCGAGGCTTTGTGTGTGGGTCATGGTCTCGCCGAGCAAACAAATTTTATTAAACGGTGTTTACTTAATCAGTCTCTTCGAAGAATCTTCCATTTTGTTCGTACAAGATATGGTTCTGCATTTTTCAGAAAAAATAATATGATGATCCACTGACTGAACAAGCACATTTTATCAGATGCTTTTTACTTGTGTTATTGCGAATATTTTTCAGCATCATGAAATACAGCGATCGAATGGCAATTATTTATTACACAGCCGAAATTAATATAAAGCACAGCGACGCGTTTGGACGAACCAACGAGACCGGAAGCCGCACCCTGGCTCGTCGCGCCGGAACTTCACGGGTGATCAGAAAACAAACGCGAAACAGAAATAAAAAACGGGTAAAAAATGGTCGGCCAGATCAATCGCAGTGATTCATTAGCCGGGGCCGATCCGGTGTCTCGGGGTGTCCCGTTAATTGACGTATCGCCGGATATCCCTGTGAAAGTTTAAAAAGGCTGTCCGCACGCGATGGCGGTTCTCGACGGGCAAACACGATTCGCTATTCAATTACGGAACGAGACGACGCGACGCGCGACGGAGCGCGCGCGCGCGCGCGAGGTCAATTGTTTATTTAGAATATTCATTTACTCGCCGACTGAGGCACCCTGTCGAATAATGGAAAATCTGCATATTCGAGGATATCCGTTTAGTCAGAACTGATTCGCGTGGGGGTGGATGTACAATCGGTTTTAGGAAGCGCCGACGTCCATCGGGATCGATTCGATGCATCACCGGATATCCAGCGTCCCGTTCCCGAGCGTCACTCTCTGTCCGAACGATCGCGTCGATTGGAACAAGCTGGTCGAGCTGGAGAAACTGATTTTTCCGAATAATACCGATCATCAGACCCTGAAGACCTTCCGGGACGTCATGGTGCAGCTTTCTGTCATCAGCTTCGGCGATTTCCAAGTGTTCGAGTTTTTGAAGCTTCGACGCCTCGATGGACTGACTGGTACGTGGAACTTGCAAATTCTGCCATTTTTCATTTACAGCGGATTCTTACAAGCGAATCGGAAAATCAATTCCGAACTGTAAAATTCGTTTTTCATCGTCATTCTTTCTCTGTACTTATTTTGCGACGAAAATTATTCGTGACATGTTATATAGGATACTTTTAAGCATTTGTTCGCGACCCCTTCAAGGTCGTCCAAGACCAACCCGCTCTAGAAACTGATATCTGTCTCCGGTATAGCGACGCATATTCCTCGGAGATGGTAGTTATGCAACGGAGAGGAATTTCAATCGCATTGAATTTCTCCCGCAGACTCGATTCGATCGGTAGATTTTAATTCGTCCCCGTGGACGATATCCCGCGGCGACGTTTCGCAACGGACGCTGAAAAACGTTTAATAAGGACACCGCCGTCGCCGGGACTTTCATGCAAATGCGCCGGCATAAATAGAACCCTCCAGAAAAGCCACCGCCCACTTTTTCTCGGGCCGCAACATTTAGTGCGGTCCTCTTTATTTCGCTGAATTATACGAGTCCGCCACCCATGCCGCCGCCGTTCTGGAGTCGTTGAAACATTCTGGAGCTCCGTGGAGTATAGTTGCAGCAGAATGATTCAGACGCTTCTAGAGACAGCAATTTTCTCATCCAATTTTGTTGTCCAATGCTTAATTGAGAAGACCTTGTAAGTTAGATCAAGAAGTAGCCAGTTAGCGAAATGGCACTTCTGATGAGTGTATTTGATCCCAGTTTATTTAACTGTACAAATGTGTTTCTACAGATTGATTTTTGATGGCTGCTGTTGCAGAGCTGAACGTGACAGATGTACTGCTGAGAGTAGTGCCCAGCTGTTCCCAGCTGTTGGTGCACTGCTGGTGGCGAAACGCGTTCCGCGACTGCTGCGAGATCTTCGAGCTCCAGAAGACCGAGTACGGGTTTTGTTACTCGTTCAATTCTCAGCTGGCGGAGACGGGGAACAGACGGAAGTACCATGGCTACCATGAACAACGTCCCCGCAGAGCGACCAGCTATGGTGCCTGGAGCGGCCTCAGGGTCACCGCTCGAATGGCGAACGTGACCAAGCCACCGGATTCGCGTGAGTATCCTCGCATCTGGAACTCGAACTGCAACTGGAACTTCATCTTACCAAGTGTCCAGAGATTGTGTTCTAGAGACTGTTGCGTCTCGGACACGGTTTATGGATCACTATCCTCGGGTCTTGATACTCTGGCCACAGACAATCCTCTGTTCGTCGGTCTCCGAACCGGAACAACATCAGATATCTACTCGCGTCAGTATTGAACACACCAATTTTGAATTCTAATTTATTATTCAGATAATTTATCACTTATTTCGAGATTTTGGATATTTGTGTCTCTGCCATTTCAATGTCAAAATGATTTCGATGCTTAAACGTTGGGTTCCGCGATTGATCGTCGAAATATATTTCCCAATAAATTCCAATAAATACAGTATAATTACGGATACAATTAGACCTTATTTCGAACAATCGAATCTTTTAAACTATTATTTCCGAACAATTGCTCTATGGATGTGTAAAACGTTGATTGTTAGAATTCATTGGTGAAACGACGAGAATGAATTAAGTGAATTCGGACAGGATTGGTCAAAAGCGCAATTATTAGTTCAACTGTTTTCATATAATTAATAAATTCATGGCACAAAATTGAAATTATAATGCATACAATATCGGTATAATACAATTACTAACACACAGTCATTCTTCCGGGGGATAGCATGTCACGAATCAATTATTTTATGCACGGAACAACCGACAGAATTATTACTTAAACTGCGGGAAATAGCTTCTTAATAAATTCATGACATATTATAGAATCGCAATCACAAAGCACGAAATAGTCCCCATAATACAATTGTTGAAACTGTTATTCATCCAGAGATCTGTTGTCTCAAAATGATTATTTTCAGTAAAAATAAGCAACAGTAGCGACACAATTAAACCGGGCATATAATAATTCGTTCCTAAATTCTGGGAATAAAATTGCAATTGCAATGCAGACAATGGCCCTCGTAGTACAGGTATTAAAACATTTATTCTTCCGGAGATGTGCCGTCTCGAAACGATTATTTTCGACGAGGAGCAGTTCCCGCGCATAGAACCATGTCAATTACCGCCGATAAGAAATTCATCAGAATTCATACTCCCCGGAAGAATAGGGCTCGCTATTACGGGGTTGTTGGAGGGGGACGCATAATATTCTCCGGCAGGTGCCATTTAATTTTATGTCCGCGATGTCTGCGAAGTGACTCTCGGCGGACGTCTTGGCGGTTATCCTTGAAAAATTCCCCGCGGCGTGTGGCTGCGAAACAACGTTGATAAACGAACCGTATTCTCCGGACGAATGGCGTTTCGCGGAAGCGACGTTGTTTAACGCAGATTTAGCCGACTGTAAATAACGCGCTCTTCTGCCGCGCATATTTTTCTCCCTCTTCCTCTTCGTCTTTCGCATCCGCACATAATTTTTCGTGTCTCGTTACCCGCACCAGACACTTCCTGATCAAACGCGAAATCGAGAATTAGTTTCTCGAAGCAATAAAGCACTTTTCAGCAGAAGATTTGGCTGATCTGCTCAATTTGTGCATTTTTGCACGAAATAAAAAAATCCAGTGGTCAGAAGAAACCGTAATTGACATTCCCGTGGACGCGCGTCGCAATTAGAATGGACGTAATTCGCGCGCGAATGGCGAATAAAATCGGAAGCCGACAAGTTATCCGCGAGTTACGGCGCGCGGACGGGTGGGAGAAAGAATTGGGGGTAAATTGTAAAATCGATTGGCCCCCGGGATTGAAATAGTCGAGCCCGAAGAGGAAGGAAGGAGGGACTCGCGTGTCGATTCTGCAGGAGGTCGGCCGCGCCGTTCTCGAGGAGCGGATCGCTCGAAATTTCTCGGCGTGCGCGCAGTTAAATTACTTGGAATTTGCTGCGGCTGGTCACGTGATCCCGAAGTTACCACTTTGATGACTGAATGCCCATTGAGTCGGCCAAGTATGACCGTCGTTTCCGTCGAACTCCCGTAAAACTTCCTCCGCCCGTCGACAATTTCCCTCGGAGATCGCCGCGCGTTCTATCCGCCGCTCCATTCTACCGCGAACTTAGGGTCCTTTCGTCGTCCTTGCGTCGCCTTTTCGCATTTTATACCTAGAAAAATCTGGGAGAGCTTCACGAAACTCTTTCTTCTTCGTCTCCTCCTCCTCTCTTGCTCTCTTTTGATCTTTTCCGATCATTTCTCTTGCTCTAGCGGTGACACGGAAACTCGATTCGACTGGTAACTCTACGATTTGACGGCTGTTCGAAGCCCTTTCGACATTGTTCACCTTTGTCGAGTTTCCACGACTGCGAAACCACCGTTCCGGATTACAAGAGATATTGCGAACACCGACAAAGGACTGACGAAAGGCGCTGCACCGACCGAACATCGCTGACGTTTTATTACTCGCGAATAAAGATAACCGTTGTGGGAAATTAATGGCCCGAGATGGTCCAGCGAACTCGACCGTGTTGCTCATCCTCGATGGCTTCGAGAGCTGTACAGCGACGCGGGCAGTGCGAATAGAAAGTTAACGCCCGTGAAAGATAGTGGCCAATGACGTAACACACCGTCAATATACGGCACATCCTCGGGGATGGTCACTCGTTTATTTGATCGTTAAGATTTTACTGTCTCCCTCACACACGAATAGACATTTTTACTTCTACTTCCTATTTCTATTTTCAGTCGAAACTTTTTTGTAGGATACCTCGAACATTGAGTTACAGAGACAAAAATTTTCAGAAACGTCCCTCCAGTGGTACTGTTCTCAAAAATTGCGCGATTTGAAAAAATTGTCGACTTTCAAAATTTTTGAAAACGATACTGATGGATGGACATTCTCGAACATTTTTGTCTTCTTCCCTTTGTCTGAAGGGACTTTGGGGAATCATCTCCGCTCGATTTGAATAGGGATCCGCATTCGGAAATATTTTCGAAACTTTCCAGGAGAGTCGGACGGTGTTTTATTCATGCTGGACGACCCGAGAGTGTGGCCCAACAACGGACGAGTGATCCCGACGAACTCTCTGACCACCATATCCTTCGATTGCATCTCTGGTTTCGCGACTCAATCGATTCTGGACATGGACGAGAGCAGGGCACCTTGCAGACACAAGCCCAAGATGCAGTACGCTCAGGACACCTGCATATCGTTTTGCAAGCAGAATCATGCCATTGAACAGTGCGGGTGCAATCCTGCCTTCATGTTTCCTGCCAGTACGTACCTCTTTGCATCCTTTTCAACTATTTTTATATAACCAACAACAAACTAAAATCGTTAAACTCGAAGCAATTTTAATTCCAAAATCAACAGATTTATTTCAACCCACAACATTTTCATTTCATAAAGAACCAACAGAAAAATATGAAAGATTCGATTCACTGTGTACAATTTCTGAGACAATTGAAAATACAATTGACGCTACAGTCCCATATCAATGGAATCGATCTCTGATTAATTTTCTGATGGATGTTTTCCAGCCTCGACTCGCGAATGCAACATATCCGATTTTCTCTGCCTGTCCGATCACAACGGTAAGAATGATAGCCGTTCAGAAATAGTGAAAGGATTCGCTAATTTTAATGTTCGAACACCGCGCAAGACCTGTATAGAGATAATGTCTTCACGGAAGAGGAAGAGGCGGATGACAAGGATGCAGTGGTCTGCAACTGTCCGCCAGGCTGCGACTATAACATCTACACGCCCCACTTGGCAGCGGTGAGGATGTACCAGTCGCTGGACATCACGCTGGACGTCCATTTCTCCAGCCAGACGAACTTCCGCTACAAGATGGACCTGGTCTACACTCGCCTCAATTTTCTCGGTAATTATGCAACGATTTATCGCGTTACACGTCCACCGACAGCCCTTGCAACGCAGCATTCGACGCGGAAACTCCGATTTTTCCGCTGCTACAGTTCTCTCCATTTTTATCTCATTTATTTGACGCTCTACTTTTGAAGATTTAATTAGAATATCTTGTAGGCGAGGATGTTTTAAATATATACTTCTCCCCAAGAAATTAGATTGCGCGTTTCAGAGTCTATTAAATGTTTAAGAAAAAGAAATTATATAAGTAGAAGCATGAATTTTTCAAATAATTGTTTTATCGTAATTGGTGTTTTAAATTTGCGGGTCTTTTCACATGGAAATTTTTGTGCATCGAGCTCCATAGAGCGAATTAGGTAGTAAATGAAAGAAAAGGATCTATTCATTCGGGATATCAAGATGGCGGTCGCAAAGCCTCGAATTTGCCGCTAAATTGCTGGATACACACCACTTTGGCCGGCTGAATCGAATTCATATTCAAATATCCGAATCTAGCCGGCGTTGTTCTCGCGAAGAATACGACAGCCGCGTTCATTCAAGACAGAAAATCTGCAATCCGATTCGCCGGAGATTTGCATTTCTTTGGCCGCGGTTCCCGTAGTCCGAGGATCGCGGAAACTTTGCTTTTGTGTCGTCCGTGAACGCTTTAACCGGTAGCTGGGAGTAGCGATGCGAATTAATTTTTCGACAGTAGACGACCACTCCATGGAATAATTTAATTTATAATTTTGCTATTTTCTTTTTTTTTTATCAAGTTACGGTAATTTCTTAAGTGAATATGGCGGAGGATATTTAATCTGCTTTAAAGCGTCTTCCGTAGTCAGCAGAGTTGGACGGGTAGTCAAAATTCCACAAAAGAGCACGGTTCAAGAAGTATGGTAAACTTCCGCAGGAGGCTTTCGATCAACTTTTCGCTATGAAAAAAATATGAAATTTTAATCTGAGAGGCTTGAATTTATTACTTGAAGTGGATCACGGTTTTCAGAGCAACCTCGGGAAATTTCAAGGAAATTGACTTCATACTTATTTTTATACTTTCCCAGAGGGAAAGGAGATTGATTTAAATTAAATAGATGCTTCGGGAGGCTATGGAACTTAAAGTACCTCAAATATTTCCACGCAAATGCCGTTGATGAAATTATTTTTTCAGTGCTTCCTTTTTAACTCCTCTTGGACATTTTTCGGCTGCGACAGCTGTCTATTGAAATTTTAATGAAACTAAATTGAAAAAATTGTTCAATGTGTCTTGTTACAGCTACCGAGTGCAAAGGATTAACACGAACAAGAGGATCAGGGGAACTGTCCTAATACAATGTCGGTTGATCGCATAATCTCGGGACTACTTTTCGTAGCCAAGAGAATCGATGTAGATTCAGATCGCAGTTCAATCTCTCTTTTGCAGTGTCTTTCGGCGGGATAATCGGCTTGTTTCTCGGCGGTTCGTTGCTCAGCCTGATCGAGCTCGTCTACTACCTGATGGTTATGGTGTTCTCTTACCTGGCATCGTGTCGTCCGGAGGAGCATGCTCGATCTAGAAGGAAGAAGTTCGTCGGTCCTACTCCGTCGCTGCTCGCATTGCCCATTCCGGATTACGGCCCAGTAAAACCGAGACCGAGGAGGCTCCCGATTTTAGTGAATTACGCCCCGGTGAAATCGAATTTGAACAGATACTGAGCCAACCAGCCAAGCTCACGGGGACGAGTCGAGTTTTTAAGCGGCTCGCGATTACCGTTACTCCGCGATTTATCGGCGAGCTTCTCGATGGCAAAACGGCGAGAACGAGAGACCCGGGGAGAAACGAAATCGAGCAAGTAGCTAGAGAAGGTAAGAAGCATCGATTCCCGCGTAACAATCCCGTTTTTTACTGCAAATAGAAGCTAGACGGTAATCACGGCCGCGAAACACCGGTTCGCGACGCTCACGCGGAACGATAACGATCCAGTCGATGCTGCGCGAAATTATGTAAACGCCCGAGTGCGAATCGATTCGTTTCGCGTGTTTTCTGCACTCGATTACACACGCGCTCGCAGTCGGCCACTATCGTTAACGCGTCGACTCCCGCGTCATCCTTATCTGCGTGTCAGAATTATTTGTCAAACTTCAAATTGAATTTCGCGTCCGCACGTTGAGTGGTAGATTCTTGATTTGTGTCAATATCCTGAAATCGTCGATTTTTAGACATTATCTGGTATTGTTGCATCGTGTTTGAGCTGTCAAAAATGTACAAAAGTTCTGTAGTGCCTGGTCTCTACAACAATAAAAATCAACATTCACGTGCTGTAGTAACAAAGCGAATATTGAGTCATGAATCATGGCTCCTCTCATCGATCCTAATTGGCTCTCCCTACCTCAGCTCCACCCAAAAATTCTCTTCAGCAACTCCCACGAGATCAAATGCGTTCAAGGAACCTGAAAGAATTATTATATAATTTAAATCCAAAAAATCTGGAGGGTCGAGACCACTTGCGGTTCGCGAGAAGCCCACATCTCTTCGCCGAGACGATGCAAAATTCCGCCAGATTTTTCGCTCCCAGTAAAGAATAAGGAGAGAGCGATGTTTCGCATGGTGGAAAACGAGCGGGTAGATGGAAACGGGGAAGCCGCGAGCGAGAATCGTGCGCGAAACCGTCTCGCGCCGTTAGAGGGGGTGTGGGAACACTTTACATCCGGCCGGCTGAGACGCAGCTAAATGTACCGGCCGTCCGCCGGATCCCCATTTAGCCATTTATTATTTATGAGGTGGAGCTACAGGGCAAAGGGTGAGGCGAGAAGTTGCGCTGTCCGTCGACGTCTACGTCGACGTCGTCTTCGTCTGCGTCGGGGGGGGGGGGGCTGTGGACAGAGACGAAAAAAAAGAGAAGCAGTTCTTTTCTCGCGGACGCTTATCTCCTTTCAGGCGGGTTGTCGGCCGCGCGAGATTTATCCAGCGTGAAAGGAGACACTCCGCGGAGGCATCTTTTTTCAGACGGTTTTAAAACCATCAGCCTGCCAGCTTAACCCAAACTGCATGCGAACCGTGCTCTTCTCTCTATCTCACTCTTCTCCCGAAGAAGAAGAAGAAGAAGAAGCAGGTACTAAGGTTGCCGACAGAGGTATCGCATTATTTCGTGCGGAATCGGCGAACCTTTCGGAACTTCGCTTTCGAATCGTTTGCGGGATGCTCCGAGTGGTTTCGAGGTGACATCGGGGCCAAGTGCTATCTTGCACGAATTTTAGAAGACGCCGAAGGCGAAAGATTGTCGGGACGCGCGAAAGCGGCCCCGCAGAAAACCGATTTTCGCGTTCAATCTTCTCGCTCGATCAGATTCGCGATCTTCTTTCGCGTAGAGGGTCTCTTTGGGCTCGCGGGTTTGGATTATTTTCTGGGGAAAGCTATTCTGTATATTCAGCGAACAATTTTTCTTGCGAATACTTTCAAAAGATGTTTTTCGAGTTGGGAAAAATTCTTCGCGGTCTCTCTGGCTCCACCCAGAATTTTCTCCAGGCTCCTCCCACAAACACGTGTAGCTCCTCCCACAAAATAAAAAATCATTTTGCACATCCACAGTGGAAGGTACAAAAGTAATTACGCTTTAAAATTGTCCATGATATCCTCCTTCCAATACAGCGGACGCAACAGTCCCAGAGACAACACCCCTCCCATCGAGTAAACACCTCGACAGGATCAGGACACATAATTCCCGGTCAGACGGGCTTCGAGTCTTTCGAGAAGTCGTCGCCGTCAGACGCGGAGGTAAAAGATACGGTCGGAGGGATCGTTATCGAAAGTAATTCGACGGATATTCCCGTCGCAGAGCGCGGGGAAGAAAGCATCCTCCTTCATCCCCGAACTACTCGAGAGGTACGTGAAGGGTTTAGATAACAGCACGCCCGAGAGTTACTCCAAACTTTCTCGCTTCCTTCTTGGAGGCTGGCCGTGGCTCGTCCTCTTTCCTTCTTCCACCATCCCGTCGACAATCCCTCGACGTTCCTCTCTCTTTTTCTCCTCCCCCACCCTTAGGAACCGACGCCGTCCTCACCTTTCACCCCCGTCGCGTCGGTCGCCTTTCGAGGCACAGCCACCAACTTTCCTACGACAGTTTGACAAAATGCAGATTTCCTTCGTTTCCCTGACAACGATCGGTTTTTCTGCTTACTCCTCTTCCTTCCGGCCTCGCGTTCCTGCGCGACGTGCATGCTTAAGCTACCTCCTTACTTCTGTCCGCATCGCGCTGCAGGACGGGCACAGTGGAACTCTCTTCTTACTCCTCTTTCTCCTCCTTCTTCCTCTTCTTCTTCCGCTTGTTCGCTCGCGCTCGACTTCCTCTCGTCCCTTCGTCCTCGTCGACGTCGACGTTGACGTCGCCCGTCCACTTCCGGCAACTGGCACCGATATCGACGTATTAGCGTTTCTTGGAACAGAGCGGGAGTCAACCGGACGACGCTGCCAAACGGGACCCTTTAAATCCTGCTTCGCTGCGGATTCGGTTCGACATGATATCCCATTTGCTCTAATGATCCCCGTGCGATATTTTACTCCATTCGCTAATCGTGTGCGCCGGACGTCATACGACGTAAATACGACTTAGAATATGATGGAAACGTTATGGGTCATCTTGTAAATCTGCGACGTTTATGTCCGTATCACATTTGCAGTTAGAACCTTGTTGACCGAATCGTTTGTAGACCCCAGCCATTGTTTCGCCGTAACTTAGCATGCACGGTGCACTGGCAGCCACGCAACAGTTTTAACGAGGGTGTGCGTGCCGTAACTGCCAGACTGGATCACCGCGTCTTCGTGGCTGACACTTTTATCCAGCCGTGGAGCCTGACGTACGGGGATCCACCTGGATTTAACTTGTAGACCGTCCCGGAACCCGTCCGCGTTATCGCAGACTGCTACTACTTACAATCGGAATTCTACAGTTCTTTCCGCCTGCATCTTCTTACTTCAGAGAGAAGTTGTTAATTATATCTTATCTAGAACCAAACAATGTTACCTAAAAATGTCAAGCAAAACACACAATCTCGGACAGATGTTCTGCTCCTCCCACAAACATCCTAAGCTCCTCCCACAAATCTTCTCGTTCCGCCTACAAAATAAAGATTCGCTGCGTAACTCCGCACTAAAAAATGTGTCTGATACCTTCATCATAGAGGGTTGTTTTCACTCCTTCAATATCGTCTATCCGCCCCACAAGTTTCATGAAAATCTGTTCGCGTAACACGAACGTACTCCCTCGTCACACTAAACAGATCCCAGGCCAAGTTCGTTTACACACATTCAGCCAAAGTGAGAGCCTGCTGCACTCGTCAGAAAGATGTTCGTCGTCCAGGCGTCAGACTGTCGACGTCAGAAATTTCGAATTCCCCCGTTGAAAGCCTCGGTTCGTGGGGATGAGGGGTCGGTGGGGGG
The DNA here is from genome assembly GCA_028455605.1 of Lasioglossum malachurum. Taxonomy (NCBI): domain Eukaryota; kingdom Metazoa; phylum Arthropoda; class Insecta; order Hymenoptera; family Halictidae; genus Lasioglossum; species Lasioglossum malachurum. The sequence goes on from CM052316.1 coordinate 25,394,330, forward strand.
GGGGGGGCGGTGCCTTGAGCTAGCACACGCTCGGTCGTCTGCTCGAGAAACATGGCGCGTCGTACGAGCACTTTTAGCTGCTCGGCGAATTCATTTCAGCCACGGCATTATGGACGTTTTCGAGGACTGAACGAACACATTCGCCGGAGTCCCGTCCCGTGAACGGCGTCGCGACGTCCTCGACGGTATCATTCACCGTGACGCCCGCGTTGCGCGAGCATTTCGGTGAATGCGAGGGAGAATCTACGTGCACGGGACACGCGACGAAGTATTTTCAGTCCCGGCGCGCATCGCCACCGAATTACATGGCTACGCTAAGAGACGCGCTCGCAATCGCGCCGCTACTTAACCGAACTTCTTGCTAGCGACCCCCTTAGGCGGAGGCGGATCCCTTCAAAAAAGCTTGTAACTCGAATTTCGAGGCTGTAATGCAGTTAATTAATCTACGCTGCTGCCCCTCCCATCGGTTACAATTGGCACTTCTCCGACATGTTCGTCCTCGCAGGAACTTCAAGTTCGTCTGGGAACGTGTTTTGTTTGGAGAACGTGGATTTACTCGCTAGCTCCGTCTTCGTTGACTCCTCCCACAAAAGAGTGATGATATGAGTTAATGCATAAACTAATTTAATCCTCGTAACTCATTTCTCTTAGATACTCCCGCAAATGTGTTTAGCTCCTCCCACAAACGTACCTAGCTCCTCCCATAAAGCTCAGCCCCTCCCACGAAATTCGAGTTCGTCGAATATAAATCGGGATTCGGTCATTGAGCAGATGTACCGGGTCGTTCCTCGCGAGCGGTGACTTTATAAAGATAAATTCGGTGACGTACAGCTTCTTTAACTGGAGGAAGATTTTTCCGATTGTCCGAACGACGTTGCCCTAGCCAGAGCCCGGTACCATTCAATATTCATGTAAGAAGAATTACGAAGCAGTAACTTTCCGTCCCGCGGTTATCTAAATCCTCCTCTCCTCGAGCAATTCAGGGAGGAAGGTAAGAGCCTGTTCGCCGGCGTTCGTGGGACGAGGGGAACATCCTCGGTATTACCTCCGATAAGGGTCCCCGGGAACGGTATCTGTGCCTCTCGTTTTCTCCACGACAACACGATTATCCGGCTCGTCTGGGCCAAGTTATTCTTCGGTATCGGTCCAATATTACCGAGATGGATATTTTTCTCCTGCGCGCCAAACGACAGGAATCTCGCCGCGCGCTTTTCGAGCCACGTTCTCCCTGTCTTCCCACCCGGCTCTCCCAATTACGCGTGTGCCCCTGGCATCGCGAGATCCTTCCCTACAAATAATAAAATCGGACTACCCATAGAAACATCGAGACTCCGTTCATCTCTTAAGTAAAAGTTAACGGATACGCTAGAAAATAAATGAGACTCGGAATATATTTGCTGGAACTTCGGAAATATTCCTGGCTGCGTCCTCCATCAGCTAGCTGCAGTTTCCCGAGTCCGATTCCTTCATACGTCTGCGAAATATTGCTAGACCGGGTCAGTCACCCTTGCGGAATGGAACTCGGGGTATTTCGGAAACCTGAGGACGCAGGAAATTGTGACGCAGCACCGAAAGTTCAAAAATTCCTCAAATCTTCTGCGATACCATGTATTTTTATAAATTTCCTGCAAAGGTGAGTTAAAGAATATTATAAAAATTGAAAATGTCTCTCGATAAAATATCCTGGCAGCGACACAGTCGTCGAAGCACCTCTCGTGCTACCAAAGAAGCTGAAGACTGTGTTCGAGAGCGACCGGACCCGCTTCCCGCGATAAATTAAATCTTTTGTTCGGCCTGGTGTTTGTTCCCCGTCCGTTTATTTTATAGAAATGCCGACCACTAGGGGGCGAGAGGGGAAGGGCGTGCCGTTGCGCCGTGATAGCGAAGAAGTATCGTTTGCCCGGCTGCTTTGTTGGTAATGCTGAAATGGGGCAGAGGTACTAGCACCGCTATTGGATCCCTTCCAAGTGACTTTAAAGTTCTCTCCCCTGGAAAAATTGGAAACATCTTCGGCCGGTGTAGAGCATGCGGATTTCTGTTGGAAAGACACAGTCCTTGAAGTTCGATCTCGTCGGAAAATTGGAGGCGGCCGCATTGACGTACGGCAGCCTCCAACAGCCCCCTCCCCTCCACCATGGCATAGCCGCTTCAGTTTTTCCCTGCGCTTGCCTAACAATCGAAACCGTATTTTCTGGGCGCGAGTTGTGCGGAAATCTTCGCGAAACAGATTTAAAGTTTCCGAATGGGAAACACGGGGCCACCGATGCTGGGAAATTAAACGCTGCACCGGCCACGCGACACTCTCCATCCGCCTCCTTCGGTGTGGAATATCTCCAAGATCTTTTGTTTTAAAATTTGTAGCTTATAAAAGATTGTATATAAAAAGGATTAGTATTAATTTTTATCTAGTCAAGTAATACTAATTGACGGCTATACGTCTCCGAACGTGACTCCTTTTGTTAAACAGTGAATGGTTGGAAAGTAAAATGAGCGAGGTAGATATCGACGTGAAAAATGTGGGTTTTCCAGGGGATGAATGGCCGAATTTCAGAAAATAGCGTGGCGGGTAAAAAAAGCCGAAGCAACGGGTAGCGTGAGTGGCCGAAATGCGGGAACTGTGTTACGGGAAAATATTTCTGGCTGTTGTCGCGCTCGATGGGACGCGGCCTCGGTAAAAAGCGTCGCGACGCGGCGACTTCGAGCCGGTGTGTGGCACGCGTCCCGGGCAAACAGAGTTGCAAAACAGAAAGTTCGCCCGGGCAGAAAGGGAGAAGCTGTCGCCTCGTATCGAAGCGTCGTTTCTCCCTTTTCTGACAACGAACAAATGAAAAGAAATTGTTGACTGTTCCGTGAGCGTGTGCGCGCGAGAGAGAAACATGACGGGAGATTTTTCGCAATTTTCTCGGCTCGAAGAAGAAGTTTATCGACACCGAAACGAAACCGAGCGACGCGAGCGTTCGTCGAGGAAAGGCGTTTCCCTTGGCGCCGAGTCAAAAGTCCCAGATCCTTAGGACAACGCCGGAGTGCAAACGTACAGAGATTCGTTTCATTTGGCCGGCGTTCCCTTCAAATTTGAAACTCGAACGGCATAAAGATCGAGGGAAATGGCCCGCTCCAGACATATGGGCCGACTGATTCAGACGTTCCCGGGAATTGTGAGAATCCCGGTGAATGCGTCGTTCATCACCTCTCGCGAGCGTTTGGACACCCTCGTCTTCTGTAGGATTTAATATGAGATATTACCACCGTATTTTTACTTTGAGCGGTTCCGCACGGTTTCACAATTTTTTTGCCGTCATCAGAATCGCTTTCATTTCAATATAAAATATTTTTCCACTAGAGGGATGTTTTGACTGCGACTCCTTAAAGTTTCGACGAAATTAAGTGAATTTTAAGATTGCTACCCTTAAAGCGACAGCGTGTAACGAAACAAAAATATTATTTAATAATTGTTACATTAAAACAGGACACACTGGAAATAAATAGGATAGCCGATGAGATTGGTTTTCCAGCGAAATTCCGCGATGGGGACCAGGGGCTCGCAGATGAATTTTTCGATTCTGCCGGTGCAAATACGGCAAAAATGCGGCCGTTTCCGGATATCCCGAAAATATCCGACGGACAACTGCCGATCTGTCTCTCTGGGATCCGTTGGATCGCTTACAACGACTGCAACGCTGCGGTCCCCGATTTCAATCAAACCTTTTTCCTCTGCGGTCAGCCCGGACCGGAAACGCCTGTCGACACGTATCCGCTTGTTCGCGCCACTGCGAACGCCAATCGCTCTACAAAGATGTCATTATTTCCGCCGAATTTTACAAACGCTATCTCCCCCCGCTCTTCGTTCCCCCATTTGTTTTTCCGCTTCCAAATGGACAGCTTTGCAAACAATACCTGTTTGCGTTCGGACGGTAACGCGTGAGTTCGCGCGCGATCGATTTGCTCGCGGGAACTTCAAACGAATCGCGAGGCGGTTTGGAAAAAAAATTGTTGTGTTAAACAGTACAGACCAGTATGGATTTCTTCCTTTTGGTATTTATTATTAAAATTTTTTTTAATATGTCCGTATTCCCCGAAATCTTACCAACATTTTAAAGTTTTTCCCAAGACGATATCTCTAAAATTAACGTCGCGACGATTAATTCCATTTCACCTCGTCTTGACATTGGACATGATTAACAATTTCCGAATTAAAAATTTCTACCTCGAGTGACTTCTTCTTTAAAAGTTTAAGAAGAATACAGTCATATTCCTGGAAGCCTCCTCTACAAATTGAGCTTTGTTCCAAGATGATATCTCGAAAAGTACGATCGTAATGACTGAATTAACCTCCCACCGTTTACGTTTACGATCCACGATCGAATATCGGGACTCGCAAAAATTAGAAATGCCTGGGCAATTGAATGGGCGAATTTCAGCGTGAGTCGCGGATAAATCTTGGAGCGCAATATATTTCCGGTAGTTCGCAAGATATACGCCCTCTTGGATCGGGCGACGGGACGTACAGCCGTTCCTGTACCCGGTTCAACGAGAGAGCACGTCCAAGGCTCTCGCGCTCGCGCGTTGCACCCGCGGAAATGCATAACTCTCAATTTACACGTCGCCGGCGAGCGCGTACTACGGGGCTGATATTACTTCCGTTCCATCGATACAAGACGCCGGAACGCTCTTAAATATAAAATGTTGCACATACCTTGTGCAACGTTAGCCCATGCTTCACTGCCCCCGAACGCGAACCGCTCCGTTTCCCTGACGTATTGGCAGGGGACGTCTCGAGATATCGATACTGAATCCTCCTATTGCTCCGCAGTTACGGTTTTGCACGCTCTGGTCCACAGACTTCCCTCCCAATTACCTCGAATACGTCTCGATTCCAAATTCATCGAGGCGCGCAATCTGAGACGATTCAAATTTATTTTCTCGCCTTTTATTCGTGCTAATTGTGCCTCAAAATAGGTTTGATCTCTGCTTCTCTGTGATATTTATGTTATTTCTCGTGTGTATTGCAGTAATTCAATTTTTTGGTGAATGTGTCAATTCAGTTCACCTATTGACAGCACAAATTGGTATCCCGATATTTTATATTACCCCTGATTTCGCATGGTTTTTATCAAATTCAGTTCGCATATTTTTCTCTGTGGACATAAAATTCCAAATAATAAATGAACTTTCAACATAGTGACGAATTAATTGTGGTATGCAACTCGACTGCAAGCAAATGTAGAAATATTTCCACGCGCCTCCATTTCCTGATAAAAATCGGAAATAGTCAGCTAATTTCGTAATACGATTACAATGGTGGAGGAGTCGCAGCCAAGTCGGTTCGCGTTCGCACAATGGAAACAAACGTTGAAATTAATATTTCTTGTTAGGAAGAAAGGTGGAAGCAGCTTTGGGGGACGCAATCCTCTCCAGCTACGGAGATAAAGTGCTTGAAAAGGAGACTTTAAGCTCCGGCGGCGTGCTTGACGCGAAGCTTCGGACTTTAGGCGAACTTCTTCCCTTTCTACTTCTTCCACCGCACTTCCTCTTCGCCGTTCCCCGTCTTCGAAATTTAAGACGTTCGGCTAACAATCATATTCGGCCGCGACTCTGCTTGCTCCGCTCCGCTCTGCTCCGCTCTGCTCTGCTCGGCGCCGCGTCTCGTCGAAACTCTTCAGGATTTAAGTTCCGGAAGTCGCTGCAGCCGCCTTTGTGCCGGTCTTTGTTCCGCTGGAAGCCTCCTTCCCCAACAGATTCGCGAACTTTGAGAAATATCTCCGTCGGCGACCTGGAAAATTCAATCGTTTCGATCGTGTCAGAGTCGCCCGGCGAATATATCAACGGGGGTCGCGCGAGTATCGATCAGATCGACTCAGATCGGACCTCGAAAACTGTTTCGACGATTCCGGTTCCTGGAACGATTCTGGAGAACCCTTCAAACATCGCCGATCTTTAAACTCCTGTAACTTCGTGTAAAAATATGTTAAAACATTCCGCCTAGGCTCACTTTCAGATCTCTGAACTCGATTTTATTTACTGTGAAAGATCAAAGGTATCAGTAAGTGTGAAAGTGAAGTCGCTTTCTATCTTCGGAATTCGTGTAAATTCCTCAGAGTTTAAAAAAAGTTTCTCCCCCCTTTACAATGAGTTCCTAGAAATTGTTCCGCGACATTTATTCCCCCGACGTCATCAATTAGAGGATAAAAGAATTTCCGCGGGCAGCAAAGTTGGGAAATTTGTAATGACTCCGCAAGAGAGAGAGAAAGAGAGCTGAACTTCATGGTTTCTAGGTGAGTTCGGACTAGAAAAAAATTTCCCGCGTCTGAAAGTTGGATCCATGATCGTTCATAAAATGGAGGCGAGCATCGGGGAACTTCGGGAAGGTAGTTGAGCATAACTTGATTGCGATCGTTGCTGAACTTGGGAAGTTCGCTGGAACATTTTTATTTTGCACAGACCGAAAAATCACTGACAGATTTGAAAATAAAATCGCCATACGCGAAAATAGAGTGTATTATCGGCTACAGGAAATTTTACTACACATTTATTCATCGAGGTAAACCGGCGCTACTTGTTGGATGATCGAATAGCTATTCCAGGTCAACTTTATCACCCATTTCCGACGGATGTCGCGTGCAACGCGAGGCGACATTGTCACGTACGACAGGCGTCTCCGGGAATCGTGTATTTTCGACGGGGCTTGTCGCGTCGGGAGCGAATTTCGGAAACGACGACGTACCGAGCTTCTTTGGGGATGGTTAAACTCGTTCCCCGTGACGTGAACCGTCGACAAAGCGAAATATGTACTTTAATGAGGGTGGCTTGGTTCTTCCCATGCAAAATTCCTCGTTCTTTCATCCCCCTTTCAAGTTTGCAAATTGCATCTTTGGAGAGATCATGGTCAGCAACTGCTCGTACTGTTATTAATTCGTTTTAAAATAAGATCTAAATAAATGAATGTGTTCGAGTTGATCTGAGGAAAATCTTTCAGCTTGAAGAGTGCAAAGTACTCAGTTTAATAATGAGGAGAAGAGTAATTTAATAAATGAATTAATGTGTTGGTGTATTGGATCTGAGGAAAGTCTTGGATCTTGGAGAGTGAGAAGTCAGCAACGAGACACAATAGATACAATAGCACAATAAATAAATGAACGTGTTGATCCGAGAAAAATCTTAAAGAGCGAACCACGTGGTATCTGGTCGAAGAATCGTTGAAAAGGCCGAGCTTCGAGTGTTCCGCGGGATCATCGTCGTCCTCGTCAGTGAACAGCGTATCCCGGGTTGTAGAAACGGCAATCTCGTCACGACTCGAAGCAGAAGCAGCAGCAGCAGCAGCTTTCAGTGAAACCCGGATACGATTAATAGCGCGGGGGCTGGTCACGATTAAGATCGAGCGAGCCAGTCGAGCTTGAATTTAACTATCGATCGCAGATAACTGCGAGTCCGTCCGTTTCCTCTCGCCGACTCGTTCTCTCTCCTCCCTCCCCATTCCATAGTCCTGTTGTTCTCCAGTTGAACGTTCTCCGTCGACGATATTCTCCTCGAACAACCCGTCACGGCCTGTCTCACGACTCTCCCCGCTGGTGAATCGAACTTCTACTTTCTCTCTTTGTCTCTCTCTCTCTATGTATATATCCAACCTCCACACCCTCACGCGATAATTGTTCGCTCCGGATAATGTGGACTCGTTCGAGAGTGACGGATGAGAGGCAAGCAATTACCTAACAGATTGTATTTATTTCCTTTGCGAGCCGCTTTGCGGGAACGCAGTCGATGAAACGATCTGCTACTTCCCGTCGAGTGTCCTCCAAGCAGAAAACGTGCTAATGTGTCTAATTTAGTCGAGGGAATTTCAGAGTCACATGGCATTAGTAAAGGATGCAGGGAAGAATTTAGGAAGATGGAGGGGGTGGTCCAAAAATCCACAAGACACCAAATCAACTTTCCCCAGCGAAATTTCCGAAATCATAGAGGACCGATCCCCAAATCTATTCTCTTCATAAACTATCGGCCAGAAATCTGTAGTCTACTTCCCCACCGCAGTGTTACCGGGCGCCACCGGTTCCCAGAATACGTTCCGGAATCCGAGGAAGCTGGTGGCGCTACGTGTCCGACATTTTCCCCTCGGCGTCTGGGTACGAAACGACGATTATTCGTGGCGTTTCATCTTGCCGGTCGTCGCATTTCAGTTCCGAGGGTTGCCGCCGACTCTCTGTCTCTCTTCCCATCCCTTACATCGATTCTATTTGCTGTTCAGCGGTGTGCAGACGGTCCTCGTAATTCCGAGACGCGTCCAGAACTTCATCCACCCCCGAAATGTGCCGATGACAGAGGGTGAAACGGTCCCTGAGGTTCATCTTTGAAAAGCTGCGAGGGACGGCCGCCTTTGACGCGTATTACTCCCGCGTTTCACGGCGGAACGTTACGCCAGATTATTTTCTTTAATCCCGGTGTGAGTTTCCAACGGTGGCTCGCAGGATTATGAAAATTTGAGGTCTGCGAACCCCTCCCCATCCCTTCACCCAACCTTGGAAAGATCCTTGTTAGCGACTAGGTTTCCGGTCCAGTTTACGGCATCTACGTTCGCGCACTGTTTTTCCAGCCGACGACCTTCCAGTTTAATTTCGTTCGACTGCCTCTCTTCTTCTCCTTTGCTGCCGAGCCACAGCCTCTCGCTGTATCAATGAGTAATCCGCGATCTGTTTTTCCCGTAACGAGCTTGTTACGTCATTTAAATTCCAAGCAGCCTACCGCTCTTTCGCTTCTTAAAATGGCGGGGCGACCGGCACCGCCGCGTCATGAATATTCTCACCGCGTCCCCGGCTTCTTGAAAAATAAATAACACTCCGGAAATTAATTTTGTAAATTGGAGCGGTCGGCGATGCTGTAATTGTGGGCTGTTGATGCTGCCAGCCTGCTTGCGGAATACGCAAATGCTCGTTTAGCCAGAGCACGAGAAACTTCGAGTCTCGGCCGTCGATATTGGGACCGATATATTGGAAATATGTCGTCCTTTATTCCTGGAAGAAACGGCGCTATATAAATTCTATATTGTTTACAAAAGTAAACATTCTGGATCGAGAAAGTCAAACATTTAGATTGAGGTAAAAATTCTAGATTCAGATGTTAGAAATTTTTCAATCTAAATTGTACGATGCCAACATTAATTTCAAACGTGATCATACGAAGTGGTCACTGTCAGAAATATAAACCAATAATTTGTTTTGAGATTATTACGTAAACGAACATTTTCGAAGGGACAGACGTCGTTCAGGGGATTTCGGTAATACTAATTTCCCCGTCTCGTAAACGTCACTGCCGTAGAACGGAAGTGTCAACAGATTTCGCAACGGCCACACATATTCGCGCGAGGGCTGAGCGCCGCATTAGCCAAAGTTTCTACACACAGGCAACGCAAACAGAGTGCGAACAGGCTGGTGAGTTTCCAAAGTCTGACTTGGACAGGTCTGCCCTAGAACTCCTTGGAGCTGCGAACGCGGAAAGACGCGTCGCCCCTCGGCAACGTTGTAGAGGGAGATAGAGAGAGAGAGAGAGAGAGAGAGAGAGAGAGAGAGAGAGAGAGAGAACTAGCAGTAGCATGATCGGTCAAGGCCGCTACTTCCGCTCGGAGAACCGTCGAGCACACCTGCTGACTCTGCTCTCTCTTTCTCTCACGATGTGTCTAAATTGTATAAATTATGCTGACACGGTGCACGTGCGAGATTTCGCCTCTTTTCTTGCGATTTATTCGCTTTCGAGATTTATGGCTCTCTCATCCCGGAAACTACCCCTCCCCATAAAATTCAGAAAAATAAATGAACTTCCGGCCCGAAATTTGCTCCGTCGACAATCGCGATATTTAAATGCATAGTGTCATTTTATCTTATTTGTATTTCAACATCTAAACAATACAGGAGCTCAAAAATTATTTTTCAGATGTACTCTAATTTTAAATGAACCAGTCCATATTAAATTGGATGCTGTATACTAGCTTCTACATTCAAATTTAAATTAATCTAATCGTCCAGAAAGAACGACTTCTTGCTAAACGCCCGGATCCGTTGGTTCGCGAATTTCCTCGCAGGTGGATCGACCGTCTAGCGAGGATCAATTCATCTTCGTTGATCCTGCGCGGCGTTCGCTTTCGTTCTAATTGGCAGCCGGCGACCACTTTTTTCCAGTGCGGTGCGCCGCGGAGTCCGATTAGCTTTATCGGCGGATGCGATAATTATTGCCGCGTCTCGTCACCTTAATTAACGCCCCTGGCAGAAAGAGAGAGATGGGGGTCCGTCGGTTCTATCCGTCCCTAATGAATTTTTCGAGTGGACGCGGCAAGCCGAGTAGTGATTTATCTCATTAAGTTGGCCGCGACTTGCGCCACTCTGCCGATCGCCGCCAATAATTATGGCAATGTCGTCTCATTTTAATTAACGGCGACGTATCGCGTTCGACATGTCCTCTCCTCTATTTCATTTTTTACTTTCATTTAATTCATGTTTCAATACTCCTGGTCCCCTCGCATTTTTAGCGAGCAATTTATTTCAGATTTGTACTAGGTTGTTCCGAAAGCGGATTTTTATGCAAAATAAAAATCTGTATCAATTCAAGGATACAGAAGCCACATATATATTTTATGATACATTATTTTGCACCAAGCAAAAGAAGTGAAAACTGAAAAGTCTCTTTTTAGACTCGTTTAGCTTATTCACTATTTTTGATTGACAAAAAAAAAATTGTTTTTGACGGACCTGTGTCTTCCACACAATTTTCACCGCAGCTCCCTAATAATTTCAAAGGGAACCTCGTTTTTTCGGAGCTGTTTGAATTATCAATTCCGTCATACACAGAAAAAAGTATTCGTTGGAAAAGAATCGTTTGTACGGTCCGTTCGGTCGTACAGAAAAACGACGCGCACTCCGCGGCGAAGGTAATGTATAATTAGCTTAACAGAACGTTAATTCTTTGAAAAAGTTTCCCGGGAAACCGGAGGCAACATTTTTTACGAGCCGCGCGCGCGTAGCCTCTATGCAACGGAGGTGAAACAGGTGCAACGTGCTAAGCGTGTGTAACATTTAGAAAAAAATTCGTGCTCCAGTTTTCTGGTCCCGACTCGGCTCGGGGTTCGGGCTTTGCACAGTTCTCCGGCCGTGCGAAAGCGGCCGCGAAAAGCTTCGAACGGGAAATCTGAAAGGCGGGCCTCCTTATATATTCGCTGCACCCTCCTCGATTCGCGGTTGAATAGCACACCGGTACACCCTGTTTCCACCACAATTCATCGCCGCGGAACCGTCGGACTTGAGCTTCAAACTATCCGCTATTTGCTCGGGAGCTTCCGATATTCGCCCGCACTTTTTTCACCCGCAAAAATTATTTGTTTCGATCTGGAATTCACGAGAAACCGAATTGATCGAATTTTAATTTTTGAAATTGATTAATTACAGTGAAGTCTTGATCTAAGAAAATTGGGGGCATGCAGAACAGAGAAGGGTTTTTCTTAGATCAAGACATTTCAACATTATACGAAATTCATTTGGTGTTAGTATCCTTTTGCTTTAAATATCTCGAAACAAGAAATAATAAAGAAATGGGCACATTTGGCACAGTCACCACAAGCCTGACTCGATAGCGTTAATCGCCGCGTTAATGAGCAGTCGTTGCAGGGTGTAACAAGTCCGTTCGAATAAACTTTGGAACCCAAGCGTCGTAAAATGCGGGGCCATGAAAGTGTCAGCGATCTTCATTAACAGGTTCCCGCATTCCCAGACGCAGCGAGGGGTGTCCACTCTGCGAATTCCTCAGGCCAGTAAACCTTGACAAAGAGGGCAGTTGCGGTCTGAGGATCCATCGCGGTCTGCGAGGCGGTTCGCGACACCGTCGACGCGATCGTGTTTGTTTCTCGGTCTGGCGCAGGGGCGGGTGCAGCGGGTGTAATGCACCGGGTCGTTGCCAGGAGGCTGTATTTACCCGGTTCTCGGTCGATATTGGCGGCTGGACCCCCCCGGATCCCGGTGTCGCACCGTCAGAATTACAGGATGGAGGACACCGAGAAAGAACCGAGAGACGTTCACTTCCTCTGAGAACCGCCGAAACCTCCGAAAATCCCTCGAGGTGACAGCCACCTCTCTCTCTCTCTTGATCTGTTGAAGTGAGAGAGAACTCGTCCCAGGAAAATCAAATGCCGCGAGACATCGAGACGCTTCTATTGGAAAATCTTTATTGGCCAACCCCGCGGGCTAGACTGGCCGACGAGGAACCAGACAGACACCTTCCGTAATTACTCGTCAAATCGATGGCCAACTCGACCAAAAATAGTCCATGCTCCCAGCTATTCTAACTGTACAGCGTGTCCCAAAATTGCTGTACCTCCTTCAAGCAAGTGATTCCTGACGTCACTGGAAGTAACTTTTTCCTTTACGAAAATGTTCTCCATGGCTTCGTTAACGAGTTATCAACGAAAAGCACGGACCAACCAGAGCGCGGCTACTATAGACCGGTTCCGGCTTGGCCACTGCCAACGGCGCTCTCAGCGGGACCCGTCGAAGGGCCCGCCTCCGTCAGCGGGCTACGCTCTGATTGGTCCACGTTTTCTGCTAATAACTCCTTAACCAAGCTGTGGAGAAGATTTCCGCAAAGGAAAAAGTTACTTCAAATCCCCTCAGGAATCACCTCTTTCAAAGTAGTACATTTTTGGGACTCCAATGTGTATCTACACATTGTTTATAACTTAGTAGAACTATGAAAGGTGTTTCACATCTATATGGTTCCTCTAATGAATTTCTTATTTCGCGGTTTGGTTTGAAGAAGAAAGTTTTTCCCCGATACAGAAAGGGAAACGCGATGCCTGTTGCAATATTCGAAACCCCAGAGCCAGGCTTAATAATTCCGGGAACGAGGCTCTAAAATTCTGATTCCGAGCGTAAACGAAACTCTGATACACGCGTACACCCGTAAAAGCGCCGCGGAGAGTTTCATATCGTCCGTTCGCGTTTACAGAGTATAAAACAAAGTAGCCAAGTAGAGCCCAGTTTGTAATATGATGTTAACCCGCCGGTGAAACGGGTCCGGTGACGTTGCTCGTAACTTTAAATACTCGGCCGTGGGAAAAAAGCTAGCTCCACGTTCTCTCCTGCTCTCTTTTTCTCTCTCTCTCTCTCCACCTCTTCATTTTTAATTTTTCATAGCGCGCTCCAAGTTCAAGCGGACAATTTCGTTTTCAATTCGAGCGATGCCACGGCGAGGCTGCTCCTGGATAAAAATCGAAATTATGGTCACTCATATCTGTATCACAGTGAGCAGACATTGTTTAAATTGTTTAAGTTCTTTATTTGTCGAACGATTCTTAGCTAGATCCACCCGTGGGCCTGTTAGGCTTCAGAATATCGTTCGTCGCCACGGTTCCCAGTCCTCTTCCTCTGTTTCTCGTGGAGAAAACGTCGGGCGAGGCGCACTGCGTTAGTCCTTTTGAATATCGAATGCCCTCCCAGCGGTATTTCATCGATATCGAGGCTCCGCTGCAGCCGTGCTCGCGCTCCTTTGTTTCTTTCTTTGTCGTCCGGCCAACAATCAGAATTCTCAGTCGACTGTGAAACACCGGTTTTTCTCCGCAGTCCGCAGCCATTTCTCGATAGTCCACTCTCTCTCTCTCTCTCTCTCTTTCTTTCCCTTTTATCTCTTTCTCGTTCAACTTCTCTATGAAAGGCGACCGCGTGTTTCAATTTGCGCGGGGCCGAGCCTTTCATGGAAACCCTAAGTTTTCGCCTCCTCACAAAGCTCTGCTTCCGTATACTGTTTAACCCTTCGGGACCACGTACACCGATCCCTTGGAGCCTTCATTATTTTTAATCCACCTCCTGTTTTAAAGATTTCTTTAGCAATTTTATCGTAATACATGTTCCAAGGTATAAATGCATTAAGCCTCGACAATTGTAAATTAAAAAATTTAGAACTCGTCATTTTTACCACAAATGCATATAGTCTGTCTGTTAATAATATACATTAATTCCGAAACTGAACGAAAACTATAAGTGACTCGTCGGTTGGTCCCGTGGCTCTTCAGGAGTTGCATTCTGATGACAGGCAAACATTTTCACTAGTCTGATCACTTTTCAGACTTTCCAGGCGCGCCTGGATTGGTTAGCGGCCTCGATTCTGATTCGAGGATGCGAACGAACGGCGAGAACCGATCGAGCTTTCTCGAGGGTCACGTACTCCTCGCGACGGGCTTTTGTACACACACTTTTCCCCGAACGCGCGTTTTATTCGGAGGAGGAACAGCCGTGGGGTTTAACGAGGAATGTGACTTCACTGCCGAGGACGACGCACGTTCCTTTTGCCAGGACGACGTGCCCCAACGGCAAAGCTGTCGTCCACTTTGCACAGAGCCGGCGGAAGTACCCCTTCTTAATTCGTTTGACAATCGCTTTAGCGAGCCGTTTCGATCCTGCACGCGAACTGCCTTTCAAACGAGGATTTGTTTACTCGTATATACTCGCAGTAAAATATTCGGCCATTTCTAAAAGGCAGATCACTTTTTAATCTTGTGACGATTTGCTTTCGAGAAGTTAGTTCACCTCACGACGTGCAGAATAAATTTTTGAAAAGTTGCAGTCGGATATTCATAAATACATTTTGTAGATCTGTATCAATTATACTAATATTCTGAAAATTTAATTAGTTTCGAGACTAAATCAATTTATCAACTCATCTCAAAATCACGTGAAATTTATCAATGAACAGCTCTCGCGACGTAAGAGAACTACTGAAGAGAGAAATAAATTTCTACTTGGGGTTCCTAGAACCTGCAATGGATACAGACAATTTTTATTTTGCATAAGGATCCGTGGTCTAATCATCGCCAATGACGCTAACGATAGCGTTGAACGTGTCGACCTCGGGGAACCCGGAAAAAAGAGGAATTCTTATTAGAAGGTAGCCCGTTAACGAACCAATTAGATCGAATCGATCTCGCCAGTCTTCAATTAATATTTGTTTCGTGCGTTGACAACGAAAGTGCGCACGGTTGGTGATATCATCGAAAATGGAGAGGGAGAGAGAAAGAGAGAGATAATTTCGCCGAGGATGGTATAGCTAATTGGATATTTATTAGCACGATAAAGCCGCGGAAATTGTCGGGCGCCGGTAATGAGATTTACGTCACGCGGCGCTCAAAAGGGGAGCAGCTTAGACACGCCGCGCCGCGGCGAAAGAGACGCGATTTATTTAATTGGATTCGCATCGCGCGTTATTTACAACGGTACAATTAATTCATTGTAACGTGGCCGGCGAGTCGGCGGCTTAATTAGCGGGTTCAGATGCGGCGACACAGCCGACGAAACTTTTAATTAAAGACTGGCGAGAGCATGCGAGCAACCAAGCAAGCGCACCGGCATCTAATGGCGGCGAACCTGAAACAGATTCTCTTCTCTCTTCTTCTTCTTTTTGTACCCGAGGACACAATACGACGGGACGCGAGGTGATCTTCGAGCATAATTATCCGCGTAATGAACGAGCGATGGGATAATTAGAATCGAACGGCGTCGGCCTCGAGCGCGCCGGATCACGACGCCGCAAAAATTTTGTTGATAATTCTATTTGTGATAAGCACGCGCCATGACGTGCAATTTTTCTGTCTAGTAATTATAGTGGTTTAAAAAAGTCCGATCAAGTGCGAGCAAAAGAACGCATCTACATATTTCTGCAAGTGCAACAAGACGGCAAGCAACGTTGTACAGTGATTAAAAGTAATTGCCTAGCGTCTGCAAAGACCACGAATTGCCAGCGAGTTGATATTAATGGGAGCTTGATGCATCGAAACGCATCATAAAGGAAAATTTGAGCGCAGCGGATCTCGCGGAAGATGAAAAATCGTTTTCGGACGAAGTGAAGCGGATCGACGAGTTAACTCGTCGCTCGACAGGCGGGGAGATAAATCAGACGAGTAATAAGTTTCACTTGACTTGAAAAACTCCTCTAGGGAGAAAGTACTCTGGAACTTGGATAAAAATCGAACGGGAGAATAGTGGGCCGAGCTAGAGAGTGGTAGAGGGGAGAGAAAAAAAAATGGAAAGAAAAGATCGCAGTTCCGATCGACACTTCCCCGAAGCCGATGCATTGAATCGGCCGGTTCGGGGGTAACGATGATTGATTAAATTCGAAGGAAACAGGTCGAACGAGACGGCTCCTTGCCTGCGGAGAGCTTTCCGTGAAATGTTTGCCAATAAAGGGCCAGAAGGTCGACGGGAAGGAGGAACGAACAAGAGAGCGTTTCCTGTTATGGACTTTGACGTCGAAACGAGAGAAAGATAGAGAGGGAGAGAGAGTGCATTGGCAAGAGGATATTGCCACGCTACCGTCGCGGTAACTATGTCAAAGTTGTCTCTGCGCGAGGCAGTTTGACGTCGTAATGATTGGCGGATCTTCGCTTCTTCCCATCGACATGCAAAATCTCGGCTACCACCGGGGACTCATTTCCTGCGACTCGCTTCTTTATGGTATCAGCCGACCTCTCGTAGTCTCGTTACAACGTTTCCCTTCTTCTTTCTTCAGCTTAATCCTGTTCAACTGTCTCTGTGCCTTCATATAATCATCTGCCGCTGCGACTTCATATTTTTCTGTTTCTCTTGCTTTCCATTTGCTCATTTGATGGACTTTTCTTATCTTTGAGCATCGTGATACTCTGTGAATCGTTCCTGTCGCAAATAGCGTGAAGTCTGCAGTCTCATTATCATTTATATTTTCCTGATCTGGAACCATACTTGCGAATTTCTTTCTGTCCACTTTTCCATCAAGATTCAGAAGATTTTTGCTGAAATCTTGAAGAACCATTGCTTTGCTGAAATTTTGAGAAATGAAGTTGTCAAGTTTTCTTGGTCGAATTGAATGTGAAATCTGTTCCCTGTTCAACGGGTCGTTATTTCGGGCGAAATAGAGGTAAGCAAGGCGATCGATGTCGAAGATAGATGCACCGTGCGGGTGCAGTGGGATCGAGCGTACCTGTTGTCCTTTATAAATAGACGAAATTGCCCCAGGAAGGAACTCGCACGGCAGAAACGGTGAATGAATAATGCGATACGGTCCTCCGAAGAGCCGACCCTCCGTTTCCTCGCGCCTGGACCCTAGTTTGCGGCGAGATTCGACCCGGCAACCTACTGAACACCGGCCCCTCACGAGAGAGTGTGGCTAGCCGGGATGAAACCACGGTTCCGCTCAAAAACCGACTGTTCGATACCCTTCCCAACCTCTGTTCACTTAAACCCTTACGTAGAGTGTCCCACAATATTTTTATCAAGTCCTCAAATCCGTTTCTCAAACAATTTTAAAGGAGGAAACACTGAATCAATTTTTTTCGCGATTCTTAACACGTTCTTGTAGAAGAAAGTCTCTTCTTTGTAATGAACCAAGATAGGCTGCTGTACGATTTTTAGGTTCATAGGTTTCAGTGGCTCAATAAAAAAAAAATCTTGCAAATGCAAAAAATTGTAGAAATTAAAAAAGAATGTTTTCGCTGTTCTTTTCGACATGATCTTGTAGAGGGGAACCGTCTCTTTCCGAAGATCTGAGGTGGACCATCATACGATGTTTTTTCGCGAAGTTACAACGGTATACATCATGAGCATCTTAAAAAAATCCTGAAGTTCCTCACTGCAGCATCTACACTTCAGAGTCAAAGAAGTCTCCTCCCCCCGGTGCTTAATTTTTAACATAGCGCCCGAAAGCTTTCACGTGAGCTTACGGTTGGATGCTCGCCAAGGGACTGGCATATCCTCAAGCGCAGTTGCTATACAGTACACAGGGTGGCAATCTCCGCGGTCGCCATCAATTTCGGGGATAGATCGGTTGCCCGTCTTTCGATTGGACGGATGCGTCGCGTCGACTCGCGGCTCCGACTGCACCGGGCTGAGATCTTATTTCAGATCAGTCACAGAAAGAGGCAGAGAGGAGAGAAGAGGAAAGAAAGAGAGCCGGTATCGGTTACATTCGCTGCCTCTGATAGATTGCCGGGGCCGTCTATCAGAAAAACGATGAGACAGTGCTGGCGATACGTCGTCGTCTTCCACGCGAATGTAAATCTCTGCTGAATCCGATCCCGAATCGGCCCGCGGCTGGTTTACGCGTTCCGCTCGTTTATCCTGTCGTCAGAAACTCGTTTAGAGCCTAGCTTTGATTTCTGCCCCAAGCTTCTCCCCCCCGAACGCTTCCGCTATGTCGCGACGGGGTCTCTCCGTTCCCCTTCGAGTAGTTTAATGCGTCGCGCAGCTGCCTTCGTTAAACTTTCCGACCGACAACTATGCGAAACATCGCGTGCAAATGTGTGATGGCTTGCCCCGAACCTGGGGAACTTTCGCTCACTATACCCCCAACTATTCTATTCCGACTTGGGAACTGTTCGGGCAAGAACCAGCTCCGGATAAAAACTGGAATTCCTTGCAGATTCGTGTCAATCTGGCCTGAATCCTGAACCCCGGAAATCTAAATTACAAAACTTTGGTGATGTGTAAAAAATTGACTCTAAATTCGATCTTTCCTCGCATTCCGTATAATTTGCGAGAGATAGCAGAATTTTTGAGGGTGGTATTAATTTTCAGTAAATCAAATTTAAATAGAATGCCGTAACCGTATAATTTTGGTTTCTGAAATTCCTAACTTAATATTGTTCCGTGAATCGTGAATATGAAATTATCGGTGGAACGGCCCGGTATATCAAGTTTCCATAAAATGATTAGGCGAGGCAAATATCGATAGGTATTCCGGGCGAAAGGCAATTTCACGGTGGCACACAGCAGTGTTCGCCTCGTCGAGAAGGTATAACGCAGAAGGAATTATTATCGTTCGAATTGCAGCCACTTGCGCTGCTGGTTGCATTACCCGGGCGCGAGATTCCGCCGGATGTTTCCGGCAAGGTTCACGGGGAACAAAGTTGCCGGTGAAATTACCGAGTCCCCGTGGGCGATACGATGGTTTCAAACTGTCAGCGTGGAGAGAGCGGTTCGTCGCGAAACTGCTGCTTACGTTCCGTTCTATTCCGCACCCGCACCCGTTCCGTTCCGCTCGTCTCGAGCGCATTGTCGCCTAGGATTTCACGGGCCGAGTTTTCCTACGGAATTTCACGATCCCCTCTTCGCGTCGTGTATTAATTACCTCTGACACCCGAACGATCCCTTCCGCGCCCTTAATACCCTATTACGATCGCGAACTGTCCCTCTGGGTTTCAACTTGACCTTTTGACACCTCGATCGACGACAACCCGAGGTTACTCTCAAGCACACTGTACACTCTCTAGTAATTTTAATATTTATGGAATTTGTTTAGATTCATTGCTGTCCGAATTAACTAATTTTCTGTGCTTTCCCTGAGATTTCTCAATGAAATGGTTTTTGTGAAATATTAAAATTCCTGTCAAATAATTAGTCTTCTTGAACGTTAAAATTGCTCAATAAAGTGTTTCCTTAAACGCCTCGGTAAAATGCTTTTTAAAATTCCTCAGAAACAATTGCTCTCCGAAATTGTTCAACGTTAGTGAAAAATTTCAGAGTGAAATGGTTCGGGAACATTTTCGATGAACTGATTTCTGGGGTAACATCCGACTGAGAAGTCCTCCGATAAGAGAATCGCTCCTCCTTTGAAGAAGTTGCTCGACGACTGGTGCGTGCCGGATGGGAGAGAGAGCCTTTTCGGTATCGGATGGTTATAGATTTATTAACCTGTCTGGAGCGTTGCGGATGTCCTCGATGCACCTTTGATCTGTTCCGCAGCTTTCAAGCTTAACGCGTTATACCGTGGCGGTGCGCTGTAGGCATCAAAGCTGCCGGAAATTATTCAGGAAGCTAGGGCTTCTACAGGCTGGGAGAGACATCTTGTGCATGCTTGCGCGGTTTTCTTATTACCGTGTCCTTGTTACACACCGGTATGAATTCACGGCGAGAGGCGCAACGATGCGGGATGGGGCTGGGGCATTACTTAACTGCTATTAAGCCTAACCGGATACTAACGACGGTATTTTATAGGTTGCTTCCCCGGAGTCTGACTTTGCCGAGTCTGATCCGTTTAATTGCCGCGAGAAATAATTCCGCCTCGCAAGAACGTCACTTCGCGAGCAAATTCGTCAGAGTAAATTTTAAACACTGCTTCTACCGAAGGTGTCAAAAAAGATCCTTGCTAAAATTTGAATAAAAATTTATCGGGACTTGCAATGGCTGTCGAGACTTTTACTTCTTTGCCGTGAGACAATTTCTCGGTTCCTCTTCACAAGAACATCACTTTACCAGTAAATTTTTCTTTCGAACTGTGACGCCATTGTTAACACTATTTCCACCGAAGATGTCAAAAGACATTTTCTAAGTTTAAAAGAAAATTGATTGAGACTTTCAGTGGCTGTGGAGACCTCTACTTCTTCTAAACCTTGTACAAATTTACCAACATTGACACTGGCCCGTCAAATTCCGTTTTGGGACAGCTGTGGCGCTGTCAAACTTCTTGCGAAGTTTGCTTTTACCGATCGCGAGCATCCAGATCCCGATTTGGGACGGCTGCGGCGCGGCGCTCCACACGGGATCGATGCTCGAGTACGGTTTTGCAGAGGATGTCGTTCGATAATATGGTGTCCTCGAAGTGGATGTATTCGACGAGACAGGGACGGGAGCCGCGGGCCAATATGTTTATCGGCTATGAAAGCCTCTGGCTGCCGGATAAAAATCTCGTCGCCGACGTCGGACCGACGCGACGCGACGGGATATAGCAAGCAATAACTCAGGGACACCTCGAAAATCGAAACAATCCCAGCTCCGTTGGTGTCCGATCGATCGTAAATCGGCTCTCCCCGAGGCTGCCTTATCGAGGACAATGGCGAACGACGGGGGTGAAATTATCAGCAGCCTCGAGCGAAAGGTCCTTCGAAAAGGACGAACGTTTTATCCGGCCGCCACGCTGAATGGACCAAATTTCTATCAGTCGATAACGATAATGCTTTGTATACGATTGCTAGTTATCATTGAACTTCCATTCTGCTCTGACAGACGATTTTCAGAGATTTTGGTCCTCTGCAAAATCCCCTATTTTCAAGAAATTCCATAAAGCCATCGACTCTAATGAAAGAAGCGTATAAACTGTGTTTGTGGGGTTCACTTCCCACCAAAGTGGCATGAACGTCGAGATCCATTGATTTGTTATCGCTGCTCGTTGAAAATTGACAACGAACAAGAAGAAAGTAGTCGCCGCTGCAATAATACCTCTGTTCTTGGGGAAAGAAGATCTCTTGAAGAGTATTGTTGACTTGTTGCAGCACTCGAGAGCCCTCGGCGTTGCTCTTCAAAGCGGGGAGTACGTTTTCGGGGCGTTGATACGAGCTTCGGATTTTGTTGCGGGCTAAAGCTTTTAGCGAGGACGCGGACGGGCCGAGACACGCGAATGTCTCTTGCTAATTGGCACACTCTCCAGAGACGGTGAAAGAGGATACAATACGCAAACGGATAGAATTTCGGTGGAACAGGCCCTGCGCTCGTCCCGCGATCCTTGAGCTTCTATCCATAACGCTGGAACACTTAGTATCATGCTTAACACAAGCTTTCACACTAATACTAAGTCAGGATATAATAATAAATAAGACAGCAGAAAGTTTAGAGTAAAAATAGAAGAACGCGGCCGCAATACAAACTCTTGCCGTTATCTTTACATCGTTCCGACAATACTCGAAGTATCCAGTTGCACTTCGGGACAACTTTCTTTCCCCTCGAGAAGAGAAGAAACCTGTTCTGAACAGGGGAGGCGTGCTAATTGCGAGGGAATCCGCCGGCGAACGTTTACACGATCCGAAGTGACGGATCGCCGCGAAGGGTAAGTAAAGCGTCCGAGAAGAGCTTGCATCGCGAAATTACGCGCGAAACGATCAGCGCAGCTTTTGACACAGTTGCGGCGGCTCCGGAGGAAACTGCGGCTCGATTGCCTTCTCGCCACGCAAATCAGCGTACAGCATCCTACAGAAATCATGGTCGGGTGCGATCAGTCCCCGGAAAACGATTAGACATTTGCCTCGGAGATACTTGTTATTTTAAAAAGTTGGACATGTACTGAGAGCGTCAATGTAACTCGATATTCGTAAGAAGAATGATTAGAAAAATTAACTTTTTTGTTACAAGAAGAACATTCAAGAAATACATTCTCGTTCACACTTGGAGTTCTTATAAATAGACACAAATAGATTCGTGTAGTTGAACATACTTTAATGTAGCGTTAACAAAACATTGTGGTTTCTGGATGATATGGCCACCTGCGACATTCAAACGCTTTGACAATCAGTATTCAGCGGACCATTCTCGCAATCCTTCTCCTCAAGGTGTGGATTCAACACTGAAAGCAGTGACCATCACATTTCTTGCATCCTGTACTAGCAGCACAGAGAGGAAGAGATAGAGAGAGAGAGAGAGAGAGAGAGAGAGAGAGAGAAGAGAGAGAGAGAGCGAAGTCTATCGTCGACCCTTCCATTGGGAACGGTGGTCGAATGGGATCGCGTCGCTCGAATTGGGTCATAGGATCCCGAAGAGGGAAGGCAGCTCGCCTCGAGGGCCGTCCAGGAATATCGCGATGCCAATCCCTGGACCCACACGGATAACGGTTTTACACCGATAAGCTTCTCGTTTCCCCATCCATCGTAGGCCCTTCTGCCCTGTACGTACACGAACGGCCGACCGAGCACCTAACTCGCGAGCATGTGCACCGTTGCGTGGGCGTGAACGCAAACCGTCGCGCGAGATCGATCCTCTGCTAAAACATTCCGGCACACTGCGGTCCCAAACCGGGACTTATCTCCTCCAATTCAATATACTGAATCCCTTACAAGCACCACAATCTGTCAGAAACACTATAGAAACACTGCACACATTCTCACATAATTTGGAAGAAGATATTTGTACAAAATTCTTTAGGAATACATTAATGTGTCAGAAACACTAAGGAATTTCTTCGTAAATTCTCACGTTACATAAGGCAATTACATGCAAGAGGGAATTACATTTATTTCAGCAGTGGCCTCCATGGCTACAATATTCCATTAAATTCCATAAACTCTCATGCAAGATGGGAGAAGATATTTTTACAAAATTCTTTATAAACACATTAATGTGTTAAAAACACTGAGGAATTTCTTCATAAATTCTCACGTTACATAAGGCAATTAGATGCAAGAGGGAATTACATTTAATTCAGCAATAGCCTCCATGGTTACAAGATTCCATTACATTCAATATACTCTTGCAAAATTTGGAAGAAGATATTTGTACAAAATTCTTTACAGATATGTACATCGACGTGTCAAGTATGCTATAGAATTTCTTCATAAATCGTTACATGACAGATTCTTACATTTTCAAGCTCGACACGTATGCTACCAGCATTATAATTTAAAGGAGTTTGATTTTACATGATATGCAAAGTCGTAGCCGTGATACTGGGGTAGAGCGGACATTTACGCTGAGCATAAAAAATGTTCTTCAGGGTGTTAAACGCTTTGATATAGAATATGTCGAACATCAACTTTCGGGATCGTTTGTCGCTCGAATTTTCGGCAGGGTGGATTCGTGTCGCGCGACAGTATCGATCGATCGACTTCGAGGTGGATGAAGAAAGGCGGCGGGAGGGGGTGGAGGGGTTGGATAAAAGCGATCGGAGGGGAATCAAACTCGAGTAACCACAAATTACAGGTGGCAAGTAAAGAACGACGACGGATTCGGTCGACGACGTCGAAAGGCTCGTCGAGAGGCTGGGAACGAATGGGAGGGACAGAGGGATGAACCGTTATAGAGAGGAAGAGAGAGAGAGAGAGCGTCTCACTCTCCCAACGTCTCTCGCGAAGCTAAAACGGATAAAAAGGAGCTACCCGGGAGAAAGAGTGGCTCGTTCTCGAGCCGACGCCCTTACACGCTTCATCAATCTTCGCTTCTCCCGCGGAGAGAAAGAGAGACAGAGGGTGCAGCGAGGAAGAGAGAGAAGGAGGACTAACGACCTCGCGACCGCGAGATAAACGAACTAGCTGCCCGGGTAATCTCGGTATTCCAGCCAACCCCCCGGTTATTGTCGCGGAAACGGCAGGGAAAGAAAGCCATCTGCTGGGCCCGAGGAGTCGACACGGTGTCCTCAGGCTTGGCAGTACTTCGACAGGGACTCTGGCTCAATTCGCTTGAATACACTTTCACTGTTCGAGACAGCTAACTAAGCTGAGTCCTACAAATATCTTCAAGGCCGCCATTTTGTAGGGCAGGAGGAATACAAAAATGCTGTTCTGCACTCTAAGACATGGACAATACAACGTATATAATGAATTTTCCGTTAACTTGTTAGTTCCTCCAGCAAAAATTGTCAAATACAGCTGACTACGGCAGCTCTAAAAACGCGCGTACCAACATCGATACGCAGTTCTAGGGAGAATAAAAAAAATACTGTTCTATACTCCAAGATATGTACAATATCCTCCACGAAACAGATTTTCCACGAACCTGCTAGTTTCCCTTAAAAAAATTGCCAAAGGTTAGATTGTTCAGGTGTAAAGCGTTTCAAACCCGTCCGAGACAACTCCATCAAGCTGCCCATCGTCGAAACCGGTCCTCGACCGCGCAATTACGCGAAAGCCGCCGAAAACACGCGCTAATTCCTCTATCGCGTTAGCCGGTGACCCAGCTCCGATGGTCCGAACCCTAGATTGCGTTACGTCGTTCCCACGGCTATCGGTCCCGATGACGGCATATAAAATATCCCATTTTCCTGGGTCGAACGTCCGAAGCCGATATCCGGGGTGAAAATATTCAGAACGGGCTAGTAATCGAATTCGGATAAAGAGGGTGTTCCGAGGGTAGAAGGTGTATTTCGGGGGGTTGGTTGGTTGGTTCGCGTTACATAGGCTAACACGACAATGGACGGGCTCCGCGGAAGCACTTCGCATTCCGGGTAATCGAATCTGGCAAGCGTATAACCAAAGAGGCGGCCTAGGTGGTAAGGTAAAGTATCGTACGGTGGAGGTTCGTGTATCGGCGATAAATCGGCGATAAATCGGTGATAAATCGGCTACGCCCTTCCAGATATCAGTCAGACGATGCCGACAGAGAGAGAGAGAGAGAAGCAATAGTCGGCTGCATGTGGCGCACGTACAATAATAAATTCCGGGCCGGCCTGATTACACGTGACTACGCGTGGGTGTGCGCGGCACGTTCGCGATCGCGATCGCCTAGCCCGCAGCGCCCAAGTAAATTTCGCATCCGTCACGTGGCTGAATAAGCGTAATCAGGAACGTCGAAAATCGCCCGGCGAGGCGCGACCCACTGATGTTCTCGCAACTCGCTTCGAACCTGCTGCGAAAATCGCTGTTTAAAACTGTTTCACGGAGCTTCTTATTCGAGCTCGACAGCACAAGCTTTTGTTCAAGTTGTACCAAAATAATGATACCAAGCGAATGGTACGAAGAGATCAGTAGACTGCGGATCTTTATGCAGAATAAAAATTATTTGCATTGATTATAAAATGAGCAGAACCTGAAACTATTAGAGGTGTACAAATAAGTTCCTTCCCCTTTCTTTCTACGATCATAACTTCTGACTGGATTCAATTTCAAGCAATATGACGTGCGAGAAGCTACGGATATGGTTTGTGCGGCACTGGGTGAGAACGCTGTTCGACGTTCTCAAATTCTTTTAATTTAGCCACGATTTAAAATCGCACCTGCTCATTCTTGTCATAAATGCATAAAATTCGCAGTCTAGTGATCAAATGAAAATTCTTTACGATCGTTTCAACGATCAGGAATAATACGGTTACCAATTTTGGGGCCAAAATCCGTCCCAGTGAATCTTTCATGCCGGTTATGCCAGTTTTCGTGCCCCCATCCGGCGGCGCGTGATTACTTTGCAATTATTAAGCGGACGTTTGATGGATCCGACACGGTAATTAGCCGTGATAATTTCGTGACGTATTATTCAAGAAGTTCTCGCCGAGCGGAGTATTAACCGCGACACCGGCGGTTTCTATCGATCGTGCACCGGAAACTGTCTCGTTTAATCCTTCTGCCGCGTAATTACCTTCTTCGTTTGCGTTTCGAGAGGCTGGTTTAGGGGAAAAACAATTCCGTGTTGTCGGGACTGGGAGAGGTGAATTACGGAGGCTGATAGACTCCGCTGTGATGGGAACAATGTTAAATGGAAAACCCATTGTCCAATTTGTACGTATCGATGAATGTTCGTTATGATTAGACTGCGGATTTTATACATTTACAGCAAAATGATTGCACCATTGTATGCACATATTGTTTAATATGAACAGCGAATGTTACGGATAATATGTCCAGCACCATGCTGGAACGCATGTCGAACCTTGCTTTGAATTTATGCGAAAATTCCCTGTTAAGCTTACACAAATAATAATATTAATTTAATGGAAAATAGCATGTCTGGATGCATTAAATTTCATTTGATTCGTGTAGTAATAATAATGATCATGGGTTGCGCACGTGAGCACTCCGCGATCATAATGTTTAAGCGAACAATGCAACATAAAATTTAAGGGAAAGGGAAATTGTAGTTCAAAGGATTACGCATCATGACGAAGTTGGATGCACGATGCCAAGGGGAATGGTTGGGAGTTAGATGCACCATGTCTGAAACGTCACTGTTCTGAAAGGGTTGAAGCGTTAACAGTGTTGCGAGGGTTGATATTCACGTCGAGTCCAATTAAACGCGATGGGAATCAGTCGGACAGGTGGGTGTGCAATCCTCAGGACGTTTAGCGCCGCGGGATCGAAGTAGTTCGAAGAAGACGCCGTCGTATTCGTTATTCCTTGCGCGCGCCGTCGTATTCCTTAGTCAATTTCGCCCGCTGTCACACTTAAGTTCCCGAAGCCGAAAGGATAACAGAAGTTCTCCTCATATCTCTTAATTCGATTCAACGTACGAGCTCCCGGGCTCGTGACTACGTGGCGAGGATACGTAGAAAGTTCACCCTCTCTCACACCCTCGCTTTCTCGCTCTCCGTAGCCATCGTTGATGCGCTGTCCCTGGAGTCCCGGAGGATTCTGAACTTTTACTCGGTCGCAAAGTAACAAACACCATTGCCGGCAGCCGTTTTGCTTCCGCGCTCGCCGAGAATGACTCTGACGGTCCCTAGTCTTTATTTTTTCTGCCGAAACTTTGTATCTGAGATAATTGAACGCCGAAATATATTAGATCGAGGATCAAAGAAAATTTTAAAACACCGTGGCGACTCAAGGTACAAAATAAACTAATTTATCGGAGAAAGAGAAAAATTCAACCCTTAACCTGAAGACGCAGGAAGAAACTTTTATCCTGAAGAAGTAGATCTGCAAGAATGGAAAGAAAATTGATTAAAAAATGTGGTACCAGTTCGCGAAATAAAACAAATAAATTTGTTTGTGGAAGGAGGAAGTTCTCCATCTTTCTGCTAGGAGATCAGCCTGCAAAGAACGGTCTGGAACCGCGGGGGTGTACCCGGCCGTCGGGTCATTTATTTCCTTCTGGAACAGAGGCTGTTGTACAGCAACGGGCGCGCGGGAGGAACCCTTTTCTGTTTAATCCTCCGAGTAGCCTTCTTCCTTGTCGATTAATCAGCCTTGAGCAGCCGCGATAGCACACCCAACGGACTCTCCCGATGAATCGTATCTCGCGAGGGAATCGTCGGAAGTGTCTCAGACTGTCGACGTGATTTCCTCTATCGTCGGACGATCCACCGCCGGAGGAAGCTGTACGGTTAGATCAACTGGAAATCGGGCGCAACGCCTTCGAAAAATGCTCGACAGATTCGCCTCGAAAATTCTCTGCCTCTGTGTCGGGGCGAAAGCAATTTCCGCTCGGTTTTACATCGTCGATTAATCTTGGGGACCTGACGAGAGAGAGAGAGAGCGAGGGCCTTTTAGAACTGTACTTCATCCCTTTCGCAAAGTTCGCGGAGAGAGTCAACGGCAAGGCATCAGTTCGGAAAGAGTTCGGAGCAGAAACAGCGAACTTTCAGCCGCGAATTTGTTTATCGAGTTCTGTTTCGAGCCTTCTACAACTTTCGGAACAAAAATCGCCGGAGGGTGTACCCGGGCTTATTTTGAAAGGTGGAGTCTCTGCTTTCGTTCAGTATGCTTGTTTCTGAAGTTGGAGGAAGGATTCAGGGGCGGGTATCAATTTGATGGACCTTGCTCCTCGATTCGCAAACTTATGTTTCGAGTAGAACGATGTTTATCTTTCGATGACCTTTTGTAGCTTCGTGAAAAAAAATCGCAGGATGATGTAATTATGCTCATTTTATAGGGTGAATCCTCTACTTTCGTTCAGGATGCTCGTTTCGGAAGTTAGAGGAAGAATTCAGGGATATCAATTTAATTTACCGCGTTTCTTGAGTTTGCAGACTCAAGTTTCCAGTGGGAGGGTGACGTGTAACCTTTTGTAGCTCCGCGAAAAAAAAACGCGGGATGATCTAACCAGGCTCATTTTAAACGGCGAAGCCTCTACATCC
Organism: Lasioglossum malachurum; assembly: GCA_028455605.1. Classification (NCBI taxonomy): domain Eukaryota; kingdom Metazoa; phylum Arthropoda; class Insecta; order Hymenoptera; family Halictidae; genus Lasioglossum; species Lasioglossum malachurum. Next base: position 25,422,800 of record CM052316.1, read on the forward strand.
ACCATACTGCAAATCCTTCGGAACCTGCTCGCAGCGGCGGCTGCGTTAGACAATCTGGCAGGTTGCGCTCGATCTCTAATGCATCCAGCTAATACGTAGACGGGCGAAACACCGGTTGTCGGGGCTTTCCACCGAGATCCGAATTAATTCGCTCGAAAATGATATCTGTACTTTGTCTCGGACGGGCATCCTGTTATCGCAATTAGCCAGCACAAAGGAATGTAGGGATCGGCTATCAACTGATAAGCGTTAACGATTATTCGGCCACTTCGAGCGAGTACAGTGAACTGAGGATAGTACCTGACACGATGCTTCGGGGGGAAACGAAGCGATGTTGCGAAGATGGAGCTCTTGCGAGGAAGAAGATGAAGAGGATGGTCGCGCGCATGGAAATTCCGCGGCGGCTCTTCTTAGCTGCGGAATTTTTCGTCTAGCTCGAGGGACCACGGTGTCTAGGGGCTGCTGAAGAAGTACGGGGCTGTGTGCAGCGAGGGGGTGAGCTGGATCAATAGTCCCGTTGCCGCCTCACTCAATTTACTCGGCCTTCCTTCGACCGAATTTGTGCGAGTTCACTCGGCAATGTTCATTAACTCCAGATACCTCCTGCCCTTGTCCTCGGCTCTTTTCGGGGAACAGCTGCCGCGACCCTAACTCGGGCTGCATCGTAGCCTTGGAACTCCGCGGGACCGTCCCGTGGATACCGAGATCCCCAGGAGCTCGATCTACAGTCGAGCTTGATCCCGATCCTTGTCTCAGGTTGCTTGGACTTGATTGAATTCAAAATTGGATTGATTGAAAATTGATCGTCTTATTGTTTCAAGTTGCGATTTCCTATCACGTCAAGTTTCGGATAAATTAATGTATGTATAAGTAATCTTTAAGTTTTCGTGACGCGAACCCCGAGATAAGTTACAGTTTTCAGCGAACCCCGGCAACTGAACAGTTGACTTTCACTCAAGGATTGAATTTGTCGAATGAGCACGCGACCAAGCTCTCCGTCCTCGTTAAAATCTGGATATAGTTAAATAAACACGCGATCCAATTTCCGGCTTGGCGACGCATCAGTTAGCCGAGGGGAACGGCGCGACGCTACAGAGGCAAACGACGACGACGCCGCTCGCGACTTCTTGGTCGCGAGTCTGTCAAGACGCATAACTACCAACTGGAATAATTTTGTTTCTTCTGGCGCAACCGAGACGCTTCAGGTTTCACGGACGCTTTTCTCGACTTGTAACTGGAGTCTCGAGGCACGCTGACAAGCGGTGTCAACACTTCTTTTTCCACCGCTCGTGATACCGTGTCGGATTCGCGATCTCTCAAACAGCATTTGACGAATGTCGTTTCACCTCGGAACGAAATATGATTTTTTATCGCGATGATTTTAATTTTCCGAGATGAGCTCCGACCTGCGAGGAAGCTGCGTTTACTTTTTCTTTTGGGAAGGTAGATTGTTTAATCCAAAGTTATTGATATGGGTCCGAGAGAGATTAGAGAACAAAGTTGGAAGGAAATGTAGACGAAGATCACGTTTCCACCATGCGTGCTGACAATGTAAAGTAGATAATCGGGTTTTCAGTTATGGAGCTTTTAACCCATTAGTGCCCGGATATAACAGTAATATGGTTTCATTACAGATATTGAACATTATTAACCGGATATTAAGGTGAATCCGATTGAAGCGTTTCGATGATCTTCCATTTGGCTTCCGTGAAACGTAATTACTCGATCAAAAATAGTGGCTGCGTTTCCGGCGCCCTTTAATGAACGTTACTGTAAATCTTCATGCAAAGTGTTCAGGTTCATGTTGTATTTTAAGCAAACTATAAGAATCTTATAGGGAGGAAATGCATCTACAACTGGTAATTTTTCGGACGAAAAAGAGCACTCTAAGATATTCAAAAAATGACATCAACAAAAAGTGTTTCATATTTGGGCACTTTACCCTATCCATCATAAAGAAAGAAAATGACGATCGCCGTCGTCCTGGAAGGGTTAAACAAGCCTGGATCGAGGCGAGCTGGACGATGCGGCTCGTCGTAAACGTGCGGTCGACAAATGTCGGGGGTGGGGAAGGGAGGGAGGGGTTCACTCTCGCGCTGGCGCTCATTCCCAATCGTTCTGTTTACAAAAACCGACGGTTCAATTCGGTAATTGAAATTCGGCCGCTGATACTCGGGCGAAATCGAATAGTTAATCAGCGAGAGCTGGCCGGCGCGTCCTCGACGGCCAATCGGAAAAAAGGGGGTGGAGGGAGAGTGGGATAGAGAGAGGAAACCGGCCGATGGCCATCGATGCGCCAGCGTGCGGGGGGGGAGGGGTCGAAAAAACCGGACCCCGGCTATTTAATGGTGTCTAATAAATTCGAACCTCCCCTCCACACGATCCGCTCGCGTTCGCGTGTATCCCATTAACCTGATCGCATTTGATATGGCCGTGCAATCTTTTGACGAGATTTAACGGCGGCTGTGTACCCACGCAGCTGGGACCGGCTCGGTGATTCTGTAAATATTGATTCCAGCGCAACTTGCCCCGATCCGCACCGCCGTAATTCCTGCGAGAGTCGACGTAATACGGATTTCAGCCTATGCTTCTTTTTGTCTCCATCTCTCTCTCTCTCTCTATCCTTCGCTTTTTTCAACGTTTCGATAGTTTTTCATTTTTCCTGAGTGCCCTTGAATAACCTTCATAACAGGTAATTAAAATGTATATAAAAAAACGTATCATTCCAGTTTAAGAAAACATAACACACGACCTCGAGCCGAGCTTCACCCTACTCGTACGAAGCAGTAAACGAAATTGAAATAATAATTTCCAACAACAGGACATGCTTCGATCGTTCATAAATAATCAACAGATTCCCGGAAACGAGGCGTGTCCCCGAATTAATTCATACCGGAAATAAATCGGCGTCGCATTACCCGTTGAAAAATGCACGAAACAAGGGGGTAGAATGAATATCGTTCGGATTTATGCGAAGGCGGGCAGCTGTAGAGCGAAATAAAAGGAGCAAGTCTGCGGTGGTATCCTGCAAGCTAGCCCCAGAGGGAAGGTTGGAGTCGGGGGATGGAGAACCGTGGTTCGAAACCAGGTGTCCGTGGCCCGGGGTTTTTTTTTTCGTCCGTCCCTTTGAGTGACATTTGCATTTTACGGGGGAACAGTCGAACGGGCCGCGCGAACTTGAGGTCCAGCGGCCTGTGAAATCTCGGAATTTCCTGGAACCCGGACTCGGTGGACGTCGACGGCCGTAACGATGTCGACGTCGATGTCGGATCGTAAAACGGACCGAGGAGATATCGGCCTGTTACGAGAGAGCACGATGCACCGAATGCACACCGAACGACCGGACGTCCGGGGTATTTAACGCAGTCGCTTCGAATTCGAGCCGCCCTTATCTACCCCCGAACTACCCTCTAGCCGCCGCCGCCGCCGATACTTCGCGCCGCGAGTATGCTAATGGCCACGTTAGCGGGAACGTATAACGCCCGTTCATTGGCCCGGCGGATTTACACCGTCTTCGAGTTACGACGCCGCCAGTCTTTCGTTACAACGAAGATACGATCCGAGGCAAATGCACCTTCCGCGCCTCGTTCCGTGGAATTGCGTTTCACTGCGAGTTCATTCGACTTTGAGACAGTTAAATGTTAATAAAAGATTCAATGTGGCTACCAATAAAAATTTTTACCGAACAGACAGACAGACAAACAGACGAGCAAGAAAGCGAGCTAATAAAAACGTCCTCTTCAAGGACGTACAACATTTTTGGAACACCCTGTACGAGCGTAAAATTCTACGACTCGTCGAAACTCCTCAAGCCACCGATCGTTCCAATTTTTCAAACAGCCAGAAACGCCGTCGGTCTCTTTGAGGCCGCGGTGAAAGCGTCCCGCTTTACTTCCGAACGAGGCCAGCCCGGTCTTCGGTACCGGAAATAATAAGTCGCCGAACAGCTGGGAGTTCCGGTATTACCGGAAACGGTCGACGGCGGTCCCAGCATTTTTCGAAAGACAAACACTCTCGCGCGGGCAATCTCCGCAGCCTTCCGCGCTACCTCTCTGGCCAGCCGCAAATTTGCCAGGAGTTAACTCGACGGTGTTGCTTAAGTAGAAAATCCTCGACGCCAGTCCCCGGACACTCCGCAAGGCGACGAGGAACTTCCGCTTCGGTGGACGGGAACGACTTTGTCCGCCTCGCGAGTCGCCGATGGAAGTCCACATCGTCTGGCTTCCACTGTCTTCAGGATGGTCTTCGTAGCTGCCTGGGTTGCTGTTGGCCGAGTTTACATCGCCGTAATTAGATTGTTCCCGAGTTATCGATTAAACAGACTTCATCCCGAAGAACTTTGTTGTTTTCTATGATTTCTTCACGAAACTTCAACTAACCTGTTCGCCACACTTCTCCGACTAGAATGATACCTAATACGATACCATTCTGATCGCATTTGCTCTTTTTAATCCACGAAAAACTGGGACTTCGATTATCCGAAAATATATTTACTTAGATTGATCAAATCTTTATTGACCCGGATTTGCATGCGCGACGCTTTTGAATATCGTTCGAATAACAGAGGTTCGACGGACTAAAGTTGCTCCGAATTGTGTCAAGTCTGTTCCCATTTCAACCTGAAAAATGTCGCGAACACGGCGATAAAAGCTCCACGAGAAAATAATGAAAAATAACGTTGCGCTATTTTTAATCCCCAACGAATGTTAACGAGAAAACTCACGGGATTACGCGAAGGAGCAAAAGTTCCTTTCGTCCGAGAGGCGAGGCGTTGATATTGTCGCTACATGTTCGATTGACTCGGTTAATTGCGGATTAAGCTGGCCGTCGGAGCCGTGTGACGCGAGTTCGAAAGCTGCGTACACGGGATTAAACGAGAGCGTTGAACCTCGCGGAATTACGCTTACGTGTTGATCGGAGGGGCCGCCAGCTGAAACTAGTTTCCCTTGCCGCGTTGTTCGTGTCCGGGCGAATGAAAAAGTTTTCGCAACAGCAGCGGGCAGGGTAGGGTCACGATAATGAGCGAAATCTTGAGCCGAAACAACCCGGAAGCGAACCGAGGCACGCGATCGCGTTCTTGAAACCGCTCTGCCTTCGATTTTCCGAACTCGATCTCTCGATGAAAGCCGATCCGATCGAGGCTGACCCTTTCGCCGCGTTACGGCTCGCGAACATCTGTTGCGGCCGATATCGAGAGAGAACGCGTCTGGGATTCTAGACTCGAATTAGAGCGACTCCCATTGATATTCGGACAGTCTTAAAAGGACGGTAACTTTTTTAATATTGGAGAAGTTACAACGATACTGCGCGACGTATTGGTTTTAATAAGCTGAAACTGGTGCAACGATAGTCACTCAAATTCTTGTTAGCGTTGATGCGCGAATGTAAAAAACTGTCCGGCCAATTATCTACGGGGACTCGCACAAGATGGCACCGCACAACGGCAGGATTTGCAAACTCATTCCTCGACAATTCTCTTAATCTGTCCACTGCTTTAAATAGCATCGACTCATTCACTCCAACCTCTGCACCACGAAGAAGGAAAAATTCATCGGAATCAGGGAGAAAAACGAACCGTGGTCCAGAAGTTTATCCACCTGTCCAGCAGCAGCACGGTAATGACGCTCGGTGCTTGCAGGAGTGGCGGAGAGAATCGCGAGGGATGGAGACAATCAACGGCACAGAATTAATCAAACGACAATAAGCAATTATCAAAGTAATTCGGAGAGAGGGAGAATAACGGAATAATGGAGGAGGACACGGTGCCCGGGACCCGCACCGAGCCGTGGGGAAAGAGGAACAAGAAGAGAGAGAGAGAGAGAGAGGAGAGAAGAGAACAGAGGGAAAAGAAAGCGACGGAGAAACTTCGTAATTTAAGTTTCTGAAAAAGTACGGTTCCCGGTTCGGCTCGGAGCTCCCGGACTCGTTTAATCTGTTTTCGCTCGGAGCACGCCTTTGTCAACGAAATCATTTTTCTTGGGGCGCGCAACGATCGACGCCACGATGCGATGCGACGCGACGGTGCCCGCGAATTCCGTGGCGAGCTCGTGGATCAAATTAAGCCGGATTACGGCTGGCGCAAAATTGACTCGGCGCTCGTTAAGCCGGCGTCGCTCGTTACGCGGAATTCCGGGGAAAACGAGAACGCGATTGAAAGTCGCGGGTTCGCGAGACGACTCGCTATTCCTCCCTCTCTCCCTATTTTCGATCTTCTCTCCTCCCCTTCGGCGCGATTATTCACTTTCTCTTGCCTCCCAGGTTTTACCATTCGCAGGTCATTTTTAAATATTAGGCTCATTTTCCTTGGGGATCTATTTTTAGCTAGCAATGTACAGGGTGTATAAAAACTAATGGTCATCCGTTCTAGGGGCGAATCAGAGTTGGGCAAAAATGTAATCAACGATTGACGACCTTTTGCGAGAACTTCAACAGCTTGAATCTCAACAACTATTTGTTTGCGACATGCGGCTTCTTTCAAACTTTTTCTTTTCTGGATGAGTGGAAGGTGTTGATGTAGAAAACAATTTTAACAACAATTTTCTATGTTATAAACAATTTTGCGGCAAGTTTCTCTCACAAATATCCGCCGATCCAGAAGTGTAGATTCACCCCTAGGACAGATGACCATTATACATGACCTTTTTATACATCCTGTGCACTGAAGGGTCGATCTAAGAAAAACCCTCGGGTCCGTGATGTTTCTTAGATCGTGTAGTCCTACTATTTTGTTGTACGACCTTGCCATCCTAAATAAGTTCACAAATTTTTTCAAGATCGTGGAACTTGTCTTTATACCTCCTTTATCGAAACATTCGTTCGGTGCGCTGGATTAATTACTGGTGCATTCTGATTTTCATTAACGATTTAGTTAAAGGATTAAACTTGAAGTCGCGATCCTTCGAGCAGTCCAGTAATTTCTCTTTGCCTCTACTGTTCTTTTTTCTTACTCGAGAAAGATCTTGGCTGCGAGGTTAAGTCTCGTCTCTCACCCCCTCCGTGGAGCAGCCGCTTCATTTTTCCCCGGTCGGCAATTTATTTCGGAAATTACTCTAACGAATCACGGCCCCGGGGCGAAATTGATGGGGCCTCCTGAAAAATCGGGGTTTATTCGAGATTGATGCCAGGAATCTATTCATACCGGGCCCCGGTTTAATCTTCGAGTTGCGGGCGATGCTTATGGGCGAGCGATCATCGTGCACGTTAGCGATAACGCTTAATAGTTTCGGATTCGAGAAGACGGGAGAGAGTTTTTCTTGTTCACCGTGTTGGGAGATCATTAGCTTCGTTGGTTCCTTCCGGAGTGGAAGCGGCGACTTTGAGAAATGACAAGAGAAAACGAGTTCTTGATCGTGGTGGTCTGGGACGGTGCCATTTGTCCTTGTAATATGCGAATTTTGCTTGCGAGATTGCACTTTTCGGATTCTGGGCAACGTCTCCGAAGCTTCCCTAACTTTTTTTTAAACAAACAGTCACTTCCAAAAGTGATGTTAAATAAATTTTTAAATAATATATCTTCTTTAGTTGAAATCATTTGCAACTGTTTTAGATTTCATTCACCTATTTCTGGATGAGCGACATGCATCAGAGTCCGACATGAATCAGATACATGCAGTCTAGTTATTAGGTATATGGCTGCTTATCAACGTTAATCACTTCGTGAACAAGACAGTCCAATACTGTTTCATTATGCTACATCAAAAGGTAGTCGTGAAACGGAGAGACATGCTCTGTTCCCCTATTTTTCGTATTAATTTATGGAAATGGAATTGGAAGCGTATATTCGCGTACATAAATGACAAGTTAGTTAATGAGGTCGCACAGAGAAACAGGGAAAAGGGTATTCGATTCCATCTTTGACGTTGTTGCAGCCGATCCAATTCGAAGACACACCATTAGGCGAATAACAACACCACTTGAAGATAGACATGATTATTACTACACATCAGCAAGAACTAATTTTTATTCTATTTTTACGATCAGGGATCTTTTAAGGGAAAGGAATTCTCACAGAAAATCATACTATATATTCTCAACGAGGATACCCAAGTTTAAAACAGTTTTCAGACACTCACAGTTAAAAAATGGATATTTTTCACCAGGAAAAACAGCAATTCCTACACAAAGTCATAGTAAATATTCTCGAAGAAGGTGCCCGAGTATAAAACAGTTCCCAGACACTGAGTATCGCCAGGATAGCGAATTGAACGTGAGTATCGCAGTGTTGCAAAAACCGCGGGCGTCGATTCTCTCGGCGAGGAGCGTCGATAAAATGGCTTCCGCAGGACGAGTATAGCGTTCGATTCACTTTTAGGCGATTGCAAAAAATTAGATTGTCCGTGGAAGCTCGGGGAAGCTTCGACCGAGACATTTAAAAGAGCCAGAGAAATAGAGAGAGAGAGAGAGAAAGATCGAAGGCGGTTCTGCGGCGGATCAAACGGCGACGATCGGCTGCTGCTCGGCGCGATAATCCGCCGGCGATCGTCGAGATAACCGCGGGGACCGGTTACCGCCGGAGATCCCGAGTGGAAACTAATCAAGAAATTGGCGAAAAGCGCCCTGGCATTAAAAGTCGGCGAGGCGCGGCTTTGCCGAGCTACTTGAGTCCGTCAACCGCAACACGCTCTATCCGTGCTCATTGGAAATCGATAGCGTAACACGAACACAGAGTGCACACCTATCCCGGAACAGAAACTTACCTGTTCAGGCTTTTAAATAATCAAGCCCTCCCCGCCCCCGTAACTCTTCCTACAACAATTTTATCATCTCACGATTCAGAGGCATCGTTCTGTTTGATAACAAAACTCAAACTTCTCCATTCTTGAGAAGTTCGGCGATGTTGCAGTTTGCTTGCCCTCTCGTTGCATGAAAGACCGTTCGAATGTCCATTTAAATCTATTGTTTTCAACTCATTACCATGATTAAACAACGTACTAAATGTCGATGTAGCTCCTGTATCTTGCAATCAAAGCAGACAATTTTTATTTTGCATAGAAATTCGAAGTCTATATATCTTGGTTATGAGTTTATGCATTAATTCAGTTTTAGAGTATAGGATTTACGTATTTACCAGAAAAGAATAATGAAAACAGATTCGAAAAGTTCAAAACAATAATGCAATTCGAACGATGTCCTATGTTCAATTTGTACCAGGGCCCAAAAATAACAGTTATTCTAAAATTTTCTACGATAAAAATCATTAATAAAAAGTTGATTATTATTGGAATTTAAACAAAATATATTTTTGAACGGACACTCTGTTAGTGTCCAGCCAAATGTGGGAACAATTGCAGACCGATCGAGTACTAATCAAAAGTCGACGCAAACAAGAGTCCGTCGCGAAAGGTGAAATTAGATTTGCGTGGGCGTCGAGAGGTGGGTAGGGGGTGGGTCGAAACGTCGTCGTAGGAAACAGCGTCGAGCAACGATTTTATCAAGTACAGTACAGTTTAAATGAATGCCGAGAGCAGAGGAGAAAATTAACAGAAATCGTGTCGACGTGCTGGAACGAGGCTCGAACAATGAATGGAAGAATTCGCTTGAAATGGTTCGGGTGAGCTAAAGGGAAATCGAGGGGACGAAAGCGACGAGGAAAGAAACAGTCGCCGTTGCACGACAGGTAGATCAGGTCGAAGAAAAATAGATCGAGAGAAAGAGAGTGAGAGGGGAGGGGGGCAGAGGTGCTAGAAGGGTCTCGAAATAAATGGAAGCCATCGCTTTTCCATCGAAACGGCCACTTTTGCCGGGGGACGGGGGACATTGTTCATTAACTTTCCGGCCATCGATTAATCCGGCGACGAGGGTGCGCAAAAGTTCCATTCGCCGAAATGAATTGGCTTCGTGAAAGAGGTTGCATTCGTGAAAAGGATACGCGCACGATCGGAGATTTCTTTGAGCTCGACTTGTCGGAAAATCGGTATTTTATCGTCGGCGAGGGTGTCTGCAAGAACTCTGGCCATCGTTCAGTGTCGACATCACAAAATTTCCACTGCGTTTAAACCGTTGTTCGTCAACCGGTAATCAAAAAGAGCATTTACGTTTTTTAAAAAATTCTGACCGAGCGAGTCCCGTTTGAAGAATATTGATTTCATTGAACTTGCGACCGTGGAGGTTAGAAAAATTCCGAATTTTCGGAATAAAATTCGCCGGAGCAGAGCGAGGACTAGCCGGGTGAAAATCGATGGTTGAATCGGAAAAATGAAACGCGGGCCGCGGGCGGTTTCGGCCGACAAACGGTTCACGGCCGATTTCTGCCGAAATCAAACATCCGTCCGAATTACGCGGCGTCGGATGGAATCGCGGAAGGCGCAAATAAATGCGATTCGATCGTTCGAGAGGGTGGGGGAATGGTGGAAGGGATGAGAGAGAGGGTCTGGGTGGCTGTGAAAAGCGTGAAACGCAGGGGGTGGTGACACGTAGGTGTGGGTGTCGGAGGTGAGGGATGAACGGAACCAACGTAACCGCAGGTGGAAATTGTTCGTTTTTGCTCGGACCAGTTGGATTTATATTTCAGCGAGCGGCGAATTTGTCCGCGCGGACAATTATTACCGGTACCCTCTCTCTGTCTCTCTTGCCTACGGTAATTCGTCTCGTCGGTCTTCCGAAAATAAATATTCATTTTTCAAATCGACCGGAAAATCGTTTCCGCCGCGAGCCGAATAAGTAATTACTGCGCGCTCGGCTCGGGAAGAAAAGTTTCGCGCCCCGCCTATGCTATACTCTCTCTCTACTCTCTTGTTCTTCCTCTCTCATTTTTTTTTGTTATTCCGGATCGGGCAAACTCGCTGAAAGATGAACAGTTGATTCATCGCTCCCACAGGCGCGGCGCCGGCTCGCTCCTGAAATTAAGAAACGCCGGGAAACACCCGCTGCTCTTTGATACCGTCTCGCAGATTGCGAAGTTTTGCCAGCAACAGCCTAAAATCGCGAGCAAACGGAGAGTTCGGGCGACTCATTTCGCGAGTCACGAGGAATTCGCGAGGAAATACTATTTACAATAAAAAGTAACAGAAACGAAACGCCCAAGTACCATGTATGTAACAATTTCTACAATGAGTTCGTATTTGGAACGTGCGCATTCGCAGATGTACGAATCGATACGCGCGATATAACATTATAAAGTACACAAGGTATAATAAAATACAAACGAGCCAGATAAAGTAAGCAATTACCTTTGCGCGATACATCGCAAGATTAATTCCGGAGGAGATAGAAAATTCCGATTCCCGCTAAACCAGCAAATAAACGTCCGCGGGAACGATAGGAGGGTTCCGTCGGACCTCGGGAGAATTTAATTTAGGCATAAAAGAAATGTAGGGTGTCTGTTGTATCGAGTTGATCGCAAGGGATGAAGAGGGTGGGTGGACACAAAGCCTCCCTTGCCGTCGAGTAATTCAAAGCGATAACAGAGGGGTAGCAGAAGATCTCGACCGCGATCACTGTGATCCACTCTTCCCCCTCCTTCTCCCACTCCTGTGTCAATCTACCAGGTTTGATATTATAAATTTATCCGCATTTATACATTTCATACGATGAGGACATTTATTTGTGCGGGGTGCTGTGCCGGCGCTGGATATAATTTATGAAACTTTGTTTTCAACTTGATGTTTATATAAATTAATTGCTTCACGTCACCAGCAGATTTTAATGAAACGCTGCATGCAATTAAAACATTGACGATATACTTGTCGTTGCGTTCAGTCTTGCCTTGTACGTTCCGTACTTTTAGAAAAATCATTGATCAAAAATTGAACTTACTGGCTTCACACAAGAATTAATTTCCCGTGACAATACTTCGGCGATAGACACGTTCTGTTGATTCCAGGCTCCTCCGCGTCGCGCAGTACGTGGTCCAGCTCCAGTCTCTGTGGATGTAATCCATTTTGCAACGATTTGCGGCTCTTTGTCGCGTGACGCATTCCGCGGGCGCGGGCGGCGCCCGGGAGCCGTGGGCTGCGGAAAATATCGGGGCGAGCGGTCCCCTCGCGGGCCGAACGAGCTCGTTGATGGCCTCAAACGATTAATCGTCCTCCGGAAAGCTAATGAACGACATATACGTCGCCGGCCAAAAGTGGTTGCACCCAATCATGCGGCTGGTTGCCCGCTCGACCGAGCCGTCGATCACCCGTGTGTGTTTTCATTATATTTTATCGGGCGCAATTCTTCTTTCGCCGTAGTAGTACTCGATTCCACTATATCTCTCTCTCTCTTCCCCTCTATCCGCTCTTCTCGCTCTTTCTATCTCTCATCCTGTTAGAGGCTGCGATCCATTCGATCGCAGCTGGATTTCGCCGGGCGCTCGATCACCCACGGATCGAACCGGGAACACCAGGCTCCGTATGACTGGTAACGCTATCGTTTTCGTGCCGACGAATCGTTTCCCATGGCGTGATTATTCGCTCGGCGGAAAGGAATTTCATTGGGACGATCATCGACGCTGTTATTGATCCCCGTGATCGAGGGCCGACAGAATGGAACCTGTCCAGAGCCGAGCGCGAGCCTGTTCGTGCACGGCGAGCATCTTCCGATGGAACTGGCGAATTAGAGCGCTGCGGGCAAGTTAGAGGAGACGTTTGAAAATTAAATTTTATTGAAAATAATTAGGTTGGGAAAAAGTTTCTTCGTATTCTCCCGATAGATGGAGTTACCATGTCATTACTCTGTTATTATTAATCGGATCTGGCATTAGTTGAGTGCGTCTGAAAGGTGACGTATCAGAGAGTAATTACAAACAACCAATATTAACTCTCAGAGTGGCGACTTCAAAATATTTTTAGCGTCATTAAATTTACTTGCAGTTCCATGGTCGTTTTTGCAGAAAGACTGCCGGTGGCCTAAACACAGCAGAAGGAATAATTATACCACGAGTTAATGGTTGAACATCAAAGAAAGATTGAGAAGAACGATCCTCGAATATCGAGTATCTCGAATCGATCCGGCCGTGTTTTACAATGTCCGGTGGCCGGGTCGGGTTTCTCGTTTCGCCAGTTAAATTCCAGCCAGAGTGCAGAGGAGGTCGGCATTGGTTTATTTCCAGACGGTGTGCACGGGTGGTGGGGGTCCGTTTACATTAAAAAAGAGGAAGTCGTGGACGGTGGTTGTGGCCGCGCGGGAACAATACCGCGGTCCGCTGGGGAAAATAAAATGAAGGGCGGAGGAAGGGAAGAAAGAAACGAAGAAAGGTAAAGAAACACGCGGCGGGCACATCAGTTACACTCGGATCGGTTCTTATTTCAGTACACCCGTACTCCTTGAAACCGGTCGCCGTACCTGATACGCCGCTTTTCTCTTCCGGTTCGTTAAGCGGCCGCGTAAAGCAAAAATACGACGCGCAACGTTGTTTCAAACTAGCTTTTATGCAGCTCCGGGTTCATTTTTATTTCAGCGTTCTCGGAATTAAATGCGACTCTAAACCCGACTTCCAATCAATTCCCTTTGTCTCTCATCTATTCGAAAGATCTACTGAATAAGATTTTCTTAGATCGTGCAGCTCCCGTTTTCTTATTAATTAGCGAAATGAATGATGTCATATTATGTTTAGTATATTCAAATGATTAAAAAGTATAAAATGCATTTCCACGAGATTATTTTTCATAAAAATCCGCAGTCTAGAATTCGCGGTCCAACTTAACAGCTTGAATTCATCGCGTTTGAAATTCTCTCTGGAATGTATTCCGTGATTTCAAAGTACGACAGTTCGAGCAAAACAGCGACTGCATGATCACGCGAAAAGTGTAAACAGCGAGAGGATCCAGTTATCGAGCAGCGTATTATATCAGAAAATGTTTTCAGGAGCATGTCCGGCGAAAGGGTTCGAATAATAATTCAAAGGGAATTGCTCCCTTGGTTGCGGGGCGGATTTTCGAGCTCGTTGACCCTCTGTCTACTCGGAAATATAGCCGGATACGTCCGTTTATTTTCCAGACAAAAATCAATGATCCAGTAAAAGAGGGAACGAGCGACCAGTCAGAGAAAGCGGGAAGGAGAGACAGAGAGAGAGAGAGAGAGTATACTACACAAAGCAGCAAAAGGGAGACAGCGAGAGTGAGAGGGAGATTTTCAGTCTACAGCGACCGTGTCACGAATTTACGATCCCATGCTTTCGACACGTGTAATGAATAGATATGTTCAAATTAGGCGAGCGACCGAGTAGGGGGCGGTGCGCGAAAATAATTCGCGTTAAATTGGAACAGGAATTCCAAAGAGAGAGAGAGAGAGCGAGAGAGAGAGAGAGCGAGAACGTGCGCGGTTAATCAGACAAATTGGCCAAAATACGTCGCGTCACGAATTTATCTCGAGCGACGAAGAAATTCGCGTCGCCGAAAGCTCGTCGGAATTTTCGACGTTCGACCGCGTGGAATTACTAGCGCTTTTAAAGTCGACTTATTATAGTCATTATGACGGGAAGTCCCGTCACCGGAATTGATAGCCACCGTTTTTATTTTGATATCCAAAATCTCTTCACAATAAGGAAGAATAATTTTTATATTGGAGAAAAATCTGCAGTCGAATTACAACCGCGACCGACACAAAGTAACCGGGAGTGTGGTCACTCTGTAACAGATACGCGAAGAACGAAACGAGGGGATGGAATTCAATGAGGCTGGTAATGTCGTGTCAGTATTATGACTGTGACCGGGCAACTGCTGGAAATCGGCGATTTCGCGAGGGAATAAACGGCCCACGTTAATCGTTTCGACGCGTTTCCAAACGGTGAACACCGGTCACGCACGATATTTCCCGAAATGCAGGCGAAAAATAAAATGGGACACGTGTTGTGACCCGCTTCGACAAGTGTACTTCTCCGAGCGTTACGGTCGACGGTTTTTATTGGTCACGTGGAAACTGTGAACCCGCCTCTGTTATTGTCGCGGTTCGCTTTTCTTCAGAATTGCTGTAAAACCACCCTTTGCACGATTTAAAATTGTTTGTGCAGCAATTGCTAGGCGTGGGAACCAAGCATCGATTTATTTCTCCATTCAATCTGTGTATGCATTACCCAGTAAACTAGTTCTTGTAACATTAAAAAGTTGTTGGTCTTTACAGGAAACCAACCATTTCCTACTGTTCAAAATTTCGCTCTCCCATTTTTCCTGATCCTCGGGATGCCGAAAGAGGAGAACTCGCGTGTCTTCATCGACACCGAGCGTCCGCTATTGTTTCGCAATTCGAAAAGCAGTGTTCGAGGGGTGGGGGTTAGTCTATTTACCATTGTTTCGAAATTGTTTATTTGGAGCCGGTGACCGGATCGGGAATAATTCCGGTGGCGAGGCCTTTTCCCGCGAAAAACGGGACCGGCTCGCGGGAACAGGCGTCGCGACGACGGGCTTCCGGTGATGAAATAAAGCCGGACACAAACGGTAATTTGGAAGTTGCCGTTTGTTAAAACCTCCTGCCGGAAATTTTCCTCCGAATTCCGAAAGCTCTCTCCTCTCGCTTTCTCCACGCAGCATTACCTTGTGATTTCCTGTTGGCGAAACAATGGGGGCCGATACGAGAGCGCCTGGAGAACCGTGTTCCCCGGGGAATGTAAAGGCTCCCGGGGAATTGTAAGGGTTCAATCGGATGTCGGGGAACAATGCCCCGGGCCCGGTCTCTACGTCCACGGAATATTTCGTAGCGGGTTCTTCGAACAGTTTATTTTGTACATTCGATTTCGAGATACAATGAACGAGCACCGTTCGAGAACAACCCGTGAAATCCGTCTGTTGCGATTTTAACGAACGATGCTGCGCTTCAACGCGTTCCTCCGTTTTACAAAATTTTCCTGAACCGTCAGCCTGAATCTTACTCGTTCGTTTTTAGTATTTCTATTTTTATGGACAGCCCTTTCTTCTCACTCACTAATACTTCAAACGACTTTTTCCATCCGAACATCCACGCCATTTTGGACGGAAGCGTTTTAAAAATCTCTTGATATTTTTGTATATGTGAAACTGCAATTTTGTTGAAAATTGTGTCTAGAATCTTTTTTTTTTTGCTCCAGTTTGTATGTTTGTTTAGTCGATTAATTTTTTCGCAATTTCCTGTTCGACCAATTTCCCAGTTTACTCCGTGCGATGTGTTTTGAAATTTTTTTACCAGCCAATTCCTGGATATTTTTCAGAGTCAAACGCATCGAATTACGATGGTCTTTTCTGTCGAGAACAACGTAATTTCACGTTTCGTTTTACGGCATTCCAGATTTGCCTCGTTCCCTATTTCCGCGAGCAACAGATGTATCAAAGTTTCTGTGACGTTCCAAACAGCGCATAATATTAAACATAATGCAATCGATCTATTTGAAATATGGCTGCCAAAGCAAATATTCAGATTTTGTGTTTCTGTACGGTGCAGAACTTTCTGCTTCTGTCGCAAAATGTATTGTAGTTTTTTAAGAATATGTACAAATAGAAAAATCGTGGATAAAAATGTAAATTATGAAACGAACACAGTGTGCTGATTTACAAGTACAAACCCCAATCGTTTCCCTAAAATGTACATTTGCAAATGAAGCACAGTCTGCCGATTTATAAATGGATCACAGCGTGCCGGCAGTTCGTAGATTCACAGTTTGGTAAACGAAAAGCAGTCTGACAAGATTACACTGCTACCCCTCATGTCCCTATTTTTGGTAATGAAACGCGACGTAACCAAGCATTATGATAATCCGTGGACGCGTCAAAGTTTCCGGGGAGCCAGTTACAGCGAAGCCTTTTGAAAAGTGGCTCGAGAGAAACACAAGCTGTTCCGAAGCGTGAAGACGTCTAAGTTCGAAGCTGAATCTGAAGCTAAAGCTAAACCGGAAGCCAACCACGGCGAGGTTCTCGAGGACGAAACAATCGGCGCTTCTCTCGCTCCAATCGGCGTTTTCGCGTAATTTCAGTGCGAACGACGCGACGGTGGACGGCAACGTGTTTCCAGTGGTGTTGTTTCACCAGACGAAATTATAGCGAGCGTCGTCGTAAATCAACGGCGTGACCGCGCGGCTGCGGCGATTTATTCCCGAAGCGGAGGAATCAGGCCAAAAGCTGGACTCTGCTTTAATTCCGAATTATAATACACCTGCGTTACTGGATTTCCGGGCATCTGGAAGATCTGGCAGAGCTGTGCTTTTAATTAAACTGCTCGCTTACCAAAATGATTAAACCCTTCGGAGTTTCGACATTTCGTTACCGAAATAATTGATGCTTAACACTCTCCACTTGAATTTAATTCCGGAGATGCTTCTTTCCCAAATAATTCGTTCGAAACGATTAAAGAACGAGGTCCATATGGATCCTCACGAAGTAGAAGTCGCAGTATCTCGACCATGAGCTCCGGAGGAGCGAAAGAGCGCATCGCAGGCATCAAACATTAACCGTAGCGTGTCTAGGTTTGGCGGAAGGGGTGTGGGTGTGTTTTCAGGGGTGGTTGGTCTTGGGGGTGCCTTTCAAGACCGCCTCAATACCGTCTGGCAGTATCGTGGGCTCGGGTTGTTCTCCAGAAACTCTCAGTTTCAAGCCTCGGTTCCGGTCCATAGAGCGTTTTCACCGGTGGTAAAATTCGTGGCGTTCGATCGCCGTCCAAAAACACAAAGGGCGTAGCCGCGTAATTAACGTCGTCGTCTACGCCGTCGTCGTCGCGAGGCAAACACGGACCCTGGCAGTTTGAAAGCGACGACGCCTCCGAACCAAAGGAGAGATAGTGTCCTTTCAAGAATAGCCAGCGGCGGGCTGGAAATTTCCCTTCCTTCTCCCTCAATCTGCCCCGCGAGAAAGAGAAACGTGTTTTCATCGGTAATTGAACGGAGGAAACTCGCCGAGCCGGCTCGTTTTCCCGAAGAATCGTAGAATCCGGCACCCCCGGGAAGCTCGTTAAAATTTCCTTGCTTATTTAACCTGGCCGGACGATGCCCGGTCTCCCCAACCTTCGGCTTCTTTTTCGGACTTCGTTATCTTTCGCTTCGACTGCGCCTCCTCTTCGTATAACGAGTCGCCCGGCGATCAACTTCTCCTGCCTGGCAGATATCAATTTCTTCAATTGATCGAACTGGTTACACGTGACTGTGGAACGAATTAAAATCCTATTTTTAATGGGAAGAGCCTCTGTAGATCCAAAACAAATGAAGATCGCCCAAAATTCTATCGTATTTTATATTCCAGCCTGCTTTGAACATTTTCACAAGCCATAAATGCATAAAGATCCGCAGTCTACTCATACGTAT
Source organism: Lasioglossum malachurum (assembly GCA_028455605.1). NCBI lineage: Eukaryota > Metazoa > Arthropoda > Insecta > Hymenoptera > Halictidae > Lasioglossum > Lasioglossum malachurum. Next base: position 25,440,981 of record CM052316.1, read on the forward strand.
TTGAATAAAGAAGAATTACGAGAAAAGATCAATCACGAATTAAGCAACTAGACGCGACCAGAACTATGTCGTGCGTCGACTCATTCTAATCAGAAAAACATCACGAACAATCCACTAAAAATTTCCTAAAGAAATAATTAAAAAGAAGCGAGTATTGCGAATTAATTAGTGACCGTCTCACCTGATGTCGACGTATCACGAAACCTTGTACCGATGCATTACCGCACTTCTCAAGTAGAGGATCGCCTAACGCGTTCACTTCTGCGGCCAGAAGCGCAGCCCGAGGCGTCGTGAAGTAGCTGCACCGAACTTGGCCAGGCTTCCTCTGTACTCCTGAATTGCGAGATCTCTCCTCGAGGATCGACGGACCGGAGAGAGAGAGGAGGGACAGGCTAATCAATCCGCCTAATAAACTGATTAAGCTAACCGGGGCTGATCGAATTAAAATCGCTGCGCACCGCGCAACGCCCTGGGAATTAATACGACGCGACCAGAGAAGAGAGGAGAGACGAGCCACCACTATCTCTCCACGGAGTTTCGAAAATTATAATACAACAGCCGAGCCGGGGACTCGGAACACGATTAATCGTCGCGGTTCCCCGGGCGAACGCGGAATAAAACTCGTTACGAGGAGCCCTCGGACCGGCGTTTCTTCCGAGAATTAAAAATACAAACGCCCCGGCATGCGCCACCGGGAACTTTCTGTTTCTAACTATTCACTCGGATTTTTCTCGACGTCCCACTCCAAACGTTTTCCTCTCTTTTTCAGAGTCCCCTGAATATTCAGACTCGATTATTAAAGGAAGAAACGCATCCTGAAAACTCTCATCTCTTGCAATCGATATCGTAGAAAATTTTTATTTTCCATCAAAATTCTGTGACGATAATTTATGTTCAGTCAATCTTGTCAATCATATAATTTTAGAACATCGATGCAATTTCTCGTTTCTTGCAATCGATGTAGAAAATTTGCATCAGAATCGTGTAATAATTTTAGTTAGTTATGAAGATGAGCGTAATGTTGATTTCTTTGGTCGATAGGACTTCGAAGCACAGTTCCGCGAATCTGGGCCGGTCAGAGCTCACTTTCGGCCGTAATTGAATATGCATATTCAGCGCAAGAAATTCCATGGGATGGTGGTTTAAACAGCTCCTCTCCAGATTGAACTTGCAATTCGGGACGCGACTGAGGATCCGTTCTCTCTCGCTCTCCCTTCCCGGCCTTATCCTATTGCTGTTCTCATTAATACTGCGCCGGGAATGCAGCACTGCTATCTGATTCGCGAGGCAAGTACAAATTGCAGGCCGACTCGATAACCACTGTTATTCAATGCTACGGATCGCTTCGGAAAGTAACATTGAAATCTGTTGCCTGCTCGGACCGTATCGGTGATGATCATTGGGTTAATAGAATCCTAGAGAACTATACTCGGCCATTAACTACTGCGGTTCGCTTTGACCCAGGTTTTTGCTGGCATTATCTCAACGTGATTGGTCGAACTATAATTATATACCAACGATTTATAGCTGATTTATTAGGTCATTTCGTTCTCTCAAGGGAAAATGAGAGCGAATGTTTTACCATTTCGAATAAGATTTATGAGTAGAATTTCTGTTTCTTATTAGCAAAAAATTAAGTAATGTGACTTTCACCACTTTATTTGAAATGTTGAAAGAAGCGAAAAAATTGTAATCCGATGGTACAACCTCTCCTTTAACAGCACACAACTTTACGATCAATAATGAAGTATACTATGAAATCCTTAAAATTAGTTCAATCTAATGTTCTCCTTTCAATTTCGATTTTATTCAGTGAATTACCATGATGATATCATCTGGAAGCGTTAATTTAAAAAATCCCAAAGAACATTTTGATCCCAGCGATAGTTTCCAGTGTTCCCTAATAAATCGCGTTTTTCAGAGCAGCCCGACGCCAATCGTGAATACCTGCATAACAAAATGGAACGACACGGCACGTGACGAATGCATTAGATAGAGTGGTCGACTCGAATCCCGGCTAACCTACTGTTTTTCGAGATTTAAGGCCGCCACTGCGCGGCGTCATGCAGTCATTACCGTTGAGCCTTTTAGATGTCCTTTCGGAAAAATTATTCCATCCCGCCATCTGACTAATTAAAATTCTCCTGTGCGACGACCGTTGGCCCGTCACAGCCAACCCTGTATAATAGTGGGCCATCAGACACCGGGAGCTCGCACACACCGCGCGTATCAGCGTTGCCTTTCGGCCCCTGATGAAGCTAACTGCAATGTTGGCGAAATGTTGGAATAATTTTTCCACCAGGCACACCCCACACACACATGGCTTGCTACCGAATGGCTCGTTGGTAATCACTGCTCCGCCGGGTGCTTATGCGAGTTCATGCTCTTTCCCGCGTGTCCGCTTGCGACAACGGATATTAAATGGACGGTCCGAGTATAAACAGTCTTGCGATTCTTTTTTACCAAATTGTAGCAGTTCAAGTCGTTGTAAAATGCAAATACTGAATGCAAGATTATATTTCTCTTATAAAAATAGGATATATAATATTTCAAAATAAAACATTTTTATCCCCAGGAATAAAGTAAATATTGGGTTGGGGAAAAAGTTTCTTCGTGTATTTTAATGCAGAAATGTGAATCAAGCTTTTTCCATATTTTAAATGAAGTTTATTAAATCAAGTATGTGCCGTTTTGATCGACCACCTTTTGCCATTTTCGAGGTAAAACCATAATCCCGTCACTGTAGAACATCTGTGATTTCTGAGCGGAAAACTGTGACACGTCGAAGGCTCGCTTAAGGGTTGAAGCGCGCAAAAAGCTGATATTCTACACATCGTCGCTGGCTTCGAGAAATCGAAGATCAATTTAAAAATATTGCCCAGCAACTCCGACGTTAATTAAAATAACAAGCACCGCACAAACTTCCCGGTGGACCATCCTCCGGAGGGAAAATATTCTCCGGGTTCGCTGTTTTCATTTTTGCGCGTCGATCCGCCAAGATGCGGGACCGGAAGTGGCACAAGCGTCTTCGCTGCGGAGCAAATAAGGCGGAGGAGACTCGATGAAAATCGAGGGTGGATGGCTCACCGTGGTGCTTGGGCGGCGTTTAATAAAAGAAACCGTTTCGAGGGCGGTATCAGACGTGCGAAACAATTGCGGGTTTGGGTTAGGTCGATTCCTGGTAATAAGCGTAACTACGAACGGCGCTCGAATTGAAATACTAAAGCCGCGCGCTCGGAGTGAGAGAGACAAGGCTGGCCATAGAATGAGAAAGAGAGAAAACGTCAGCAAATGAAACGTGCCGGTTGCGTCAGTGTGGAGGGGGTAGGGACGCAGGAAAAAGTTTGCGGAACGGAGTTTAACTATTCCGACCCGTGTCCGGAACACGGGGCACCGAATTACCACGATTCCCGAGGTCCACCACCGACACGCACCCACACTCGATATTCATATCGAAAAGTTCCGTAATTAAATGTAGTTTCGCATCCCCGGTTCGTTTGCCGCGGTTTTTATGAATGGGCTTCGTTAGCGAATCGACGACGCCTCCGATTCAATCCCGGGATCTGTTTAATGGCTTCCCGGGGGCCGTGATGCGTCTAACAGGTGCACTGATTCTTCCCCGTGGTTCTCCCATTCTGGAATTGAAAGCCCCAACACGCGTGACCCCTTTCGTAAGCCCGAACGAAAATATAATTTCTAAAAATTGGAACTGCATCGGTGATATTTTCCGGTAAGTTATTAAACCGGTAAAATTATCAGTCTTATTTTGGGGGTAGTTAGTATCGTAGAAAATATAAATTTCCGCTCACCAAAATGCACCGACAGCAACAACAGCGACAGTTTATGGGCGGGCCGGAAGAATCGATGTAATAGCGTAAGCGTCCTCGCAATAATGCAATCAAAATCTCGAACAGCGGCCCCGTAATCACTATGCAAATGGTTGTATCGCGGACCACGCTGAAAACGCTTCACGTCGAATAACTTATCTTGAATAATCATGAATAATTTAAAAGGGAAAAGTTGCTCGGGAGTTACATCTTGATGCTGCTGATGGTAGAGAGCGATAGAGAAAGAGAGAGAGAGAGAGTGAGCCGTGGTTGTCTATCAATCTAGCCCTGACGATCGATCGGGAGCGAAGTGCCCTTTATCGTTTAAAACACCTCCGTTCTGGCCATAGAATTGCAAATTTTCCCAAAGAACGTTGGAATAAAAGAAGCCAGCTGCCTCCAAGCTCGCTCTCGTGTACTATCACCTTCCGTGCAAGTAATATTGCATGCCCGAAAGAAACAAAGCCGTGCTTCTCTTATTTTATACCTGCCACGCACCCCTAAGCGCGACAAGAAGCTTCATAAATGTTTTACCGGGCGCATCGACTTTTCAAAGCCTCCCGGGAACTCATCTCCTTCGTTGCTTGCTTCGTTCGCTCATTTTAGAAGACGCGAGAATTCATTTTCCGCGTCGTCGTCCTTTCTGGGATAAGCGACACTTGTACCGTGAGAATAATTTTTTAAAGCAAGTGCGGCAACGGATCGTGGAAATATTTTCACAAGCCGGAGGAAATCGTTATAATGTGTTACACGTTGCCGAATATTCTAGATGAGATTTTTGAACTGTGCGGTATTTATACGAAATAAAAGTTCCCGATATTTTTTAATTTGGGATGGCTAGGTAATTCGTCATTTCAGTTTCAGAAAAATTGTATCACCTTAAATCTTGCTACTCGTTGTTTCATTAATGTTCACATTGTTACTGGAATCTTGTGTCTCATTGTAAATTCTGCGTCGGCAGGTTTCGCAGCGAGGAATTCGGAGGCGGGACGTCCGATCACTTTCTGATCCCAGTCATAATCTTGCAATTCAGCGACACGAATTCGGCGAACGGTCCGCCACGTCCTGGAAGTAGGTCAATTGGAGTTGGCCCATTATGGTGGCGAGGACCGTACCGCACGTAAGAACCGGTGAACCCAAGCAAATTGGCACTCTAAGTACAAACGGTCAATCACGAAGGCAGTTATTAACTCGTAATTTTCGCCCTCGCTCGGATTCACCGGGACAATCCGGACCACAGTTTCTGCTCCCTGCTGTGTGAAACCCTCCCATCAGACGCCACAACATCCACAATCTTATTCCCTGATTGCCCGAAGCCGGCTACCACCCGATCCTAATTGCTCGAATTTTATCCGATTCACCGGAGACAATGCCACTGCACTGACAGAAAAATTCCCGAAACTCTGTCTGATTAAAATTCGTGCATCTTCACTTACACCCAAACACGATTGTTTGTAATTTCACATTTTCCATTTGCTCCACATGTCTGATTGTAAGGCGATATTTTCTACTTGTATAAATTCCTGTCCGATTATAAATCAACCTGTTCCACTTGCACGACAACCTGTCTGATTAGAAATCGTGCTTGTTCATTCGTTTGCGGAATAATCGCCGTTCAATTCGACTATAAACTTTACTTTGAATCGCAGGTCTGACTACGGCCGTGGGTAATCTACTCGTCTGATCATAAACGGTCCCGTTTCACTTTCAGGTTATAGCCCGTCCCGGTTTTATTATTTTGATATACCGCAGCCGTTTAAATATCTTTAATACATCGCTCCCAGTAGAGTTTAAGGTAGAACCGTGCTTTATGGTCTATCTTAACCTACTTCGTCTTGTTCCCCACCCTAATCCTGTTCATTCATCTACCTTATAACTCATGCACATTAGTCCTGTTCTCACTTAACCCCTACATTCGCTCTCTGTATTCATTCGCGTGGCTCTCTTCCTACTAATCTTAATCTTACTCTTAACCTATTAAACTCCTCCCACCGAGCCTAATCCATTCCCTTAATCCCTCCTTATCTTCCTATACATTCCCTTTCGACGAGTATTGTACGATGATACAATAGGGCGAAAAGCCTGCGCGCGTACCTTCGGCTCTCCTAATTTATTTGATCCTGTTCTCCCGCACGGGCTTTTTCCGCCGTGGAAACTCCGGAAAATTTAGTCGAAGCTGAATATAATAACTGGAGTACGAAAAATAATACACACGTGCAAATTTATATGTTTACAGGCGGAGTTAGCAAACGGAAATTGCATGGAATTCTTTCTCCGTGTAGATTGGCTCGGGCAAAATAAAAACCATATGGGGCTGCGTTCTGGTTTATTAATTTTCTCGTTTTATAATTGTCGGAGGATATTGGAATGCAGTGATTCGGCAATCTCATAACGCAGTATCAGTTCGAAACTATTTATACGTAATAATAATAACAATCTGAATAACTTGAACCTCGCAATAATTATCCAAAATCACTTCCAAGCAACAGGACTTTTCTCAATTTTTATGATAAAATAATACTAAGCATCCTATTTCTTCTTCACAAGTCGAGGATCCGTACAAAAATTTCGAAATATCAAAATAATTTCCGGTAGAAACGTTACAAGAGTGCTATTAAAAATACTGAGCGGGTCGAATTTGACCACGGATCGCCCGAGTAATTAGCCGGTGCGCCCAGGAACTCGGGAGTGAGTGTCATAAAGCTTACCCCGTTGCTGTTCAACATAAGCTCCGTAGCTTAGAAGCCCTTCCTCATTCTAGCTTCGTTAGCGAGCCGCGCAGAAACGCTGACTAATGGCACAGTATGAATGGTTTACACAGATACCACGGTGTAATACTAATTATTACAGTACGTGCAAGTTGTTGTTCCACGGGAATACGAATCCAACAACGCCCGGGAAAATATATACAAGAAGAACTTGAAACATTAATTTCCGTAAGGAACCAGCTCTGGACCGAGCTTAACTCGCGACTAAATTCGACTTGCTGCACTCCCATTGGAAAGCTAAATCCACGATGCGAACTCGCTGCCAAATGTTAAGAAACCAGATGATTTTATCCTCCTCTTCTTTCCTGAATATTCTTGGAACGAATTCCTGCAAATTCATTCCCCTTGCTATGGGAACGACGTGGAAGTATGCTAAACCAATTTACATTTTTTTAACCAATTTACATTCCTTACTTTAAACTGCTTTACATATTTCAAATATGTGCTGTGCTTATGTTCGGTTGGGTTGTACGTTTCTTAGAGATTTACATGTTGTTTCTAAATGAACAGAATTATTAAGAGAAGAAGGAGGCATGGATTAATTGTCAGTCTCTTTTGCAGACGGTTTTCCTTTATTATTTTCACTGAAACACTGCACCATTTTATTTTGCGCGGTTCTTTTTAATTTTTCCTTCCTGCGATTCCTGTAAAACAATGCGTACAAAAAATGAGAAGAGCAAAGAGAAAGAATGGGTTTTTCTCTTGGATTGTAAGGGTTTGAAAATACCTCGAGAAAGCCCTCGTTAAAACGACATAAAACACAGGAAAATTAGAAGAAATTACGCAAATAAATTGGGACCGGAGGTAGAGCAGACGAAAAAGAAAAAAATGTGTTTTTTGAGGAGATCGAGCAGAGAGGGGTTTCGGCGATCAAAGACAGAGTGTTGTTTATAGGATTCCCGGGGGGTGTTGGGGCGGTTGAAAAATGTAGGGGAGCCGGTCTCTCATTGACTTTACGATGCCCGGGTCCTCTGAATCTGCGCCGGGGCACCGATAAAGGCAGCCGGGGTAAACACCGACCGGAAGGAACCGGGGAGAATGGTGGAAACGCGATTCGATACGCTCGCTCCCGGTGCCGAGCACTTTCTTAAATTAGTTACAACAAGGCCGAGCTCCTTCTCTTTCTTTATTACGAGGCCGTGTCCGCTCGATTCGCTCGGAACCACTCCCGGAAGACATCTATTGAGGTTCCATTTTCGAGCAGCCGCCGCCGCTGCCGCCGCCGCTGCCGCCGCCGCGAGCGAACGTTCTCGAAACTAGCCCTAAACTTCGCCCAGGAACCGTCGCGTCGACCTCCATGTGCACGCGGATTTATCGTCGAGCCGCGCGATTCGTTGCTTTTCACGACCGCCCTTCGTCGCCGTTCTCTCTATTCTTCTACCTCGCGCGATTTTCACCCGACCGTTTATTGAAGAACCTGCTCCAACAGCCTTTGCTCCACGGCACTGTGGTCAACTGGGTCAGTACCGACCCAGGGACGTATAATATTTTTTCTTCGCCCTGGACCGGTGATATAAAATTGCATTCGATAATAAAAGTGCCATAAACGCAGAAATTCCGATTACCATACCAATCTTGCCCTGACTGTCCTCGAGGACATTAGAGAGCAAGAAAAGGGCTCTCCGCCCTAGACATGTGGTTTTTTTTAGTGAGTATTAGGAACACCGTCCACCGGTGTCCCCCTTCTGGGTGCACGTAAATGTATTTTTTCCCACGTCTTTAAAGAAAAAAAGTCACAGTGGAGGGGATGAAAAAGCACACGGTGTGCCAGACGACGGGGAAAAATTCCGACGGAAACGGAACCGTTCGGTGGCTCGGTAGACAAACACGCCGTTAAAGAGCAGGCCCCGGCATAGCCGGTTACATACCAGCAGGCGATTCCGCTTTGAACGGACACACGGTCCGCGTGTCAAAAGCTCTAAGTACACCCTCTGCGAGTCCCTTCCGCGCCGTTTGCCGGGGGTGCGTTTCGCGTTTGCCGTCCGTGGATCACCCGGCAAGAGGAGATTAATTGTAGACAGGAACCACGTTTCACCGTGTTTCGTTCACGTCTGCAGGAATTCAATCGCGCGAGCCTGATTCCCAGGCTATCGTTGCTGGACCGCAGGACTTTTATTTCCTCCGGCACACCGCATGGGTCTCGCGCGCTCCTCAATTATGCTCGCTTTAATGAAAATTCTGCGGTGTATTTAATTGCCCCGCACGTCACGTGGAATCCTTACGGATTTTTCATTCGTATCGTTTCTGCTTCTTTTGAAGTAATTCATAAAGCCTGCAAGAGACTCCTTTCTGTAGATGTTCCACTAATGGAGGTAGCTAGTTAGGGTATTCAAGGTAGATTAACACTCGCATGGCGGACCATTTCTACAAATGTATATTTTTCGACGATTCACTGCTTTATTTAGCAATTTTGATAGGCTGATAAAGTTTTGTTAAGTCTTGAAAAATAACTAGACTCTTCGAGATCGCTTAAATCCACTCTCCCACCAAACCCGTTCAAGAACATTTAGGTCACTGTGGATCCCCAAGATCTGCCCTCCACGAAGGGCCTCTGCAATCTCTTGGTAATGAATCAAGAATGCTTAATCTCTCCGAAAATCCACAGAAAAGGTTAAGAAAGCTAAGAGATCCGTTACACTTACCGAAAACCAATTAATTTTCCTCTGTTCTTCGAGGTGAGCTCGCACACTCTGGCAATAGATGGTCGGTTTACTGCAAACGAACGAGGATTATTATTATTTATTGCCGTCAGTTTCGATGAGCGTCGTGCCTATCTATTTACAGTAGTCAATGGCGTTTACGATCAGCGTGGCACGCCGGGATTGTCTTTTTTCCGCGACTCGAAGCGACAGTGCAAAATGTACACACGTCAACCGACAATCGATAGAATTGTATACCTAGGCTGAACACGGCGTTACGTAGTACGCGTCCGATCGCATTAGACATGACGAAGTAGCGTGACATCTGTCGATGAAGCTTTCATAAACAGTACCCCAGCTACGTACGTTGTTGCATGAAAAAGCTGCTACCGGTGCTATCGTGTTCTACATTCGCGGAACGATTGCTTGAATGTAGATCGCACTAGGATATTGTAAAATCCGGAGTGCTTGAACAATTCAGGATTTCATTATTCGTGGAATCAACGCTGAGACCATCGGAATGAGTTGTTGCAAAATGTATATTTCTTGATCGCCAATTAACACGCCAATGTTTTAACGTATCAACGAGTAGACGTTAACCCTTAGCACGTTGGACGGACAGTACGTGTCCCAGAAGAGTAAAAGTATTATTGGTGCTCCACTCACCTTCTAACGCCCTCCACAGGTCCCTGACGTCAGAGTCCCAAGACCGCAGCGTCGAGCGAAGCCGGAGTGGGAGCACGACCCGCTCATCGGCACAGTTCGGGCAGCTTCGGCAGCGTTCACAGAGGTGGAGTGGGAAACGAGTCGCGGAAAGAAGAGGAGGGGGAACGGCGTGAAGAGGAAATGCGTATTACCAACAACACCGTATTGCCAACGAAAATGAACGAGCGTCGGGCAACCGAGAAGCTCGTGGCAACGCCGCGCGAGCAGTACAATGCGACCGGTTACAGACTGTACGTGCCTAATGGACCAACGAGGGAACAGTCTCGCGCGATTTCTTCCTATATCCCATCCTGTTTTTCACCACCAAACCGGGCTACGTGGATCAGGCGCTCTCCCTCGGGGCACATCCGTGATTCCTTCAACTAGAAAAAGGAAAGAACCGGAGAGAGATACAAAGTTCCCGGCTGTCACTGCTTTTGGGAATAGTCGAGCGATCTTTAGCGATTTATTTAAAGGAGGAGTCGAATGAGTCGGTTTCGGAGGCTGCTTGATCTTTGGGAATTTTTTGAGACGAAACCAGTGGAGGTATCGATCTGAAATTTTGCGGGTGTATTTCTGGATGTCTTCTGAGTGTAAAGAAACTTGTTTCGTGGAGAAATTTTGAGTTTTACCGGAGTTGTGATGATTTAACCGGAGGTGTCTCATGGCATCAGGGAAAGGTAGGTTTTTGTTCTTTAGCGAAAATAGAAAATGATCGCCAAACATATTTCCTGCCGCTATAAATTCTGATTTCAGATTCCGTGGACTCTTCCGGTGTATCGAATCATGCGGAATACTGTTTTGAAAACCGTAAAAAAATGCGGAGCAGTAAAACCTCGACTCTTGTCGAGGAGCGCTCATAAATAAGGGGGCAAGTAAATACAGCGTTCCAAAGTTTATTTCGCGACAGAGTGCTGAGAGGTTGTAATAAAACAGCTTCGGAAGATCAGGAAATGACCCACTATTCTTTTTATCTCCGCCGGTTCACCGGTCCTCGAGGATTCCGGGGGCTAACGTTAGTTCGAGAGTCCCAATCGAGTTAACGATTCGTTCTGAGAGATCGAGAAGAGTTGTTTCCGTCGAATGTTCTCCTTTACATCGGTACAGAGAGAAGACCGCTCATAAACGTTGCGCGCTCCGTTTTTGGAAAGTTTTTCAGTACCGCAGCCAAGACCAAAAAGAATAAAAAGAATACTTTGGGACTTTCCCAAAAATTGCGTCCTTAGGTCCCGGGCTCGTAAAATCTGGATTCACTTTGACGATTTACGGAGCTTTACCTCACCGACTATGAATCGCTATTCTCAAGTTTGACATTTGACGAATTCCAGATTTTCTCGCGAATGTCGCGCCGTGTGCAAAAATTGTTATTCGTTTATATCTTTCAATGAAAAAAATTCGGAGAACTACTTGGACATATGCTCCTTCTGATAGGCTAATTGCAACAGCAAGCAAATGGCTGGTTCCAATTGTATTAAAGAAATGAGAAGTAACAGAGCCCGGTTAATACCTGGTCAGTGATCATAATAAAATGTAATGACAGCGGCGAGATCGCAGAAAGGGCATATTCTCGAAGGAAGCTTCATCTCCAATCTTCCCGAAGACTGAACTCTGAATCGATTAAGAGAATCCTCTTGCCCGTTGGTCCTGGGAGGGAAGGAGCCCATCCGTTGCCTTTTAGCCTCGTTTTTCCGGGTTCGGTGTACCGGGGTTCGTCTTTCCCTAAAAAGGGCGGCGGGAATATTTCGAAAGACACGCCACCGGCAGAGAAATCCGGTAAGTTACGGTTCGCCGGGTGTAACACGCCCGAAATAGGCCAGCCGGGACAGAAAGAGAGAGGGAGGGAGAGAGAGAGGGCTCGCGTGACCACGATGCTGATCCCCGAACAACGTTTCCGCCTCTATCTCGGAAACAGCCTACGATCCTGCCGCCAGGACATCGAGGATTCCCGTGGCTCGGCTCCGAGCAGACCCAGACCGATAGCCGTCGACTTTTCAATCCGTCGACACGTGACCGCACTGTATTCCACCCTGCGATCCCTCCGAACGTTTGATGGCGGTTCCGGGAACCTTTCCGGGCTCTACTTGCATCCGTCCATCAGCATTAGGACATCCAACGATGAAGTAATCCTTAGACCAGTGCCCCGGCTCCTGGAAATTTTTACTTGAACTTTGCACCCTGAGGAATTTGTTGGGCGAGCAGATTCTTGTTCGCAAACTTTTGTTTCAGGCAATGATTGAAAGCAAAATTTACTTATACAAGTCGTGTCTATTCGAAATGATTATTTGGACCACGAAGAATTGATTTGATGAGCATACTTTTGTTCCAGGATATGATTCCAAGGATAAATAATTTATTTCGGACCGTGAAGAATTGATTTCATGAGCAAACTTTTGTTTCAGGCTACGGTTCGGTGCGTGATGAATTTATTTCTTGGAAGAATGTTCACCTGAAATGCAGTTGTAAATTTTGATGGCTTGACGGGATTCAATCATATCATTTCTTCTCGTAAAATTGAGTTTTCCAATTGAACTCCGAGAAGAACTAAAGATATCGAATAACCATGCATAAATCATCATACGTAATTTTCCGTGGTCCAAAAGAGCTCAGTCGGCACAGCGGACAGAATTGTTCCACGACCGCTATGGTTGTTTATTTCGATACGTATGTAACAGAGAACAGTACACGTAACCAATCACGGCGGAATAAAATGGAATCTGGTTAAAAGACCCGACACAAACAGAGCACGCGGGGCCCCGGAGAAAAACATACAAAATGGCAGAACAGGAGAGAGCACGACGGAACGGGACACAGCCAGCGTAGAACACGAAAAACACGATAATTCAAACTATATGAAACTTTGTTATATTAATCGTCCCGGTCCGAAATATGTATCGTTGGCGAGAGCCGTTCGAGTTAGTTGCTTGTTTCAGCTAGGTTTTGCGATTAATCCCCCTTCACCTGCGCTACCAAATTTGACAAACAGGTCGCGTAATTTTCAAGAGAATTATCAAACGTGAAACCAGTTAGCTTTTCGTATACAACCGTCTCGCCATTGAAACGTTCACTATTACGCGAACACATTTTTATGAAATTTTCGAATCGAGCTTTAGAGAAGACGGAGATCTCATTAAAACGAAATCCTTTTAAAATTCACTGCGCAGGTTATTTCGCAAATTCCGTGTTGTTCATCTCGGAAAATCGGGGCGATTTTCCTGATGAATATTTTCACAGTAGTCGCTTATACGAGCCTTGAAAGGCATAAACGTCAAGACATAAATGGTGTGTGTCCGGGCAGAATGGCCGGCAGTTCCGTGTCCGAAACTGAGCCCAGTTTTATCAGCTCGTTGTAAATCCCGTTCCTTCCTGTTTTTCGGCGCGGTTGTCGCATTATTTGCCAGTTCGGATAGTCGCGTAAACATCCGTAGCTGGTCCTTTTAAATCGTCCGGTTTACCGGGGTGGAGGGGAGGGTGGGTAGAATGTAAATAGTTGAAATTTCGGCGGCGTCCGGGATACACAGCCGGAGAATCTGCTCCGTAAACAATAGCTCGGGAATTGTATCGATGCTCTAGCACCGGGAACGGCGGCACATACCGGCCGCAAAATAAAGGTGATATATCCGCTGAACCGCGATCAAAATTGCGTCCTAAAATATGCATCGCGAACAGGCGTTTCCAAATAATAGCGCCGCCATGATCCGACAACGGCGCCCGTGACGGTGTTAATATTTGAAATCGCGTCGCCGACCCCCGCGTGCGGCCACGGATCCCATGAATCCGCAAGTCGATCCTGTTACGGTGTAAAACCGCTCGGAATTGTCCCCGCGTCACGTACACCGTGCACACTGTTTACCGACTGTTTTTTTTTTTTTTTGGTCCAGGTCGAATATTTGACCTTCGTTCGTTAACGACGGAGCGTGTTCAGCTTCGAGCGTTGTTTTGTATTCGATTTTTTATTTTTGTAGATTTTTTCAGAGAGGAGAATTGATAAGAGGTCAGTTGGTGCCTCGTTGATGGTATGAAAACAGTCTTTTTCTATTTAATTAACAATTGAACGATGTTGCGAGTGAAATGAGTGGGCGTGGCTTCTTTGCCCTCGACATGGGCGGAGCCAGAGCAGTGTCCTGTTAATAGAGTCTCAGTTTTGAAATTATTTGGGTGGGGGTGTGGGAGAAGAAAAGATATAAAGATATAATATACATATAGATTGAAAGAGAAGTAGGGACACCCTCCTCGGCTCTCAGAAGAAGGAAAAGAGCCAGAGAGTGGAAAGAAGAGGTAAGGTCAGTTGGGAAGAAGACGGATGATTCGAGGGAAGCGAGAGAGACCCCGAGAGAGAGGCGAGTTTGTCACGCGCGCAGAGGAATCCAACGGTTGAGCTGGCGTTCGTCGAAAACAATGCCGGTTGAAGGGGGATTCGCAGGCAGCGAGCGAAAAGAGTCAGCGAAGCAGCTCGGCGAGAGCGATCGCGAGGACAGAGGGATCTCTCAGAGTTGACCCAGTTGAGCGGGTTCGTTCATGCAGAGAAGGTCGAGCATCATAAGAAGTTGAAAGATTCCGCTCCGGGAACTTGGCTGGGAACAATGATAAAAAGGAACGGCCTCGAGTAAGCATAAGGACACGTCGGTAGCCGTGCCGTTATTTCCCACGAGCTCCTTTTTCTTCAGCTTCGGAGCCATGCTTCGAGCTGCGAGCTGCGAGCCGCGAGGCTGCGAGCCGTCTGCTCTTCAGCTCGGCCACCGCGCCGACAGTATCGCGGAAACTACCTCGAAAACGCTTTGTGAAAGTTTCTCGGTAGCGCGAGCGCGAGAACGCGCGGCCCGCTTAATACTCTCGCGCCCACCCCTGCCACGCCTCCCCCGAGCCACCTCCCGCCCCCAGTCCGCTCCTTTTCCTCTTTTCACGATCGTTTCCACCTTTTAACCTCGTCGCTTAATTCGCGCGATTGCGGATTTCTCTCTTTCCGTACCCCCCTTTTCAACGAGCATCCCTCGATCCTCTTCTCCTCTCTTTTTTCCTCGACGCGCTCGTTTCACGTCCGAGTCCTCAGCGACGCGGCCCGTTCTTCCTCAGGAATCCTCGAACGCCATCTAGACACAGGCTTTTCTTGCCTTCCTCTGAAGGGAGTTTTGTTTCTTCGGATCGCTGCGAACGATCCACAGTGCGCGACCTTCTCTCTAATTGTGCCTTTGCCGGACCCCGCAGAGACCGTCGCGCCGATTCCTTTCAACTGCGCCGGCAATCTTTCTATCAGCAGTCATTCGTCTGTCAGATTCACTATTGCAGGGGTCCTCTATAATTTCAGCAGGCATTCGTTTGTCTCTTTTGAATCTAGAGGAAGTATTCAACTCCAGGATCGCACTGCGCGAGGATTTCTCCGCGGGACCACGCCCACCATGGGCTCTCTACGAGGGCGGCATCAATTTTTGAGAGTTTGATGAGATTTAGAGAGGCTCGAGTTCATCTATTGTTCTACAGGATACTGCTCCTAAATCAAGGACACCGAGACCACGCCCACTCAAGATAGATATTATATTTCACTGTCAGGTCTCCATCAGGACTTTAAGGGGTGTGCCCACTTCCAGATCGCTCTATATCAGCTATGGGGATTGACGTCACTGCTCTCTGTCTCCGCCTACATCCCGAGTAACCAAGCCCCGCCCACTCGATGCACTCTAAACAGAGTTCACTTTCCAATTGGACAATTTCCAATGTGTAAATTTGTCATTCCTGAACAACTGTTCATAAACGTCTCCCGGACGTTCTTAATCGAGAGCGTGATGTGATCCAGAGATCCGATAATTGCCGGACGGGAGTTATCCTTGCCGGTGCATCCGGCAGCAGCATAAATCAGCCTGTGATCCATGCGTTGCACGCTTGAAAAATATATTGCGGGGCCACGCGTTTATCGCGGAAACGTCAGCCGGCAGTATTACATTTTCAAAAGTTATAACACGCCGCCGCTATTTATCGTCGGCTGCGAGGCCACCGTGACTCGCGGCGCTATGCTCGCGCCCGCTCGCACCCTCCTCTATTTTTTCATCGGACTTTACCTTCCCTTTGCCCCGATTTCCAGTTCAGAACAGGTTTTTCATGCTCGGCCAACAAATTTGCAAAATGTTGACGAATTAAATTCTTGTTGGTACAATTGCGAAGGTAAGGGATGAACAACAGCGATATAATTGTTTGCAGCTGTTTCCCGGACGTTTGACGACGGAAGGACGTCTCGGCGATGGCAGCCTCCGACCGTCCCCGAGTCTCTTTCATTTCAAATATTTGGTCCGGATATGGCGAGAGGGTGGCGATGCCAGTGGCGGCCAAGCTGTTCTCCCGTGTACTTTCGAGATTTTCCTCGGCGGACCATGATAAAGAGGCCAGGCTCCGGCTGTGTAACGCTGAGCACTCTCCGTCCACGTATTCCCATTGGCTTCCTCTTCCGTCCGCCAAGCCACTCGACAAACACTCCGCGAGAATTCTCGAAACGCCCCCGCAACCCCTTACAACCTCTTACAATCCCCTTCGCGCTTTTACGCGCCGCGGATTCCTCGGCCTGGCCAACACCAGCTCTTTTACTTTCTGGGGAATTTCCGCCTCCAAAGAGACCCCGGATTCCCTCAAACTTTTGCCTTCCTGAACCCCAAATCCCTCCAACAACATCGTTATTTGATCATCCTAAAAATTTGTGAAGAAAATATTCCTAGTATTTTAAAAAATCCTCGTCTACAAACGATTAATATTTATACAATTAGAGAAACAATTTATTCTAATAAAAAATTCATAGACATTTGTAAACCAGTGATCACGAAAGTACTAAAAATTTCAGTAAAATTAATGACCGGCAGGCAAATGGCCGTATCCGGGACGGATTAACGAGTAAATTACGACGCGGTCCGAGACGCGGAGCGTCTTCGTGTTTCCCGGGCGTCGCGACGCCGCCGCCTGTCCTTGAACATTGGTTGGAAAATTCGCGGGGCTGGTAATGCCGGCGTTCTGATCGAGTGGCTCGATAAATCGTTCCAGGATCGGAGGGAAGAGCGGTGGCGGCTATGACGAGGAGTCTAAGTGGTCTTGTTTCCCTGCCGGCGGGTATCACGGAGCACGGGGATAGACAATGATAAGGAAGAATGGGCTTGGGTAAGCGCGAGGACACACCGGGACCGTAAATTCCCTCGGCGAATCGTTTGCTTCCACTATCTTGTCTCTCTGTTTCTTCCCTGGTCGCCGCACCGCGCCGGTAAATCGTTTTCCTTTATTCCTTCTGCTTCTCTCTATTCTTCTCTCCCTCTCGTTCCTTGTCCAGCTTCCGCTGTGCCACGACCGTAAACTATAGCGTTCGCGACCTCTTTCGAGTCGATGCGCGTTTAATTGCCGCCGATACACCAGCCACTCGTCATACGCGCCGATCGATCGACTGCGGATGTTTACGCGAATCTACGAGTCCCGTTCGTCCGCCCCTAGAATGCGAAAACAGAAATTGCCTGTACATTCTCTCTTGCAAATAGGGATCCTGGAACCTCTGGCCCGGAGTCGGAATAATTTACTTAACACCAGAACTATCGAGCGATAAGCCACTCAAAATAAAAATTCCTTCCAACGATTCTGAGCAGCAGGAGTTGAATAATAATTCACTTCGTCCCCTAATAGAGTTCTCGCTCTTAAATCGTCTTAATGTTAATCGTCTTAACAGTAAAAACTGTTTTAAATGACAACCATCCATAATTCTTAGATCTTTCAAATCGTTTACTAGTTTATATTCTGTCAGAAAATTTTTCCATAACGGATAAAAATCCGCAGTTACTAATAATCTAAAATGCCTACTAATTCAAAGCCACGAAGGTTCGCCAACTGCGTACAAAAATTCGCTGAAAATATGAAACTTCAAAAACTGTGGATGTTGCACCGCTGTTTTATTTCGCCGGTGTCCGGACACCCTAAATTCGATAATCCCCGGACAGCGGATCGGCCGCGTTATCGTCACCGATAATTCCTTCTTACCGTCGAAGCCTGAAGAGCGGAGCACAGCATCGCGAAGATAAATCCGCGGCACGGCGATAAATCGTTTTTATCGGCGAGCGAATTGTTTGGCCGGTCGCGCGAGATCGCGGCCAATTGCGAGAGAGCTGGCCGCGTAATTCCGGTGATATCGGAATACATCACCGGCACAGACCGGACGGTTCCCATTCGGTGTTCTCGTCTGGCCGCTAATGCTGCGATTTGCGCCGCTTTAAATGGCTAAGCGACCAGCGTATATCATAAGCGCGTGACTAATTTTACCCCGTATGCCCGCGCAAATGGTTGTTAGCGGCCGGCCATTACCGCGAAATCGAAGAAACCAGCGTCGGTTCGTCGGCTGGCGCGTTTCACGAACGTGTTTCCGAAATGCTATACGCAGGCTATACAGCGTCATGTTTTTTTCCGCGGACGTTATAGCACCGCGCTCTTTACCGAGATAAGAGTCCTCGCTGCAAAAAGAACTGCTCTGTGATTTATTTAACTCGGTCTCCCGGAAAGAAACGGCAGAAAAGCGCTGTATCTGTTGCGAATAAAGAAACACTTTTTTCTGCTCGTTTAAAACTTTCGTTCGCGAAGGAACACTATCACCTTGCGTACCACGAAACGTAATATTTGATTAGGATGCAGTTTGCAGGGGAAGGTTCAAGAAGACGGCTCTCTCTCGAATCCAGGAGGCTTTCGCCCTCACGCTGCGGCGATAAATCTTGCCCGATCCCCGACTATAAATTTATTTTACGCTTGTTTTACCTGCGCGAACACTTAGGGGCCAGGGCGTGCGGTCGGCAGATAGCAGGACCGTTGCCCCATGCATCGGGAATCAGCAAAGTGGAAAAGTTTCGGCCCGTCCCCTTTCCAATCTCTTATCCCGCGGGAAACATCGGCGTTAGGGGCGCGTGCCGGTTGCAGGACCGATAATATCGGTGAAGGGCTCCTAGAACAATGACAATATACCAAATTAATATCAGGAACACAAGCTAAGTGAATCCTTTCGTGTCTTTATAAAAATTAGGACTGGTTCTAAACGCAAAATCGACATGCTACTCCTAGTCTCCACGCAAACGGGAACCAAACGAAAATTCATTGAACCTACGTTCGTTTATAATGCCCCTCCCTTCGACAAAGACTGCAAACGAAAATAAATGCACCCCGTCGAGGCTGAATTCTGTCTAATTGGAATCTATCTGGAATTAAAACTGCACTCGTTAAAGGGCCGTTTCCAATCCCCACGAAGATCATTGGGTATTGCAGGGTCGTACCAAGAAGTGGAAAGGGGAGCAAAGAGAGCGGGGTGAAGAGGTTGGGCAACGCGCTCTCCCAATTTCCGAACCTTTCAAAATCGACGTGGATTTATGGGCGTTCGTTCGGTGTAACGAGATTCCTCTCGGACGAGTTTTGCGGGGGCGTTCGAGTGGCGTCCGTGCGTTGCGGAGGAACAGCAGCGGCGCGCGGCGTGGCTTTCGGGGCAAGTTTAATAACCGAGGCCCAGACACGCCGATGCCGCCGCGTTAAGTATCTTTTAAGTAGGTGGAAAGCTCGTTTCCGCAACAGAATTTATCCGTCCCGGGCAACCGCTGCTGCAGCGATTTTATGCGTTATTAACCCCCGCGGTCGGTTTCCGTCTTCGTTTATTAGGGGCGAGCAGCACCCACCCCTCGCCCAGATAGGTTAAGCCCCGCTCCGGAGAACCCCGGGAAACGTATTCAACGCGTCAAACTCGTTAATTACCGCGGAAATTCTCCGGGTTGTTGCGCACCTTCCTGAAAACGTCTCGGAAGCACGCTAAAAATTCGGCGAGCTCCGCTTCATTTTCTCGTAATTTTTGTAGGGAGCATTGAGCTACGTGTTAACTCTATTTTCCTTTTTTCATCAGTTCAAATCGAAAAATTACACACTTCGATTTTTACGAGACATCGTCGCTGAACAAGAACTCGGGATTTATTAAAATGTCTCTTCGAAATATTCGATCGTAATTTTTATAAAGAGCGTTCAGCACAACGTGTTAACTCTATTTTCATTTTTTTATCAGTTCGAATCGCGAAATTACACACTTCGATTTTTACGAGACGTTGTCGCTGCACAGGAATTCGAGATTTATTAAAATGTCCTTTCGAAATGTTCGGAAAACAAGCATCGCAACAGGGTTGTTCTCGCAGCGTTATCTCGCTTCCGGCGCGAGCCCCAGCCGAGTTCGAACCCTCAGCTCCGTTTTCCCAGGCTGAGACGCGTTCTTGATAAACGCAGCAGCTCTCTACCCGGCATCGGCCCTCCTTCTTCCTTGTCGCTTTCGACGTTTGACAAATGCCCGTCGCCGGCGGGACACCGAATCCGCAGGAGACCCGTGTGCACGCCGCCCACGCGCACTCGATCCACGTCGGGATCGATATCGATCTGCGGTCTGCTCGATCTTGACCGAGGCCGCTCGAGAATCCCGAGTATGCTGCCCTCACGGCTTTTCGGGAACACCGCGTTCGCATAAGTCCACGATTTGATTCATCGATCTACCCACGCCATGCCGAACAGTCCCGTTATGCATGAGTTATGCTCGCGCGGGGGTTGCATATGCTGTGTTCAGCCACTTATCGCCACCGGAAACAGGAAAGGTGCCTCTCTCCCTCTCTCTCACTCGAAGCATTTACGTGTTTGCGTCCCGCGATTATGGCTTTTCCGAGAAGTCCGATGGAACCTGTCCGTAATTGAACTGGGAAGTGGGAGGAAATAATTGTTTCGAAGTATTCAATTGAATGAAAAGATGCATCTTTAAACGTTGAGCTCGACTAACACACTCACGGCAAGTATACATCGCTGTTTCAGGGAATGATTGCGCTATACCGATGCAGTATCGAAGGATATCTCTCGTCCACCGTTAAAAAATCGTCGCGATCGAACGGAAAATCCGTGGCAACGCGTGGTCCACGTTCCGAGCGGGGGCGATGGGGGGCGGTGATTGATTTCCTCGGGACTCTCGGTGGTTTTTCGAGACTCTAGTTATTTCGTTCCTTTCGACCGGTAACTGGAATCGGGGACAGAAAACGATCCGAAATTGATTTCGCCCGTAGTCCCTCGACGAACAGTCGTCGCGTCCCGATACTTTCGTTCCGCTCGACTGGAAACCAAGCAATAAAGTACGGTTCAAGGTATAACCCGGGATATGCGGTAAATACGAAAAGGTCTTTGACCTGGTTGTCCGCGGGACGATAGATGTCCTGTAGATCTGCGTGGATGCCCACGTCTGCCACTTAAACTCCATTCTAACATGCTTACGAAAAATTCTCGAGGGCTCGAAACGACCTTGGAAGATCTACACGAGGGTGAAAATATTGTTTTTGACCCTATGGACGACAAAGACTTTTTTAAACGTCAATGCTTTTCAAAAGGAATGTCGAAACGACCTTGCGATGACCTTGGAGGATGTACACATCTTTCACAAGGATGAAAATATTTTTTTTTCAACCCTACGGAGGCCAAGGACTTTCTTGAACATCAAATGTCGACTGGGGACGTCGGAGAAGACCTTGAAACGACCTCGGAACGCCCTTGGACCGACTTGGACGATGGATAGATCTCCGGGGCAGATGGGAGTATATTTCGGGGCCAGTTTGTCTCTCGCAAGCGTCGCCCTCGCAATTCTAAACAGGTCTCCCAGCAGCCGGACAATAATGCGGCCAGCGAGATGGTGAAACGCCAGGTTTAAACTGCCTCTCCAACCGGCCGAACACCATCACCGAGTCAGCTCGTTGACGAATGTGCCTATTTCCCGGCGGTCGAAACAACGCGTGCATCGTCCCGGCCAGCACACCGCTGCACCCCGCTGCGCCGACTCTGATGCATCGGCGTCGATGAATCACGCTATGCAACCCGCGAATCGCACTGCCGGAAATAGAAAACCAGCCGTCACTGCCGTGTCTCGGGAGCTGTGGTCGTTAATCCCCCTGCTCTACCGGAAGTCGCGTGTTCCTTCAATGTTTCGATATATGGCGATTCGATCGACCTCGGAGACGGTCCGTGGACGCACATGTTGCATCTAGCAGCTGAGAATAGGCTCTTCTTGACATGGACACCTTGAAGAGAGATTGATATTAACCCTTTTAACTAGAAAACCAACCATTTCCTCGGACTTGGAATTAGAGGACCTTCCAATTAGAGAGCAGGAGAATGGGAAACGGTCGTCGGATATCAAAGACAAAAAAAATTCTAGATCTGCGTATGACGATAAAAACAGTTGGAACAGGTCGTCGTTCCATTTAGAATATTAAAATTACAGAACTTCACCCCAGGCCAATTCGAAATCCATTTTCGCAGCCGTGCCTCGCGAAGCGCTAAATCGAGCCGAAGTCTCCTCGCCGAAATTCGATGCTAATTCGTCCCGTGAACACTCGCGGCGCCCGGTAATGTAATTGGCCACGGGTAGAACCGGCGTTAAATTCGATTGGTGTAACTCGGCGCGCCGTAGTTACAGGAAACAGTTTTTCCGTGACTGGTTTTTCGGAGCTCGCCGTGTCCGGGTCCGGTCCACTATTAGTCATTTCGTTCGCCTTTCTCAAGCAATGAACGTCACATTGACGTCCACTGAATCTCGGGGAAAATTGCAGTTTTTGCGGAGCGCCGCGGACGATTTATGGGAACCGGGGTAGAATTCGAGGATCCCGGGGAGCGCCACCGTCGCGATGGAATCGTCCGATAAATTTGCTGAATGCCGGTCGGCCGGCATTTTTTATCGTAACGACTCTTTTGACTATCATTCCGCTCGATCCATATCCCGAGGAAACTCGGATAATCGCCCCCGAAGATAACCGACTTTAATCGCAGAGAACCTCGAGGACCCTCGAGCTGGGTTGACCTTCGTCACTGTCAAACCTCCACGGTAGAAGCTAGACGAGTCGCCTGAGAAAAAAATTGAAAAGTCCTCGCGTATCGACAGTCGAGACTGTCGCAATAATGGATCGAGATCGCGAGAGAAATACGGAGAGCCCCGAATCTCGACCGCTCTCTTCTTTCTTCGCGAAATGTCATTGTGTGACGAGCAATGACACTCTCTACAAAATTGAAGCTGGAAATTCTAAGATGCCCTCGACCCCTCTGTGAAAAAATGTATGTAATGTTTGTTGAGGTTGATTTAGAATTTTTCACTGCTACTTCGATTTTTTGGGCGAATATTGCGGGTGATTTCAGTCTGGGCGAACGTTTGTTAAAACGTTGTTGAACGGCAGCAACGATCGCCCAGTCGGTCCCCGGTTGGAACTAATAATTAAGCGAACTAATAATTAACAAAGTTTTAACAAACTTCCGTTAATCGTAAAGCAGCCATGCTGAAACACGAGATAGGTGGCAGTATAATCGTTGTGTTCCTTCAAAGCGGAACGAAGCGGTGCTAGTGCACTCGAAGCCCCTAACTCGAACACAGAGCTAGATAGGGCAACTGTTAATCTGTAGCGAGCTGCTGGACGCTAGTATAATTGCTATTGAATCGCAACGTGATCCGCTAGTTCGATATTTTAGTTTACAATAATATAATCTAGTATTTTAATATTTTTATTCGACAGTATCTGGATATTCCAGCATTTTTATTTCACGAGCTTTTTACAGATCTTCTTGTGTTCGCTGTAAAAAACGTATTACACGCTTACGGTTCATATTTTGACATGAAAAGAGGCAAGTTAATTTTATGCATACTGCAATGCAAAGCCATAACAAAGTCCATGCCTTGGTTTAATTTTCTTTATAATATTTTCTAAAGAGGATACACGTTGCGGTGCAAGGCAAACAATGCTAATGATCGTGTTAATTTACATACAATGCAGGTTTCTGCTTATAATACTTTGAGGATGAGGGCTCTCCGAGATACATTCTTCTTCGGATTGAATATGTGCTCATAATTATGTTTCTTGTTTCGAAAGATATTTCAAGGAAAAGGATGTTGAAATGTGAAGCACTATGTAATGGTTCATTTTTGACAATATCCTAAAAATTTCATTGTACTTCTTGACAAACATTACAAACAACCTTATGCTCTCAGGCTCCAAAGCGATCGAGATCCGCGCTAAGGTGAGTCAAGGACGAAACGGAGCGCGCGTCCAGCTGCGAACGGATTCGAAGAAGGTGAGAGGGGTGGGGATGGCGAAGGGATGGAGAGAACTTGCGACAGGTTGATGGGCCGGCAAGGATATTTACTCGTTCGTCGCTGCGCAGGACAACGCGTAATAAATCCATTGGCCGCGTGCGTTTCGTTCCTTTAACGCCTTCGCGCCGCGCCGTGAAAAACGGCCTGGAACGCGAAAATCTCTGTCCTGGCTCGTCGCCGCGTTGCACGAGGCTGACACGCGGTGAGAGTGAGGGGGCGAGGGTGGAACGGACCGGAACGGAATCATTTTAATGCCGGCGAGGATCAAAGATCCCGGGCGCAACGAAACAATACAGTCGGATCGGAATTCCAGGGGCCGCGGGATCCCGTTACGAATCGACGGGAAGGAGGGACACAAACACGCGAGAACTCGGACGCATGAAAGCATACGGTGTAAAAGCCGAATCAAGTCGATTCACCGGACTTTAATCAAGATCTTAGAGGAACTCAATCCTCGGGACGGATTTTTCCACTGACGAAATTTTCCTTTGTTAATTAATTTTCTGGGAACGTTCCCAAATGCGTCCGCAAAGGAATTTTTTTGGCATTTTTTAATCCAACGCCTGGGTGGATTTTTGTTCCCGGATGCAAGTGGTTTTACCGCTTCCGTGGTGGACTGGAGAATTCTGAAAGATATTTAAACAAATGGAAGTTTTCGCTGAACTAAATATTGTGGAAACGGAGAACATGGTTTGAGCTGTGTAATGACCACAGGTTCATTGCTCTGCGATTTTTTAAAACTAAGTTACAAGGGATTGAATGAGGATGATTTAAAAGGCGCCGAAACGCGGAGATCTAGTAAAACAGAAATGTGATATTGAGAAGAAGTTCAATTTTTGTAAAATAGTAGACAGTTCGTGGGATTGAGTTCTCGAGCACAGAGCGTTTCCATTGATCGCGTTAGAACCGGAAACGGTCCGTTCCCGCCGCCGCCATGCCGAGCGGGGAGTCCGTAAAGAACGACGCCGGCCGGATACGAGGCTTCATTTTCGAGGGAATCGAGTTTAAATATCGGGTACACGAGCACACGACGGTGCTTCGAATGGGAGTCAGAAATTTTCTGTCCCGACGGCGAAGCATTTTTCATCGCATCAGGAAACGCGTCGCAAACGTGGCCCCGAACCTTTATCGAATTCCCAGCGAGTTCCGGCTTGTTCGAGTCGCGAACGGCTCGCAGTTTACGCGATTTCAACTGTTAAATTGAATTAAACTTGCCGGGCTCGGTTCTGCCGGAAGCAGACTGGCTTTCGCGAATCGGAAAAAAAAAATAGAAAAAAAATAGAAGAAATGAAAAAGCAAATTCGACCATCAGTTTTCAGCGCGGAAATTCGGTTGCTCCTCGTCGCACGACACACCGTTCCCCAGGGAATTGTTTATGCGGGACAAGCCTCGAAAGCTGCGGTTTGAAATTAGTGCAAACAATTTTGATTTCGCTTAAAAATCTGTAAGCGCGCTAGTGATTGGCCGCTCGGTAACCGTGCATCGTGCCCGACAGCCCCGAGTCTTACTCGCTTATCGAGCAGTCTCCTAATACATTTGTGGGAAATCATCGGAGACAGAAACATGGACAACAATTTGTATTCTTTTTAATGCTCTGTGGAACGGGAAGAGACGAGGGACTTTTGTCTTCGCGGCGTAGGTTCGATAACCTGACGACTTTTGCCGAGTTGATTGTTTTGGGTCGCAGCTGACTCGGTGACAAGGCGAAGGACGCGGTCTATTTCTTCTTGTTTGTATCGTTGGTCTTCGCCGGTGTCGGTTCGTTAACCTGAGGTGGTTTGTTGGGCCGCGGCTGACTCGGCGACGAGGGAAAGGACGCTGTCTGTTTCACCTGGTTGTTCAGCTGCTACACATTTAACCCCGACCCGGTTTTTTTCAACAATTTTCGTACCAAACAGACTCGCGGTCATTAACACTTTGATGAACAACGCGAGAAGAATAATCGCGAACAAGTTGATAAAATGTAAACGGATCGGGAAACCATTGCGGTGGGAATAGTGGGAAAAGCTTGTTTTTCTGGGAATGGAGCGAGTTATTTAATCCGAGTAACCTTTTAAATCTATTTTTTTAGTCAATTGCAGTACAGATGGGTTGCAAAACCAAATATTTGCGGTTCGGTGTGCATGTGTGCGTTTCTGGTTTTTCGAAAACGACGCGTAATCGCCGTTGCGGCTCGTCCACCGCCGCGATTAAACATGCGGCGTGAATCTTTATTCATATTTCTTGCACAGCTCCGTACTTTAACGCGCGAATATAATTGCCCGGGGTTGCGCGATTATTACCGCGATTTATTAAATATTATTAAAACGACCGTGCAATTATACGTGGCCGGGCGACGCGGAAATTAACGACAGAAGCCACGTGGTCACCGGACCGCAGATCGATCGGCGATTCTCCGTGGTTTGATTCGAAATAAATTCGCGAGGCCACACACACAACCGGGGCGAACGGGAATTTGCATGCCGGGAATTTTCCGGCATGTGGTTTCGCCCTGTAGAATTTTCAATTTTTCCGCGAATTTTTTTAATTGCCTGCTTCGAATGAAATTGTGCAATTTATAATACAATATTTCTGCGTGAAGTGAATCTCCGAAGCACATTAGAAATTTGTGTCACCCATATGTAGAATGTAGACTGCGAAATAAAAATATTCTACTTCAATTACAACAAACTGGAGTGAAATAGAAATTTATTTCCTCCCTTAACTCTCTTAGCAGTCGAGTGGTGAATCATAGGAATTGCTATACATACCATTATTCAAATTATAGTTTAGATTACACTGTCCAACAGCCAAAAAACGTTTCGATGTTTGAACATGTTTAAACAATCATAATGTATTAATATTGGATATCACTGGATTCGGGACTGAAAAGGGCTAATAGTCCTGATCCTTGTATGGGATTACTAGTAGGTACAAAAAGGTAGGTACCGGGCTGGATGGGAAGACAACCAGGTGTAGCATTAGCAGACAAAAATGGCAGACCGAGTGATGGGAAGACGTACCTGTGGAGCTATCTAGAGCGTAGTAGAGCTCGCGGGATTGTCTGTCGCCCAGGGGCGTATATCTCAAACGAATCGCCGTTCAATGTCCACTCCATCTCGAATTCAATCCGGGACTCTATCTTAGTCGAGAGGCGGACTGTTGGAGAGGCCAGTCGATTCCTTTCAGCACCGGTGTACGATTCCGTCCTTTGAAATCAGCTTCGGGCCGAGTCGGGTCGCACCGGTCTCGCCCTGCACGCAGACCTAAAAGCATTTAATTGCGGTGAATCCAGGAACAGTTAATTGCCGTTTATTCGAGACCCGTTCTAGTTTTTCACGGAGACTTGCCACCCTCTAACAACCACCTAACAACCCCCTCGAACCCTCCGCAACCCCCATCGTTCGTTTGGCATGCTACCGTTTGCCTTTCGCTCCGACGAACCTAGAACCGGTTGCAAGGGTGAGTTAAACTTTACTTTACGGGACGAAAAATTTTCGCGTGTAAAGATGGCCGATTTCACACAGTAACAACGAATACGGCGGCCCTCTATCCTGTCAAGGACGCCTGGAATCGACCAACTTTATACGCGTCTATCTAACTTTTGGACCAGTGAGCTCCGGCTATTAAAACTTACAATTTGTAAGTTGCAGAAAGAGAAGCGTGGTAACCAGACCGCGCAAGATTCTACAGCAAGTTTCCCGGAAGAAGTGAACCAAAGTTTCTCGAAATTACAGGTGCATTATACATATAGGTTACTTTTGTGAATTTATTACAGGAAGACCGAACGGTGTATAGATTTACGAAACCTGTTGCATTGTATACGGGCATGATTCATTATTATACTGAAATTTTTTCAGCACACCCTTTGCGAGGGTTAACGCAGCAATTTCGACGGAAGTGGCAACTTTCCGCAGGAGAGAGCCCTTTTCCTGGGAAGCTGTTTTCCATTGAATGAAAATGGCCGTTCTTGGTTCGATTCCAGCGACCCGAACCTTATTCTCTGGAGTGCTGCCCTTTCCCAGGACCGTAACAAAATTTTCCCTGGTACTCCCGCGACCCATAAATACTCGTTTCCCTATCTCATCCGCCGCATCTCCGACCGCGACCACGCAAGAAACGATACAACACTGCCGAAACGGATCTCCTCTTTTTTTCCGGACCTCCGCATCTTTCGCTGTCCCCTTTGTTCCAAATAATTGAAGAGACATTTTTTTCAAGAGGCAAATGATACCAGAGCTGCACAGCACAGCGCTCTTAAATGGAGTCGCGGAGAAATATTATATTGGTCCAAGCAAGTGGTTTTCTTTCGGGACCAGGAGCGGAGAGGGGAGCAAGACAGCAACGGGTTTTTATGATTCCATTTTCCGGCGAGCGTTCCCTTTGTTTCTCGGCAAAGGGAGAATTCCGCGGGCGGAATGAAAAATGTTTGCGCGCCGCTTTTCCCGCGGAAACTAGTTGGATTCGCCGGCTTTCGAAATGAGAAAAAAATGAAATTTTCCTCTACTGATGTATTTGATTTTTGCAGAATTCTACGTGCCTCGGACTGAGTCTTCTGAGACCATCAAACTTTTATTTCCTCTGCGTCGTAGAATGTGACGAATGTAACGAGTCGAAGTCGTTTTTCTGCGGAATTCCGGAATTTTTTTCAGAGAAATTATCGAACCATCGGCATTGAGATTTTTTGTACGTATTCGTCGGTATTTGGAGTACGCGTGTGATTTTTATCAAGTGAAAATAATCAAAGCTACGTGAGTTATATATATTTTTCCAGGCATGTTTTGAAAACATGAGTAACCAGAACTCGCTTTGTTCGAATGGAGCCTGTGAAGATCGTCCTTGATTGCAGAGGATGAACCGTTCAAATTACTAATCCACCTCCTCATCTGTATGCCATCGATCCACTTATGGCATTTCCCTCGTATACCTCGCAAAGTTAGCGACAAATGTTTGCCGGAGCTCCGCGTTGCTTGCATTCAAGAAACACAGCAGATTGCGTTTCGCAGATTGCACCTCATCGAACTGTGCGGCGAATTTTGTGCAAATGATGCATCAGGACGATCCGATTGTCTCGGACTCCGTAGCTCGTCAGTCGATCAGTAAACTGAGCGTTCGCATAATCGTGATCACTGCAGCAACAATATTTGTTCGGACGTACACCTTTCCAGGGGATCGAACAGGATATTTTCATAGGATCCGCGGGTCCCATCGATCACCGGGAACTGTTTCGATCAACAGTCCCCGCGAAAACCGAGTGTTGACGCATGTTAATCCTTTGGGGTTTTGTTGTTGCAAAGCGCGAATTCGGCTATCGAATTGACTAACTCGGAAGACAAACTTCCTTGCGATGGAAGGAACAAACACACGCCGCGCCGCGCCGCGCCGCGCCGCGCTGGCGCGATAACGCTGTTCATACTGACCGGAGCCAGAGTCAGCACTGGACTGAGGCATTATACTAATTGACTGTATAGTCCCCGTTCGCTCTGATCCAATGGCATTCTTGCAGAACGCGAACACGACCGTTTCGAACTGTATTGCAATTGGCTATTGTCGGGGAGCGACTGGAGGTTTTAATTAGTGGACTGTAGGATAGTGGAAGACACTGATGGAGACTGTATGTTCCCAATAAATGGGTACACTTTACTGGACTCAGTAGAGTAGAGACCAATAAATAATTATTATTTATGGCAAAATGCTGTAAACGAATGGGCTGATTGACTATAAGATAGAAAAAAATTTCTATGAAGCTGGTATGTCCAGCAGTTCACGAAGATAAATTTTATTTTGCACCTTCAAGTACACTTACAGCAGACCTTGATCTCAATGGTAGCTGTGAACCGAGCTAAGGGAAGCTTCACAAAGTTATTCAACATTAATCAAGCCTCGTTCACTCAGGAGGTATAAATTACCGAAGTGATTTATTTCGGGAAGCAACAGCGGAAAGATAAAGACGAAGATTAATTCTCCAAGGCGGCACAGCTGATCTCCTGTGACGTCTGAACGCAACAAATCGGTTAATAAAGTAGGGGGTGACCACGTGCGCGGACAAAGTCAGATATCGAGATTTCCAGGTCGCGGGGATCGATGATAATTAGTCAGCCGACCCGCTACACAATTGGAACGGATTTCACCGGGTGGCTTCGGTCCACTTTGACGTCGAGGATTTCGTAGGAAGCTCGGCGGCGCGGCGCGCTCGGTTCTCATAAGCGGAGCCAAGAGCCGCGGAGAGAGAGTGTGGCAGTTAGCGCTTCACCAAGCACGAAACCAATTTTCGAAAAGGGGGTTATTTAATTAAAGCAATTTATTCGAGTTTCGCCCGGTACACCGGACGGCGCGCACCTTCCGTTTCTTGCCCCTCGCTTTTTCCCCCACTGTGTGTGTGTATGTGTCCCTTTCCCATCCGTGGGGGAATCTGCAATATCCAGGCCTGGCCTGGCGGCCGGCCAATTTCCGCGATAAGCTTTTAATTATTATCTCGGAACTAGGTAAGCCCGCCGCTCTGACCGAATACGTCGCGGACCGTGGAAGCGTCGAAAGCCTTCTCTCCTGCCGAATAAATACACTCGGGAAAGAAACCGTCCATTTTCCCTGTGCGTGTGTGTGCTAAAGCATCGATCCATCATCGAAATTGCGGCGGAAAATTCGCGTGACTATCGTGACCCAATTAGCGCTTTTATTTATGTATATAGTAGTACTTTTTATTTGTATTTTGCAAAAAATTTAAAACCACTTGAACGATGAACAGCGTACAGTACATTTCGCGCAAGTGTCAGACAAGGTCTCCAACAATAAGGGTTGTTGAAGAATGATGGGAAACTTTGCGACGCTATTTGGCTTGTAAACGGTTAACGAAGGTCTCGACCGGAGTCATAGGCGATAAGGATGTTCGCTGTTAGGCAGCTGTGCCGTCGGTTATCGAGGCGCACATTAGCAAGCCTGTGCTCGATGGTGCGTTCACTATAATCCTAAGGGTTATCGATTGTAGTGCTCCTCGGAGCACGCTGTTGCCGTAGGAGGAACTTCCGGATTGCGGGCCAGGGTTTTACGCCCGTAGGCATTTCGCTTAGCTCGATTGCTTCCTGCCGAGAGGTTTACTAACACGGCTGACACGCGTTCTCTACCGGCTGTTCGTAAACTCGCTATTATAAGATCGCTCACTTTCAGAATGATCATCGAAAAAGCTGGAGTTTAACCTTCTCTCTGGGTACGGGGTGCAAATTCACCCCAGACTGGTTAAAATTTCCAATGAAAATTTCCAGAGATATTCTAGGAATGTTATCTGTGATATGTTGACCACGTACAATTTAAAACAGTGCACACGTTAAAAATATTTAAGCACATCAAGGTGTTCGCTTCAGCTTAATAGGAAATTTATAAAAGACGCGAACATTTTTTATTTTGCATAAAGATGCAAAATAAACATTTTCTAATATGTAGTGGGTTGAAAATAATATAACACAGCGTATTTAAATTCCTCTAATGTATTTACTATTTCAAATTACACTTACACATTTTTGTCCTAAATGCTTAAGATCCGCTGTCTTTTAGAAATCAATAAAATTACACAAACACTTATGCGGACAAATTATTTCTCTACACTTTTACGCCATGCATATTCTTCGCATAGCAAAGCACAGAGAGAGGGTTAAATGTGTGCGCAATGATGGACATAGTCGTCGGTGTTTTTTGCAACTGTGCTCAAACATACCATTGTTCGTTACGGGAAGGGTTAAGCGCGAAAAGAAGTTCGGTTCAGAGCGAAGTTTCAATCTGCCAGCACCGGTTTCGGGAAGAAATTAGCGGCTGTGTCCTGTCGTAAATTCGTTTTACGAGGGGACGCGTCAGGGTTTTCTCTGACTCCGTAGATTGTCGTAGAATCGGAAGGCTTCGTTTTCATTAGAGACGATCGCTAGCCGTTATCGGGCAATCTGTTGCTGATGAGACTCGACGCGCGACGATCCGAGCCACCGCAGCCGCTCGTAAACTAGACCGGCTATGATCAACTATCGCTGGATGAACTAAACGGAATCTTGATGGTGCTGTGTGCTAATCGATATTACGGCTGCCGTGGAGAAAGGTCGTGAGTGTGTCGACTCCGGATTTTTAGGATCTTCTGCGTCCAACGTGAACGAGAAAAATGTTCGTCCAACGTTCGGGAGCCAATCGCTGTCCAACAAATTTCAACATTTCTTATGTTTCCTCAAAAACTATGAAGATTGACTCGGAATCAGCGCAACAAACTCGATAAGAACCACCCGACAGTAATTGTGGAACAAAATTGTTGTTGGACAGTATAATTAACCGGATTCTTGATTTATTGACTTGGTTTATTGTTATAATACATTTAGGTTAACGAAACAGCGTTATCTACGTTATACAAACAGCAATATTCATTGTGTGCTTAATATAAAATAACAGAACGATGTGATTACCCCATGTAATTATATGAAATTTTTTCTAATGTACTTCTAGTCTAATGTAATGAAAAGAAAACAATAAAATCAAGCTGGAAGCTTGTATTCATTGATTACCATTTTGTGTTGAGGACAAGTAAATATCCGGTGGTTTATAGACGGGAGTGTATTCATATATGCGACAAATTAAAAAATCGAAAGAAAAATTTCTTTAAGCAACTACGACAGAGGAATTTCTGTGAACAAACCTGCAGCAGACCTGTAATGCAGGTTCCCGCAGAATTGCCATAAATTCTTAAAGATCCGTAGTCTAGTTATCGGGGATACACGGTGGCGGGATCGCGTCGCTCGCACAACGGCTCGGTCAATTTATTATTCTAAACCCGCGGAATCTCTGTAGTCAATGTATCGACGAGCGTTTTTTTCCAGCGCCGTGGCTCGTGCAGCTAAAATACCGCTTATCTTTTATTCATAAATTCGCCAGGGACAAATTCATCTTCCGCGTTACGTGGCCCGGGTTTCTGCGGAACACGTCGTCGAATGGCGGCGCGGCGGCGCGCGGCGGCACCGCGGTTCAAACAGCGACGGATAAACGTCTTTCAATCCGAGCAATCCGCCACGGTTTATTCGAAGTCGTCGGCATTTGTCAACCCGAAACTGGGGATCGAAGCCGCGACAAATAACTCGCCCGTTTCGCGGCACGTTTCGCCGTTTCCCGGGCTGTCCTCAAATTACTTTCTTGACGTGTACACATGGTGCGACGAGCTCCGAAAAAAATAACAGAAAACACGGGAAAAAAGAGAAAAACCGTCGGGCACGCACGCGCGCGTATCAGTCCCGCGTGCCGGCTATTTGTCCGCGTCATTCTTCGTCTGCGAGTGCATTCGTTCACGCTGTCGCTGTCGAAACCGCGGCGCATAATTTGACACGGAAATTCGCGACGCCTCCACTTTATGAGATTCCTTTGGACTCGAGTCTCCGCGAAAGTTTCCCTCTCTGTGTTGTTTATTACTATTTTGTAACCCCTTTTGCGAGCAACGAAACTGTGTAATCCGTGTGTCGGGTGTCCAGTGTCGAGTTAACTACTTTGAATTCATTTAAGATATTTTTTTTATGTAATAATCATATTGTATAATTGAAGTAAGTAAAGAGAACAGGAAATGATTTAGTGTTTGCGTTGGCGATTATACGGATTATTCCTCATTAGACACGCAGTCGAAACTCGTGGCTGATGCCCCAAACACTCGCGAACAGGCATTTGCAACGAATAGAGAATCTAACGGCATAGTATCTGCTCAAGAATAATTCACCAGCCAGGATCACTGTGCTGAATCCGCATTATTGTCTGACAAAGCAGAGTCGTTTCAGGGTGGGCTCTGTAGAACACCTTACTCACCCTTCCCGTACGCCTATCACCCCATTTGCATATGTACCATTCACTATGTATATCCACTTCTCTACACGTTTACTCGTTTCTCGCACAGATCATCCGCACTCCCTCTCTCTCTCTCTCTCTCTCTCTCTCTGAGTGCTTCTCAAATATTTCTCTAGTTTATTTTGACGTCAGAACATTTTTCATAAAAGAAATTAACGGTTGATATTTTAAATAAAATCTCCTTGATGGTTTAGATCTTCTCAAATATTTTTTTCGTTTTGTCGTGATGTTGGCAGATTTCTTTAAAAACGTTCCCGAACTCGTGTCTGAAATAAAACCTATTAAAAAGTTTCGAAACTCTTTCGATCCCCGCTCTTTTCTCTGCCGCGTCTACCAGCTTCGCCATTTCCACCAAGTTCCCTCGTCGTTCTTTAATTTCCGCGCCATTATCGGACTTAAAGCAACCCTCTTCTCTGTCCTCCTCGCGGTTTTTTGTTTTCCTCGAGGTTCTCACTTTTTAGGGTGTCTTTGGACCTTCAAGGTGCGCGCGTAGTTCCACGTTCGCATTGTTTCGCGAGATCGATCCACTGAAAGGGTGAAACACCTTTCTCCTTATTCTAGCTCCGTTTAATCGCGGTTCTTGCAATCTCGGGACGTTGGCACGCTCGTTCCTTGGGGAAAGTGTAACTTTTTGACCGTCGATTTGATTTCTTGGGAATTCACCTGTAATTTAAGTCCTAGGACGTTACCAAGTACCATTCGCTAACTTCTCCCGTCCCTAATCACTCGCCACTGATCACCGCCCCTGAATCGACAATTTAAAGAATAATCTCTGGAACGTCACATAGCAGTTTCAATTGATTGGAAATAGGTAATGGCGTTCGATTTCGAGTTTTCCGAATGCAGGTCTGCAGAGCATGAGAACAATCGCCGGCAATTAGACAAAGAAGGCTTCGAGTTCTCCCTCGAAGCGAAGCTGCCAAGCGGAAGAACGAGAGCGAGAGACAGAGAGACAGTGAAAAAGAGAGAGAGAGGGAGTGAGAGCCAGAGCCGGGGAAAGGCGGCCGATAAGCCGTAATCGGATCAGGTTGACACTTTCTGATCGAGAGACACTTTCCAGGGTGGCGAGCTGTCGTTATCAGCCACGCGGGTTCTATTCGACCCACTTTTCCATTGACTGCCCGAATGGAAAATGATCGAGCTATCTGTGCACGCTTCGCCGACCCTTACCGGCGACGATTAACATTCGTCTGGGGCTCGAAAACGCGGCGAACCGTGCCGCGATCGTCAGAAACGAGCGAACTGTTTCGGGAAAACAACCGCGAGTTTCCCAAAATATCGTGCATCCATCGGACTTTATCTCTTGCGCTTCCTACATCATACCAAATAATGTTACGACGCCATCCATTTTTTCCTGAAGGAATAATCAACAATGTTCTTTTCGTTTGAAATTAATTAATTATTTCGATTTATATTTTTATCTCTATACATATAGAAGAAGTCGGTACCCCCAGCACGGGGGTAGTTATACAGTGAACGAAAAATTACGAAAAAATTCATGAACATTCTACGTAATAGCACACAGGGCTGTGAATTTTATTCAAATTTTTAACTGCAGAATGGATTTTTAAAAAATTCCAAAACCTTCAAATAGCTGATTTCATGTTGAAATTTTTCGAAGTCCTATATTCGGAGAAACAATGTACAGAATTAAATTCAAATTACATTCAAATCATACGTCGGAAAACCTCTTTTTACCTCTTCCACAAATTCCGCAGAGATTCCCGAAAGAAGCGGCTCTCGGTATCAGAGAACAGTTTCCCCACTGGAACCCGATCGGGACGCTAACTTTTCGAACCGGTTCGAAAATAATTCTCGAATTTTTGATCGTTACGCGGCTGATTCAGCTGCAAGCGAACTCTCCCGCGGAAATACCGTATTCAGAGGATCCTTTTATTCGGTGCTGGTTCCTCGGCCATCACGCGATATCGTTTCACGTTGGACGGGGTGTTCCCACAAAGTGACTTCTTCCCCCGTCAGCTTCCACCTCCCTCCGCCTTTTCTTTCATCGCGATCCACTTTGGACGTTGCCCTTTTCATAGGAGCACACCAACGCGTCGCTTGATTCGTACAGGATTTTACGAGTCGGCGCGGCGTACCTCGAACCCGTAAAGAAACTTTTCAGATCGAGTGAGAGCCACCACACCCCAAGGCTTTATCGTCGCCTGTCCGCCCCTAAAGGGTGGGATTCGCCCTTTCTCTCGGATCCGAGCTTTCTCTTGCTTTCTTCTCCGCGACTTTCTTATCGGCCGTTCCACGCCGCTGTTTCGACCGGGGACATCGACCTGCAACCCTTTTTTCTCCAGAAACCGAAGCAAACAATCGTCTTTTGTTCCTGCAAAATTCTATTCGAATTTCACCCTATCGCAGAGTGCATTCATCCACGAATGTGCCTCGCAACCAAATTGACCTTTCATCGTACCATTCGATAGAGCCCCCAAAGAAAACCCTCTGTGTTAAGTTTCAAGTCGAGACCCCTACCGCAAGGGTAGTTATAGGGTGAGCACGGTTTAATGAATTATTTCCTTTGCTCTGCTTAACGAAAAATAACGAAAAAATTCATGAACATTCTACATGATATCACTATCATAAAAATTGTTTAAAAGGGCCAGAAATTCGTATCGGAAACACAAAATAATTCCCGAAGTCCAGAGATCAGTTCGCACCCCTACAACCGAAGCGTATATTGGAAAGGGATGAATCGAAGGGTAGTCGAAGAAGCGAGGAGGCGAGCCGGGACCCGGGGAATCCCATTGGAATTCCGGCGGCGGATCGGCGGTCGGTCGGCCGCGAAAATATTCCGCGTCCGCGGTTAACTCGTTACACATTTAACGGGCATCGGCTCGCCAGAGTTAAAACGTAAGTAACGTTGTCTGAAGCGCCATTTAAATTCAAAGCCCCGTCGACCGGGCCTGTGCTGCGCGCAGCAGAAATTTCCATTCGTCGCCGGTCCTCGTTCAGCGTTTTCCGCGTCGCTTTTCCCAGACGGTCCGCACGGCACCCTCGCCAACATTCACGGTATCCGTTCGCGCCCCTGGGAACACTATTCTCTAGCATGTGTGCCTTGTTCACTTGTCATCGGTATCATCCGGTGATCTCCAATTCATCCGGGAAAATTCACTTGGAAAAATCGGGAACGAGGAAACTTGTTTTGATCGTTGTTCGACACTCTCGCTTTCCACTCGGTGGTATAAAAATTCACAAAAGAGTTCAGAATCAAATTGATGTGAATACTCGGTCTAATTAAATGTGCCACGCTGGATACATTAATGTAAAAATTGTTTATCCAACGTCTGACTAGCAGTTCGAGATTTCATCGAGGCAATAAATTTTCTGGGGACGCATAAAGTCGAATGGCGACAGTAATAAGAATTTTATAGAGCGGTTTCCGGAGTGGTGGTGGCATACGGTGACCAGCGATTTCGTTTTGCACAGCGTTGTAGAGTTCGAGGGGGAACGTGCGTTTCCGGCGGCCATGGACCCTTCGCTGACGGATTATTCGCCTGGGTTGTCGGCCCCCGTAGCTTTCTAACGGCGAGCAAGGAATACCTGAGCAAGGGGCTTGTCAGAGTTTTTGCTTGGCTGAACCTTTCGAGGATAGAGCTTCGCAATATCTGGAAATGATGGGGCGGAAGAAGGGGAGCCGGGAACACGAGTGGGGGAAGGTGCGCAGCATTTTGTCCCGTCACTAGGTAGCTTCAGTGTTGATCGCAATTTTACAGTCCGCCATCAATGGCCTGTAACATCTACGAATTCGGTTCCAGTAGACTTCCATTTATTCGATTGTACTTTCAGAGGTACGCAAGATCGACCGAGGACTCGACGTCGAGACAAACTGTTCGAATCGATGAGGCATTGTATGGCACGGCTAGGAAACAAGGAGTAGTTTCACTGTCGGTGGTGCAACTGCAAGTGGGAACTACAGCCGCAGCTCTTTCGCTGTTTCTCGGCGATATCGAAGAATATTGTTGTATGCGAGGAAGAGTGGGCAGGAATAGAGAGAGAGAGAGGCACGGGTTAAGTTCTATTCGGCGGAGTAGTTTCGTTCGAAGTTGAACAGTTGCCAGAAAATATCGAAGTCGCGGCAGTAAGGATGAGAAGGGATATTAAAGGCGGGGGAGAGGAAGGCGGCTCCGGCAACGTGAGTTCAATTTCATAGGACTGTGTTTTCGTCAGGGAAGTTCCTCGTTCGCGGTCAATGAAATTCATGCTTGTCATGCACAGACGGCACACGCACGCCCGGACCTGGACCGAGGGAGACTATTAATCGAATGCTGGACATATACCGAGCTCCGGCCACGTGTTTAACATCCTATAGTAATCTAACGACCAGTCTTTGTGCTTTGATCTTCGCTCGACTGTTTCGCCCCCAAAGCTGGACATTCTAGAAATTGTGCAGTGGAATACTAACACGATGCAAAAATTGCTATTTGATTTCGATCGAATTTCATTCAATTTCATCTGGTCCGTACTTGTTCATTTTTTACCAAGCTTATATTAACTTGCCGTGTTGTTGTATGCGTCAAATCTTGTAATCGAATGTTAAACCTCTTCCCATAAAAGTAGAAAA
This sequence comes from Lasioglossum malachurum, assembly GCA_028455605.1. Lineage (NCBI taxonomy): Eukaryota > Metazoa > Arthropoda > Insecta > Hymenoptera > Halictidae > Lasioglossum > Lasioglossum malachurum. Next base: position 25,479,446 of record CM052316.1, read on the forward strand.
TAAAATATATAAAAAAATCTTTTTAAAAACCACGCTTATATTAAAATGCACTAAAAAGGAGAAAATAATTTTCTTCCATGTTCTCCATAAAATACCGAGTCCAGTTACATGATTAGTAATATTTTTCCCCAAAATTTTAAGCAATTAGTTCAAAATTTCTTCTGTTGTAAAATTAGTGTCGGAATAGATAGAAAAATACAATATTTTAAGTAAAATCAAAACAAATTGTACTTATTTTTCGGTCTTGTGTGTGTGTGAGAGAGAGAGAGAGAGAGATATCAATTTTTAAGAGTCCTTTGTCTACGAGTCTTGCAATAGCGCGAGTCAACTCCAGAACAGTATTTCACGACACAATGCATCGCGTAATACGAAGGACGACCGACAGGGCGCGTATTAAGGATGCTTTACATTCAGCGGCCGATCCTTTCATTCAATTGCACCGGGGCAACAGCCCCGGCGTAAACTCTCGCAGAGGAAAATCCTTGTTCTGCCAGTCGTGCTATTCTTTTAACCAAAACACGGTGCTCCGTCTCAGTTTCCATTGCAGAATTTAAAAAGGCATCGTGGAGCAAACGCGAGCCATCCCAGACCCGACGCGGTGGCCGCCGCCCGGATCAAAATAAAATTCCGGAAGCGCCCGGTTTTTAAAGCTGGATTACAGTCGATGCGAAATGCGAGTATCAAGTAAATATTACGAGCGTACGAGATGTTCAATTTTTTGGAAAATTGCTGCTCAGTTCCCGTTTACTTCCTCGTCGTTAACTTTACGATTTCGAAAATACGCGTATGTCTCGGCCATTTCCCGTACGTGCGGCTGACTGCTGTTTCAGGGCGTCTGCGGGGTGCACAACGATCATTTATAATAATTCAATTCTGATTAGGATGAACTCAGATCAGACAGCTTCAGGCGGGTCCAACAAGTTCAAAAAGGATCGAGCAGTTCGTGTACAACGTTTTGCCGCCTAGGAAAGTTCTGAGCAGCCACAATTAAATAAAATTCGTTTTGCCAGTGGTCCTAGTAAATTGAAACCGACATCAAACGAACCCCTATTGCGGCACGTCCTCGTTTCGCAAGCTCCTGCGGTTTTTTAAACGCCACAATTGCGCAATCGTTGCACTGTAGACATAAATAATTCGGCGACGACCTGCCGCGCCGCCGTTAGACGCTCGCCGTTCGGGAATTAATGGAATAAGTAAGAATGCGTGTTCGCAACGTTTATATGATAAACTCGAGCTGCTCCGAGCAGGCCAGTCTAGCGGAAAGGAGCCGTTCTACAATCTTTCGTGTTATATCCTAGCGAAACTCCACTCTAGCACGTCGCCGCAACACATTTCTCACGCTGCATTCACTGTACGCGAATAGATGGACTGGGGAAACAGACGATACATTTATAAACAACTCCGAAGAAATTAATACAATTTTGTTGGTTTACGAAAATCGCGTTTTGCAAAGGCAATTTAATCACCAATTCTGGTACCCTTATTTAGTGTCCGGAAAGTTCCCGAAGTTGTCCGGTAGTAGAATCCTTGAGGATCGAGGAGAAATGGAAATTGAAGGGGACTCGCAGCGCCACTATTTCAGGATCATCGTTTTCATCCTTTCCGAAGGATTCCACGGTCGTCGAGCCACTTCCCAGTGATTGTTTGGCCCTCTCGAAACGCGTGGCCCATCGACGAGCTCCCACACCCCTATGGGACTTTTATCACCGCGATTTTATCAATCCTCGATCCCCGATTCGCATGCAAAATCGTGTGCGAGCGAGCCAATTATTTTCACGGTGAATTTCACGCGACGCGAACGCGATCCACCATGGTGTAAAAGGAAGACGCGCAAACGGGTGGACCCACTGTCCGGCAGAATTGTTTACTCTTGGTTCGAACGAACTGCTGGACGTGACACAGTCGCAAAAATTGCAGGATTCGGAGATCTGTATTTCGTAAATAAATTTTACGCCAGCGATATGTCGACTTAAACTACATTTAATTTTATACGTGCTCGCATGAGTGTGCGTTTACGGTCGTTTCCTGGTCGCAAACCTACCCTAAACTCGCATGTCTCAAGCAAAACGGTCGGTCATTATTTTCCCGGCACATTCGTCGATTTATCGACTACATTTCGATTAGTGCTTTCGAGACTGCTAATCGGGAACGCGGCTTAACGTACTGTGAAATTAAATATTTTCCTGAAAAAATGTACCAACCGCGCTGGGACGGGGTCTGGGAGAGTGGAAACGTTACAAGCGAACGGTCGACTGAAAATTAACGACGACCCTGTCTCAGAAACTCTCATAAACAAAGATCACATGGGTGGACACAGACGAAATAAATATCGCCGGAGTTACCGTTCATTTCCTGCTTATGATTCCGCGCGACGATTTAATATCCGCGCTTGAAATGTCCTTTCTCCGCCAGGTTCTCTTCCTCAGGTACAGTCGCTGGAATTCCGTTTCCTGTTTCGTCGTCTAATAGAGTCCTTTTGCTTCGTTACGGCATGTACCTTCGCGACAGCGACCTGCAAAGCGAACCTATTTTTCCTTGTCGTAAACTGTCCAATTTCCGATGCGTTCCGTCGAGTTTCATATTTAATCATTTCTGGTACAGTGTACTGCCAGTGTAACTCGCTGGGAAACTCCGTTGCCGCTTATTCGTTCGCAAAGAACTCTAGGAGCGCAAGGACTTGAAATATACAAGGAATCAATTTTCCAAGGATTTAAAAAATACAAGAAATCAATTTCCCGCTAGTTCTAGGAGTTCGAAGACCTTTTTCCAAGGATTGTGGGGACCCAGAGGCTTAAATTTTCCAAAGATCAATGGAAATACAGGAACCAATTTTCGAAAGGCGAATTTTTCCAAGAGCTCTAAAGCTCAAGAGGCAACTTTGACAAGTTTAACGATTGCAATGGACCAATTCCAAGAGTTCGAATTTTCCCAGGATCGCAGGATTCGAAAAATTCATTTTCCGGGGACCTTTCAGGGAACCAATTTCTCGAAGATCCTAGGGATTTAAAGGGCAATTTTCCGACGATGCTAGAAATCCAAGGGTCAATTTTTCCATGGGATGGAATATCCATGGAATCCATTCAAAGACTGTAAAGGACCAATGCCAAACACTTTGCTATTGTAACTTGTAAAGGACCAACACCAAAGGCTGTAATGCAAATGGTCAATCTTTGGAAAAGCCGTAGGAATCTAAGCGCCAATTTTCCAAAGGTTCCAGGAACGCAGATTTAGTATTCGAATGGCGCCTAGGATTGCAAAGAGCCAATTTTCCAAAGTCTTCAGGCATGCAACGGCCATAATAGTCGTCGAGCCTTAGGAATGCAAGAGCCAATTTTCCGGGGTTCTCAGAAATGCATGGGCCAATTTTCCAAAAGTTTGCTATCGACTAACGCAGCTCGAATTCTTGTCGATCAAAGCAGCGTTAATGGAACCAGCAACGGCGATTTTGTGGCCTTGCTATTCAATTAGGTTCTGTGCCTACAATCGTGCAAATCAATTACCGGTACAATTACATACCATACGAACAATGGAAAATGGAAAATTCATTAAAATATTCTTCCTGTGTTACAGGTATGGAATTACTTTTTATTGATTCATACAATTAAACAGTGGTAGAAGCTACCACTATAAATAACGCTAAAATAGTTTTTCCCACTTTTTCTGGCCAAATAGGCCACTGTGCAACGTGCAGTTTCGCAACGGAAAACACGGTGTTCCGTTTGTGAGGGTAATCTCTCAATATTAAGCAACTTTGAACATTTAAAGAACAGGTTCCTTTAATCGGGACCGTGGACGGCACACCTGTGAGTATTATCGTGCGATCCGAAAGCAGCATATTTAATCCTGCCACGTTAAGAGCTCCTTATATCCGGCTTCGCTGTAAAAATGAAATCTCCGGCGAATATCCGCTATCTGGCCGTTGTAATTAACGCGCGAAGCGTAAGCAACGCTTTGAACTCGTCGGCCGAGTAGTAAAAATTAACGCCGGACCTTCCTCCAGCTTCCTCCTCGGAGAAACCTAAAAAGGAATCCCTGAGAAAACGGTGTGCATATATATGTATATGTGTGTGTGTCTGCGTGTCCAGGCTCCTCTCGTTCTTAGGTGTTCCAAAGAGCGAAAGGAGCAACCGGCTAAGGGAAAACTGCGCGTTGCTGCAGGCGATGCAACGACCGACTATGCAAAGGAGCCCTTGTGCAATAACGCTGTAACGCGCAGTTTCGGATTTTTAAGCGAGCCACGTGGAAATTGAGACTGTCCCGCGATAACAGCCTGTTTAATAACTGCAAGCATGCATTTTTATAACGGAATCTAAAGCTATCGGCCTTAAATGAAATTTAGCGAGCTTCGCAAGTTGTCTCCCCCCGACGAGTTAAAAGAAAGCTGCGGCATGATACTATTAAAGTTTATACTTCCTTGGGTTTTTAGAACGCTTTTGCACGATCCAAGTGCCCAGAGTTTTGCTGCCAGGAATGGATGAATTTTTTAAGAATTCACCAAGAAGATTCTGTAGAAAATGAAAAATTGAATACTTACCTACAGACTGCTTCTTGATGTTTATCTTTTATATTTTCTCCAGATTCCTGAGCAGACTTACGCCCAGTTTCATTGAAAATAATTAAATGTCACTTGAAGATTGATTTTAAGCTGCGATTGGAAATACTTCTTGAAAAACCATAAGAACGTGAAACGTTGGAGTCAGCTGCAGCAACTTCTTCATGCTCCTGAAAGTCGAACGGTGGAAACTCGTGCGGATGGGAATGGGTGGACGAACAAGAAGAGCCCGGGTTAATAGAAAAGCTATTTTTATTCTTTAATCTCATATCAGTCGTGAAAAATCCTTCGCTACATCCAAAGTACGTACGACATGTGCAGAATCGAATACATTACGTTATACACGGTAATACAAATCGTATTGCTCAATCGTTCGGAACATCGTGTGCACATGAGCCTGTGTGTGTGTATGTATGGATGTATTACATGTGTATTTATATATTTATAGATCCTCATATACAATATATATGCTTATATATATATATTGAGAGTGAGAGAGAAACAGGAATAAAGAAGAGAGAAAGAAAGAGAGAGAAGGGAAAAGAGAATGAGAGAGAGAAGTATGGTTTCACGATGCTGCGTATGGATGCATGTCAATGGACGTTTGTGTATGTGTCTGCACGAATGATATACCAGTGCCTGTGTTTATGTGTTTGCATGTAGAACGTGTACATGTGTGGCTGCGCGGAATCGTAACTCTCTCCGCAGCGGGTTTTACGGTCGAAGGGAGGGTCGAACGAGATCGATACGTCTGTCCTCGATTCTCACCCCCTCTCACCCCCTATTTCTTTCTCTCTTGTTTCCCCGCTCTTTTCCCACTCTATTCCCCTCCCTCTTTCCCCGACGATTATGATCCACGAGGAGCCTCGTGTCGAGAAACTGACGCTCGCCTGTCACGATCCCATCGAAACAGCTCTTTCAACCCCCTCCACCACATCTGCAACCCCCTCAACTCCTGCAATTTCACGTGTCTCTCCGTTGCAAAATCACTGAAATTCTATTTCCACTTCCCGGCAACCATAATATTCATTACGCCAAGACAGGGGATGTCTCGCATCCCCCGAGACGCTATCACTCTAGACAGATGCTTTGTCTAGCAATTAACACATTAACGACCGGTGATTATTGCATAATTTTGAAAAACCTATGGTACATGGCTCAACACTTTTTAATGGAACCTTCAATAGCAACAGCAATTTTCTTTGTGAACTAACAAGTCACCCTCAATAACGTCATCTAATAGTTTCATTTAAGATTGCAATGTGAAAGATTATTTCTATGCTTCCGTCTGGTACAGCAGAATTAGTGAAAATCTTATTGAAAATCCTTCCGGTTAGTAAAGTGTTAATATTCGGCCCAATTGGTTAACATTTTTTTTGTACTAATCTTGAAGATTTGAGGTATTGTTGAAAATTTTTGTTCAATTTTTGACACTCCATACCGCTATTCGTTATTGTATTTCGCAACCCCCGATCGGGATAAAAAGAGCATCGGTAAATAGAGGCTCGATCCAGCACCGCGATTCAGTCGAGACCGAAACAGCTCGTAACTGGAAACCCGAGAATTCCCGGATTGCGTTTCAATGTCTGACGTACCGGTATATGAATATATGTATGAAATACTACTCGCCGGTTTTTTCGACGATTCGAACGTTCGCGCTCGACACCGTCAAAGGGGAATTTATATCGAAATTTCCGCGAAGCCAGTCGACGACCCTGGCTGATGGGAACTTGAGCAACTGCACGTAAACAGTCGACGCGCAATCTTCCGAATGAAAATACAGTGATTCATTGAACTGCGTCGGCGCGCAAGGACACGTCAACAAACACGCACCACTGCTGAAGAATATCTGTGGAATGACGATACAAAATTCTTCGCAATAAACATAAAATTTTATGTTAAAAAATATTATCGAAGATAAAAAAGCAGGGGTTTATTACATACTTTCCAATAATTAATTAACTACTAGTTTTCACTTCCATTTAAAAATAACAAGATTGCATTCGATTAAATTTAGACTGGTTCAGGGTCCCTTCCAGGCTCCGTGGGAGAACTTGAAGAGAATTCAGAGTCTATTTCAAACGTCAAGGGAATTCAGAACCCTTCAAAAAGATCTCTCTTTTACTTCAGAAAGCTCACAGTACCTTCAGGAATTTATCTTTGCATTTACAGACCTTTGAAAACCCTTCGAGTATCTTCGGTTTCAAGAGACTTTAAAGATGTCTCAAGGACTTCTTTTTGGCTTTGGAGAGCGCGGAGTCCCTTCAAAGATCTATCTTTGGTTTCATAGGACCCTGAGGATGCTTCGAGGACCTACCTTTGGTTTTCAAGGGCTTCGACGATTCTTCCGCAATTTTTTATTTTATCAAATAAATATTGCACAGGCTCTATTTCTTTGGAATTGTTAAGCAACGGAGATTCTTCTGTTAACGCACGAAACGCGCGGATTATAGCGTCAAGGGACGAAAAACGAGAGGTCACGACAGAAAATCGGGATTAAACAGGTCCGAGCGAGATTTCTCCATCAGCACTCGCCGTGTTTACATTCGGCCGCGAGTTTCCCGGGTAAATTATTCAACATTGGTGTGCCGCGGACGGGAAAATCGCACGCGCGCGCGGTTTCCTATATTTCTTTGGCTTCGTAGAGTGGCTTGTGACGCGCGAACGACGCGGCGGTTGTCGTTTCGATATTCATTAGCGGCGATACGGGGCCCGGGAAAAATTCATTTCGACCGGCCAGCTTCCCGGTAATATCGTCGCTCGTCTGCCCGTTTGATCACACCGGTTCGAATGCAATCTCGCGGCTCGATCGAAAATACCATCGGCGAACCCGCGACCGTCGCGCGAAACCATGGGAAATTCGGCATAATTTCCGCAATCCTGCGAGATTTCCGCGTTTTCACGCGCTCGACACCGCACGCAATTGCCGGTTGCATCTGAACGAGAAAACGGTCCGTTTTTTTTAAATTTTTCGGATATATTTTTTTTCTTTTTATCGGCGACAGTCGTTCACGCCATTTATTTTTTCGTTCAGTGAAAGTTCGGACACTGGGAGATCGATGAGGGATTTTTTTACGATGGACAACCAATTTTTTAAAATCACCAGAGAGAACAAATTTTTATTTTGCACGCACGCACGCACGCACACACACACGCAGATTCGCGGTCACAGAGCTCAATCGGATTTCTTAAAGGAACGACGAAATGATGTCCAACCCCGCGTTAAGTACTTCTACTGCGTCTACATACAGTGAAAAGGGTTCTTACACTTTCGTGATCCATTTTCAGGTGACAATTAAAAAATACCAGCGAGCCAGAGTGCAAAAATTCCTGGCGTTTTCCTAGGAATCCGCCAATGGAAGATACCATCCAGCGGGGTTCTACGCGCCATAATAACCCATAATGCCACGGGTAGACTACAATGGGAGAGCTGAGCAGGAAAAGTTTCAGGAAATAACGAAGCCCGCGGTGTCGCGTGGAAAAATGAGAATAGAATTTTTGGATGGGTTCCAACCATTAACCGGTTCTGATACTGAAAATCCCGGAGCCCTGAGAGGCTGCTATTTCGAATTTCGAACGTGCACTGACATTTTGGTTATTTTACCAAATCCTTGCAATTCCAATTGCTTTCTAAATCAATAAACATAAATATTAGGTGTGCAAATAAGTTCCTTCCCCTTTTTTTCTATTATCATAACTTCTGACTGAATTCGAATTACTTCCCGATTTTAGCGCCATCTGACAGAGCGTTCTGTTAGTTTTAAGAAGAGTCGTGATGAGAGCGCTCTAAGAGTTTCCAGTTCTGTGCAACAATTTCAAGCTATTGCTTGAAATGCCATATTTGGCGTGCATCGTTTGCGTCACTGCTTACTCTTTGCATTCAAAAAGAACGTGCAAAAAGTGGTAACAAAGCTTTAAAGCGAGAAATTTTAATTTCGAAGACGACGATTGTTCGCGAGAAGAATTCGCAGAAAGATGGGGAGTCACCATTTTACGTGCATAAAATGCAATAAAATCTTGAATTTGGAAAAAAAAGGGGGGAAAACTTGTTTGCACACCTAACATTAATTCGTGTCCAGGTTAAAAATCTGCGTTTGATCGTTCCGGCAGTTTCCGCTGGTCGCAAGGGCAATTTCGCGTGCAATGGATCGATCAACGGAGTCGGGGCGGGCGCGTAATTCCGTCTGGTTCTATAAACATTCTAGTTACATTTCCCGAGGATCCGTCCGTCGCCGTGGAAACTCGATATCCGAGTGGGACACCGGGTAAACGTTGTCGCAGACGCCGCGAATGCTGCTCGAGCGAATACGTCAATCTTCGGCGTGATAATCTATCGGTTGCCGAGTCTCGTGGCTGATGAATACCGCGGCCCCGGTAATATTAAGTCATTCAACGCCCCGGGGCTGTTGCTTGCCAATCCTGCGAGAAATATCGCGCACCACCGCCAGCAAGAGTACACCGTAACCTCCCGGAATACGATTTCTTGATGAACACCGATATTACTTTTTCTTTGGGCCGCGCCCGCGTTCACAGGGCGCGCCGCGAGAATTGAAAGTTTCGCTCGAGCTCCGGATTCTCATGCAAATTTCCATTCTTCCTCACAGAGTGAAGAGTCGGGTACCAACAGCGTAGAATTTCTTTTCTTGAATTAATCGGTTGGCTGGGTGTACGGTTCCTTTGACTTCTTCAGGAACGAGTGCCGGTGCAGGAATAAATGTAACGAGAGTCTGTATTGATTTTAGAGCAGAGGACCTGTGATTGCTTCTTGTTTGTGAAGAGAAACTGTTCTGCGATGCCAGTGACGTTTTCGAATTTTTCACAGTGAAACTGATGGGTATAACAATTTGCAATCTTGTGGGTGTACTTCACAACGTTTGACCAGTCTAGCAAAGTTTTTGCACCGAGCAAATATTTGTTTAAACGGTAATTGTAGAAGCTTGATTTAATTTGACTTTCCACCTCGCATTGTACGGCGATATATTGTATCATTAAAATTGCCGGTGGTATTCTCGAATAAACGTTCTGAATATGCAGAAAGAGTGTTTCCAAATTTCTATTAAAAATTAAGAGGAAATCGATAGAGGCTCGGATAAATATACTTCGCAGCAGCACAGCGAAGTGATTGCACAAAATCGGCAATCGAATTGTCAATTAGGCGGCATTTATTATGCATTTAAATTAAACTCGCACGGTATCCAATAGAATCGAGCGAACCGGGGTCTGTCGGTGATGGTGTCGTTCAGAATAGAACCGATAGATTATTTAAACTGACATCTCTATCCAACAGCGCGTATCCGCAGACACGTGATACGTCTTCAAACATTCATGTTATATTGTTGATTGGGATCGTTAAAATTTCAGCGGGACTGCGAGCACCGAACCTCATCAGTAAACTGCGGAATTTTATGCGGAAACCGGCTGTTCTATTTTATTAAAGCTAGAATTAAATTTGCCAGCTTTAAAAATGTAAACTCGTACACGGGTGCATAGCTGTTTTCTGATTCAGCGAAATACCACGAGCAATGGCCGAAAATTCATTTTACAAAATTGAACGTTTCCGATCGAATACTATACTGTGGTAACTCTCATTCCTCTGCTAATAATTAAGTACAACAATGGTTCTGTGGCAGATTAATCTCATTGTCAGCTTGCCCAATTTCACAGTTACCTCTATTAATACAATAATACCCGTTGAAAAAAATGCAGAAAAATTTGGAGAAAGTTAGAAATTAAAAGTCCGTCGGGTAATCGGGCCGGCAGCGTGGGTGAGATTTCGGCAGGAACAGCCGAACCAGCAAATAATTAATTCCTCACGCGCCAATAACCATCACGCCGCGCAAATAATTATCACGGTCGGTTGCCCCGTGCATAACTTATCGCTAATCGCAAAGCTGCAATCCTCGCCCGAGCAGAGATCGCATTCATCGTTCGACCGCGACCAAGAGTGCGAGTGGGAAAGAGAGAGCGCATTGTTAAAAATAATGATTCATCGGATGCACAGGGATTTTCGACTGTCGGCGACGAACAATACATAGAAAACGCGGTGTGTTCCCGGGCGCTCGTTACGCGATACTCCGGACCCGTTCCTCATTAATAAATAAATACGTTTTTCGTTGCGACGCTGTCCATTGTCGCGACATGGCCGTCGCGAACGTCTGCCTTGTTAATTAGCTAATTATTTTTAGGCAACGAGCAAGGTGAGCCGTGATTGATCGATCGTCACGGCACGTTCGTCGCTGGATTTGGACTTTGCCAACGCAAACGCGGTGGTAATTAAAAGACCAGCAGAATTATGATTACATGCGAAGCATTACAATTAGATAATTTCGTGGAAGCTTTAACGCCCAACTAGGAGTGGGACTATCCCCTCCACGGCGCAGTAACACCTACTATAGGCGTGGCTACCCCTTCTGCAGTCTGGGTAACGCCCGTAAAGGGAGTGGCTAACATCCTAACGGGTCTTACAAAGTCACGAGCAATCAAATAAGCTAATAAATAAATAGAATAAATCCTTGCGACTTCGACTTGCGAATTCCATGTCCAGCAGAGCAAAAATCTGGAAAGTAAACGAGCTAGAGCCGGAGTGGCAGGCGGCTTGTAAAGGCTGCGGGTGGACAATAGGGCTCGGCGAACGGTGTCGGAGGCTCGCGTGTCCGAAAACACGGGGACAGGTGGTCGAAAAAGGTGGAACAAGGGGGCTGGATGACTGCGGGACAACAATCGACGTGTTTACCGGGGTGCCAGGGCGTTGTCTCCCGACGTTCGAGAGAGATAGAGATGGAGGACCCAGGACCAGGACACGAGGGTTCGATTCCTGTCACGCGGACCGACGCGTAGCTCGGCAAATAGTGATTATCCCCGTTGTGCCGGCGACAACAAGCCCTTTCAGCTACGAGGGCCGGGTCCGCGCGCGGCTCGTTACCAGCCAAAGGGAAGAAAGGTTTCATCGTCGATGCGATTTCGCCGCGATTCAATGGGAACCAGCAGCGCGGGCGCGAACCAATTCCATGAGATTCACACGGGGGTTTGAACGGGGTGTCCGACCGAAATCTCGCTTGCTTCCGGTTCCGGCTCTGACGTCCTCGCGCGACCCACATTGTCTTCCGGAATACGATTCCCCCGTTTCTCTACCAGCAATTCCGTTTCGACGGCGCTTAGGTAGCTTGGGAGCCCTGATCATGCTCTGTAAGGTGCAACCACCTGTTGTATGGGGGTTTCTATCTCATGGAGGAACTGGTCTCGAGGTGGTCATGGGAATATATTAGTCTGTAATTTTTTCATAACTTTTGGTACGTTTCACATTCATAAAATTTGGAAATATTTATGTGGGATTAAAAGACTGCGGGTTTTTATGCTAAATGAAAATTGTGTGCACTAACTAAAAATTTGATATTCGCCACACCGACGACTTGAAACAACGCCCAAAAATCCCAGTAAGAAATAAACAATCAGCGCGGCAGCGGCGCGCCGATAAAATCCTACGGTGCGGCACTCAATCATTCTCGAAAAAGGTCACTGAAATCCGGACAACGCTCGGCTACGGTTGTTCACAGCGGTGGAATCGATCTTCGCGTGCCGGGTGTACATTTCCCGGGATGTTTTCGCGAAGTCGCGAGCAATTGAATCCCCGGGGTGGCGAGCGTATCCGCGAATCAATCGCGGAGGTGAGTAATTGCGCTATCACGAGCGTTTCGGTGCGTGGGCGGTGTAATTCCATTGCGGCGGACACTGATCCCCGGGCTATCGACAGATGCGAAGAATAGGGAAAACTACGCCTCCTGTTCCTGCAATACCTTACAGTAATTTTTGTTTGAAGTCAATTTGAACAATTCTTTGCAGGTTTATTGTACATTTACTGTCACGCGAAATGAAAATATCCTTTTTGGATAGCTCTTTCGACCGCCTTATCCGGGAGTGTACTCAATTTTCCAGTCGGAGTTCGGGTACGTTTGCGATTCAAAAAGAAAAAGCAAAAATCCAGCCGGACGCAGAAGTGGCAATCGATCGGGTGGCCATGCGAAGCGGAAAACAATTTGCACTTATATTTTTCGTCGGTAACTTTTCCAACACGGCGTTTCGGAGCGATGAGCCGCGGAGCGAGAGGAAACATTGACTTGAAACAGAAATTGGATTCGAAGTTGGCAAAAAGCATTCTAGCCATTGTTTATTTGCTAGTCGACGTCGGAATATTAACACTGTATGTGAATCTTCTCCCCCTGTTTCGCCTCGAGTTTCCCGTGAACGCAGAAAACAGAAAATTAAACGCGTCGAGTGTCGAATTAATTCGGCGAAAGTGCATCTAATTCGCGACGTACCCCTGTAGGCGTGGCTATCCCCTCCGCGGAACAGTAACCCCCACTATAGGCGTGGTTATCCCCGCCACAAGTCAGGTAACGCCCCGAAGGGAGTGGTCTACCTCCCTCCAAGCCTCAGAATATATATTTCGTGATGTAAAAATTGCGTAATGCCAAAAATGGTTCTATATTCACAACAATATACAATTACATGAACCATCAATTCCAAAAAGGAACAAATAATGGCATATAATTACAAATTGGACCTTTCCGGACACAATCTCGTGGAACATAATGCAACCATTGAAATGAACAGTAGAGAGACACAGAGGAGGATGCAATTCGTGTAGTCGGAGGCTATATAAAAGGGATTTCACCCTTAATCTTCATTCCTCCATAATTCTCGGACTGATTCGCGCTGGTCAACGAAATCAATATCGTCCGACAGTTTGCTAGGAATAGCCCGTGTCTTCATTGAAAAGCGCACGTTATCGTTGCATACAGGTCACTATTTCGGACATGTATTCAGAGACTGTGAACCAAGAGATATGAACATTTACGTGTCACACGTCTGGTACTGTCAACGTCGGTCAAAGATACGTATCGACGATATCCCCTAACACTTTGACGCACTGACTGGACCTTGCTCCATTAAGATTTACTCGATGCATCTAAAAAATGTGTTATACCACGAATAAATTCCTATCTGGTTCCTACGTCGTGCAATTAATCTAAAATAAAATTCTTTTGCATGAATTTCAACGAAGAGCGAAATAGAATTTCCTTCCTAATACGTTTAACCGGTTGAAAATAATGTAACAGTCATCGCACTATCTCGTGCCAAGCCTAATCGACCACCGCGAATCAGCGTACCCTGTAAAAACTTGCCCGGAAGGTGACCGCCTGTCGTCTGGAGTGTTATCGCTGTAGTCGCGCGTGTACGTGTGTGGATAGGTGATCTAATGAGAGCACACGATCCGACGTTCCGAACTCGGGAAGATGCTAACCTGGAACGCCTAATCGCCAGCCGAGTGAAGTCGACAGACCTGAAGTAAATGTTCGCTTATTCTTGAAACGCGATAGTCACAGATGGACCCGGGCGATTTTTAAGATCCGACAAACACAGACTGAAGATCAGCAGATTCGGCAGAGCGATTGCGACACGAAGGCGAAAACCAGGTCAGACCGGGTCCCTGATCTTTCCCCCAGGTGCGTTCCTCCAGGCTGCATCCTTCCGCCGCATCCCACGCTTCCATCCACTTACCGTAACTCGTTATCCTAACGCTAGATTAACGGCTCCTTTATTACGTCAAGTCCGATCGACCTATCGCGGCCGACGTTGCCTCGGGTATCAAGATTCTTGGTGGAAAAGTCGCTTCCGGACTTGGTAGCTACTTCATCTGTTGATTTTATCGACTCACGGTAGAACGCTTGAATTCCATAATTTTCGGAAAGACAGTCCCGAGACCCGGGGCAACGTTGCCGGGATGAACGAGGGCCCACAAGGCCCCAAACACCAGATCGCATAATTTAGTACCTACATACATGAGTGTCAGCCTCCACGGGCCTCCACGTGTCGTTCGTTTCGCGAGACCCGAGCTCCCCACAATCTACGGACGACTTCCTGCGCAAGTTGAAATTCGCATTTCAACGTTCGATCTCGAATGGAGAGGGTGTAGAAGGGTAGAAGTTCGTTGGAAAGATAGCTGTCCGTCCATTAAAGGGATCGATGGTAGAGGAGAGTGATCCCGGGTCTGGCGAAGCCTCGAGCACATTCGATCGAACGCTTAAAACTCTGTTAGACGACGATTACGCACACTCGATAATGGATTAACGACGGCTCACCGTAGCTCGCTCGAAGACACCCTTAAAAAATATCTACTTTCACCGTTGCCGAGTGTCTCCGTCGGCCATTCTCTCGTTGCCGCGTGCTTATGCTCCTGTATATGTATTATATTTAATATGTATAATATGTATATACCGTTTCATCCACATTCTCATGATCCTTTTCTCTCTGCCAGTCTGTGTGTACGAATTTGTTTCTCTCCTCCTCGTATTTATATTTATATATATATTTACGTATTCATATATATATAATTTGTTTTTTTTTTTTCTTAACAGTTCTGTACATCAGGTTAAGTAACACCCTGGCTGGCTTTCGCGCAGTTTTCACCAGTCTTAAACACCGAGTTAACGTTATTATCGCTACGACAGAGCTGCTACAACCTTCCGTCGGCCAGTTTCTTTCTCCCGAAACAGTCCGTTTTGGTATTTTTTTTTTTTTGTTGTTTCGTGTCTCTCCAGAAACCGACGAGCAGTAAACCTTCTTCTTTTTTTTTTTTTTTTGTTAATAACGATACAATTGGTTAGTCTAAAAATTGGATCCGGAGGGGCTTGAGGTGGGGGGTTGTTCATTTTTTTTTTCTTTGGGTTTCGAGGGGTGGAAAGGGGTTCGTTGGGGGTTGCGTATGAGCTTGAGCAGATATTTCGAGCACGACGACTCGCGACTCGTGAACGGCGACTTCAGCCTTACGCTGGCTTGTTCGTTTTGTTCGCCTTCTTCTTCGTCCTCTTCGTTTTCGTTTTCTTCTTCGTTTTCGTCGTCTTTCTTCTGCGTTCGTTGTCGACTTTCCGGTTTCGTCAAGCTTTCGGCTCTCTGTCGCTGGAAACGACTTTTATCGCGCTCGATTTGAGTTCCCGAAGTTTCGGAGAGTGCGTTGGGAATGGTGCTTATAACCCCTCGTACTGAAACGAGTGGAGATTATTGTGAATTTCTCTGGTTTTCTGGCAAATAAGGAGCTGTTGTTGGGAATTATCATTTTTTTTTTTCGTTCTCTTGCTTGTTGAACAGTCTCCCTGAATGATCCCTTTGTATTACGCGTGAACACTGGAGTCGGATTTGGCAGTTTTCATATCGTTGGTTAATGTAATTATTGTAAAGAGATCATGTATAAAAGACGTTGAATAAATTATTTACAGTACGATGTATGTAACTAAATTGGTCATGAAAGTATATAATCATGAAAAGTAATCATCCGAATTACTCCTACATATGTGTAAGCAATCGTCCAGAGCTATTGACCATCAATATTGTTGTTAATTAATAGTTTTGTCGAGTCAACTTGGTTGCAATAAACCCTCATCGTCCGAAACAGCGTCTGTAAATCCTGTGTCGATGATTTCAACGCAATCCTCTGTATTAGCGGTGTAATTGTATCCATAATAACTAAACTGCGGATGCGTATCCATTCATAGTCAACAAAACCTTCGAAATTACTATGCTAAACATGTATCTCTACAGAAACTCCCGAAAATTATGATATAGTATTCTGTAAACGCTTTAGAAAATTGAAACACAATATTGTATAGAAACCTTTAAAAATCTGATGAGAAATTAAATTCTGCGGAGCCTTTAAAAAATTATTAGAACACTGAGGAAAAGCTCCGAAATAATTAAAGTATAATAACATTTCGTGGAGCTTCATCAAAAAAGTAATTAAAATATACCATTTTACAGAAGCTATACAGAATCTGCAAAATAATGAAAATACAAGATTCCACTAAGCTGCCCCAGGTCGTTGAAATTCCAAAATCTCCAGAATAATTACACCACAAAATTCCGCAGGACCTCTCACACAAATTATTCAGATATACAGTGTAAAGGATCTCCAGTGTAATTAAATTTTTCAAAGTCTCCGAAAATTCTCCGGAACAATCAAAACCCAAAATTCCACAGAAGCTCACCCATGCTTCTGAATCTACTTAAACGATTACCACATCAACCAACATTGAATAAACTTTCACACCGAACTCTAAAAGCACAAACACATCCGCAGTCGATTACCAACTCCCCCAAAGTACAAAATTCACCATCATCGCAACGTACTCTCCCCACTTACTCCAGCTAACAATTCGACCCCACTCCAAACCATAACCTCAAAATTCCCAGCTAACTCTCTAATCAGTTCCAGAGTCAGCTCGAAATAAAACACGAGCAACATTAGCGCAACGATAATGTTCTCCACTAAATTTCCAGCGTCCAGAGAGCCAGAGAGATCAGAGTCTGGCATCAGGGATCCTGTGCGAAGAGGCCCTGTTTCAGGATCGTCGGCTGGATCAGCCATTTTTCCGGGATTCCATCCGCTGTCTGACTTTCTGAAAATTCGATCCTGAAGTTGTTCGCGTCCCTGTGCGTTCCGCATTCAACCTAGGAGAGCAACGGGAGAGAAAGAGAGAGAGAGAGGGAGAGAATGATCGACCGGAAAGCAAGTTCGAGTTCGGATACGCGAGACATCGAGATCAACACAAGTTCGATGAACGGATCGAGTCTCTCTCTTGCGCACTAATCGAATGAGCCGGTTGGTCTCGGTGATCCAGGGTCTCCGTGATCCCGAGGATCCTCCGTTTTCGGCCGCGGCGATTTGATTAGTGGCGGCGCTGGCTCTGACAAGAAATGATTATCCGCAGACACGGAGCTTCCTGCTCGCACCTGATTAATCCATTACGTCTCCTCCTTTGTTCCTGGCCAACCGGCGGGCACTTTGCGACGTCTGATATCCATTCCGGCGGATGTCGGCGACGTCCTCCTCCCTCCCTCTGTCTTCTTGTTCTGCCAATCACGGTCCCGGGCTCTTCGTGTTTTCCGCGGATTAATCTGTCCGAGCGCAGACAGCTTGCTCATTTCGCCAGGATCGATCCTTGTCCCGAGACACACCTGGAACTGGTTCCTCGATGTTGGGATCTGGGTCCTCTCCTTTTTGGCTCCTCCGCTTGTTCTCCCGGTTGACAGAACTGTTCCGGTACCGGTTCTTAGACGTCCATCGCGTCACCGACATACCCCTCGTCAGGACTTTCCGGATGATGAGGAGGTTGGAGGTCCTCGGCTCTTGCAGCTGCCGCGGCTGCAGCCTCGCGAGCTGTTTTGCTGAGCAACGACCTTGGAGATAGAGGCGTGGTTTCGCCCCGGTAGGCGGCCGGCGGCGACGGGATGAATGGGACTTCGGGGAACACGGCCACAGGTGAGACCGGGGACACTGGCAGCTGCTGTTGCAATGGCTGCTCCACTGGCTGGATCTGAGGCGGGGGCTGCACCTGGGCTGGGTACGGGTAGCCCTCCGCGGTGTACCTGGTGGGGATTTAGAACGGTTCAAACGTCAGTTTTGGTTGGTCAAATAGTGGAATTTTGGATGGTCTTTTATCTGGTTGATGTACGTGAAAAATTCGGGACCGAAATGTATTTTACACCACGGGTATTAATGATTAGACAGCTTATGTCTTCATGGAATATAAAAATTTTCTACGGTGACAATAATCTAACAGCATTTTAAATTCTGCAAGAATGATAAAGTGACAAATGAACGCTTCGAACACGTCTCTTTCACGTACACCCGGGAATTATTATAATCAGAATTTGGCAAAGATTCTCAACCTCAGGTACCTGGCGTCAGTCCTAGGCAGCACAGGGTCGTATCCGGGCGACCTCGCGAGGAACTCTGCCTCCCTGGAGTACCTGGCAGGTGGAGCAACAGCGGAGCCCTCTGCCATCCTCGTTCGTAGTCTGGGAAGAGTGCTGGCAGCGCTGAAGGGTATCTTCGGCAGGCCAAAGTTCAGAGGGTATCCATCCTGGTCGAGGTAGCTCAACTGAGGAATGGTAGGCGGACGCAGATCCGGTTGAAGAGGATATCCAGAATCATATTCGAGAATCTGTCTTTCACCAGGCTGGTGTCGATACAACTGTCCGTAGCCCACGTCCGTGGCCTCTGGCACCTCGTTGATGAGGTCCGGCTCCGTCAGGTACTTGGCCACCGGGCTGCAGTAAGGTTCGTCCACAACCCTGTGCTCCCTGTGCTCCAAAGTTGCAGCCCTGTTCACTTCACGCTCGGTATAAGAGACTATCTGCTGATGTTCCAGCCCCAATAGGCTACCATTGCCTTTTCTGCAGGGCAGGCTGGTTGTTGTATCCTTGGTGATCGGCATCACGGATTTGTTTTGTGAGACCAACGCTTTGGAATTTCGTTTCCTGTCCCGGCGACGCTTTCGCATGCAGAACACTATGCTGCCTATCAGCGCGCCTAAGACGAACAGAGTCCCTACTAGGGCTCCTGCTGCGATCGCTACGATGTAGCCGGATCGGGAGTGGTCGTTCGGTGGTTCGACTGTGATCTTTTCTTGGAATAAGACTCGGAGAGAGAGGTTGGCTTCCGCGGGACCTGCCTCGTTCTCTGCTATGCAGGTGTACGTGCCGTCGTTCGAGGATTCGACCGAGTAGAGCAGCAGGGTGCTGCTCATGTTTGTGCCCCCTCGCTGACGGTAGACGTATCTGCAACAGAGTGAATTGGAGCTTCGTTGTAATCATTTTATTTAAGTGATCTTCGAGTGACCCTGACCTTATAAATCTAGGAAACTTCAGGCCGAATAGCTTGAGTTTGGTTGGGTTTGCGGATCGACATTTTCATTCACGGCAGCGTATCTAATTTACAGAACCGTCGACAACACTGTTGGTAAGCCACCAAGGATCGTGAGTCCGGCGTCGCGTCGGTTCGTTCAACGAGGCATTTGTCTGGCGAACACCTTGGAAAATTCACGAAAGTAGCGCACGTAACGACTAATTTAAAGGGAATCGAGTTAAAGGTTCGTTCCCGCGACGCGACGTGCCCATTAACGACCGTCGCAGCGACAGAAACAGCGTTTAACCGGACTCAGAATTCTTCGAGCATCTCTGTTACACCTAAACCGGTACTCATTCGTTAACACCGGAGTGCCCGGCAGTTAAAATAGTACTCATCTATCAGCAGCAAACCCAGACCCATCTTAGACGAACACTCACCTCGGATATCCCATAGCCCCAGCAACAACCGAGTCGTTCTCGCTCTGCAGCTTGCAAGGTTCCCCATTGAACCACCACGTGAGCTTGGCGATGGGCACAGCATAGACGTCGCACTTCAACGTGACATTATCCCCCTCATAAGCTTCAATCTTCTCCTGTAATTCAATCTGAGGCAAACAAGCCAGCTCATTCGGCTTGACAGCTTTGATCTGCCTCCCCCTCAGCTTCGGCGGAGCATCGCAAATAGGTTCGGACTCCTGCGGGGCAGCAGGAGCAGACTCCTTCAGCCAAGCTTGCGTGGCGTTCAGTCTGCAGTCGCACAGCCAAGGATTATTATGCAGAGTGAGTCCTCTCAGACTTCCCCCGAGCGGAAGAGTGAAATCAGGCACTCTGGTGAGCTTGTTGCCATCGAGTCTGAGCCACTCGAGCAGCTGGAGCCCGTCGAAGGCTCCCTGCTCGATAGTCTCCAGTCTACACTGACTGAGTTCCAGGTTCGTCAGGTGTGCCAGTTGCTTGAAGGCAGCTCTGCGGATCTCTTTGATTGGATTCCCGTTGAGCAGGAGCTTCATCAGGTTCGAGTAGAACGGGAACGTGTCGGAGGGCACCTCGTCGATCAGGTTGTCCGACAGGTCCAGCTCCACCAGCCCCACTAGGCCTACGAAGGCTCTGGCAGCTATTCCGCTGATGCGCGACTTGCCCAGGTACAGTCGCTGCAAGTTGATCAAGCCTCGCGCGTGGAAACATTCGGGTGGCAGGCTGCCCAGGTTGTTCTCCGATAAATCAAGAACTTGTGTCTCTTCCCTAGCACCGTCCGGCAGTCCCTTCAAGTCCCTTTTCGCGCACTCCACCCACTCCTTGCCGCTCTTCCATTTGCACGTGCACACGGAAGGACATCCGGATACCGCGGACGCCCACGACACCAGCAAAACCGTCCCCAACACCGCACCTCGCCACCGCCAGGCTCGCACGCTCGAGCACATGGCGAACCGCGAATCGTTCCACCCACGGACACCCACGCGTCTTTCTATCTCATCTTGCACGGGTGAAGCACAGGTGAACCGAGTCCTCGGATTTGGTTCTACGCCCTCGTACGAACACCGAGACATCCCGACATTGCGCTGAGAATGTCGAGGAGGTTGGCAGGATTGCTGATCGAGATCCTCTCCCCTGCGTGATCGATCCGACCCCCAGCCACCGCTTGCGGGATCATCAAGGACTCTTGAAGAGAGGGAGCTCCGGCGTCTGCAACAGGAAGAGTTAAGTGTCTTTAGGTGTCTTGTTTTGCAGGAATTTTTGCATACATAATTATCGGTGTTTGAAGTAAAATATAGCGTTGGACCATCTTTTTTTCAACGAAATTATCACAGCTCAAATCTCGACAATTTTTCGTGAACGGAGAAAATAAAACTGCATTAGTGTTTCGATTTGTTTGCCTCGGAAAAAATGTATTTATCGGTCCACTAACGACGAAAATAATTATGGTGATTATGCGGAATGGTTCACCCCGAAGATTACTATACTGGAATCGTTCTTGCGGCCCCGGCGTCGTTTATTCGGATTAGCCTCGAGAGATGTGCGGGAAGATGCGAACGATTCCGGAGCACAATGCCAAGGAAGAAAAGAAAAGGGACGAAAAGGGACGAAAAGGGCCGCCTCTCTAAAATGCAGTCGTTATTCCACGTTCTTTACGAGCGCCTCGGAGGGCCGGCCTTAAATCGTCGATAAGCGAAGAAAAATGTTCGTCCCGGAATAAGTGGCTGCGGTAATAAACGCTGAAAATTCTGTGGTATCTGCCGTGATGGAGAACGTATGTATGTCAATGCGCGATTTCCCCACAGAATTATGGCCTCTGCGTGACAGAAATGTATATCGAATTAATGCGCCTCATTTCGCGTTCGATCTTTATCTGAGAATACAGGGAAATATAAAGGAGGAATTCTACGATAGCGTCGAGCTGACGTAAAATTCAAAACTCGATTTTATTAGTATGGTCTCAACTCTGGAAGCGTGAGAAACGGAGGCAAAGAATATTTAATGGAATGACATCAGTCTGCCAGGAACCGCCTACTTGTGCGAATAACTTGCACAATTTTCAAGATAGCGCTGTACAAAAAATTGTGCACATACTTGAAACATGCTCGAATAAGTCTGCAAACTTTCATAAAGATACATTGACCAGTTTCCTAGAAGAAAATCCTCGAAGTGTACCTACCCTCAGAACGGTCCAGGAAAATGCGTATCGACGAGAACAGTCTGATTCTCGGGTATATAACTTGCACAATTTTCAAGATAGCGCTAAATAAAAAATTGTGCGCATACTTCGAACATACCAGAGCAAGCCTGCAAATTTTTATAAAGACGCATTACCCAGTTTCCCGGGAAAAAATTCTGATACCACCCCGTCCTATTATGACATCCCCGACATCTCCGAGCGTAGTGACTGAAGAAAGGTATTTCTCGCGTGGCAGTGTAATTTGGAATCAAGAATCCGCGAGCACGAGAAAGTACAGAATAGAACGGGGCGTTCGAGGATCATATTAAAAATTCCAATCGCCCGAGAGCAGCATCAGAAATCGCAGCGAGCACTTATCCGGGGAACGCGGCGTTACGACCGGGTCGTATCGTTCGCGAACGACAGCGCTCGTAAAGCTAACGTCGCGTCGATTTATGTATCGCGAAGCGGCTCTAAAAATTCTTTTATTCTCGGGACCCTCGCTCGAATAAAATCGTCTTTTCCCCGAACCAGTCGCGGACACACGGGGAGATCTTGCCGCGCGCATTCTTCGGGATCGATCGGCGACATTTGGTTTTAATATTTTCCAGTCTAAGAAAATTCCGAGGAATCCCGTGGCGGCCGGTCCCGGGTCCCTTGGAACGGATTTTCGGTCGCCTTTCAACGTGAGATCCTCCATTCAAATTCCATCGGGTTTCCCAGGGTCCCCCACGCGACGATCCAAAGCCACGAAGGACGCTCGGACTGATAAAAAGAACCGATTCTCTACGGCCGTGATTCCTGACGTCCTTCCTCTCTCCCTCTCGCTCTCTTCGAGGCGGTTATTCCGATCAAAAGATAGCGAATTCCGGGTTGGCTCGGTGTGCACCCGATACCGGGGAATTTCGGCTCCGCTTCGATTGCTTTTCCACTGCGCCAACCTGCTCGACAAAGCTGAATAGCCTAATGTCGAACTCCGGCCGTGAAAGGAAGAATAGATCTCGCGTCCTGCTCGCTTGTAAGTGCGCCGGGCCTCTTTGTGCGTTTATGCCACCCCTGAATTTGTAATTCCTGCGCTTTCATTCATCCAAATCCGAGTCACTTCGTGTGAATGTAGGGTAGATTTTTATGTAAAACATGTCTCCCGTCCGAAGGAAATAAAATTTGTTGAATTTCGACAATGTTTCCTGCGTAAGTAAAATGCGCTCTTCATAAAATCCCGAACGACAATACGAAGCCTTCCCCATCTTCATTACTACAGTCGCAAGCACCTGATGCAAAGTTATTGTGCATTTCCAAACAATAATGTAATTACCAAAATGTACTCTACCTCCGCTCCCGGCTTTCATTATCCTCCTACGTCAATTCGTCGTTGCCATAACATTTTACGGCGTTGTCGATGCGTTCCCGTGAAATATAATTAACGAAATGTTTCTGTTTCCCCAGAAAATAATTATTAATAGGGAGGGGGAGAAATGGAAAGGGAGAGAAGGAGAGTGGTTGGGTACGAAATGCCGCAACAATTTCGCAGGCCGATTCGAATGACATAATTAAAATAGAAGTTTTGTCCAGAATGGAGACTACGTGAAACCGCTCTTGGAACATTATAATCATCCCTTCTCTAACAATGATAATAATGGACGTTAAGCGCAACTACCATAAAAATTGCGCAGGTAATGCGATAATTGCATCCTGTTATTTTAGGATGGAGAAAGGAATAACATTTGTTCCATGATTTAATGAAGTATTTTATATTGTTGGGAATAAATGTATGAATATTATGAATATATCATGTATGATATATTAAGCGACATAAACGGATCATCTACATATTTTGTATTAACAGGAATAACTGAATAATATACATATTTTATATTGATAGGAATAAATGAATAACCTACATATTTCGTATTATTGAAAATAAATGAATAACCCGCAGATTTTATATTGATAAAACCAAACGGGCGATCTACATAATTTCGTGCCAGTAAAAACAAATGCATGACCTGTTTTACTGCAAATAAAAATTTTTTCACTTTAACTCTACATTCTATTTTAAATCCCACTGTCTTTCCCATAAACGCATAAAATCTACAAATGAATCACAGTAAATTAGATCTGAACTCCACCGAAGTTCATATCGGCAGTTTCATAAAACCCTTGCAGAGCAGAAATTCTTTAATAAAGAAGTAAAGATTCTATCGTCCGTGGAACAAAACGAAGGAGATCTGCATGACAGGAAAAATTGTGTT
Organism: Lasioglossum malachurum; assembly: GCA_028455605.1. Lineage (NCBI taxonomy): Eukaryota > Metazoa > Arthropoda > Insecta > Hymenoptera > Halictidae > Lasioglossum > Lasioglossum malachurum. The sequence goes on from CM052316.1 coordinate 25,503,582, forward strand.
GCATCCGCGGAATGTTTGGCCGATGCGAATCGCAAATAGAATGATTACGGGTGATTGCGAGACGCGGGAAATATTTGAGCTCCCGGGCGCAATAACGAAATTAGGGCCTTAATCTCCGCTGAAAGCATAACCGACCGCGGCCGTTATTGGTGTGCGCCGCGGCCCCGTTCGCGGACTTTAATCGTCGCCATTAATACTCGGTAATTATACCGCTATTGACCTAATAATTATTGTTTAGGCGCGCGGCCGCGCAGCCCTCTGTATTACGCAACGACGTAGAGCCTGTGACATCGTTAACCGCGGGCAAACGTCCCCTTTGCGGTCCCGATATCGCCGCGATACGTTCCTCCCTTTTTATCCGACATCACGACCGATTATTCGGCCGGCGTCCAACCAGCTCTTCGATTATTGGCAATGCTAACAACCCCGCTGTCCAAACTGCACATTTATTTTTTTCTGACGCAGAATCAACCTTAGCAGTCGAGGGGTGACTCGCAGTCACCGCTAAAAATTGCTGTACCATTATTCACAGTATTGTTTCAATTATAAAGTATCATAAAATAAAACAATTACATATATACAACGGAATTATTCTAGGTCGGAAAACTGTGTAATTTTCAAGTTGAAACAGCTCCGCGACTGCAGAGGATTAAAAATTTATATAAAACGTAGCATTCTGGCTTAACAACGTTGATAGAAGAAGACATATTTCCTTCAATTTGCTGAAATGAATGCAAGAAGAGTTTTGAAATATTTTTTGGAGAGCGGATCCACATGGAGGATAGTTTGCTGCATTTCGTGTGTAGTTCTCGGGATAAGGAGGTCTGTGGCCTGATTTCCGGAAGATGTTCGAACGAATGGTCCAAAGACCCAGTTGCACGGCTTCCGCTCGCTACTGCATTAACACGCGCTTTGAGGCGAGCGATTTTGTCCTCGCCAAGAATTCCGTGTCCTCATAACCGGGGGCGTTCCCTTTTAGACCAGGCCGTTCTGTATGCACATGCTCCTCGCAAATGAACGCTCATATTCTTCGTTCCCGTACGTATACACACGTACATGCACGTCGGTACGTTCGTGTATGAACATGTTCTCGGGGAGCGTTGGAGTTAGCGCGTTCGTCGCCGTGCAAAATTCACCGTCTGCGACGAGGGACTCAAAAACGGGTCAAAAGATTGCATTAGAAGTTTATCGAGCTCGCGAATTGCGAGCGGCTTGCTTACCCGTGGCAACTCTCCTCGCTATTGTTAAATTATATCCTCGCCGGGCTTGTACTTGTGCGGTATCGACGGAGAAAACAATTGCAAACATTTATTTACAGAATGTCTCCGGATGGACAATTTCATCGACTACCGTGTTCATAAATATCAAGATTTTTTAACGGAACGTTCAGGAAACTGACTTTAATATATTCAGTATAAAGTGTAAATATACTTTATAAAAAGTCCCGCAACATTTTTAAAGACACCTGAAATATAATGGCCATTTCCTGACCTCCGCTCGGACGTCGGTCCCCGGGCACCCGGCAGTCCAATAAGGAATTACAGGGCAACAAAAGTAGATTGCACGGCGACCGTAAGTAAATACATTACGTTAATCGTCGGTCAGGATAAGGGAAGGTAAGCTTGTAAAAGTGTGGTCGTTTTTTAGCGTCGTGGAAGACCGTTGATGAGAGCCGGGTGTTTTTGCGGAGGACTTCCGTCGTTCGGAGCCGTCGGTGTCGCTGCAAATCCTGATGAAGCCAGCTGCGAGGCTGCTGAAGCACTGGCAAGGACACCTATAGCATCCTCGAGGTCCGGCTCGTTCAGAAAACAACGCGGCTTGCTACATTCCTTCGCTTCTACTTCTACATTACTTTGTCAATTAAAGTCTGCGCTTCAATCTTCTGTATCTTCACGCTAAATGACGCTGCCCAAAAATCCTTCCGATAAAATCTGCAGTAACCTTGCCACTACAAATAGTTGTCGAGATAAAAATAAACATAGAGTCGACTTATCTACTATGTACCCAAAAAATGTCCCTCGCCCTGATCCCATAGTAACAGGACTGGTTAGTAGAGGATTTTCGAAGGGACAGGGAGTTAGGGGGATGTTATGGGGGTTGGAGATAACTGGATACTCGAGGAATCCTTGTACATGGTGTATCCGAACGCTTGGGAACCCCTGGCCAGGCTCTGGAAGAAATAAGGGTGGATTCGGCCCACTCGGACGGATCGATGAGAGGCCTCTCGCAGGTTGTCCTCTTGTTCGTCTAGGTCATTGGAGTCGAGGACAAGGCTTCTTCTCATTCGGAGAGCCGCGGACAACAGCCTCCGCTCGGATTTCCAGTGACTTCGACGAAGATTGAACGCCCCACCCCCTCTCGACCCAATTCCCTTTCTCGACGCTTAATATGACCAATAACGGGACGATGTTAACTACATTCGTCCGTGTTTATTGGCTCGCTCCTCCGACAGAACCCCCACCCCTTCCTTCGACTGCTGTCTCCTTTTTTATATTACGGAATTACTGGAATAATTGAAACCCTCCCGGGAGTTATTGCCGGAGGAATCTTGACGCCACCTGCAGTTTTCAAATTCCGCGACTGCAAAGAACTATTCATTCTCCCTCTTACAATTTCAACTGCAACTTCGTCAATCTTCGTTATTTCTAAGTAGAACTTCTCGGGAAAATTCTCAACACCATGCATGATTATCGAAAACAATGGATTTTCACGGACTCCGTGAAGACACGCAGGTCGAAGATCAAAGTCCTGATGGATCGAAATTCGTCAATTTTGCGCTCCGCTGAAGCGGATTGCATTTCGCAGAAAAAAAAGGAGAAACGAAGATAGGATAACGGTGATGGGAGGTTTGCTCCTTATCGAGAGTGGGGCACGATTGTCGATTCGTTAAGGCGGGAACGATAACGGGCCGGCGCGGCGGCGGCGACTTCAAAGCGTATCCGCTGGAAATGAAAGTCGCATTTAATCTCCCCTCTCGGCGCTCCCGGGCTTCGGCCCGTCGAACACAATCCGTTCGACGATCATTTATTCTTCAATTATTAAATGAAGCTCGCGAGGAACCGTCCCTTCGAAATCCGATTCCGCGACAATAACTATCCGGAGAGACCGATCCTTTTCTTCTGCGGCGACTCACGGGATTCGACGCTTTTTACCGGATCCACAATTTGCCGGGGACACGCTTTGGGATTTTCACGTTCTACTGGTTCCTCCATCTCTCCCCCCCATCTCGCTCTATGTGAACCCGGTTTAACCTTTTTGCGATGTCCCGGGAATTTTTGCGTTCATCCCCTTGCTCTTTTCTGGCCAATTTCATACGTAAGGGCTCTGTGCTGCAGCGAACCTTTCACTGGCGCCTAATTTGTTCTCAGAATTTGAAACGACATTAATGTTTGCAGGTATATCTGAATATGTTTATGGAAAATAAAAATTGTCTGCAGTCACTGAAAGAACTCAGGAATGTTTTCAGATTTGTTATTTTACAATTCGTCGAAGTAGGAAAATGTCTGCGTGCGAATTGATTAAATGTTTTCCAAAAAATCATACAGTGTCTAAATAAATTCTAGCTTTTCCATTTTAATATAATGTGGTCTTTGACTTTTAGGGGACGGCGTTGTCACGTGACCAGAAACGGTGCAGCTAGCCATAGCAAAGAATTGATCGCAACCCTCTCTTCATCCCCCGTATGAAAAGGGAACGATGCCCCGGTTTACGGTCCCGCTGCAAGGAGCCGTTGCAGTTTGCTTTTTATCGAAAATTTATAACCCGCTTACGCGTACCACGCCGCGCATGTTCTCTCGCCGCGCCGAGGAAAAAAAATTTGCGGGCTGTTTGTCTTTCGTCGTGGTACACGGTTTTTCGAGCACCTGTATATGCTACGCGCACGACTCTCCGAATGCTTAACGATGATAAAGGGGGTGGTGGTTAATTCGCGAAGAATGGCAGCGCCAGGTGACGACTGCAAATGAAATTTTGACTGTGCCGCGAATTCGGCGCTGTTTGCTGTGGAATGTTCTTTGCGAATTTTTCTCTACGCATATATAAACGCCTTATATGCTCTATTCATTATTTCTAGACTGTGGATCTTCGAGCGGAATAAACATTTCTCATTTAAATCCATTCGCGCTAGCAGTTTAATTAATTTATAAAAATCAGAACGAGAGAATTTCTTCGACAAACCGGTCTGCGATGAAAATGAAACGAATAAGAGTATTATGAAGCAAAATCCACAGTTAAAAGGCAGCGCATCATTTAATTGGATATTCGATGCAGAATAAAGGCAGAAATTCTTTTTAACAAACTGGGGGATTTTCTGTGATAAAAATGAACCAACATTGCCAAGAACTAAAAATTCACAGTGTGGTTACAAGAAAGAAAATAATGGCGAGTCCTCGTGTTCCGAGGAAATCGACGCTGATTTCAAGAATTCGTTGTGATTTATAATGCCGGTTGCAACAGCAAAGGAATCCTTCAAAGCAGCGCAGCGGTATCGAGTCAGCTGAATGACTTCATTGAAATAGTGCGAGTCGGGCAGCAAGAAAAATTGCCCCGATAAATTGCGTCTTAAGTCGGAGGAGAGGATGTTCTCTTGGTGGTCGGTGGTATCGACTTTTATTTATTTTAACCCAGCCGCCGCGGTTTTATTATACCTACGTTTCTTCCGAGTTTCTGCGCCAGCTTTCATCGTTTCCTCGAGCTCTAACGAAGCCTCTGTGCATCGTGCGGCAGAGATGTTTTCATTCACTTCGAAAAACAACACAGAACTACGCGGCAAAAAACGGCCGTGTTCCGAAATATGTTCCGCGAACTGGATCATTTCGTCCGCAAAGTTGCTGTGCATCTCTAGCATTTTTAACAAGTCCAAAAAAGAAATATGAGAACTCCTTTAAACCATATTCTGTCAGAAACAGCTCCTTTCCAAGGAAAATTCCAAATGATTATTAGAGTAGATAATATTTAGTAATTTCCAAGTGGGCCACCCTGTGCAATAAAAAACTAATTCACCAATCGATCCAGAACGAACATAGGACTCCGCATGCAAGCTGTTCGGTTCATCGACTCGAGCTAGCATAAATGCAGGTATGCGCATAGCGCAGCTTCATCGATACACTCGGTTCGATGATCAAGTTTTCAAATAACCGCGAATCCAGCGATTCGATTCGCTCGCTTCGGTGGGACGCTACTTTCTGCGCAACCCTGATGACCCACGAATCGCATATCGCAAATAACCGACCGTCGTTTAGCGTGAAGTCAATTTCACGGTTCGGAAAGGAGGCTTCAATTACACCAGCTGTCTCCTGGAACGTTAATCCTGGCCGAGAGATAACGATATAACGACTGAGAACGAGGAAACCACGATTTATAAGACAGATAATGCTAATGGTCCCACTAACATAATAATGTCTCCTGATTCTCCAGATTGCCAAAGGAGAAAAGCGAAATTGATAAAACAAATACAGCTTACAGTCTTTCATTTGAATATTGTCTTGAGGTAACTTGTTAGAGATTTCAAAATTTTATTATGGATTTGTATAATGTTTCTTCGATATTCTTGTAGAGCGTGAAAAGACGAGTCCAACGAGTATAATGACCATACCGTTCCGATCATCCAATCTCGAGATATCTGTGTCGAAAGCATCGAATGCATCAAGTGCATCGAGTGCATTTTACCATTCGGAAACAAATATCTCGAGATAGAATAATCGTAACGGTATGTTCATTATACTCGTTGGATTCGTCTTTTCGCGGTCTAGAAGAATATCGAAGAAAAACTATACAGTATCAATAAAAAAAATATTGACAACTTTGAAATCCCTTTAACAAATTACGCGTCAAGACTAAATTCTTTCTTGAGAGCTGGTCGAATAACAGCGCTAGTAAATGTCCACCTGTCGGCAGGCAGAGGCTACTAAACAGGTGGCAAATCTCCCAGCCTGATTTACAGTGAAACACGGAAGATTTAAGGTTGCTTTAAGTCTGCCTCGCTGAAAGTTACAGCACGGGATCGATTCGCGATACGAATTATTCGGCACGAAACACCGGGGCTCGCCGCCATAACACGTATATCATGAATGTCACTCGGTTCGAGGCGAATCAAATTATTGCCTCCCGATACCACGAGGTATCAGGATCGTCTGCACGGTACCTTGGAAAACTGCGCTGCCACCGAAACTCAAGACACGGCGTGCGTCTAATGGGTGAACTCTCGGGAAGCTCGAAATTTACGACGTGACTCCGAAGGAAGCCGGGAACAATGGCTTTTATTTTGGCTCTTTACCCGCGCCGGGAGTTATGAATCATGCTGTACCGGAAACGACGCCGTTCCTCGAACTGTGTGTATGCGTGTGTGCACCACCGCAACATTTTCACTCTAAAATCATTCTAGTGAATATTCTAATACCACAGTCCACTAATAATTACTTGTTCTTTCCTCTAATAATTTTTTAACAAATTGTAAATAAGCCTCTTTCAGTCCACTTGCTGTTTAACAATTTCCCTCGTGAATTTCTCTACTGCATTCATAAAATTCGCAGCAAAAGCAATAATCATTTATCCGAGGAATCGCATGTCGAACAACTATGACTCGGAATTGTCGATCGCACCGGTCCGAATAAAATATGCGAACTAGTTTGAACGTCAACTTGTCCAAGTTCCAGGGCGCCGGTAATAGATTGCAGAATTGCAGACTCGATATTCGCAGTTCATATTCGACTATATGTTCTCGCGGAAGCGGGCGGACACGGTCGGTCATCTTGGCTAACACGTACACGAGACAGGACGCAAATTAATCTTGCCTGGAAGGGTTGGAACGTCCTGGACTCCGGGAATCGGAGGCTGCATCGCTCTAATAAAATTACGGTAACAAAGGAATCGAGGAGCTTGCGACTTTCGGCGGAGAAGATTTTTGCTGACACGAACGCAAACACCGCACCTATCGGGTGAATCCTGATTTGGAGGTCCTTCGGAACCGATGGGAACCAGCTTTTTTATCTTTTCCTACCGTGATCCTCGAGATATCAGCGATTCCAGGCAGTTCCGAACTAGCTGATGCAGTTCACACTTCACCTAATTTTCACGACTGTACACATTGTCGGTGCTCGACTTTTAATCTTGTTGTGTTCTGGTTGAAATTACGATGTACGTGAAATAAAGAATTTTTATGTATTTCTCTGGAAATTTATAAAATGCAAGGATACGTTTACATGAATAAATGCAACAATGAAACAATTTTTTCTATCATTCTGCATTTTATAATATAATGCTGAAAAATCACAGGATATAGAAACAGATTACTATATTTAGTTATACGTTTATTCCAACGCGATTTCTTTCGACGAATATTGTGTTACTTAATTGGACGACTGTACTGATCGGAGCTCGATTTTTAATCTTATTGTGCCCGTGAAATGATACGTTGCTATTAAAATAAATGCATGAGGATATTCATCGGATGGAAGCTTTTAGTCAATGAAACAAATTTTTCTCTCTTTCAATCCGGGTTTTATAAAATATTCTGTAGAAATCGACATGTAGAAACAAACTACAATATTTAATTATACATTTTTTCCACGTCGTTTTACCGGTTCTATAATATCGACTGTCGGCGTTCCATTCAGATTTACATTCAGCGTTTAATCGCAATGTTTGCAAGTGTAAATGTAAATTTGTTTAGGACACGCGGCTTATGAGAAGAAGAATTAAGGTTAAAGAGAAGTATAAATCGCAGAGGGATAGTTGTTTTTACGAGCAGGAAGGGAATAATCATTACAGATGTCTGGTAGACGAGGAAACTCTCTTTTTCCAGGGTTATTAACGGCATTCAACGACTACACAGATTCCTTTATTTATACCAACAGCCGGATGATATCCCGGGAAAGTATTCTTATCCTTCTGGGAAAAAGTCAAGGCGACCCTTACGTCTCTTAAGTGAGTCTTTCTGTGAAAAAAAGCCATTATTCTGAAGTAATGGTTCCCTCTATAGCCTCTACCTTTGCTCAGCGAATTTCTTCCCCTTCCCAGTTAAGAATGGAAATGTTTAATGCTTCGTGCTTCTTCCGATAGAACGCATAAGACAAAATAACCTGCAAAGTATATCACGTTGGTATATCTGCCCATAATTATGAGAGTGGTCTGAGTCAAGTGTTTCTTGTTTCGAGATATTTAAAGGAAAACGATATTAACATTAAATGTGATCTGAAATAATTGGTAAACTTATTTATTTTTAATTTTGATTTAGACTAGTTTCATAATTATTATATTTCATAATTATAAAAAATCAATTAAATTTCGTACTCGAAAATTTTCGTACTGCAAAATAAATATTTAGAGAATTTCTTTCTCCGTTCAATAATTTCGAGTCAGCTGAAATTAAAGTCATCTAATCTTTGTGCAGTTTCAAATGATCAATTTTTAATAAAATTCGCAGTTTAGTTATTGATGTAGGAGTACCCATTAAAACACGTCTGACCAAATGTGTTCGGTTCTACTGCGAGCACGTGGCACGTTCACCAGCGCGATATTAAATTCCCGGAATTGTACGTAAAATCCGCTCAAATGGAATCAGCGAGCAAGTCTGTTCAATGCCAACCAATTCCAGTGGAACTCTCAACACTAAATTCCCTAGCAACAGCCCTAACCCACTCACAGTAGAATCAGCCATTATCCAAAGCAGGTCTGTTCAACATCACCAGAATCTACCCTCCCGATTTCCATGGAGAAATTCCGCCTACGCTGAAGCGTGCCGCTCATAAATCCCAAACACCGAAGCGAGAGCGTTGGTGGTTCGGAACTCTGGGATATCGGATCGAGGATAGAGGGTCCGCAGCCCAGCTTCTATTAACACGAAATAATGGTTACGCGAACGGTCCCGGTGCCACCTTATTAATCGGAGTTCATCGCTGGCTGGGAGCGAGGGGGACGAGAGGACTTCGAGATCGACGTCGTAAACTACCCTGCGGAATCACCCTCTTCGTCTTAATTCAGGCCGAGGCGATCGCGAGATAATTGTCCCATTTAACCGTCGTAATTCAGGGGATGTGGGGGCGGAGTAACAGCCCCGAGGAGCATCGAGCCACCCTCTTTGGAATTCTCTTTCTGAAACGACGCCCGAACCTCGTCATGGAGTGATGTCCACACGCGAGGCACAGCTGGAAGCTTGCGAAAGTATCTGAAAGTAGAGACTTTTTAAACTAAGTCGATACCAGCATTTTTGCCAGATTATTTCACCGCTTAAGCAGAAAATCCACGGTAAACTTATTATAATTCTCAGTAAGACAGGGGTTCTCACAGAAGATTACGAGGCATCTGCTCGGAGTATCGCTTCGGTCCCGCGAGATAAATCGATTAGTGGCACCGTTCATCGCGAAGTTTACGCGGCTCGTTCACGACTCCTCTCTCGCATCGGATCTAGGAATTAATGAACGGGGTTGCCTTGTAATTCGGGAAGTGTAACACGTGCATGCATGCACGTGCGTGCGTGTATCGTTTCCCTATGAACCTTTTGCGGAGGGCCCTGATGCCGCGATTAGTATGCGGACCGATGCCTCGTTCAAAATGTATCGCGTGATCGGACGATTAATTATTAATCCCGCAGTACGTCAATTCGGGAACAGTATCAACGCCGCGGCCGCGGAAACGTCAACGGTGTCGGTTTTACGAGCAACGCGGCCCCGAGAATTTCTAACTAGCTCCGCTGCACCGATGGTTTGCGCCTTTAACGTTGATTAATAGCTCCGGCTCCCCGCTGTCCCCGTCGTAAACCACCTGCAAAAACCCTACGATACACCTGTCGCAATTAACGTTCCCTGCTGGACCACGATCGCTGACTGCGACACAAAAATTGCTCGACGGTCGATCGATCTTGGCTTCGATGCTTCATCGATGTACAGGGTGTTTCGATATTATACTGATCCGCAAAGTTGGGTCTTGATCTTAAATTTCAAGGTTGAAACTGTTTCGTGTGCAACAAACAAATTTTTAACCTGCAGAAAATTCTGTACAGAGTATTTAGATATTCGCCTTATTTATTGTTGTATCCACGAATTTCTAAAAAAACGAGGCCTACTTCAAGTGATCATAACTCCGGCAAAACTGGTCGCACGAATATAATTAAAAACTTGTTAGAAAGTTTAGAATTTCCACTTTCAGACCCATTTTCAACCATCGAGCTGCATCGCTTTTACGCGAAGCTACAGGAACGCAAACAGCACTGTGGCAATGTTTAGACTCATTTCCATTACACGAATTGGTGGATGTTCTTCAGCTTCGTGCTGTTATACCGAGCGAACAAAATTTTTTACAGCAACTACATTTGCACTAATCGAAAGTCCATTCCTTCGGGCGCAAAATCAACATCGATTGGTCGCCGTGCGATTTTTTCCAACCGAGTTATTCGACTTGGCGTGCACCGTTCTTCGGTGAACGAGGCGGGAAATTCGAATGTAAATCGAGGTCTGGCTCGACGTTAACTGTTTTTTAACGTGGAAACGGTCGAAGCCGTCGAACGGTCGAGCAGTTTACGACTCGTGTAATCAGATTCCGGAATTTCTCGTAGTCGAAGGGAATGGAAGGCGCCGGGGCCGTTAACTTCTCCGTGTTTCAATTCTGTCGGAGCGTATCGTGTTTTCGAGTTACACTCGCGCCGTTTCGAATGCGATACGGAGTAGTTACGGACCGAGCCGTATCAAATGCGAAAACAGCGAATTTTCGCGCGCCACCGGTCTCGGTTCTGCACTGGACGTGCCGAACATTGTACCCGACCAGCATTCGTTACCTCCGGACAAGTTTACAAGACTGAATTCCGCAAATGTATCGCAATTTTTATAACAATCCTCCACAGCCCCATTAGCTCTAAAATTACATGCTGAAATAGCAATTTATTTATAAATTTATTACGTGCGTGTCTCTCGGTTTACAGTCAGCGAGGTACTGTCTTCTGTTTGTTAACATTATAGATTATAAACTACTACACAATATTCATCCAATTATATTACTTAAAAATTTACTGAATAAATAATTGAAATTCCATCTAACAGAGCTTCGTAACATCGTTGATTGTAAAGTAAAAAAACTGTGGAGCCGATCGTTCGAATATTGGCACGTCTAGTGTCAACAGGACAGTCAAGGGGCACTATCGAAATAATTAAAGCCGGTTCACAGGTCCGAATAACGCGTCGGTTCGCCGAAAAACGCATTAAAACACCGCCACGCTTCGAATCGCTCGATTATTTTCGGACTCTCGCCCGGCCTCGGGCAGATATCAAACGCCGCGCTCGGAAAATTTATTGGGGAAACACATTTGCGTTCCGCGCGGCCGCATATTACGCGGATAAAAATTACCATTTAAAACGATTAAAAGAACGGCGCCGCCGAAAGCAACGGTTTTCGCGCGATAAAAACGCGCGCGGAACCGCATGTTCCGTACCCACCCCGAGCAATATTGTCTGCAAACATCGCCGATAGGTTCATTTGTTTCGCAGTTGTTGTTTGGCCGACAGACTATGCCAATTTCCAGGTTGCCCTGTTTTCCGTAGGGTTCCGAGCCAAACAATTCAATTCCGGCCGCGTATTTGCCCGGTTTAATGATTGGTGGCGCTTACTTAATACGTCACGAATTTCTGCGAGCCATTCGTTCATCAAGTCTTCGAAATCGTAAAAAATACTGGGCTCATACAAAAAATTATATAAAACAAAATCACGTGATCCTAATATTATCATGCAATTTTTTATCACATTTTTGTATCTTCTCAGCCGCTACAAGAATGAACAGAAAGACAAGCTTCCCTGATCAAAAATAACGATGTCCTTGAGAAAACAACCGGACAAAAAGAATTTCCCCACATTATCCAGATAAAAAAAATATCAACATATAGCATGAACATTAGGTAATCCAACCCCGTAAATCGCACTGAAAAATCATTCTCCAATCTCTCAGAAAAAATTCCGGAGTTTGTGGTGTTCGCCTGAATTCCATAAAAGAATGATAATGGTGGTGCGAATCAGATAGAATAAAATGCCCATCTCGGCGAGATTGAAGGAGTTATGTGTCCGCGACGGTCCGAGGGGAGCGTATCGGGTTCAGGGAGCACATCTAATCACACTCACCGATCAATTTTTAAGAACGTCTGTGGCGGCGGCGCAACGGTGACACGGGATTCCGGGCACGTACGCGACACATACACCCCCACGCCGATGCGGTCGGAATTTTATTTATTCGATATTCGTGGGTGAAACAGTGTTGGTGGTAGAGGGACACCGGACTCGGGGTGGGTAATCGAAATCGTAATGACATCTGTCCGGACGCGTCGCGGGACCATCGGCTTGTCCGAGTGGGAATTACAATCTTCCCGAAGTTTGAGCGTCGCCGAGGTTCGTTCCACAATCCGAAAGTGAATTCCGAAGAGAATGGGGAGGCCTGTTGTTCCGCCCCTGCATCCCTTAAATCACGAGCTTTATAATCTCACACTTCGGACGGGTTTTTGTTCTTATTTAAAATTCAACTGGTTACGCAAGCTTTGTAGAGAACTGATCTACGTTTATATTTTAATATTTAAAATTTATACTATTAATTTTTAATTTTATAAAAATATGCAGGTTGACCGATTTTAGAAAATTTTTCAGAATTTTCAGGAAAATTCTGTTCCGATGTTTTACAGTTTTAGAGAACAGAGTTTGATTCTCTGTGAGGCTCTATTGAGACTATATTTTCCTCTATGAGGCTACGAATTTTTCATTGTTGAACCGTGGCAGAGACGCCAAATGTTCTCTGCGTGGAACGATTCTGTATTCTCTCTCGAATACGTTGGTATTCTTTAAACAACATTATGGATGCTTAAAAATGCTTAAAAAATGTTAAAGTCTCGCCAGTTAGAGAGAAGGTGGGAGCGAAATTGTTTGATCGATCGAATATTGCGGTTTCCGTCGTTCTCGCTGGGAGGACGAGGAAACGATTACTGGATCGAGTATGCGAACAAAGACGTTTCCCAGAACGACTGTTCCGGCGGTGGGAAACGCGAGCAGAGGGAACGAAGAAAAGGAAGCCCCGGTTTCCCCTCGCGACGCGCGTTTCATGGAAAAATCTGACCCACATCGGGCTGGAAAAGTTCGGAAATCTTGAACGCGGCCGAAAGTAGGAAAGTGTGTAGCCAGGGGACTTTGAAAGTGGCACAGATGGAGGGGCCGTGAACGAGCAGGGTAACGCGGGGGTGGAAGCTGTATCGTCGCCGGGAAAACTTGTCGCATAAACGAGAAGTTAATCCTTTCGAGAAATGCCTCCGATCCCTCGAGGCTGTTTCTGTGGACTTGTATAGAATTCCACCATGCACCTTTTCATTTCTGCTCTTTCGCCAGACACTTCTTCTTTCGAATCTTTCTCTGCTGTTTGGGGACGGATTCTGCGGTTTATTGGACATCCGATACCCACGATGAGATCAAAAGGTGTAAAGTTGTTGGTGAGCATACGTCATAAAAATTTAATTAATTGTTTTAGACTTTTGGAATTTTTTCTGGGCGATCTGGAACAGATTTTTGGATGCATTTTGATGCATTGTGTTTCTTAATGTGTAGATTTTATTTCAATATTTTTGTTTCATGTCCATTCTTAGTCAGGAATCTACGTCTGCCTTCTGAAGAAATCATTTCATGCATGCTCCAGGAAATCGTAAAAATTTTTATTCCATGAGGATCGTCCAAGTATTAAGTCCCAGACAATCGAGATCTGTCGGCAAACAGTTAAGGCAGGCATTCCTGGAACAATAAATAAAATCGAGTGGAGAGCGAACAGTGGAAAACCGCGATCCGAGGGAAACCAACGGAATCACGTAGGAATCGTAAAGCCTGGTCGAAACTTGTTTATCCAAAAGAATAGGAGCGTCGGTAGAACGGCTGCCAAGAGAGTGGGAGCAGAAATCTTCCATTGGTAGTCGACTCGGCGATCAGATAGAACGTGGTACCCGTCGAAATATTGAATAACTCGGGAAACACGGCGATATGATGGAGAAAAGCCCGAAAGAGGTGTCGAGGAATCTCTGACACGCAAAAAGCGTCTACATGAACTCGCGCAGAAATGAATTTCTATTTTCTTCTTGTTATTCTAATAATTGACTAGTGTCAAAAATAATTTCCATCACATTTTAAGCATTCGCTCTGTTTCACTAATAGCATTATTAGCACCGTTGTTTACCCGGGATCGCCGTTTACACTAGGGGAAAGTTATCCAAGAAATCTATGTTCGGCACACGTAAAAAGACGTAGTATTCGTTTCCTGAGACTCGATACCCCCGAGGTTCGCACAACAATCGCGGGAACACTGTAATTTGCACATTTAATAAAATCCAAGAGAAATGAACCAACGCGTTGTAGAATACCTCGGGCACTTTTGCTCACCGATACCTTTTAACGACATTGGCGCTATTTCTTTAAGTATCAATAAGACACGGATAATTTATCGATAATCGATATAGCCACGGTTTCGACTCGACGTTGTGGGACGCTGCGGGGTAGATCCCGAACGGGATAATAAATTCCATCGGAACAAGAGAGAGAGAGAGATTGTGTGTGTGTGTGTGCATCCGGTGGGCGAAAGACGTCCGGGGGCTCGAGAAGAAACACTCCGAGGCATCAGCCGATATCAGGATATCGGAATATCGAGCGCCATGCGGTTCGGCATGCAAAACCCACGGTTTTTCATGGCTCCATTCCAGTATGCCCGTTCAACGAGGTTTCCACCGACAGAGGGACGGAGAGAACGCAAAGAGAGAGGCCTCGAGGATATTGCCTGCTCGACATTTCGAATCCAATATCTGCTATCGCCGGTTTTTGCCGTCGCGATTCACCTAACGCGCTAAAACCGACTACCGATGCCACCAGGACTCTCTTATCCCTTATCGTTTCCCTTTCTGGCTGCCCATTCGTCTGTCAGAAGCACCGACCTGTCTGCGAGAAATTATAGTGATGCCCTACGAGCTGTTCGAGTCAATCGAATTAATTGATCACATGAAATTGGACCGAAAATTTTCTTTTTGGAGAACGCTGCAATTCCTTCGATCGAATTTGTTTGTGACTTTTATAGAGATTATGTTTGAAAATATTTCTGTGTTATTAAATGATTGCCTGGTGCATAGTTTGCCAAATAATGATTGTACGAAGATTAGGATTAAAACAGTGTAAAGCTCCTGGTACGTATTTTGGAGTTGGCCAAGCCAGTGATTACGTTTTCGTAGCAGTCACTAGATTGGATGGTGGAACGAGCCTAAGCAAAACACGCGTCGAGGGATACATTCTCCGGTTTCGTCTTTTATCCACACGAACCGACCGGATCGAATAAACAGATTGAGACACTCGGGAGACACTCCAATACTCTAGAACCGGAGGAAGCGGTGAAGGAGGATCGAGGCTTACTTCTGTTGAGACCCGAAACCAGAGTCCTCCTTCACGCGGGATCGTTCTCGTATAGACGGTTCGATCCCTGCCTCTATTCTCTGCTCTCCAATCTCGAATGTGTACTTAGCCCTATACGATTTTATAAATATTACTTACTCCTCTAAACTATTATTGTAATATTAGACCTCGTGCAGCTCTCATTAAAAGTTTGATAGAAGGTCTAAATAAATCGTAGATCAATTTTGGGGACGTCGTGGCAAAGCCGAAGCTTCATTCTTCAAATGTACGGTACATTCATTGTCGTAAAATATTTTTCAAAGTTTTTACAGAGGTTTCGATTCGTACTATGTTCTAAAATAAATATATATGTCTTCAGAATTGGAAATTAAACAATTTTGAATATTTTTATCAGAAAATTACCTAAGGCCTGCGAAAGTAGACACTTCAAGCTTTCAAACGAGCCCAGGTTCATTATCGTACGACCCTTTTTTACGGAATTGTAACAGTTTGAATGTCAAACGTTTTTCGCGAATCGAACATTCGGTGTGTAAATGTATCACCGTGAGTGAATTATGACAGTACACCGCCGGTAATTTAGAGACACGTACGGCAAAGTTTGTAGATCATGACGACGAGCCGGGACGAATGCAAAACGTGTCGTCATCGCTTTTTCTCTGTCTCTTCCTCCGTCCGTCTTTCACCTCTCGCTGGGTGGATTGGGGAAGGTAACGCGAAAATGAAAGAGGAGACGAAAAATGGGAATTCGATGTATTCCCGATAGCATCGCCGATAAACTCGGCACCTCGTCTCCAGCCGGCATTTTCTTGTCCCGCGAGGAAGCATCATGGCCGACGCCGCGATTGCGAAACCATTTCATCGACCTGCCGAAATGAATAACACCGCTCGCGATTTCTCGCCGTTCCTTGAATGACTCTCTGACCAAAATTGTTCTTTGGATCTTTGTTCGAGAGGACAACTTTTCAAGTCTTTCGGTATGAAAGCTTTTGGACCGTTTTCAGCGATGTTTTGACAGTATCCGTGAATATTTTGATAAGCGAAAATTGAGCACCTGACAATAATATGCAATCGGATAGGATAATTATATCCGCTGAGAGGGTACATTGGACCGATTGGATCGTCGACGAGACGGAAATTCGCCGGCGAAACGGTCGTCGAGGGCAGATCTCGTTAAATCGCGGAAACGTCGATCGAGCTCTCGACCATCGAAGATTCCCAGTTACGTCAGGCTCCTTGTCGGGAAACGAATGTTCACCGGCATAGTTGTTCGCCCGGGTGGTATCACCGAAACGAGCTCGCTCCGTTTTCCCATTCTTTCTTCCTCGCGGGACAATAGGCACACGAGAGTTTTCATACTCTGCTCGGATAATCGTAATCCGAAACCGTTCGATCTTCCGATAGGCGATGCCATAATTTTTGGCAACTCTCCAATTTGCGCGAATGATCAGCAAAATTTCCAGAAAATTATTATTTTCAAATAATTATCATCGAATAATTAAAATTTTCATTCCAGTACCTGGTAATTGACACAAAGAATTTTTATTTTGCATGAAGAACCGCAGTCTAATATTATAGAGCAAGGGGTTGAAATGCAAAAAATATATGCATTGGGAAAATTGAAGGATATTTGTAGTCAATTCTTGTCATACTTTAAGACCCAGGAGAAATAGTAAAAATTGTCGCAATAGCGCCAGTCAAAGCCTCGGAGATAAGCGTAATAGAGGGTAGGTTTAGAGCGGGGATGGTTTGCTGAAAATAATGGCGGCGGCTTACCGCGAATAATGCGTTTCGCAGTTCATCCATTTTTCCGCGGTCTCGACGGTTTCCCCGTTGAGACAGATTTGTCGGAGTCGGGGGTAGCAGACGAGGGGGTAGGTCCGGCGGAATATTAATATTTGATTCGATGGCGTCAGCGTCGCGGCAGAATTCCAGCGAGTCGAGACAAGCTCGATTGTCGTGGCGTTTATGCCGTTAAATGTTTCCGGGTCGACGATGCTGCGATTCTATCGCGCGATATCTCACGAGATTCAACTCTCCGGTGCTCGCTGATGAGCTCTGTCATTTTCGCTAACCTCCCAGACAACCGCTATCTATATTTAAAGATAATTATCCTCACAATCCTGAAATCATGCTCTAAGACCACTCGATAAAGGAAGAAAATTGTCGAAGAAAAATTGTCGATTTTAGTCGATGAAATACTTGTTAGTCTATGACCTCTTTCTTTTTGGTTATAGCAGTCATGGTCCCTGATTCTAAGAACCATCTGAACGACAAAAAATAATAACAGACCATGAAAAATTGTTAAAAATGATTGAAAACATATATTAAAATAAAAGATTCTGCAGATCAAAGGGTAACAGCTGCGCCTAAAAATCATTTTAACGAATGTGAAAAACGTATGCCAGAAACCACCCCCACAGAAATCGATAGAAACCGACTGAAACGGAAAAACTCGAAATTCGTAAAAAAATGCCGCGATCCCAGAGCGAGTTCCAAAATCCGTTGAATATCGTCGGAAGCTCGGTTGATCGTTTCCAGTTAACGAGCGGCGAAAATCGGCGTCAGTCGTCGGAAACGGTTCCGAGACAGCGCAGCGGGGTTATGGTCGTGGTCGTAAACCGACTGGCGATGGTTAGCCAGCCGTCGACGACGAGGTTGTTCGAAAGAGGTGGGGGGGAAAAAAAATCGTATACAAAGGAGCCGTTTCCGCGTCGCGACGCTTCAGAGCCAGCGTGCAGAACGTCGTAACGATACGCGCCAAGTGTCAAGCGTCCGTTCCAGGACAATCGAGAGGGCGTCGCCTGTGAAATCCTCTCTGTCTCCTCCCTCCCTCTCTTTCCCTCTGGGTCGATGGCTTTTGTCCTGTGGTCCTGGCGTGTTTGTTGCACTCTCTGTCCCACTGTCTTTGCTATTTCCGTGGTTGTGCTCGATGGTTTTTCCGGGCGCCGATTTTCTAGGCAGGTTTGGATGTTAGAGCTAGAGACTAGATCCGGGATCTTCTGCTGTACTATCTGACCGGCTTTATTGTTCTGGACTCTCGTTGCGGAACGTCAGATGCGAATGGAAACCAGCCTGAGTGGGAACGGAAGCTCCGGGGGTGGTGCTTTTAGGATGACCTTTGCTTGCGAGAATGTTTTCTGAAAATATAGTGCCACTGATCCACTGAGAGATTTTGGAGGAAATGAGATAGTTCTGTTAGAAAAGGAATTTAATTTTTCTGGTAGAGATGTGTTGACTGGGAAATGCAACTGAAGTTTTAAAGTGAGATGTTAATCTGACGAAGAGGAATTTTTCTGTCAAATATAGAACACACTGTATTTTTAGAAAGTAAAGGTTTCTCGGTTAAAAATATTCCAGTGTTTACGTTCCAATATTGCATAATCGTTGAACAGGATTATTTATGAATAATATTGACGAGGCACAAGAATAGAATCTCTTTGTTAGAAATAAAAGAGCAAGCTATATATAGAGCTCCCTAGATCTATTGCTCGTAGAGAAAGGATGCTAGAACATCGATTCGAGAGCAAATATGGAACTTTCCTGTTAAAAATAACGAGACACATTTTCTGGGATGCTCTATTTGGAACAAAGAACTTTTTGTCAAAATATCGACGAGCATGCCTTGTGGAAACCTTCAAAAGCGAGGATTATTGGCTTTGAAGTATTTTTAACCTCGATCTCTCTCTTTTGCATCAATCCGACGATTTTTTTCGGGGATACAGAGCTACAAGGCAGAGAAAGAATGCAAACAACGTGCTCTGCAAAACCATTTATAATTTACTGTTAGTACCTTTGCTGTTGTATAAAGGAAACTTAGAAGATAATATAACTAAATAAAAGAGTGATAGAAACATAAGCGCAGTTTCATTGACGGAATATAACAATCCAGACGGCAGTAATAAAATACCACAGAGGCGTGTCACTCTTCCCGGAGTTGGAGTTCCGACCGCCTGTCCCCAAACATCACGAAGTTACTAAATTACATGGAACTTTTCGTACAAATAGAGTGCGACGAGAAAAAATGATTAAAGCTCCGTATAGTTTGGTTTAGCGTGCAAGAGGGAGAAAGAGAGATCGGGGCCGGAGTAGATTTTTACAAAATTTAATACCGGATGCTCTGGCGCGGAGTCGGAGCGAAAAATCTCAGATAAAAAAAATGACCGGGGAGCATGTTGCCAGTGAAATGTCCATCAGCCGTACCGGGAACATGCTTTTCGCCGGTTTTCCAGCAAATAGGCGGCCGAAGGAAAAACGATGAAACATTTTCGTGTCTGCTTTTGTTCTATTTGAGCCAAGTGGCACGTTTCGCAAGGAAGACCAGCCTTTTTCGCTTAAAAAAATTTCGCGTGTCAACATATTTAAAGAAACAGCTCCATATCGAATTTTTCTGGGAAAAACTGTAAACGAATAAATTTCCTAAAGCTCGGGAAAATAGTCCACACATCAAATTGCAATTTCGCATAAAGATGCACAGACCGTTTCTCTCGAGCTGCAATAAAGACCGGTCGTTTCCGAGATGTGGATGACCGCATTTCCATCAAGATTCGGAGTCGAGTCCAACAACAGCTATAATCAGACGGGGAGGCGTGCCGCAATTGGCCGCAATCGCGCTGCAGATCGCATTACACGGAATTAAGACCTCCCGGAGAATCTGCGAGGACGGTCCGGTCGGATGCAGCGGGATCGTCCGGTCAGTTTGCGACAACCGGTTTCAGTCCGGTGTGATCGTCGATGGCCGATTATCTCGCGGCGGGATCGCGACCCTTACAGCCCCCTTGCGCCCTCTGCCGCCCCCGCAGACATAGGTCTGTGGATTGTCCTGCAGGCGAGCCGATAACACGCGCGGCCGGATGCACTCGGCCGAGTGCATCGGCTCGTTCTACCGTGCACCCTTTATCGGCGCGTTCCGTCGCTCGGACATTTTTCTGTTTCCTTTGTGTGCCGGAATCGAGGCGATGTCGATACCCACCCTCGCCGCTACCTTTGTTTCCCTTCTCCATTTTTCTAGCTTTCCTCTCGGGTTCGCTCTCTCGCTCTTGGACTCTCGTTTCTATTGGCAGGGATGTCCGCGACGTTCGATTTAAATTCACTTCGCCGTAATGCGTATTTACGTGGGGATTAGTATTGAAAGCCTTCGCAGGAGAACGGTTACTCAACGATGGGTTATCGCGATCCGGGGAAACTATCGTCGATGTTGGTCTCGATGGAGAAATGGGAATTGACCGTGGAGGGAGGAATTGGTCGATTTAGGGTCGGTGCAGAGGGATGTCCAAGAGAGGGGAGATATGATTGCCGTGGTTGGGCGACGAATGGATTTTTCTGACTGATTTCAGGTGGAATTTAATCGCAATTGTTGGAAATAGCAGAATTATCATTTCTGTGTACCTTTCCAGCAGAGTTAGTGGTACGAACCTGCCACTGATCATCGAGAGCGTGTTAATTTGACGCTGTCTGGCAAGTGATATCAGTTTGCTGTTGCTTGACAAGTAGTATCAGTCTACCACTGATCAGACAAGGACTGTAAATTGTCGACTATTGGACACATAGTGTCTGTTCATTACTGGTCAGGCAAGTGGTCATCTGCAATTGATCAGACAAGTTTCATATCATTGACGAGAATTAATACGAGGCATTGTTTAGCGAGTTGCAAATAATATGTCGATATTGTCAATCTCTTCAAAATCTCACTCGCCAATTCGTGTCCTAACTGCATAAGATCCGCAATCAACTAATGAGATAGGTAACACGATTCCTGCACTGCTCCCGCAAGTAGTACGAATGGAACATTCGTCAAGCAAGTAGCACGATCGACGATTGATCAGGCAAGTAGTGCACGTCAATCACAGATCAAACAAGAAATATGGTAATGTGCATACGTGTACAAACAGATGCAAAGCTAACAGAATGTAAATCAACTCCAATTTCAAAACCTACTAATTGGAGGATAATATATTGATATTCAGTGGCACGTACCAACCATTTCTCAGACCATCGCTTAAACGGGACCAATTGATAGATTATTTGATGCACGCACGAAGTAATATTGTAGAGTTGATATATAGTTCATAGCCCTTCAGAAATATTCAATGGTATTTTCGGAACTCCCGCAGTACACAAAGCGGATTGAAATCGGAGTATTGCGGTGGGGCAACACCATATAAATATGAGCGCAGTAGATTAACAGCAGTGCGGATTCCACGCGTTACGAATGCATGCCACAGTGTTGGACACGTTCAACTAATTACTTGAGCAAAATTTAATAACATTTCCGCCGCAACCTCTGCACTAATAATCTTCCAGCAATCAATTCTATACGACTGTTGCGGCCAGAGATTTTTCGCAGCAGTACGAATTCGGTGAAAGTACACAACCGCCTAATTTCAAACATTTACAAAAATAATAAATGGATATTGAACATTTCTAAAGAAGCCCCTACACGATCATTAATATTTTCAATATTCGTGTCAATATTGATCCTCTGTAATGGCGCCAAAAATCCTTCTGGCAATCATCAGTTTAGTCAAAAAATAAACTATTTCACTGACAATATCATTGATCGTGTAGAGGCTATTTAAAACATATCTAACAATACTGTAATTCTTCGGCGGACAGTTCCAAATTGTACTACAAAGACATCCACAAAACTCGTAAAGTTTCTATTTACCTGCAGAAGTATCCAAGGGCAGGTCGGTGTGTACAGGCGAGGAACGTAAAGTATTTAGAAAATAATGGGCGAAGTATATATCGCGGGATATTACACGGTAGAACGCGTGGCAGTTTCCAGCAGTAACAGTAACAGCAGAAGCAGCAGGGAGCAGCATCGTAACACGGCAAACGAAGTATGTTGATTATTCTGTAATCTCGGACAGAGCGGGGAATCCCTGTTTCGTAGCGGTGCGCGCCGAGCTTTATGAACTTCCGTCGACGGCACGTGAACTCATAATGGAAATTGCCGGTCCCATCGTTCTTTTATTCTCGCCGCGAGGCGGGCCGTCGCGCGTTGCAGCCGTTAGTCACGGGACGCGACCTAATATGTTTACCGGCGGACGATTCTGGCTCCCGGCCAAATTAATTTCGAACGAGCCCCGCTTGAAATTGTAATCGACTGTTTAATCTTCGGATTGAATTGTCCGCGAGAGGTGGCCGAGGGGCGGGAGGACACGGGGTGGGACAACAGCCGAATCGACGACCCCTACAGCTTTACGACGGTCATTTTCGATCTTGATTTCGGAGCCGAGCGATTGCTTGTCCGCACGACTACCCCTTCCACTGGAACGTCGCGCGAAATTACTGTTGCGATACTGATCTTGCGTGCTGATGGATGTTGACTTTCGAGGGACCTTCGCGAAGCAGGGACTGCTGTTGAAAGTTCATTTTTCAATAGTTTTGAGAAACATTTTTGATCGATGTGATTCTTGCTATTTGCTTTTCTGAAGAGCCTGGAATTCATATAAAATTGACATGTGACTCTGTTTATTTAGATTTCGTGCAATTTTTATTACAACGTGTGCCTGGATAAAGAAAAATATGAAACCTGCCATTTACTGCTAGATTTAGTGTTAGACAGCCAATAAGATTGTACATCAATTTCCAGGTAGTTCTTGCATAATATAAAATAGCATAAAAACGAAGTAACTTTTTTTTGTAAAACCAAGTCATGTTCCGCATTTCATCGTTCTCCCATCCACACGAAGCACGTTTTTCAGGCCGATTGGCCCCTGCGCATCGATCTCCGCGCGAAAGGGAAAGATCCATGACACCGTCGCCGTTGATCCTCGATCCTCCGGCTAAGCTGCGGCGAGAATTTATCGCGGGGACGGATTTGCGCCTCGTTTTTTCCCCCACCCCGAGGATAGCCGACCGAAACTCTGGTACGAGGTTTTTCTTCGCGAGAGCGAATGATGAAAAGAGAGAGAGACGCGTTCAACCGCGAAATAGAAGGCGACGCGGAACAGTTCATGGCTAAAGTAATCTCTCCTGCGCGGCCGACATCTATTTGCGGGATTTATCGCGCATAATTCTTCCAGCAGCCGCGGCCGCGTTTCCTTCTGTTTCGGTGATTTACAAACAATGCTTCCGACAAGGCGCGTCCCGCGGGATGGCATCGAGAAGATCACTTTGGGACATCGTGGAAAGCCTGACACGCTCGCTTGAATTTGAAATATCGCTTTTCCTGCCGCGAAAATCCGCGAACATGCTTCACAGACCGTGCAGCGACGAGAGCGATCACATTTTTGCACGCCCTGCCGCCGCATTTTCACGAATTTCCGCGGTATCGTAGATCTCGACGCTCATTCCTCTCTTTGAACAATTCTAACACCTCAAGCACTGTAGATATCGGCGTGAAATCACTGGCAGTGTACGCGGGAATGTAGATTCTTCAAGTAAAAAATGCGACTCGCTTTCTTGCACTTTTTAAATCGTTGTAAATAATTTTTACAATTTTCAGAGTTGGATGTAGTAAAAGAAAAAAATGGAACGAAGGATAATGCAGTTCGCCATTTCCTTTCTCGGCAAGTTTTCCAAGAGGCACTCGCGTCTTACCGTGATGCCTGTCCTTTCTTTCGCCCAGCAGAAATATTTGATTCACTTCGTTGTATAATTCATGCGCCTCGAGCGTTTCCACGGATTATGAAACGTGACGAGTGTCTCGCTGGCTTGAAACACAGTTTACACTTGCTACGATGTTTGCAACGTCATAAGAACAAATATCATTTTCTGCAGTGGGCTCCGTAGAACATTTCTACACAAGATTCATTCCCGTAACTCTTCCAGTTTAAGTGCAGGAAATTGTTACAAATTCACAAGAATCTGTAAAATCTTAATAGATCCTCAGAGGATTAACTAAAAATTTGTTATTATACCGTGAAGGGATATTAACAATTTTCCGGAGCAAAATTAAATCAACTTGCAGCTTCTATACTCGCAAATTATATTAATTACAAACTTTGCACGATATTATTGGCAACACGCGGCCACTTGGTTGCGAGGTACATAGTTCGGGTAGAAAATTCTTCCTTGTATCATCCACGGTTCGCGATTCGTGTGCTTCGTACATGCATATATATCAGAATAATCATGCGACCGGCGGTCCATCGCGAAAAGAGACGGCCGTTCGGCCGACGATGCGTTAATTACGCAAATACCGCGAACTCATTAGTGGCCCCTAGGATTGCGGGAGCCGCGGACAAATAAATAAATAAATTCCGCGGGAGAGCGTGTTAATGGCGTTTTCGGAGGGGGAACCTCTCTGGCGCGTTAACGCGGCCTGCGTTTCTCCATTTATTGCGAATAATCGACAGCCGAACCGCGGCCGGCCTCTATTTCAATGTTTTCAACCGGGAGATGTCATCGAAATTATTAGTGACGCAAGCTCGTCTCGTTAATCGGATGAATCTTATTATTATATCCGAAAACTAATTGTGAATCCAGTTTATGGAAATGGAATTCTGTTTGCGGTCGGTGCCCGGTCATTCATATCAACTGTGCAACACTGGTCAGTATTACTTGCTGAAAATTTTATATTAATCGACCTGCAGTATTGCGATGTACGAGCCGCACAAAACCTGATCCATTCATTTATTTATTTGGGAATTACTAGACTACGGGTGCTCGTTCGAGCTTCCACTTCCGTATGATCCACAATGAATTCTCGATGATTCACAATGAATTCAGAGATGAAATAATTCTTTAGACCCTTATATTCAATGCAAATTATAAATTTTCATACTTGAATGATGTTTTCACCAAAGATGACAATACTCAGACACGAAATACTTCTCTAGGCTTCAATATAATTAACTCAGACGTAAAATAAAAATTAAGACAGCTGACTAAGAGAGATCCCAGAAGTCGAATACAGTCTGAATCACTGCGGATCGGAAGTTTAATCGCTTCAGCCGGGAAGTATTCGTGCTGAAGCGATATTTTCACGGGGTTTGCGGCGAATCTCCATCCACGTGTCACTAATGCAGCGTCCCCGGGGTCTCGCAAGTATAATAAATCGAAAGAGCGATGCGAGAGAGGCGCGTGCGTCGAGCTCTTTATCTCGTGCACAGTACATTTACCTTCTCGCGGCCGGTTCGGCGCTTTCGCGACGCTGTGTATACTCGTTCGACGCGATTTCCTCGCCGTTTTTCCGAGCGTCGGCTGTGCACCGAACGCCTTCTCTCTCTCTCTCTCTCTCTCTGTTGTTTTCTGACTCTGTTTAGTGGTTCGACGTTCGTCGACGACGTAGCGCGACAAACGGCCGCGATACTGCTCCGCCATTCCGCCGGCCCTCCTTCAAACGCGGATGTTCTCTGCGTCCTTTGTGCAAGCCCATCGGACCAGACTGCCTGAGAGCTGCTTCGACTTTGCGACCGCGGAGAGACAAAAGCCGCGCTCGCATCGCGTTGCAGCGCGTCGCGACGCCCACGCTCCGATGCGCTCAACGAACCGTTTAAATATCGCGGTCGAGGACAGGGACGATCGACGACCCTTCTGACAGCCTATCGCATCGATTTCTACCGTTCGAGTGCCGTCTCAAATTATTATACTCGCGGGACTATGCTCCGATTTTTGTAAAATGTGTGGGACGGTCGACGAGATTTTTTCCTTTTGTTTTTGCTCGCAGAATAGAAGTTTTATCTTGCAGATTTTCGCGTGCTAATTACGAGTTTGCAGATATACTTTTTTAGAGAAACCTTTGATGTTGCGAATTTTCCCTGTGTTCAGCATGTTTCATTCTATTTGCACAAACATCCGCAGTCTATGCATCAGCATGATTTCTAACGTTGATCGTAACGGTGACCGATCTTCCGTGGCCACAGAAAAAGCCACCGACCATCGGAATCCCCGAAATTACCGACCGAAAGCTTGCGGCAATTACCGTTCCGAAACGAGAATATTCCATCTTCGCCGTAGCTCTCGACGTACACAGTATATCGCGTGTGATTATGTATTAAGGCGCGTGCTTCTACCCGTCCGACGGCAGGAAGGGTTCAAATCCACTTTGCCGTAATGCGACCACGCGATGCTCTATTTGTTTGGCCCGAGACTAAATGTATTTCCACTGGTTGAATAGAAATAGTCCCTTATCCAATTCTCGCTCAATCTCGCTCGGATCTCGTTCTACTTGCCGGTGGCCAAGTACGGACCTTAATCTACTCGTCCGGCCACAGAGGACCTTAATCTTCTTACCAGTACGAGACAGTGTGTAAAATTCTACTCGTCTGACCGAGCAGGTACTCCATCTTGCTTGCCTGACCGCAGACAGAGTTCTTCCACTTATCCGATCAGAGGAAACTTGACGCCACCGTCTAACCAGATATTGTTTCTGCGGTCTGACTGGCGACCTAATCTACTTGAAAGAGTTATGGCCTATTCGTGGCCGCGGTCAGCGCTGGGATTTATAAGACAAAGTATTTTTCTACAAGGTACTTCTATATCTTTTTTTGCACCGCGCTTATATTAACTCGCCGTGTCGTTGTTGTATGCGTCAAATCTTGTAATCGAATTTTAATACGGAGTTTTCAAAAAGCTTTTTTTTATCTACTTTATTAAATCTTTAATAATTGCTTTTTACCTGGATACTATTCGAACTGCCTTGGAGTCGGTATCTGTAACAGAAACGATAATAAAATACAGAAATATCTAAATCTGAACCATGACAGATCAATACTAATTTTATTAATCCTTATTCATTTCATTTCATGGATATGAACCTAATTTACGCATGCAGAATTTAAACATTTCATAATTTATGGAATATATAAGCAAATTTAACAAGTAGGAAAAATTTGATGGAGGTAGCTAACTTTATACAAGTGGAACTTTGAACATAAATGGTCTTTAAACCTGCAAACTTGAAACACAGAAGAAGAATCTCGAAGGGACTCCGACAGCAAAGAGAAAAATTCCGCAACCCAGTTCCAAGGAGCCGGCACAGTGGCGGTCGCAGCTTTAAAAAATCAAATTTGCAGAAAACGTGCTCGAGGGCATCCGGGCAACCTAATATTTGCCGAGATGGGGGGTTGGTGGGGTGGTCGATTGCGGCGGAAACGACGCTCGAACGGACAACAGCCTGCAGATTGCTATAAAACGCCGAATCTCGCCTAGCCGGAAGATATATCGCGGCCGATAAAAATGGGCAACCGAGGGTGGACGGGGCACGGAGAGCGTAAAAGGGCAGGGAAGGGGTTGGAAAAAATTGGAGCGCCGACACAGTTTCGGGCCAATAAGCGGCCGCCGTAACTCACGGAGTTTCCGAGCTTTTGGCTTCTGGCCGCGAAGTCTGCTCGTTTCGGACCCGCGACGCTCCCTGTTCGTACCTTTGCCCGTTCGACCGTGATCCCGCCCCTAGCTTCTGGACGCAACTTTCCTCTGGGATAGCCGGGATCCCTCGACCCGCTTTTCCACCCCCCGAGAGCCCGGTCGCCCGACGAATAACCATCAACGTTCTCCGAAATGAGCGCGTTCACCTTCCTCGAGACCCGGGACGCTTGTCCTTGCTCGTCCTTGATACTCCTTGCTTATCCTTACGCCAAGGAAACTCCTTTCTTCCTGGACCACTCTACTTTTTGGATTATGGGGGTGATATGGCGGCATTTGTGGTGGAGAGTGCCGGCAATGTGAGGAAATGGGTTTACAGTGGAGAGGTTTTGTTTTTTTAGTAGGGGAAGGATTTTTGGGGGTTGTTTTGGTTGGAGAATGTTTCGGAATTTTAGAGAAATCAATGGTGAAGGTCTACGAATTGTCAGCCACAGAAGTTTGATTAAAACAATCGATTCTAAAATATTCAAATGAAGTGAAGTATTTTACTTTGACAATATGTATGCTAGTGTTTTTACCAAAAATGTCAGTTTCCATCGAATTTCCAAAATTTCATTAGCAGATCTACTTCCAGAACATTCTGCACCGAAATCACTAATTTGTCTATCCCAGTGGCAGAATATTCTTGACCAACTCCGACTATCTCCGAATTTCTCCGATTCTTTGCCCGGAAATTAATGCTCGGGGAATGCGGGGAGCAACGTGGATTTTCCGTACGGCGTTCCACGAGTCGCGCTCGTTCCTAATAATTAAACCGCGATCGTTTCTCGTTGGTCACGTCGTTGGTCTTGTGCAACGATGCCCACCCACGCTCCGGACCGAGACCACAATCATGCAAATGTTCATTGCGCGTAATCGCCGATTCCGGGGAACGGATAACGGGCGCGATACTGTTTGATACTCCGTTTGAATTACTCCGGTCGAAGTACATCTCGATCGAGATACAGAGGGGAGAGTCCGAGCGTTATAGAGTGGCTACATGCGCCGGCCAGTTTTCTCAGATTTGCGAGTTGAACGGACACGTTTGATTGAAAGCAACGCTCCAATGAATTACTGTTCTGCCTCTCTCGCTCTCCATCTCCCCTCTCTCTCTCTCTCTCTCTCTCTCTGTGCGCACGATACGATATGCCCGAGAATCTGCCCACGAATATCCGCACGTTCTGTTTCGATACATATACTCTGTATTGATTCAAAGAGATTGGGTCCAAGCGAGCGAGTTGTTTAAACACAGCTCCGCCAATATATCGCGCGGATGTTTGTTACTTACGGTATCGCAGGTAAATTATTTACAATGCAACTACTGTTCAGTAGTTTGAAACGTGGATAAGTCCGCTTCGATTTACTATCGAAATTCAGGGCACCGTGTTTATCGGCGTAGAGCATACCTTGAGCTAACTGGGTGTGTTCTACAGTATATTCTAGTTTCGGAATTTTTTGCATCGGTAACCGGTGCAGCAAGAATTTTTAGTTTTCGGGAATTTGTAGATGCAAGTGACTTTTTTTTTTTTAATCTCTGGGTGGCGTAACTCCTTAAGACGTTCTGAAATATTCGAATTTTTCTCTGAAGTAAATAATGAAGCAAAACTTTTTATACTTCCCGAGGACATATATGCAAGCTTCAGCTACATCTCAGAATTTTCATAAAGTCAAAATATTCCAAAATGGCCGTCCACCGTCCCTACCGCAGCGACACGAAAATCCGAAAGAGTCCGCAAACTCGCCGCGCATATTCCCTCGCATAATTCTTCGGCGAACTTTAAATACCATAAAAAAATAATGCGCCTTTGAAGTCTACTTCATGCCATCCGATATTAAACGGGCCCGCGTTCCATCGTCGAAGTGTTCCTTAAAGAACCGCGGATGCTGGGTTCCTCGCCGCGAGCAAACAAAGCAGGAAGTAGTTATGGGAGTTGCGTGGATCGCCGGTCGAAGAAGACAGTATTCCCGTATATATCTCCTGCCGGGGATAAAAAGTTTTTTCCTTTGGTCGTGCCGACCGGAAGTCGTTTTCATCTCGCCGGTGCTCCGGCTCTCTCTTTCTCGCTCTTCTCTCCCTTCCTGTCGGTTTCTGTGCTTCCAAGCTCGCCAAGTTCCTCGGCTCTCGCAAATCGTGTGCCGAACTCTTTGTGCGCAGCCACGAATCAATTTCGCGACGAGGAAAAGTCTGCGGAAGGAAGATTCGATGCCGAAACTGCGGCACTCGAGGAAACGAGCCGCAACGACGTTCCACCCGCGATTCCCTTTGGACCAGCTTTGACGGCAGCGGGCCTAATCGGGTCGTCAGCATTATGGTAATCTTAAATTAGCCAAGATTTCAGGAGGTCCATCCAACATTTAAATCGCTGGCCTTTGCTCCGGCTGCTCAACGTGTTGAGTGAGGGAATCAGTGATACGAGTCACCTTTCTTTAGGTGAACTTTCAGGTTATGGCTGACCCATATTTGCACATGTTCACGTTTAGTTGCACATGATCACAATTTTTCAGAATTTTTATATCGTTAATTTTTGTGAAATCAGTGATGCAAGTCTACGTAGGAAAAATTGCTTGTGCCACTAGCTAAACAAATGTTCAAATGTCCAGAGAAGTCTTCTATAAACGGATTTAACGAATACTTTCAAAATAAAATCGTACATAGCTTTTTTAAAACCTGCGATATAATTGATAATCAGATTTCAGCTTGCAACTCTGCACATTTCGAACAAGAATTTCATTCGTTCCCAGCTTCGCATTTAATATACCGTAGAGAAAAAACTCAGCTTTACCTTGGACTCTTGACACTCCATCATAAAAATGTAAATTTACATTTATAATAGTGTCTGGTCGAAAATAAAATATTTGTACGAACCCACTCTCTCCTGTGAATTATTTCATAAAACTCATCATTTACATAGAAACTTTCGGTTCAATTACAGCGAGACAGCGTACAGAACAGAATTACGAGAATGAAATATGTGGCGTATATGAAAATTGTTCGAAATGTTATTTAATTAGGCGGAGTCTGTCGCTGATATACTTATGTCGGCCGAATCCTTCTCGGCTTGTAAAAACAGTAAATAACATGCGCGAATGAATAACAGAGAGGAGTGTGCGTGCGAGAGCACGTCGGCGTGCATTATGCAAATGAATAACTATGCAAATGAATACGTGTGCAGTACGTCTCTTTTATGCACACGCGTGCCAACGCATGCTCGAAACATGGGCCGCTTTGTACGCGACCCTTGTTCCCGACCTGAAGCCCCATTCACACGAAAATCTACCTCCACCAATTTTTCACATCCACCAATAACGTAAAAAGAAAAAATTTTTTGGTAGAAATATTTATTGTGCTTCCTCACATACAACAATTATATAAAACAACAATCGTTATTTCACTATAATAATGTAATACTTTTTCACTTTACTGTACCAATAAATATAAAGTTGTATGTGCAATGCATAATGTATTTTGTATGGGATATTTACGTGACTGGGGTTATGTGTTTGGCTTCAATTCGCGGTTGAGCGTTTCGCGAGGGTGTGTACGCGGCTTAAGGTGGCGCGCGTTCGGCAAAGGATACAATTTCGGTTTGCTGGAGGCTGACGCGAGCTGTACATCGATTCTACTCTCGGGTTCCATTAAAATGTCACAATACTGCTTTACCGGGGAGAGTGGGATGAGGAGAGGAGAGAACGGTTTGCAGAGACTTTCTGTGCGCGTGTCCTGTTCGAAGGCGCGTTTGAGCGTAAAGGAATCGCTTTCTTCCGCACGGCTCTCTGAAGCGTGCGACATTTTGTCAACAAAAGCGGACGGTCCTCTGTATTCTTGAACCTCTTTTCGCGTCGGCTATTTACTTGGGTTTCGAGACAATCTTTCATTAAAGCACCGTGAGGGAGGAGGGAGAAAGAGAGCGAAAGCTTTCCCGCGAGCTCCTGCGAGCCTCTCCTATTAATTGCGCATCCTTTTCTTTGAGGGCATCTGCATTCATTTGAATTGCAACTCTTCGCTTCATATGAATGCCTATCTCGAGCATAGATTATACAGAGAGGGAAGGAGAGAGGGGACTAACAATCACCGTGCAATCAGGGACAGAGCCACTTCCACCTCGCGCAAACGTGGAATGAAATTATTTCAATTAGTATCTTTATCAGGAACTTTGCAAGCTTTCGTTTCGGGAGCCAGCTGCTCTCGATCCTCGGAGACAAGTGAAAATGACTGGCGATGCTCTAAACCAGATTATGAAAGACCGTTAAACGTATTTGAACCGATTCAAACAACTGTATGATCGAGGAAAAATATATTTAGTATTTTTGCTACTGAACAATTGATGTCTATACGAATTTTTAGATGAGAGATCTCGCTTCAAATGACGTGAAACACTTGTAAACTCCTGCTAATAAATTTGGTCTGCTCGTGCAAACTCAAGTAATTATAAACTACAAGCTGCCACATCACATAGCTGAATCTTATTTGAAGCACCTATTTCAAGTAAAAGTATTACTGAAGTGCTCTCTACTATTATTCAAACCATTGAAATAAGAAGTTTGTTAGCCACTCGGTATTAAAGTACCGCAACAAATCAATCCCACTAATTACCCTTTCTCATTCGCCGGTCCAAGCACCGTATCGAAACTTCTTGCGAACAACTTCAACAATCCTATCCCTTAACCACCATCCTCTTTCACAACCTCAACCCCTAAACCGAAGACATCAAGAGAGAAGCTACATAGTAGGAAGATCCTGATCACCAACGTCTTACGTAATGAATTGTACATTCATATGCAATGCCAATTAAAAATGCTTTATCTTTCATTATATATTTTTTAATGGGACTTTCACTAACTTATTTCTGATTAAAATAAGACCAAACACGATATAATTTCGACTGTATTTCGTGGTTTAATCGACGATGAAAGTTTCGCACAGGCGACCCCGGACAGTAAGTGAGGATTTACTGTAAATGCATAAACTCCGCAGCCTAATAATTAGGAACAGCCAACTTTCAACGCGGAGTGTACCCGAACGTGCAAAGGTTCGTCACCTAGTTCCTGTTATTAGGCTTTTCGGCTGTCTCCCGCAAGGTTTCCCTTAGCGCGCGTCCCATCCAGCCGCGTTTCTCGTTTCTTCGGGTCGCGTGTCGTCTTGGCTTAGAATCCGTGTGTAAAGGCGAGATCGCTCTTAGGGGTGGATCGCGGATCCATGAAACGAACCCGGAGGGTTCTGAGATCCCCTCCCGCTTCGTTCGTTGCGCCGCGCCGCTAACGAATCCAACGGCGGGATGGTTAAACGAGGCCGAACAGAGGCAAGTTCGAGCGATCGCTCGCTCGGATTCTAATTTCGCTGAGTAGCTGCCTTGTTAAGACGCTGTTCGGCGGTTGCTTAGCCGCAGAACTCGCGGAAACTCTCCGGGGAATTCTAGTCTGCGGCGCCGCTGAAAGGATCAGCCTCGAGCCCCCTCCACCTCCTTCGCCTAAACGCTAATTGCTTTCGGCTAATTCCTTTGATGAGCCGGATCCCGAGCCTCTTTAACGATTCGTTTGCTCGCTAGGATGTCGTACCTGCGAGGCTCACCTGCTAAGCTTACCAGCCGAAAGGATGCATGCACTGACGCGTCGATACATCTGGAACGTGACTCCGGAGATGCATCCGCCAGGGAAATCCGAATTTTCGAGGATCTTTGAGGTATCGCGGGTTTCCTGGAGTTTGGAGAGGAGCACGCGTGGCCCCGAGGGGCAATGCTTGGCTCCGGTGAAATCCGGGTGAACGAAGATGGTCAGTGGACACGAAGAATTGCGAAGAGGCTCGAGGAAAAAAATTTTTCCAAAATTTCCTGAAGAGATTTCCTGATACTTATGTGTGTATCTCTCGGTCCAGCTTCCCGTCATCCGCAACAATCGATATCTCGAAGTTCCTCGACGATTCCCCGAGGATATAAACGGGGGTAAAAAAAGATGATGCACGTCCCCTCGGGACGGGGAGCTAAAAGATGGCATCAGTCAGGGCAATAAGTCACTCCTCCTTTGAATATCTCGCCGCAGTGGAATGGGAAACCGAGTTCCAGTCGCCTCGATATTTCAACCGTCGATGCCAGACGCGTATTAGAAGGATGATTCGAGAATCCCGAGGTGCCGGAAGCAACGTGCGAGGCTGATCTTCGAATATTCGCGTCGCGAATACCGCCGCCGCCTATAGTTTCCCGGAGGCAACGCTCGAACCTAACAATATAATAGCCGGGCAGCACGCGGATGGTACGCGTGCTGGCGAAACATTTCAGTTACGGAACTTCCATACACTATCCGGGAACAAGGGTGCGCGATACTTGCGTCAAACTAACCGGCGTTGCGGCAATTAGGACTTCCGAAACTGGCCGCGCGTAAATCAGCCTTAACGGGCCACTACGCGGTAAGTGCACCAAGCTGTTTCTTTCGGATCGACCACGGGCATCTTTACGAGGCCGCGTCTAGTGCGCTTGGTTTGCGCAAACATGTGGCCGCGTGTCTCAGAAAATCACTTCGACCAACTGAATTATCGTTTTCTGACATCTTTAACGTGCCATCGTAAACGAATTAGCTTTTGATGTAAATTATTGTTCCTTGAGACAACCACTGAAGTAAAGCTCGATGTCTTGATTCAGACGAAGTGATTGAGTTTGTACAAACGAAGCGATGCAAACAGGCTTTATCCAGGAACAAGTTTGAAGAAAGTGTACCCACAAAGTAACTGATGCACGACGTTCAAACAACTGCGTGACCTTATCCCCAGGTTTAAGATCGCCATAAACTGCGACGGCGTCCCCGAGCGCATTCTCGGCACGGTCCGTTCTACGAGTCGAAATGAAAACGTTCTACAGGACTTTATTTTCCGGGGGGTATCCGTCCTGGAATTTCAGAAAATTGTCTGACGAAGCTGTTGAAGTCTCATCTACCATAGCTGTCCACGGACAACAACATTTTCATTTGCACGTAATTGCTAGGTGAAATGTGCGAACCTCGGAGCACGTGCTGTCTCGCGACTACGGTAATATAGACTGTGCGTAGTCCTTCTCGTCCAACGACGAGGACGACGACAGTGGACGTAAACGCGATAAAGTCACCGGTGCTATACGCCAGCCAACGTTAACTTCCGCGGAAGTTACAGGAACGCAACACCGCCTGTCGCGAAGATATTACAAGCTCCATTATGGCTGACGTTAAGTCCGCGCCCCGGATCTCATAAAAAATTCTTCGCGAACTTGCCACGCTATGATACTCTTCCCGTCGTCGTTCGTTCTGATGTACTTCGCCAACTTAGACTTCCAGCTGTACGCGCGGACTTCGCTTCAGTATTATAACAGTCGATGAAGATGGTCGAACGCATCAGAAAAATCGGAAATGCGATCGACTTCCGGGATCGGTTGCCTTTGTAGTCACCTGTTGGTGCTGGAAACGATAGTTGCGGTCTTGTTCTCGATTTCATGATTTTTATAATTAAAATTATCGAGAAAGGAAATTGTCATCGATTTTATGATTAAAATTAT
Organism: Lasioglossum malachurum; assembly: GCA_028455605.1. Classification (NCBI taxonomy): domain Eukaryota; kingdom Metazoa; phylum Arthropoda; class Insecta; order Hymenoptera; family Halictidae; genus Lasioglossum; species Lasioglossum malachurum. The sequence continues at coordinate 25,538,780 of CM052316.1, forward strand.
TCAGAATATGAATGCAATGTGTAAAAGCAAGAAATTTTTATTAAAAATTCCGCAGTCTCAATTTTTTTTTAACGCGTTTGTCCACTTCGATTATTTTTATGAATGGCAATTTTTCGAGGTAGACTTTTCCAGATCTAATATAACGTCTCGAGACTTGAAAGTAACTCGGACGACTGAACGTGGCGAGTTTGACAAACTTGTTCCTGCATAATACTGTAACATGGTCGTGAGTATTTTACAACGTGAGATTAGATTGTTATTTCCACGAGAATTTTTCTGTTCGAGCATAAAGTTTGAAGGCTCGATCACAATCCCGAGGAAGAAATATGTTCCCTGGGTTAGCTTCCCCGTAAAGAAGCTCGCGTTCGTGTGGGGACGCGTGCACACGGATTGCATAACACTGGCGACGAACTCGAGGGTTGCATACTAACCACCCCCTCCCCCCAACAGACTGAACGCCCAAATCGATGAACTCAGCCCTCGCGGGGGCGTGAAGCGAATTCTGTAGCTGAACTCGATGGGGGCTGGTGGATTCGGAATTTTTGCAAAATGCTGTGCCGGAGAAAATTATTTTTTGAAGCTTGAAATACTTGATGAAATACAAAATTTCCTAAAAAATGAACGATATTCTTAGTCGAAGAAAATTCCCTTTCAATCTCGAAAAATCTGAATTGACGTTTCCACGGAGCTTTAGATATTTAATGGCATTACAATTAATATTTTTATTATACTTTTGAACAGTTTTATAGAACGACAGGGACAATTTAGATGGAATGGATTATGTGATACAGTGTCAGGGAATATCATAAAACTGATATAAATGCAACGACATCACACAGTCGTTCAGTCTGGCACGGTCTCGTTGAAATTCTAGCGATCCTAGTGAATTCTCTTTATTTGTACAAGGTACATCGCAAAAATGAATATTTCAGAGACGTAAAAAGCATTAATTAAAAGACACTCCGGTACCATACACTTTTCCATCGTGCTCTCGCTGGTCGTAGAGGAGCAGCGGCGAGCCGAGTTTTATTTAAATACTACACGTTGGGTAGAATCAATATCCAAGAGCTTCATCCGGAAGTTTAAACAAGTAATCGTATGAAACGTGTATGGGGACATGGGTTGACTTTCCGAAAGCGAAATATTATTTTACCGGCTGATTAAAATGCTCGGGATTATTCGAAGGAAATCGGACACGCGAATCTCTCTGTTATTTGAAATGTTTTCTTAGTCTCTTAATAACACGTACGCTAATCAGTTGTCTCTATATTTTTTGTTTCATTCATAGCGTTGAGAAATGTCTACAGTTAATGTATTAATCATGACTACCAGTTTATTTTTATCATTTCAGATGAAATAAAATCATTCAGTCGGTGGAATTAATTTCCGCATTGCTCAAAGAAATGTATACGTTGATACAAATCGAGCTTATTTTATCGGAAACAACATTTCACTGACAGCAGGAATTGTAACAGAAAAATTTATTAAAAAATCCCGGGGGCAATTAATCATTGATTCCGAAAGGGCCATTAAGTATCGAAGAATTACGGATTCTGTTAGAGTAGCCAAAGGATTTATGGGATAGAGAGGATCTCTGGAAGATTTGTCACGTTCAACAGAGGGTTTTCAGTTCGTTTGAAGCCGTGGGTGGTCGCCATCATAAAACAGCAGGACCCGCTGTCGTCCGGTGACACTTTTCTCATTTTTTCTCGGTGACAAAAAATTCCAGAGAAGTCACCTCCCACTACAATACTACAGCACACGTCTACAGCGAAACCATTCACAACGATCAGAATTTTTCCCTCATAGATAAAATTTCCAATGAGCAGGAGACTTCGCACAAAGTATTTTTAAGCTTGACTGCCCTTACTACCCCGAAATAAATTTTATTTCAGTAACTATTATATTATACTGACTGAATAATAAATAAATGATAATACAGTTAGACTGTACCATTTCTCGGTTGATTTCTGCCGAACGGGGGCGTGGCAAGTGAATAACTGTCCGATATCACTCGGAGAGAGTAGACACCTTTCTCTGTGCGCCAGAGGAGCATCGTAAAGCAGCGTGGCGAGATCGTCCATTTGCACCTAGGAACTCGTTTAGCAGCCTGAGCAAACACCTTTCTCTCCCGTGTTGAAGATGGCCGAGGGGGGCCAGAGACGAACGATCCCGGGGCCAGGGTCCCTTTATTGGCCAATAAACCGTCACGAGAACCGCAGAAAAAAACAATTCCACACGGCTGATCGTAACCGGTGGAAGCACGGGGATTACGTACCGACATTCGGCTGACTCTCTGTTCCTCGAGCACCTGGGAGCACCTGGGCGAACGAGTTACGGGGACATTTGAATTTTCTGAGACCCTCTTCGCCCGGTTTTCTACCCCTGTTTTTCATCTCCGTACAAAGTTGAAACCCTCAGCTTGAAAATCAAACGAAATCCTGATCTAGAAATTGTTTGACTCTTGCGACGCTGAGAGGTCTCTCCGCTGTGGATCTTTATTACAAAATAAATGAACGGTGCCCCTTTTCGGCGACTTGTAACTCATTCAAGCGCCCCCATTGTCTCGAGGAACAATCGGTTCTTATTACTCAAGCGATCAGGAACTCGCGAGAGGCTCTGTCTTATCCCCCGAGCGATAAGAAACGAAATTTTCCGGGGAAAACTCTGCCTGGAGAATCGCGGGAAAAGGGGATAGAGAAAATGTGGGTTAAATGTGCCCCCCTGGATTTATCCTGTGGCTGGGAGATCCTTGTGAAATCCCAGTCCTTCACGAGGTCCTGCAGGATCCTCCGAGTGAATCGCACAAATTCTGACGAAGATCTCGAGCTGGCGTCAGGAATTTTCTTTCAGGAGCTGCTCGCCAAATTCATCGTTGCACTATTTCAGAAAATCCTTCCCTCGGACCCCCAGTCTTCTCATTCCAGGAAATTATGTACACTTTTTAAATTGCCGATTTTTAAACTATTGTAACTTCGTTGGAAAAAATTGTACGACGGTCTACCTATGCTCATTTTAAAGCGTGAAATTTCTACTTTCAGAATTCTTCGTCGACAATTGTGCAACTTTAAAGTCTCCAGCGGGATGGGAAAATTTTTGTCAGATCTGAATCCACCAGGGATTTGTAGCTCGGAGCTTCCTCTTTAAAATGATACGTCAAAAATCGCTGTACGATTTTTTTTTACCCGTTCTATTGAATTTTTAAGAGCACGAGGTGAATGCATAAAAATCGTCAACATTTTTTTGACTGATTTTTTCGAGTTTTGACCTAGTTCTCGAAAGAGATTTTCGACATTTTCATCGTTTATTCGCGTAATCCGTCTTCCGGTGTCCCGGAAACAGATTTCTCGTCCTCGAAAGGAATTCACCGAGGCGATTCCTGCACGCCGAAATTACTCGATTATTAACTCGAGAGAAAGTATTGTTCGCCGGCGTTCCCACGCTCCCGCAAACCCTTTCAACCCCGTTCAGCACCGAGTCCAGGTGGTGGCAACCCCCTTTTCGCGGCGCGGAGGCGTTTAATTGAAAAAGTTGCCGGAACGACCGACCCAGAAATCGATGCTCGCGATTAATCACCGGGGATCCGGCCGCGTTTCGATCGTCCAACTATTTATACGCGAATCGAGCGAGACGGGCCACTAGTTTGCTCTAGATTTCGTCGAGATTTGCGGGACTCTACCGGAAAATGCTCGCCGGAAAAGTTCGACGCTGAAAATAACGAAAAATCACTCTTCACTAAACTCTTTAAACTCCTCTAGCTTTGGTTAAAAAAAAACGTACAACATTCTACCTGCGCTGCTCCTGAAGAATGAAGTTTGTACTTTCACACCCCCTTTAGTTTATATTTAACAGAGACCTAAAATTTCTTCATCGATATTTAATTTTATCACAACGCAGTCAGAAACTGAAGTTCCTTATGAACCTTCGCGAATTCAAACGACTGTACGCGGTTCAAAAAATTTTTTTCTCCACATATTTTAATGCGAGCTTTTATAAAGGGAAGTTTGCGCTTTCCAGTGACGTTTGAAAAATTAAGTTGCGATTTTTTTCACGGTTTTATTGTACATTGAATGGGAAAAGGTGAAAGAAAAATCAGCTTCGGTGTCTCACTGTGTCTTATAACAAAATAAAATGTTTAAGAAAATATATTCGAGGGTATGGACGTGTTAGAAAATGTTCGTGCAATGCTGTTCGATCTGAAAGCAGCTGATGAAGCGAAATTGCGACGCCAACACAGGAAAGCTTCCCAGAAGACGAGCTTTCCCTGTGCTCGGCCGTCACGAGCGAATTTATTACACGTGCAGAACGAGTTAATTGTTTCAGGGGGAACACGCGTTGCTCGAACGAGGAAAGGAACGGCGCGTTTACACAATTTCACTGCGACTTCTTACGGAGACGTATGCACGCGCAATACCGCGTTCCAACTTTTCCCATATAGAACACTGTCGAGTGGTCCACGTGTTTCTCTTCCGGGACATACCGCACAGACACAGCTTGTTTGCTCGTTTTATTACGAAATCGTAGAACTTCCAGTGGAGTTCAGAAGTACCAAACAATTTTTAAATTGAAGCTGGAGTGTTACAAAGTAATCAAAATAAATTTCGAGAGATAGAGAGAGAGAGAGAGAGAGGAAGTGTTTGCATATTGGAAATAATTATTCAAGTCGATCTATCTCGGTAAAATTTCGGATTCGTGCTTCATTGCACGATTTTATCGAGATATTAATTGTATTGAACTTTCCAGAATTTCTGGAGTTAATTATGTACGTGCATTAATTTATATGTATATCATGACAGTGCCACTATAATTTTGAAATGGATTATTCCTGTACGTTAAGAATTACATGTACTGAAATGTATTAATTAAAAGCAAACGTTGAACAGCACCCACCACAATATAGTAAAACAGAACGCACGAATATTTATTTAGCACATAATCATGCTCAAACCAGACACTGTCAATACGCGGTCCATTTGACCGCCATTATATTAATTAGGCTGCAGATATTACGGCTTTGTGGTGCATTTCGCTGCGTGTAACACAGTAAACTAACCGCACTAATAATATTGAATAAAGTCGTTATATTAATTTCGATCTAATGGAATTGTCCATATACGAAATTAATTTCTATCGAACCGCGTCGGTAGCATTAACATATAAAAATTGCAGTTTACTAGAAGATCCGGCGTGTAATTATAATATGTATCTATTACTAGATAATAATCAATTACAGCGAGTATCATTAATATTAATGTCACCGAGCCAGCGCCGATTGTTTATGGATCGTTTGCAATCAAGTTTGCAATCGCGAACAGGCTTGCGTCTACTGAAATTTTAATTCAATTACCGTGCCGTCGCGTGTCGTTCATAATTAACCCTTTGAGGACAAATGACGTCATTCCGACGACATCAGGTGCATACATTTAATTCTTAATGTTCCGAATGAATAATTGAACTATTGTATTAATCGTACAAATTAATTCGTGGCGTTGTCGTCATGAATTGATTGTCCATTTATAAACAGTCGAAATGTATGCAAGTAACTGATAAAGTCGGTAAAAGATTAACTGTGAGAGCCAAGAATTAATTGCTGCACCTATAACAGTAATAAATAGACTGCGGCTCTTTATGCAAAATCAAAATTGTCTGCATCGATTGCAAGTAATAGAAACGAAATTGAATGTTATTTCTTCCTGTAACGATTTTAATAGAAGAGAAATTATGTATTGACATCTTGAATTTTTATTTTATTTTGAATTTCATATACTCAAGTTTGCTAAAAATGCATACAGATCCGCAGTCTAGTAATAAAAGTAATTTTCCGAGAAAAATTTTCACCATTACTTTCCAGAAAGAGCTATGGATGAAATCATCTTCAATGATTCTAGAAAGTGATCACGGATTGAATATCACCGAGGAAACGCTTCTTTGTCCCGGAGGGGTAGAAAAATTGAAAAAGAAATACCCACCCTGGACTGGCAATTAGAGGGCAGCGTGAATAATTATGAAATGAGAACGTGCTGCGGGTTTCATTCTCTTGAAGCCGTGCTTGTTTAACGAAAGGAAACGTTATAAAAACCTTAGAATTCCTCTCCGGAGTTGGGAAACGGAGAAAACGTGGCTCCGGAAATTGTTGCCACTTCAATTTATAGAAAACGCGCGCTCGCGCGATGAATTTAATGCCCGGAAAAATCGTATTAAAAATATATTAAAATTCCACCGGAGGCGTGGAAAATTCAGTTCTCGAATATTAAATTGCCGGGCCCACGTGATTTTTCTTTTTTTTTTTTAATCACCGAACGGCGCACATTAACGTCATTAATTCCACTATTTTCTCTCTGCTAATACCACCGCTGCATTTTTCTCGCGCTACCCTTATCCCGATCGTTCGAAAATGCCGGACCTATCACGTATTTATCTACTGCTCTCAGACGTTTATATGTTTTTAGATATCTAATTTTAGAATATTTTCCCTATTCAATATGCACTCTCAAAATTTCGTTAACAACTTATATAGAAAAATGTTTCAGTCGATCCAGGCCATTGTAAAAATCAGAGTAAAAATAGTTTGATAATTTAAAGTTAATAAATAATTGCTCGGGCATTTTCGAGTAGAATATATTGACATATTCGGTCAGGCATAGCACATGGGCACACACGTAGATCCCGCGGGCCTGCATATACAAATACGGGGTAAGATCCCAGGTAGAAAGAAGAAGCACATCGTGGAGTGGTGCTCGTGCCGCACTAGAAGCGTTCATTTTTGATGCCCATTATTTCCGTAATTAGTCTCGAGCGCGAGACTCTCCTTAAAACCGCCGACGAAACGAGATCCCGGTGCAGCCGGATGGAAAACTTGAAGCAGGCCGTGCACCCTGACAAATGTACACGCCGAGCAAAGCGGGGCAGAGCAGAGCAGAGCCAGTGCAGAATCGTTGCAACGAGGCTGGCGTGGGTGGAACGACCGCCAGAAAAATCTCTCGCAATCATGTATTTAAATGGAACGAAGCGGTCGCTGGTTACCGCGTGCTCGGTCAAATAATCATATAAAACTTCTGTGCTGCAGCCACGTTCTCTAGCCTCGGCTTTGTGCCAGACGCCCACACACCGTGCACTGTCCCCCTAAAACTTACGATACAATTCCATTCTGCCAGCTCCGAATGAATCTTCGCGTTGTTGTTCGCGCTATATCGAATTTATTCGCAAGTCATCCCTCTAAACAAATTTCCTTGTCGCACGATTTTATCGTGCGGGAAATTCGGGAATATCAAGTCGCTGCATATCAATAAAAATTATTAGTATTCAGAGTACAAGAATTTTTTTCATGAAGATTATATAATTAATTTTAACGGGAGACAGTAAAATGTTTCTGTGGAAAATCACGATGCTGCGTATCAATATAAATTATTAGTATTTTGGTGAAAGGCATAAATCGGTATAGAAGATTTTTTTCTAATTAATTTCAACAGGAGACCGTGAAAAGTCTCCGTAAAAAGTTTCTGTGAAATCGTTCGCATAAATATCTTTTGGCGAATGTTTTAACGCGTCCAGCGAAATTTGTTAGGCGCGATATAAAATACGGGCCGCCGGTTTTCTAATCGAATCACGATGATCAAGGTGTAACGTCGGACATTGTGGCCGGCAGTTAGATTAATCGAGGCGCTTAATTTCCACGGGGCGGCGTATCCGCAATTAAGGCCGATCGATCAGTCATCTAAGAAATCCCCGCGATCCCCCGCTGCGAAAATTGGATTATTCCGGCTCTCCCGGGGCTCTCCCGTGAGCGTGCAGATTTCAAACTAGCCCGGCGAGCTGGGGGACTCGCAAATCTAATAACCCCGTGCGTTTTTCGCCAGCCGGAAAATTCGGTCCGGGAATCCACGCCCGACGTCAGCAGGTTCTTGCTCGTAAACGCTTTCGTTTGTCCTCTATGGTAAATGGTGTTGACTTTCTCGTCGATTTTCATAGCGCCATTCTTACAAGCACAGCTCTTTCGACACTTCATATATTCTCCATCGCGTGTGAATATTTTCTTCGATTAAATTTTCTGTGGATATTTCTCACAATTAAAATTGATTCAATTGTACGATGAAGTTAAAATTGCTCAGCAGCAAGTGAAAATTTTTCTTTTGTGGAGAATGTGGAAAATGATTTTAACAATAAAACCAAGGAATTTGCGTGTAAATAAAATTTCTTCTTGCTCCGAATTGTCTTGAATAAAGGGGGATTTGAATCAATAAAAATTGATGAAGTTGATGAAGGAGTAAAACTTGTGAGGGTCGTCGCGCGGGAAATTCGTATCGGCGACGCGTGCAATTTCTTGAGCGGGCGTGTCCTCGGAGTGTTTCGCGCGCGCGCGGAGTCGGTGCACTTTCGCACTAATTAAATCCACGGAAGAATGTTTTCGCCGCAGCGGAACACAAAGAACGTTTGCGTCGAGTGCCTTTAACGTTGCGACTCTACTGCGTTACGCGGCCGTCCGTTCGTAATGAGAAGCCGCTCCCAAAGATTCCTGTGCTAGTTTTCCATTCTCCAAGACGGCCGTAATAATTATTCGCCAACAAGGCGTGCTAATGGCAGGACGTTTCCTCCAAATTGTAGTTTAATTCCGTCTGAAGGAGTCCCTTTTTAATCACATCTTTCTTCCGTTCTCATTAATTAATAGACGCCATTAATTAATAGAGTCTCGTTGATGCGGTTCATAACTCCATCAATTTTTCTGTACTGTAAATCCAATTTGTGTAAATTTGTATTTTCCTAGGTAAATTTAAGCACTGAAAATTTTAGGGAAATGTTTGTTTGCCCCTGGCGACCACGGGAAATAATTAACTACAATTCAATCATCCCCGGGCCGTATAAATTTGCCATATTTTTGTACACTATAAATGTATCAAGCTGAAAAAGTACTCTCAGCAATTTTAATCTCTCGTCGACGTAATAAATTCAATCTTCATGCAAATTCGCACATTTTTCGGCAAAATCCGGCAAGGATAAACTGAAATCAAATTTCGTTTTCGATTGCCAGTAGCTTTTATAGAAAACAATTAACCACGCACTTGATAAACTTCATTAAAATTCAACTAACTTCGTACTTTATCCATTTGTAATATTTTCCTATGCTGTATCAGGATCGAAAAATTTGTTAAAATTCCAGTCGGAGTGCGATATTAAATAACAATACACGTAGAGTATTAACACTGGATTTTGTGAATGCGAAATGGTAAATTGAAATTTTATAAAATACTGACTTACTTTTTATTTACCGGATCCATTATCGAACAAAATCCATGTTTACCTCTGGCAATGTTTCAAGCGTTGTTTATTTTCAAAACAAAAGCAATTGTTATTTAATATCACTTCTAAATTTTCTCGTGATTAATTAAGATGGACAACCTTCGAAAATTCGCATTGAATTCAATACTATCATGTCATGGGGCCAAAAACCGAAATACATATAAGAATAACAATTATTGTTACTCCGGCCGAAAACGGAGCAAACAACAGAGCAGTGGTCAAAGGGTGCTCGCATAAAACCTGGAATAGATGAACCCGGCAATGTTTTTCGTTTGGCCATTGTGTCGATGCGCCGAAAGTTTATCTGGCCGAGCATGATCAGCGAAATGATGCCGGCGGTATTCATTAGAAGATAAAAATGGCCTTTGCACAATAAATCGATCGCGTGTACACAGAACGGACGGCGGCCTCTCGGGCCCCCGTGTAAACAGGATGAAAAAAGGGAAACACGTTCCGCGGATCATAAATACGAAAAAGCAATTTTCATGTTGCATATTATATAGATTCGGGATATTGTGCTCTGGCTGCCGGTGGAATCAAACGCGCTCGCATACATTGCATATTTCATTTCGAGAAGGCAGTTTCATTTGTTATTAAACAGTCGGTCAATAATGGTCGGGGCCCGGAAGCGAGCCGGGGAATATCGCATTAAAAAAGAAAAAATAGAAAGAGAGAAAGGGAAAAATGTAAACGTGCCCAGGTGATTAAAAATATTTCCAATGCAAATTGCAGCTACCGAATTTAATGGGATCGCCGATATTAAAAGTTTTTGCATATTCTCGACGCGTTCGCGTTACATCCGAACCGGAAGCGAGCACGGAATAAACCGACGCGGCGGCCGCTGTCGTAAACACACAGAAGCTCGGTTTTACTTGAAAACCTTTCCTTAATTAAAGGAAAATTTCGTCACGGCCGAGGGCGCCCCGTTTCCGAAAGAAAATTTGCATCCGGTTCATTCCGAGCCGGTGGGCGAATTTTTGTTTTTGATTCTTGAATTTCGGCCTTGCCCGCCCGCTTTAAAATTCAAATTTGTTTAATACACGATCGCGTGCGCATCGTGTTCCCGCTCGAGGGCCGATCGAAATCGAGATCGCCGCAGAAGCTTCTCGAGTGCGTATTAAACGTTGTATTATTAGATACGCAAAATAGTAATTTATATTTTACGAAGCAAGCATGAATATATAGAATACGCCATGCGGGGCGGTGCTCTTAATTAGTTGGAATTGAGAGCGTCGACACCACGTCCACTCGGAACAATTTTCACGAATAAAGAACGTTTTTCTCTCCCAACATCATTTTTGCGTAATCGAGGGAAACGATTTATTGTTTTTCTTTAGAACTGGATTTTTAGGGAAGCTAGAATAGTTACGGGCATAAATTGCCTTCTGGGGCACTGTGCCAGCTCCGTTAAGATCGAGAGCAACCAAGCCACGCCTACTTATAACAGCACTTGGTGTCGAACTTAGTAGAGAGAGTAGAATTGTAGTCGCTAGAGCTGCATACATATATAAAATTTCGGGAAAAGCCACGCCCACTTAGGACACTTGACAGCCATAAAACAAAAGTTTTCAAAGTTACATTTTTGAAGGAAGTAAGTTCTAGGTCAATCGTAGACATAAATTGGCATTGGAAAAATTGAGAGCAACGAAGCCACGCCCACGCGGGACACTCGACGAGTGTCCTAGAGACACTCACGATCTCCATCATAATCAACCTTTCCCTGATCATGCTAATTAATTTCCTCGGCAGTCGGCGTTGAATTGACATCGGGAACGGAGGCGTGACGAACAAATACGCGGGCAAGTTTGAAAACGAGGCCGAACGAGGGTTGGCTGGGTGGGCGACGGGCCGGAAGCGATTGAATTAAAGCTGGCCTGCCGATCCCCAGCCAGCATCGTCGTCGCGGCCGCTTAATATTGAGAACGTGCTTCATTTGCTCTCTTTAGCCGCGACAATTCCCCTTGTTTAATATGCAAACCGATCCATGCCCGAACTTCGACGAGATTATTCGGCTCGTTTCGCCGACACCGCACTTTCCACCCTCTATTTTTCGCGACGCCCGAACCCCTCTGTTACTCAGCCCCATTGTTCCCTCTCGTGCTTCTCGTTCGTCGTCGTCTGTTCGTTTTCCTCCCCGCGAGACAGCCGTCTTATGAATACCGGTTTTCTCTTATCAAATATTCGAAGCCGCTGGTTCTACCTCCCTTCGGAAAATGTAGGCTGCGCACACCCCACTCCCCGATGGAAATGGCAAAAGTTTCGCGAACGTATTCCACTTGTAAAGGAGGTGGGCTCTCTTATGGTTGTAAATACGGGAACACGCAGCGTTTCCCGTTTGAATATTATATACGCCTTTTGTCTCCGACGATAGTGCCGATGGAATATTTAGAGGACGACGAAATATAAGGTGCAAAGTGGAGCACCGTTTCAAAGGCACGTTCTGGGTCGATTCGGACCCGCTGTGGTTTCGATGACTGTTTCAATAGGTATTTTTATTGGGGACATTACTGATGGACTGGGGATTTTATGGGGTTGTGAGAGAAATAAGTAAGTGAGGTGAACATTATGCTGTGCATTTTTGAAAATTGTGGAATGGAGAATTCTCGTTAAGTTTTACAGATCTTGTCATGCTGAAGAATGTGGAATTGTATATTCGTATTAAATGACAGAATATTATTAAGTGGAATTTTGAGGAACTCCGTGCTGGATTTCAGAGAAACGGGTGTAGAGAATCGCTATGGTAGATGTTCGGAAGAAGACCATTTTAGAGGATCGCAGTGGAGGAAGCTGCAGCATACTCGAAACACAGCAAAAGCTTATGATCCACTCCGGGGTTGCGAATTTTAAAATTGGTGCAACCGGATTAGCGTTCCGAAATAGAACATCGTGTAAAAGAGAATATTGTAGGTGGAGATTGCGAAGGAAGATTTGAAAGAGGATACTATCGCAAAAATTCGTGTATTCTGCTCTGCGTTAGAATTTTTAAGATTGTCACTTAAAAATGGAATAGTTTTAAGAGAGGGATATTGCAGTGGCACAATGGGAAGATTTTGAAGGGAATATTGCAAAAATTCGTGGCTCTCTCCTGTTGAACTTTCGCCTTTATATAGAACTGACTTGAATTTAATGCGTGTAATCTTACCTCAAATAAATTGTTTTCAGTTCCTAGCCGATTTTTAAATCCGACAATCGATTTTCTGTGATAGTTTACAGGTTCGAAGAGAAAGGTTCCGACTGAAATTTCCGGCAGATTTTTCGGAAACGGAAGGCGGTTGGCAAATGTAGAATTTCGAAGTTGCAGAGTGTGTTCGCGGGTCCAATCGCGAAGGGAAAAACGGAGCGGGCCACGACAAATATTGAACGTTCGTTAAACGCGGCAGCTCTCGGCCGGGCGACGACGGTTAATTAGATTGGAGAGCGTGTGCGCGCGGCCGAATCAAGGAGTCAGCGATTTAATTCAATTTCTTTGGGCGCGGAACAGCGGCTATGGCAACTGTGGAAACGAAAGCGGCGGGAACGGCCGCGTCCTTTCGTCGAACCCCGAACTTCCGGCGAGCAATCTCGAAAGTTTCGGAGGCCGGCGCTCGCGTCACGCCGCCGCCGACGTATTTGTTCCAGCCCGACAATGAAAGCCGATCCGGAAAATTTCATCCGGACGAGAATCGACGGCGACAGTCGCGACACTTCCGCCCGCTGCGCGAGAACGATAATAGCAGGGCGATCAAATTACCGTCTAGATGAATCTGACGGTCTGTCTGACCAGTCGCGGACCGTTTCTACTTGGATCCGCGTGCAAGTATTAAAATCAGAGATCCCTAGAGAGAGTCAACAAAAATTGTGATATTTTTAAAATGTGTATGATAATGAATATGACTTCATAGAGATCTCTCTCAATCCTTGTAACTTTTAATACTCGTGTATTTATGTTTCACGGGTACACGTGGCACCATTCACAATTTTGTTGATCCCAGAGTACCAGAATCATTATTGCAGAACCCGATTCTTGTCCAATAAATTGAATACGTAGTTGTTGCAAGTATTGGAAAGGTTCCCGAATAAATTTTCGAAGGATTCGAACGTCTCGAACAGAAAGTTTCCCCAGTTAAAAATCGATAATCCGATCGACGGTTAGGCGAACTTCGCGAACCGATGCTGTAAATGCACCGAGCATTCGTAAAAGCTGGTTCCATAGCTTCCGGCGAACTTATCCAACAGCACCGCGGAACAAAACGCCGATGTAGCTTTACCGACTAAACTCTAGACACCTAACAGTTTCGAACAGCATTACCGAATTTCCGTTAAGCATTCGGATCGCGACGAGCACAATGGGATCTGCCCATGCGATCCCGTTAAAACAAAATTTCGCGGCGAAACAATTCCACCAATTAACCCCAGAACTAAATACCATACAGTTTTGAAGCAGCATTAACTTGTTCCCGGATAACCGGCTCGAGCCCGGCTTGACAAAATTGTCACCGCTAATGTCACGCTTATTTCACCACTAAACACTGAACTTTTAATCCAGAACCTCCGCGTTAGAGGCTAGCGACTGTAAAAAATTGCACAACTGCACATTTCGCAATTAATTTCGTCTGAAATTACTGCACTTATTTTTTGTTCGTTTTCGACCATTAATAAATGTTCCAGCTAAATGCACAGGCGGTGCTTAAACAAATCATTTGCTTCATGTGAACATGAAAATCATGTTTACAATTTTTAAGAAACAGAAAATTTCAGAGTGCTCATAAATTTATATGGGGAGGAGGAGTTTGAATATATTAATTTAGCGTGGCACGATGAGAATCATTAGGACAATTAGTCACAACGTGTGTCTCTGCACACACAGCTTCGGTGTACACCACTTTGGTGCATGCTAGTGGTCTCGGCACTGTCATTTATTTCTTCCGCACTCGCAGAATAAAATTCCGTGCCTCTTCGGTGTCTGGCTGCGTTACACCAGCATTGTTATTTCCCAAGACGAAGATCAGCGAAAGAAGAAGATTCACAGGTGAAGAGTGAGAGAGAGAGAGCGGAGGGAGAGGAAGGGAGAGAGAGAGTGGATAATGCCGCAACGAGACGGCAATTTGAAACGGTCAGCTGGCCAGAACAATCCGACCGGCAAGCGTTTAATCGACTGGATCGTCACGGCGCGCATTCATTCGTTTCACCTCTGAGCTCCGCGATTCTCGTGGAAACGCTCGTAAATCCGCCGGACAATTTTAATAATAACCGGGCTGTAGAATTTTATGCGCTGTCGCATTTTTATGGACCAGTCCCGGCCGGAAATTTCATTCGACTTGGATTCGTGGTCGCCGACTGGAATGTTCGACGAGGATCTGTTTAATTTCCACGATTTTTCTGTGATACTTCAGGAATCTGGAATTTAATAATAATTCGTGGATTTTTGAAAATGAAGGGAAAGTATGTGTTGGGGAATTTTAATGTTGGTGGTGCGCATGTTACTAAAATTGCGATAAAACAGCGAGAAAAAATCGTAGATAAAATTTTCAGGTCTCATTAGAAAGAGAAAGTTTCAATTTTTCAAATCCATGAGGTTTTAGTCGCGAGAAAAATATTTCAACTTCCGTAGAGACGTCTGAACTTGACATTGTACAGTACAATTATTGAACAAATTTAAAACAAATTTGAAGCCCGAAGTCTCCCCTTTCGAACGAGACCATAAAACTTGGCATACGACGTTCCATCGCCACGGTATTACCATTTGAATGAAAAGTGTGATGTCTGCAGTGGAATAATCGACTATGGTCAGCCGTCTGCGACAACTTCAAGTTGCTCTCCTTAAATTTTGATCAAAACACGTCTTATTTATTCACCGACTCGGGCCTCGACGATATATTGGCTAAAACCTCTTACCCATCGAAAAATAAATTACATTTTACTTTCTAACAAAATGGGGGTCGGTCGAATACTTTCAGATCTCCATTTGAAAAGGATCGGAGAACTCTGGACGACCTAATCTGACGAAGGTCACGCGATCGCACTCATCGGCCACGTGTACAGGGTCTGAGGCTTGTCCATTGTCAAGGGTGGCCTCGCTATGGAATCGGAGCAGCCGTATTACCCTAGTTAAGGGACATTTAAATTCGAAACAGCCCTGCGTCGAGCATAAACCGTGAATAATCGTTTTTGTTTGCCGGGGGAGGCCGTCTCGCGGGATTACGCTATCGTTTACGGAGTCTTTGTCGCGGGCTTATGTTAATTCGATACGGGCCAAGTTCTCTAACGCGACGACCGAGCAATTTCGTGAAGTTTCCCCTGTTTGAAAAACTGGGACGGTTGTCTTTGTGCGTCAACAGTGGTAACCCACAGTTATAAACTTCGCTGGATTAGAACCGAGAAAAATAATGTTGCTTAGTTTTCAGTGGTAGCCCTTACTGATGATAGCCCACAATGCTAGCCCGCAGTGGGATCTCACAATAATATATATAGCCCTCACTAAATGAAAATAAAGTAAAATAATGTTATTTAGTTTTCTGTGGTAACCCACATTGGTAATCCTTACTGATAGCCCACAGTGGTAGCCCACAATGATAAACTTCGTTGGATTAGAACCGAGAGAATTAATGTTTTTCGGTAGTTTTCAGTAGTAGGCTTTACTGATAGTTCATAAAATAATATTGTTTAGTTTTCAGTGGTAACCCACAATGACAGCTCTGAGTGAATCTGATGATCCACGTTATTCACGGAGTCTTTTACGCGAGCTTATGTTAATTCGATACGGTCCAAGTTTCCCAACGCGATGGTGGAGCAATTTCGAGAAGATTCTCCCGTTAAAAAAACCCGAACGACGTCTTCGAGGACCAGAGGCTGTCGTTCGCCACTTTCTGGATTGACGCTTAAAAACTGATAGCACCCTTGGCCTCCTCCCATGCTGTTATTCCGAACCCCGGCATTCAAAGAACTGCCATTCGAGTTTCTATGGGATATGATGGAAATTGGAGCGTGTCTCGCCGGGGGAGCCACGTTCTTTGCCCTGTTATCGGTATTCCGGGAGCACGTGGTTTTCTTTGTGCATTTCCCAGCGAAAATAACATCATCCGATTCTTTTATTACGATGCGAGGATGGATGAGTACGAAAGTTGTTTACTGATGGTACGATCTCGTGCAGAAAAAGACGATCCTGGAAATATGTCTGTTTATATACGTATTTCTCTATTGAATGTTTATCAACGAAACGATTAACAGTTGCTCCTTGAGCACCAGGCTAAGTGTCCTAAAAGTCTCAAGACGATTGGCTTTGTAGTTTCTCGAAGAAAACATTTTAAGTAACGTGTTTCCATTAATTTACGTCCGACCAAAACGAACATATCCAATCTACGTGGCCTACAGGTCAGTAATCCAACTACAACGAACATAATCTACTCGCGCGATCTACATATATTAGTATTCCTGTGTCTGACCAAGACGAACATATTCCACCTCACCAGCTGAGATATTACAAATCCTCTGTTTAACAAGCAAGTATTCGTGAATACGATTACAAGCAACTTCCTTCACTTGTCCTATCAGAGACTAGAGTATTCTACTGTCTGACAGCTCACAATTAAACCCACCCCAGAGGCAAGATTATTCCCACTGTCCGTCAACTGACCTTAATTCTACCACCACTTCTACCACAAAATATCGAACCATTTCCACCAAGCACCTCGCCAGACAGTCTGCTGTAGCTCACAATATTTGCATCTCTGATCGACCAAGCTGTCGTTCCCCCGATTCTACGGCCGCGGCAATTCTACGAAAATTCGAATTCGTTCTTGACATTAGGTTTCCGTTGTGGAAAATCGGGCCAGCAGACTCGCTCGATATTCCAAGGTCTGAACGGAAGGTTCTTAACAGTCTTCCTCCCCTTCGGCTACCCGTCTCCAAGCCAGCCGCCGCCTGTTACTCATTTTTCCGGCATCCGACTGAATTATTCATGACTACGCCGACGCCACTTGTCGTCGTATTTTTACAACATTATACCGGGTGACTCCCCCGACCAATCGGAAACCCGACTGTCTACCATCGAAACCAACCAAGCAAATTTTCCCCGAAGAGAGAGGGAGGGGATGTTTCTTAATCCCGTCGCGCGTGACGCGAGTCGCAACGCTCTCTCGCAAAGTTCCCGTAACGAAAACCGAACGAAAATAAGTTCGTTAGATCCGTCGCTAACTAACCGGGCTTCCGGACCCGGATTGAAACGATTCCCGACCGATCCCAATCGAAGAAACTCGAAAGCTTCGTTGAACCGTCGGTAATCTCGTTTCTCCCAAACGTAGAAGTAACCAAACCTTCGGATACATGACTGGACCTGGTTAAATAGGATCGGACTAGTGGAAACCAGGAGAATAGGTCAGTTACTTAACCGACTGACGTATAGTTTCACAACAATTCCAAATACCCAATGAAAGTCAGTAGAACAACTCAGTGAATGGTTAGGCCCAAGAGTAACTTTCCTTCCCATGAATCGAGAAATCAGGAGAATAGGTCAGCCAGTGGTCAGACAAAGGAATATTCTTTTTCCACAAAATGGGAATGCTAAATTCTCTAATCACGAGATGTGCCCATATCGATCCATAAAATTAAAGCAAGTAGAATCTCAGGCCGACTCTAATTAAAAATTAATTTCCCTTTTTCTCCCTTGATGTAAGGGCAAAACCGAAATTCCCCACGGAACTACTTTGTAATATTGAGAAGTATCAAAGCACTTATTTCGCTCAGCGAACCGCTCGGTTCGAGTCGGGAGGTTGCAAAATACTAAAGGAGAAATTCCACGCGGTCCACTTTTCCATCTCCACGTTTCCTTCACCTTTTCTTCTTCCTTGGGCTTCTCTGCTCCCAGTGGCGGTAGGGGCTCTCCTCGGCCGTTGGTTCCTTTCTTCCACTGACGGACAGAGTTGTCCACGTTCATTGTGCATCCCGCATTCAAGAAAGTTGTCGGGCTTACAAAAAAACAGTACGTCTCCAGGGGGACAGGTCGGTTAAAAAAATTCACCGTTCGCTGTTCAAGCCCGGAATCGTGGTGAAGAGCCAGCGGAATGGAAAATAAAGCCGCGGACCCAGCAATAATTGAGTGATCCGAAACTTTGGCGAAATCAACGGAAATACACCAACACCAGCTAGCCAAAATAAATTTTTCCATTTCGCTCGTTGGTTCGTTGGGTATCACCAATTTTTGCTGGAAATAACGTGTCAAATGGTAGTCAATTCTTTCATAAAATAAAACACACTGGTTACGAAAATGTGACTGTCACGTCACTCAAATTCGGGTACTCTGATCATTTCTCCAGACTTGAAAATTCATTTCTGTGGTGGTATAAATTAGAGAATTAAAAATTCACACACGATAAACAAAAATTTATTCTTCTGTAGGATTTTACTGGATGAAGTTTTGGGAATTTTGTAGTTCAATAAGAAGTTTCGACGGGGCCAAAGCGCGAATTCTCGCAGAGATGCGATCATGCTGCATCCTAGGATCCCCACTCTCTCTCTCTTTCTCTCTATCCTTCTCTCTAGGCAGCTTTGTTGCCGCGCTCGAGATTCCAGGGCAAAGAAATTAATTGCCAAGTCGATAGCATCGCCGGCATCCCCTGATCGACGCTCTCCATCTTAACGGCTGCAGCCGAGGCAACGTTGTTTCGGGTTACTCGTTAAACTTGCACGTTTCCAACGGGGGCTTCGCCGGCGAGCGTTCAAACTTATAAGGATAGTATTTTTCGACTGTCGAACCGAGCCTTGGCTTGTCGAATCTTTAATGCTCGGCTGTCTTACGATGAAATACCCTGTCGACAACTGTTCCTATGTTTCCTCGAAACTTTCTGTAGTGCATTGAACATGTTGCTGTACTGTACACGCCCCGAAAATGTAGCTTCAAAAATGCGGTATTCTGAATGTTGCAAGAAAAATTGATTCTACATCTAAGTACATGATGTTACTTAAGTAACCCTCAAAAAATAAAAATCAGGAAAATAGATCAGTGACTGATCAGACCGAGCAGTAATTTGCATTCTCCACAAAGTGGAAAGACTAGATATTCCTATAAATTCTGTCATCTGCAAATATTTCTGTAATGATTATAAAGGGTTGAAAATGGTACATTCACGCGGCTAAATCCTGACAATATTTTTACAGTTCGTCGCTGATCATTATAGCCATAAATGCTGAAAATCCGCAGTCGAGTCACGAGCCCCGAACGATAGTGTAACATTTCGGTCTCGCTTTCCGAGGGTCCGTCGAGGAGCCCGACAATACCGTGGCCGTCAAATCAAATTAAACAACGATTTGGCCAATGAATTATTCAGTCCGTACGGCGGCTAATCCGAACTTTAATTCCCCGGCGAATTAATGCGACTCGATTTCGTTAATTACCCGCGGCAGGAAATTAAACCAATTCTCCTCTGGCACTAATAACGCGGCCCGCAGATCGCCGGATTTAATATCGGCGTACACGCCGCGCCGACCGAAACCGAAACGCCTTCCGGCGAGATTTTGTTAATTTCCACCTGGGAAACGTGACCGACGGACGGGCAGAAAAATTTCGGCTGTACGAATCGAATCTCGCCGCTGTGACGCCGCGTTAAATTACCTTGAATTTTTTAATAACGTCCCTGGTCCCCCTCCTGCACATTTAATGAAAAACTCGGGAGAACAGTTTCACCGTCGTCAACGCGGTTTAATCGTTAAAATATTCCACGACCTCGGCGCCGGCTCAAAACACCCGGAAAAATTGTCCTCGAAGGTCTCCCGCCGCTGATTACGCTCCCAGCCGCCTGATATTGTAATAATAACCTCGTTATGTTTTAATAAAGTTTTTGAGATTGCGTCGCGAAGCTCTGAGAATTTTCGGGAATTTTAGACAGTCTAATGTATTCAGCGACGAGTTCTCCCAGAGTTCTCGCAGTGAGGATTTTTGTAGGACCGCGAATTAAGTCGAACTTGCGATGTGATTAAACATTTTTGTAGGTGAAATTTATATTGAATAAATATTCAATATTTTGCAGAGTACGGGAAGGTGTGTTGGAATCATTGGTGGAGTTTGCGCAGAATAATTACAATTTTCCATTGGGATGCCGAGCTACGGTTATCGCAAGAAGCGCAGGAATAACACGGCTCAATAAATCAGTAATATTATACCGGTTCGATTATGCGACAAAACAGTCCCCACGCCTGGAGCGCAAGAACTTCCAATCGGGATACCAGTGTAATCGGAACTACGGCAATATATTCCTTCTTCCTTCGAGCTGGATAATTCCGTGGCGCGCTGTCGAACTTGCTTTATCGCCGTAACCGAAGAAACTATCCTGTACTATACGTCGAACTTCAACTCGGTCGGAAAAATTCTAATCGATCCTGCCCGTCGAACCAGATAAAGAAACCAACAAAAACATTATTATTATTTTATGTTATATTTTCTTCTTGAAACCACCGGTCGTGAAAATAAGTGGCATAATCCCAATGTGGTCAGACACGATCTGAAATCTTAAAGTACCTGGGAAGCCTTAAAATCAACCTTTGAACGGGCCTGTTTTGCAGCTATAAAATTATATGACGTCCATCGACAACTAAAAAAATTGATAAATAAACATATTTTTGAATTTTTCGTATTTCTGTCGTATTTATTGTATTCAACCTGGATGGGTCACTATCAAACGTTTTAGGAATGATTTTTGCCAGACGCTCGTTGTCCCAGCCAAGTGGCACAATCGAGAAGCAAGAAGCCATCGCGACAACGATAGAAGTTGCGAGTCGAAGAAGTTAAAGTTCCTGGCTCCGAAAAAGAAGCAAAGACTATCGTCTTCGGTAGCGCAATCAGCAGAATAGCCACCTTCCGGCAAGATGCTCCGAGTTCGAATCCCAAGGATTACCACCACCCGTGACTTCCCTGCACACCCTCTCCACGTATATTCGCGGCGGGAAAGTGAAAAGACAATAGCCGGGATAACTAGGATCGGGTGAAAATCGCCTTGGGGAAGTTAAATGAAAAATACAAATAAAGAAAAGAGAAGAAACTCTTAGGGGTTGGGCCATGGGGGCTTTATTAATTTGATGTAACTTACAAGATCATCGCTATACTGAAGTAACTGTATTGAAGTCTAGGGAACGACCCACACCTGTAGCCCTCAGCGGTAGCCCTTATTGGTAAGTAGCCCACAATTAAAATAGAATATTATTTCATATTAAAGGACATCAGAGTCAATTAAAGTAGAAATTAAAAATACTGATAGCCCTCAAAGGCAGCTCTTACTGGTAGCCCACAATGACAGCCCTGGAACTACGACCAACAAAAATAATACTGTTTAAAATTGGAGGGTACAGGAGTCAATTTGAGTTAAAATAGGAAAAATATTTGAACAGCCCCAAGTGGTAGCACTAGGTGCTAGCCCTATCCGCCCCAGTATGAAAACCTCCACATCTTCGAGTCGGTGAAATCCGAACAGGTGAAAACGAAGGTACAAATCCAACCCATGCGCCATAGTTGTACACCGGAGTGGAACGTTGTTGCGAATTATGATGTAACCGCAATAACAGCCGGGCCACGGTATCTCTGGAGGATTAATAATGCAAGGAGCCGCATTTACAAGCGACGGCGGCTCCGTGTCGCCGCACACGGACACCGCAACCAGCCAGCCAGCTGCGTCCGTGTGCTCAGGGAAACTTGAAAAGTACTTTAGCATGCATCTTGCGCCTAAGTGGTAACCAAGCCGAGCCGAGCCGAGCCGAGCCGATCCGAACCGAGCAGAGCAGAGCAGAGCCAAATACGAAACTTTTCCCTCTCGCGCATCAACCGGCGTCGCGAAAGTAACTTCTACCGACGCACGGCGTCGCATTAACGATCTGATTATCCGAGAATGCGTACCAACGACGCTCAAGACCCACGGATGCCTGCAAACTCTCTTTTTCTGCAGGTCCATTTATCCAGCCTAATATCCTGGATAATGTCCTTCTTCTTGCTGTTCAACAATTTTTTAAGATTTTTCCCAGGTGATCATTTTACGAGTCTTCGAGGTCGTTGGTGTATTTTTATACGGAATCCTATATTTTTTCTTGTGCTTGGAGAGCATGAGAAGACGAATCCAACGAATATAGTAAGCATACCATTCCGTTTATTTAATATCGAGATATTTCTGTCTGAAAGGAAAGACTCACTTAAGTTAATAAACTTAATACTTTCAGACACAAATATCTCGAGATTAAGTGATCAGAAAGGCATGGTTATCATGCTCGTTGGATTTTTCTTTTTGTGCTCTGCGGGATCATATAAGAACAACAAATATTTTCGACCTTGAAATATTGTAAAATCATGACCTTGAAAGGAAGCCAGAATCTGCACAATTGTTTGTGCGAATGCAAGGATGAATCGCCTTGAGCATTTCGCGCTGTTGTCGAGAGCAGCATTGATTATTGTCGGCATGTGCGTGCGGTGTCGTGCGGCGATGAAACATCAGTCAATCGAATTGGGTTAACAATGGGCTGCGATGCTGTTTTCGGGGCCGAGGGTTGCAACAGTTGCAGTTGCGTCGGGGGCGTGCAGTTGAATTTTTGAGCACGCGCGCACCCATTTGTATCGGTTATTAGCTTCCGTTCGCGTCAAGTGGAATATCAATTTGTCTCCCAACGGCGGAACGATTGTATGTAGGATGAATAGAGAGAGAGAGGTGCTTCGAGGGGAATGCAAATTTTAATTGTTCGCCCCGGCGGCTCGCCGGCTCTCGGCTCGCAATAAATTCGAGGGTGATTAATGGCGACTTTTATGCGTCTTTGGAACGGCCTGGCCGGCGAGAGAGAGCCCCCGTTCACCGTTTTGTAACGGTGTACGGCACTGCGCGAAGTTATTCCCTCTGAAAAAGATTCATTCAAAAGCGATGAATGCATTAACCGACCCCCGCAGCCGTGCAACGAATTCATTTTGCATTTTATGGCGCCGCTTCTGAGTTATATCGTTGCTGCGAACACCCCGAGCGAAAAAATCGACGACGAATTATTGTACAATTATCTCGCCGAGAAATTACGGGCTCCATGGTTTATGGTTGATCGAGCGCGATTTTTCCCGTTCGGTAAATCTGCGCTGGTTGTTCGCGACGCGAATGCACATATAATTGGAGATCGTGAAAAAAATGGCAATATAAAATATGTAGTATTTTAAAAAATAGATTATGATTACTCTATATCAAATATAAAATGATTTTTTTTTAAATCTAGACCATCGAAAAGCAGATTTTAGCAAACTTTAGTTTGCATAGCCGTCAATCGTATAGAAAATCGACTTAATTCGCTCGATTTATTTGCGCATTCTGGCATATCGAAAACAATAATTAGATTTCGCGAAACTTTATTGTGCACCGAACGATCTAGCCGAGTATTCATAAGCTTCTGTGAATGACAGAATCCCAGTCTGCAAACACACTCTCTATACTTCAACATTTCCGCCGCGGGTCAAATATTTCTAGTTTGAAACAACTCGTAACATTTACGGAAATATTTTCAATGGTCTTTCGTTCCAAATGTGCAACAACGCCGCTGGGAGTTTTTTTTTCTGTGCTTAGTCGGCGTATTTGCGGCATTGTTAGCAGTTTCTGCATTGCACATAAACGGAGTGCATTATTTTTACTATGTTTTCATGCTTCGAATTCGCAATTTGCCACAACTCAAGCAATTGCGGTTGTGTGAAAATTAACAAAGTTAAAATATGAACCTAAGTAGTTCTGCAACCTTTTTGTATTTTGACAAATAATTCATCAAAGTGGAAATATAAATTGATTGAGCAAATATTAATTTCACACGGAGATACACAATTCAAGGAGCTAATACAGGCAAGCAGGAACTGTAGGGACAATGAAGTGCCTAACACAGCACACTAAAATTTGTGGCAACGATAAAAGTCTTTTATTATCCTCATTCGAGCATTTTACTGTTTTAGAATGGCCAGGCGAAAATTGAAAGCGTAGTTCCCCGACGGAAATCACGGACTCGTCGATATGCCAGCTGAAACAAATTTGACTTAGCCTGGTCGGGGGGCCACGGTAACGATCTACTTGACCGAGAACCGAATTACTTGGACCGTCTGTCGCGGACAGGAATCTTTTACGAGCGGGTCCGGGACATAAATTTTGAAAAACTGCACCGGACGGCGGACGGACACAGTGAAATCGCCTGGAGAGGCTCTAAGGGATCGACAGCTAGGAAAAAATGACGGATTCGCAGCTCCGAGTGAACAAGTCCAGCTCGAGAGCACGAGTGAGCCGCTTCGGACCGAGGAAAAATCATCCACCAGTCGAGAGAGAGAGAGAACGAGATCAAACGAAAAACACGAGGATCAATGATTATCCCTGATAAACCTCGACAGACCTTTGCTGGACCTGCGATGTTACGAATGGGGTCGTCGAAAGCTGTCAAGTACGTTTCTTTTTTATTGAGCCACTGAAACCTATCATAGGTTTATTTCAGCTTTTACAGAAACAGTTCATTATATTTTTACGCACAATTTTTGCTGCAAAAATATGCACACGCCTCAAATGGTTCAGGATTTCTTCTTCGAGTATTATGAAGGATGGTGCGACGCAGAAATTGCTAAAGAAAAATTGCGAGGATATTATTAATAGGATCTCCATGGTAAAGATAAGAAACTGAAATTTCGCGTGATCGCGACGAAAGGTGCTTTCAGTTCAGCGCCGGAAGACGAACAGCGTGGTTCGAGTTCAATCTGGCGAAGCGGCAGCCAGCGCTGACGCAATGTTTTAAAACTATCTGGAAGGATGCGCGAAAAAATGAGGCGCCCGTCCCATCCATCCACCCTCGCATTTTATACTCCCGACAGGTGTCGTTATTCACGTGAGCGAAACCTCGTCGCCATCCTAGAACGAAGAGTCTGCGAAACGACGGGGGTGGAACGGTTCGTTATCTTCATTTCTCTGTCAATGATACGATCACTCTTTTACTTCATACATGAGCAAGAGGCGTTCTGCTCGTTGTATGGATGAAGGAAGCACGTGTGTGCGATTCTTTGTAAATGGAAATTGAAGTTCGTCGAAGTACATTGTTAATCACAACGTAATCGTGAACTAGATAACTGATCAGGAATGTTCGTTCAAGATCCGAATTCTGACAAGCACACGCTGGAACACCTTATAAGGACAGCGTAATTTTCTGCTCCAGATATTTTCCCTACTGCGAGCCCTGGACCATGAATATTGCAATATATTGCAGGCAGAGCGGTAACTATATTCTGGACGGAGCGTCCGAAATTTCCCGGCACAGGCTTCCTTATATACACCGCACGAGATCCTACGGATAACGAAATCATTGCAACATTCTGCTACCGAGTGAAAGGACTCTCACGAGTTCCTCAGACCACGGCGCGTGGCTGCCATTTTCTGATCCTCGTCTTCATCGAAAATTTTGACGCATGACATTCATCCTCAATTTTTAATACAATCTCTTCATACATTATCGTGGAATATTTTCTCCGTTTTTAAATTGAATAGAAAAATCCACTTGATCATTTCCCTTTTTCATATTTTGTGATTGCAAGAAATCATAAATAATGGGACCAATATCAAGACGCGTATTATTCGAAATATTACCTGGGAACTTTAGCGTGCAAAGATGAAGGGGCCCGAGTAGTACGGGTCAAGCATAAACGCGCCAGTGAAGCGGAAGTAAGTCGCGAAAAAATTGCCGGCGGATCGTAAGAACGCGACCGGCGGGACAGACATAGAGGGTCGGCGAGGAGACGGAAAGTTATAATTTGTCTGTCCCGCGGAAAACATATCTTACACGCGAGCGTTGGTTCGCGCAGTTGGACAGGTGTCGTTACTCATAACGGCGGAACTTTCGCGGAGGAAGATATTTGCGTTCGAGCGGAAAAGACAGATAGCGGCCGGCGGCGAGCTGTGAGAGACACTGCTAGCTTCAAACAAAGAAGAGAATTCCCATTTGCCTTGGTCGGGGACTCGGCCTGGCGTTGTCTCCATAACGTACGTGCAACCCGGCTGAGGAACATGCATGGCTGCCTCGCTGTTTCTCGTTCGTCTTGCCACCTATGGCACACTCGAACATTTTTGTTTGTTTCCGTTTAATATTGTTCGCTCCGTTAGTCTCTCAATCTATCCAAGAATGTCAGCATATTTCTACGTGCGACGTCGTACCATGATTTATTTCACTGTTACCGTCATACTCCTCAGTTAGAGTGTAATAAAGTCAGTACAACAAAATCGTACAGCGAATTTTAAGATCTCGTTGTAAAGAGCATACTTCGATCTATAAACTCGGTGCAGTTACAGTGGCGATAAAAATTTTTCAGGTTCTGTAGAGATATTTGAATATGTAGGATTTTTTAGAAAGAACAGGCTCCCTTGGTTTAATGTCAGTAGCACAGTTTTCGCTTAAAGCGCAATGAAATCGGAATAAAAAAATCGCACTTGACATTTTAAAGCCTCGTTGTAAATGGAAGACTCCAATCTTTACACCCCAAGTAGTTACAGCCCGGGAAAAAATTTTTCAAACACGGTGGACATGATCGAATCTGTGAAACTTCCCAGGAAAGTCGTGCCACCCTGTGGTAATGAGTCTGGTGCATCTCTCATTGAGAGTGCAATAGAACTGCAACAAAAAATCGTACAATAAATTTTAAGGTCCCGTTCTGCAGGAGAAATTTTATTTTCTAAATTCGTGATAGTTTAATTCCCGGAACTAAATTTTCCAAACACTGTAGGGATATTCGAATCTGCAAAATTTTGTAGGAAACTTGCACCACCCCATTTCAACGTTATTGGCATACCTTCCATTCAAAAAAGTGCAATAAAACTGGAAAAAAGACCGTATATGAAATTTTTCGATTTCGTTGGAAAGGGGAACCTCCGCTTTTTAAATTCATGGTAGTTAGATTCGGGAGAAAAATTTTTTGAATTCCCTACAGGCGCTTAAAGACATAAATTTTACAACTTTGGAGACACTCCCGGTTTTTCGTCTATTCCTCGGTAGAAAAGCATTTCTGAGAAAAATGGTTCAAGCGGGTAAAAGTAGAGACTTCGCCCTTTAATGAAGTTACAAGAGGTTGAACATGAACAATTCTAAACGTGCAGTTTCGTCAGTGCAGCGAGAACAATTTTGCAGCGAGAATCAGAGCTAGTCAAAGTATAAAATAAGTCCGGGAATATCGAGATGATCCGATGGGAGCGTGTAGACCTCGAGTGAGCAAACTTCCGCCAAGATCAATGTTTACAGAGTTATCTAAGTGGTTTCAGAGTGGAGCGGAGCCGCTCAAAGGCAGCAATAACGTCGTGAAACGAGGTGATTGGGTTAATGACGCCCGTTAAAAGACCTGTCTCTCTCTGTCAACCTGATAAATAAAAAAAATAAGAAACGAAAACCAACGTTCGCGTTTTCGCAGTAAAGCTCATGGACTGGCACGCTCTACATTTGGTCCGAGCTGTATTCTACTTGGCAACACCTAGACAGCTTCTATTGTCCTGTCGCAGTAAGCGCGAGCCTATTCTATTCTCCCGCTCATAGGCGTAGCCACTGGAATTGCTTATCTAACCGGCGAGACAGTTACACTGGCGGACCATGCACAGATTTATTCCGCTTGCGCCACTATAAGTATGAACTACTATGAACGAAGTCTAAACAGGGTATGAACAGGGTCTGAACAGGGTCTGAACAGGAGCGTGCCTATTCTACTTGTTCCACTGTAACACAGACAATACCGTTGTCTAATTACGAGCGAGCTCATTCTACTTTCAACTGCGGTGGAACGTCCGACGGTCTGATATGGCGCGTAGCTATTCTACTGCGTTCGAGAGACACTGGATCCACAGTGCACTCTGAACGGTGCAAGAATGCGCAATTTGATGGTTGCACTGGCTGTTGCCTTGGCCACAATGTTTTATCCTTTTTTGCAGAAATGCACAATTTGCACCCGAATTGCAACAAACCGGAGTGACATAGAAATTTATTTTCTCTCTTAATATATGTTCGATAGATTGAAAATAATATAGTATTAGTAATAGTATTCTATGTTTTAAATTACACCTGCTCGTTTTTGTCATAAATGCATAAAATCCGCTGTCTAGTGATCATAATGTTACAATGGGTCTAACATTCCCCATTCATAGTTTAATAAAACAGCTCCAAAAAATCGTGCAACGAATTTTAAGGTCTCGTTGCAAAGAGGAGACTTGATTCTTGAACCCCATGGAAGTTACAACCCGGAACAAAAATTTTTCAAAGTTCGTAGGAATATGTAACATAGTATTTCCATAATAAAATGCCAACAGCCTATTATTCGAGGCCCCGCTCCTGGACTTTCTTTTCCTCGGTGAGCTCTTATCGCGAGGGGAGGAGCTTCATTTGTCGCACGTATACAATAGACTTCCTCCGTTCCTCTGTTAACTCAGTTTCGCCAGTTGCGCGTCGAAGTAGACAGCGATTGTGCGATTGCAAGAGTCGTCGTCGTTGTCGTCTGCAGCAGCGAAACGATTCCGGGAGAGGAGGGAGCGGGTCGGTTGACAGGGAGCACAATGGCAGCGTGATTGTATACACAGTTCTACAATCCGTGAATTAGTAATGCGATTCGACCGCGTGCGTGTATCGTAGTTTAGTTATGGTCGCGCGCGGCGGAGTTCGAGTAAACGCGCGCAATTGCGACTGGTTCGCGGAAACGCGATCTGCGGAAAAGTGTGTCCGGTAATCTGACCGAGACGAGCCGGCCGCAGCTTCGACAATGTTGTTCGAATCTGACAGGTGTCCACTTTTTGGACCTGGTCCAACCACCCACGCCGCGGCGGACGGGAAAGATCAGCGGAAATGAGAGAACGACACCGTACTCGATACGTGCCACACGATTACGATGTGTCTGCTGAACATTCGAAGTGCAATAAAATCGAAATAAAAAATCGTACATGAAATTTGAAGGACCTGCTACAAAGAGGAAATTTCAATCTTTCTGCCCATCACAGCTAGAGTACCGAGAAAAATTTTTTAAACATTGGGGATGATTCAATGTTCCCGGAGAATGTGTCTGATGCACGTTTCAATGTGCAATGAAATCGAAATAAAAACTCGTACATGAAATTTAAAGGTCTGGTTGTGAAGAGGAGTCCACCGTTTTGGGCCCACTAAAGTTACAGTACCGAGAAAATCTTTTTAGACATTGGGGATGATTGAATGTTGCTCGTGGAGGACGACACCGGAGCCCGAAAGGGGCAAAGAAATTTAAAAAATGTGTTCCTTTGCACGTTACTGAAAATAAAATGCTGGCGTCGCATCCTCTCCCATTTGCTCTCTGTTGCTCTGTCTCGTAATGAAAATTCCTCTCCGGTTCAGTTCAGAGGCACAGAAGTCAAGTGAATCTACCCAGAGGGAGAGAGAGAGAGAGAGAGACTGCTTGCTCCCAGTTCCGTTGAAGTGTTCCAGCAAAAGGGCTCGTGACTTTATCGCCTCGGTTATAAATAGGATCAGGTCTACCAATAGCTGCACGGTTATATATAGATGAGAGCCCTAGAAAGGCGGGAAAGGAAACCTCTACGGGTGACCGCCCTTCGCGGGGCTTCTTTGAGACGTTGCCCTTCCGACTCCCTTCTTTGTACTTGATATCTTATTCTGCGCGAGGATTTTATGTACACTGAGAATTGGTTAAAGTGTACTATGTTTTCACAGACGCGAGACTTGTTTATTCCTTGGATCAGTTCAATTTATAATATTTTATTTGTCAGGATATCGCCTGGCTGGATAGAAAAATGTTTAGTTAAACAGACAATGTTTAACGGAACAAATAGTGGTAATATCTGCTGATGAGCGGAAGGAAGTAAATAATTAGGGGACACTCGGGAGCGGTATGCAAGAGAGAAACCGGAGAGCATACTTGAGACAATTGTTAACCGCACAGGACCTCTTGAAAATTCAATTAAAGTTAGATATCTTGTGGACGATAGTTAAGACGACATCCGGATGAACCAATCAGAGTTTAGAACAGTCTTCGCGTTTCTCCGGCTTCGGGTTACCTCGCAGTCCCGTGGCAACACGAGGAATGCTCGGCATACTGGACAGAATGGATCTCGGGGACCTGTGCAACTGTTTAATTAATCTAAGTAATCTGCTTAAAATCATGATGAGATCTTTTCTGTAAGTCACCCGGACCTAGAATAATTAATCAACATGCACAGTAGTCGTAAAATAAATTCTACAGGAAAAATTATGAATTCGCCATTGACTGAAGTTCGCGAAATTCGCGCCACACAATCGGCAACGAAATTTTTCGTGAAGGAGGCGTGGGAGTTCCAGTGCATTATTAATCCTGGCTCGCAACAATATCCCGGTCCAGGGAACCGTCTGAAGCCGCTTTATCGCTGGAACTTCCATCCTCAAAAGGGATCAGCCGCGTAATGATACGACGGGCGGCCCAGGGAAAGAACGAGTCTGCGGAAATTAGAAGTGCGTTCCCGCTTTATGCACGCTACAGCTTCGCGAACAGGAGAGGAAAAGGCTACGGGAGAAGGGGAAGGGAAAGGTTACAGGAGGAGGATCTTGGTAATTCGCATTCAGCTCTTTCAAGCATCATCGTGCGAGCCGGTCCTGTCTGACTTCCGCAGGGGTTGCCTCGTGCGTTGCCTTTTTTCCCCAGGCTTCGTATATTTTATTAAGCAGCAACAGAGTAAAAAATTGCCTCCTCTCCGCGCTGAAAGCCTCCACGACCGTGCCGGTGCTTCTCTGACTTCGTTGGGCTCCTTGGATTTTCATGGAAACACGTGATTGATGATGCCAACAGATTTTTAGTAGTCGCGAATTCTCTGCTCTTCCGTTTCATCTTGGATTTTTTCAGAACGTAATATTCTTTAATTGTTCTGACGACAAATATAAAGTAAGTATTTCTAGTTGTCTAGTAACTGTTCCGTTCTGTTTTAGTTTGATTTTGGAATTTAGCAGAACATAATACTGAATTGTTCTAACGACAGATATAAAGTAAGAATTTCTAGCTGTCTAATTCCTTTCGAGCACCAACAGCAAGTGTTCATCGTGCAGAGGGGATGGTTCTCCATTAGCCAAGCCCAAAAACAGGCTCCTAACAGAGGCAGCTCAGGAGAGTGGTGTTCGCGTGGCCTCCTTATTAGCCTATCAGTTAATCCTCTTATCGGCCGGCTGCTTTCGCTCACTCGGTGCCGACTTGGAACTAATCTAAAATGCAGAGAACCGTGAGGCGTGTCTGGCAAGGTGTATCCCGGTCCGCGGGAAAGGCAGGGGGCCTCGTCCGAGGTCAGCGCACCGCTCCGCTACAGTAATTGCCCCTATAACGAACCTTTTCATCCGGATGAATGAACGCGTGTATATTTCATCTCTTCCGTCAGCTCTCTCTCTCACTCTTTCTCCCACTTTCTAGTTTTTTTCCATTCACCGCCTCGGGTACACTGTGTCCCGTGTTTCTTCTTTTGCTACCAACTTCCGCGTTCTAACCCCTGCTGACTAGCCGAGGCAGAATGTTTGCGATCGTTCTGGTCCAATCTCGGATCCTTGGATCGTAGGCCATGATGAACTGAAATTGTAATGCGGCGATTTACGATGTAACACGAGCCATTTTGCAATTATTATACTATAGGGGCTCTGAGACATGTTTACGTAGAATATTTTGTTATTTTTTAGGAGTAGGCGTGGTCAATGTCAATTAGGCGTCGCCTATCTTGAGTGGGCGCGGCATAGTTGCCCTTGCCAGAGCCAGAGTCAGGGCAATGCCCCACAGATCCTACTTTTAGAAGATGAGAGCATGGCAAAAGAGTGATATTTCTTTGATGATGTTTCTGAACTCGGAGAATATTGATGATTCTCTCCAATGATTATCCCACCACTTTCCCTCCCGCACGCTGCATACTAACAAGGAGTCGTGATCTTTGAAGCCGTTCCCGCAGCAGATCGCTCGGAAGAAAATTCCCATGGAACGCTATGGATTCGATGAGGGGATGAGAACTCGTAATTATTCCTCTCGGTCCTTATCCGCGGGGAAAAAATACGTCGAACTATCCCAGGAGATCATTTTAATCGCGCAAAGTGAAAGACACTCGCAGCTGCAGCCGAAGGAAACTTTCCGGGATCGATCCCCCGAAGCCGGGAAATACCGAGGGAAGTTTTCGGGTCGCTCGGGCCTTTGCCCTCGAACGTTTCAATTATCGCCAGGCCGGAGAGTAACGGGGGCCTCGGCAAATTCCTTATTGCTGCGTTAATAAAATTTATCTTTGCTCCACCCACCGGGGGTGGAATAGTTTCGCTTTACTTTCCGTATAAATCGTGCTTCCTTGATGTTTCGGCCTCGAAGCTCGAACCAGCTCCACGGAGATAATCTAACCTCCCCGGTTAAACTTCTGCTTACAGACAGGATGATCAGGATTTCTCTGTTCTTATCGCGACTCATAAATATCGCGGAGGGCAGCTGCTACGCCTGGCACGCCTCGCGAAAAAAATTTCCAGAGCGAAAGATCGAAAGAAATGTCGCCGGCGACTATGCAAATCGAGCTTTTCATGGCGGAATTATATTGTAGGCATGTCAAAAGGAGTGGAGCCCGATTGGGCGTGGCTCCATTAGCCCCTCCCACAATCTTCAAATTTTTACGATTGATTTTTGTTTGAATTACCTTTAGTAAATTTTCAGTGTACATGTTCTAGGGGAGTTGTCAAAGTGGGCGTGGCTTTCTATGGTTCTACGTAAGTATTGTCTGTCGTTAATTTAAGCTTCTGTTTCACGGCTAGCTAGCAAATTTGCACTTGATTTGTCACGTCCGACTGAAAGTAGAATTCGAAACTTTGATAGGTTCAGCCCCGCCCATTTCAGGCTTGCGGATGCACTATAGATTGCATCATCCCCTCTCCCTGTTTCCCCGGTAGAATTGTCCCAGTGTACCGTGTAGATCTTCGTTTACCCCAAGTTAAACCTCGACTCTTCGTTAGCAAACAAACCGCCACCGTCAAACAGCTGGATAGTGTACCGAGCAAAGTCTGGCTTTAATAGCTTGTTCCCGTATATTTTATTATACGTTAATGCTGGCTTCGCGTAAAACAATTACCACCCTGTACAATTGTACATCATCGCGATTAATTTCAACTCTATGCATTACAGTAATTATGACCAGAAAGAATTCTTAATTTAGAGAATAAAATTGTAGACTCGGATAAAAATCCTCGATACAATGTTCCCGCAAGTTATGGTTGGTTAAGATCAATCATCATTAGATCATGCAAGAATAAATCAAGTGAATAAATAAAATTAAAAATAATTGCCTACCGCAAGGAACAGAATTATTGACTGATTAGTACCTACTATATAGTAGGAATCTCTGGTGGAACGATTGCGACAACTGCATAAAAATGTTCGGAGCAATAATTGCGTCGATTGGAGCAGCTCGCGGACTAATTAGAGCAAGGTAAGCGAGCGTGGAGGATCGTCGAGCGAATGAACCGTGGCTCCGTGGCGAAGATCAAATGGATTCTATCCGAGTAATTGTGCCTCAGGTGGTCCGCGTACCGTAAAAACAATGAAGACTAACCAGACAGCCATGAATCCATCACATTAGCCGTTGGATTAATCGCGTATCGGAGCGTCGACGGCGGAAAGCGCAATTTCGAATCAATCTCCGGGGATCTGACAGTGGCTGGGCTCCCATTTTTCTCCGGCAGAGCAGGCAAATCGATAGCTTTATCCGGCGAAGTCACCGAGCGGCCCGCAACAAACGCGAAACTCCATTTCCGCGGAGAGCAACCATGCACCCATCCACACACACGCACGCACGCACCACCATCCACCTATGCAATCGCTCGCATAAGCAAAGCCCCGGGGTTACAACGCCGGAACAGGACCACCCTTGTAACGACGATTAACCCGATAAGCGGACAGGACGAGTTAACTCGTCCGGCGTGCTCCATCGCGTCAACGCTCACCAACATTTTTTTTTAATTTTTTATCTCAACTGTCCGATAGATTTTTTGGAACATTAGTTTCCAAAAATAAGATTTCAGGCTTAACCATTTTTTTTTTGCTCTAATGACAGTAACTGTGGGATTGATTTTTACATAGGGTTGTGAAGAATCACATTTTTTTTGTGATGCTTCAATGGCGATAATTACGCAGTTCATCGTTACCCAGGGATATTCTATGGCCTCTCGCGAACGGAACAATAATTTAACGTAATTTAATATTACATTACAAACATTTAAACATGTTTTACAAATTGTCGAAGTCAAAAGGATTCGCAGCACGAAGAGTAATATCATAATTTCAAATTCAACGATTTTCGTGCTTCAATAGTGGTAGCTATGCGAATGTATTTTATACATGTCGCTGTTTTATGGAGCCTCGTGAACGGTGTAACATGATTTTCAATTAAATTACAACTACGAAAATTTATGTAAACGATTATCAAAGGGAAGAGAATTCGTACGTTACACAGCGAAAGCTAAAATGAATATTTAAACATTTTTCCCCTCGTTGATAACAGCGGCTATGAAATTGTTTTTATATGTGGCTGCTCTGTGAACTGTTCTGAACAATATAACACAATTTTTAATTGAATTACTGATAACGAAATAGGTGAAAATAATTATTAAAGCGAGTGAAATTTTGTGAATATTTTCACATTTTCTTTAAAAAATGGAGTTGTAGTAAAAATTTTTATATTACGCAAATTGCATTTTGTTTTCAAGGCAATAAAAAAAAAAGTGGAAAATCAACGCGGCGATTCGCCGACTATCAAATTCGCGTCGGAATTAAACGTGTATTTGGCGAACTTCCGTCCGAGTACGGATCGCGTAATCAACAGGGGGTTGTTTTGCATGCGAAAATAAGTCAAAAATGTAGAATAAAATTTTTTCGTTTCAGCCTTGGCTTTCTAGGTAATTGAGTTTTAACGGGTACAGTCGAATACTGCTGCTGACGCTCTTTCACGAACTTTTCCAAAAACGAAATGTTTAAACGGAAGCATTTGATTCCGCGTTATTATTCTATATGCGAAATTGATCGCAGGATCCTCTGTATTGAGTGAACTGCAGTCAATATTGAAAAAAAAAACTCATTGAATCGTAAACAAACTCTCAAAGAGTTGAATATTTCTCTGTGAATTCCACGTAAATGGTACTTAGTTCAATAAACACGCCACTGCCCTTTTATTGAAAGGGACTTTTTTTTTTACGGAATATCGTTTGAAAAATATTTATACGCTCACGTAAACCTAAGTGAATTATTCAATTTGTGGATCGAGAGTGCTTGGTAAATGTTGAATTTATGTTTAAAATTCTAAAAAATGATGAAAGAGAATTCGTACAAATTTTGAAACAAACTAAATACGCGTTTATTCCTTTTCGTGTAATGTTTAGATGTACACATTGTATACATTTATGTCTATTGTGTTCACATTATTTTAACGTTGCAACTACATAATTTTTCAAGCGTGTTTATCGCGCATTAGAATATATGTTATCCAGGGGTGTGTAAATTACATTATGATTTACGTTTATTGCGAGACAAATCGCTTCGGATAATTAGTATTTATGTTTAATTGGTCCCATACAGTTGTTCATGGCAGATTAATTGCCCGATTAACAGGTGAACATACTGCTAAACGAAGAGAGTCCTGATTTCTGTCGATTTCGAGCATTTTCACTGCTATTCAACCAATAATGTTATTCACTTCCTATGGACCTGATATATTTTTCCAAGTTGAGTTCCAATCTACAGCAATGATTTTCTAAAAATTTCACGAAACTGGAACACGATTAAATATTTTAGGAAACTGTATTTCCACTTTGACAGACCGAAGTCAATAAATAATTATTCGCAGGTATTTCAAGCTCGACATTTCCAAATTGAAATAGCTGGATTCGAAACCAGAAACGTTGGATTTCGAAAGCTATCAATGTCGAATGCATTTAAATTTAGAGTCGCTTGTCTGGGTGAATACGAATTTTTGAGATTGTCAGAGCGGACAGCGATCCCCATTTCGAGCGGGTACAAATTTAAAAAGCGATTCAATTTTTATATATTTAAGCGGGACTGTGACTAAATTCGAGAACGTTCAATTTTAGCATCGAACCGAGAAGTTTCCAGTTTAAAAGCGGTTTAAAATCGAGTAAAAAATAATGTATACAGGAAGCAACACGGATCCGCGCGAGGGCTTCTTTTTAGAAGATTATATTAAAAACAACGTACATTCGTCAGGTGAGAACGTCAGAATGGCCAATCCGAACAATAAATTCGCAAACAATTTCCAGAAGCAGTCGCCCAATCAAACGCACGATCTTTAAGACGGAACTTTCGAAAGAAGAAAATTAGGACGCGAGTCCCAGAGCGCAGTTTTAAAATCGTGTCTCATTCCGGCAGGAAATAAAGTCAGGGTTATGGCTGGCTAACGAGAAAACTTTCGTTTTAAAATTGGATTGTCAATTTTAATACGGTCCATTAGCCCGCCGGGAGCCCCAATCAGATTAAAACGGCCTGATTTATACAAATTTCACGGGCGAGTGTCGGCTGCGCTTAAATTCGGCGGAATTGCAAATTTTTCCAAGGGAGTGGCGAAATTTCGCGACGGGATAGTTTCCTTTTGCCAAGCGAATTTTCTTTCACCGATCATCCCCGGACGATAGATTACTGCGGCTGCGTGTCCGGCTCGGACAAATTCTCTCTTGATCGCTATTCGAGATTCCGTACGCAGATAAATTGCCAACCGCCTTCGAGGGCCGGTATAATTATTTCTGCGATAACCGGTAATAACACTTTCATTGGTCTTTCAACTACGCTCGAATTAACGTCGGACGAAGAGCCCGGTAATTAAAGCGACTGTTATAAAATAGGTTCGTTGAGCTCCGTTGTTATCACGACGACCCCTCTCTGTTTTAGCAGAAATATTATGCTAAACGTCCCGCAGCCGTTAATAGACCGAGTGGATCTTCATGGGAATCGTCATTTTGTGATAAAAATTCAAAAAGCCGACAATGTTTGGTGTAATTGTAATACTTAGCCACGATAAAAATGATGGAATTCTTTATTCACCATTATCTTTCCACTCAAGCAAGATATGAATTTCCAAACCCCCAACGCCACTTCACGATGCTCGGCCTCGGATAAGTGACGTGGGGAAGGCTCCGGGAGCCGGGCAAAAGCGCCAATAAAATCAAAGCCAGGCTCGCCCTGTGAAATTGATCACCGAACGCACTTATCGTGCCATTTTCCGATTCGGCGGGGCTCGGTGACGACGGGTCCTCCACGTTCCGACCGAAACTCTCCGCAAACGTCGATTATTATACGCGGTCGCTCGATCGACAACCGATGTACGAATTTACGCGGGGGGCACACACACTACAACTCGCATCGAAAGTCCCCCCTCCCACCCCCAGAAAAAGGAGGGTGGGGCTAGTGGGTGACTGGTTACGACGACCTCTCGAAAGCTCGCGGGCTTCGATACGATCGATTTAATTAAACCGGCCTGAACGCGGCCCGTGATACTCGTGTAAGCGAGGCGGATATCTCTCCTCTCGTCCCTTTTCGTTGCTCGTTAAAGTTTCAACTTTTTCAATCGCGCTAAAATGTTTGCTCCGCCCCCTTCGTCTCTCCCCACGCCCTCTCCGTCCCCCACCACCTCGCTCCGCGCCTCCCTCAGCGCCCCCCTTCGATGGAACTTTGTTCGAGCGAGCGTGCTCGTTTGCGCGACAGGACCGGACGAAAGAAGAGAGAGGAAGAGAGCGAGAGAGAGAGAGAGAAAAAAAGAAGAGCAGGATGCCTTCCCGTGTTGACTCGTCCCGGCTGTTTTAATGACGTCGAACGGCCGCCGACGTCGTTACGACGGGGAACAACGACAAGCGCCACCAGGTTTCGGGTTATCGAGAAACGAAAAAACAAGACCGGCGATCCACGCTTCGTTTGCGGCTCCCGTATAGTCGGTTACCTTCCACCTCTCCCTTTTCCCTTTTTCACTTTCCTGCTTTCGTTTTTGTCCTCCTCTTTTGGCATCCTGCTATTTCGCTGCGGCCCGGACGGATGGTTTATGGGACGCTGAGACGGTTGGTTAGGTCAACCTCCGGTCTCCACGAGCTGGCTGATCGCGTTCGAATTTCTCCCAGATGTATATTTTTTCATTCAATTTTCCAATCATCAAAATTTGTAAATATGTCTCACTCATTTAAAGAAGAATAGCCAACACCAAATATTGAAGAACAACTAAAAAAGAGAATTGTGACGAATAAATAATTTTCTGAAATAGCTTTTAAACGACTGCAATCTACATCTCTAGCGATTATTGACCGTCATTGTACACTAACTGTAAGCCTATGTCCGTATTGCATCTTCGAAGAGCAAAAGTGTGTCTTGGAAGAATTAAAGAACAATTTATCACACCAAAGTATCACAGTTTTGTGTGTCGCAGTTCAGTTCGTCAACATATTTAGTCATAAATCCCCAGAAGCTGCCGTCTGGTTGCAGGATCGCAAATTGCGTGACTCATTGTCGGTGCACGCGGTGCAATAAGGTATCGAGCGGCACTGCATCGAGCCGTATCACACGGGCATAATGCACTCGGAATTTGCGTGTTATCGCGATCACGCGTAAGCGGGATTTACTAGCTCGCGGGACACCGAAAGATCCTGGTAAACGGGTCAGCCGTGTGGGATCGATCGTGGTGCACAAGACACCTTCCCGAAGGAAATTTACGTATCGGCTCTCTCTCTCCCTCACGGGCCACCTCTCGGGCCTAGCTTTCCCGGGATCGTCGACTGGATATCGCTGAATCACCGATACAAACGAAAACGCCCCGGTAAGCTCCTCGACGCGCGGTCTTTACACGGATTCGCGTTTAATCGGCCAAACACAGAACCCTCCTGCACCCCAATGCTGTGTCCTCGTTGACTTCACCAGCGCATCGGTTCTCTCGACTCGCTATCTGGATGGTGATGTTGCTATACATTGTACATCTTCAGATTGATGCATTTTACCATTTTTATAGAGCAGTACTTAACATCGTATCGTATTCAGCGACCATTCCTTTTGAACTGTATATCATTGGAAAGCTCTGAATTTTCCGATTAATTTGATATAAAATACTCGGAGCTCGCGAACTTAGTTGCCAACCTAATATTTTATTATGAGCTCCTCCTCCCTTAATTTCGATTTTTCGAATACAATGGAGAGGTATCTGTGCAGACCGCAGCAGTAAAAGAATGTTAATAGAAGCAAATGACAGTGTTCTATTTAATTTTTAACGAAAGAAATTTTCCCCTTGTCCTGAATTTATTTTCATTAATTTTCTAATTGCATTCGGGTAGTTCGAAATGGTCATGTGATTCCAATTATCGGTTTGGGATGTTAATATAAACGAATAGCAGTGTCCTATTTAATTTTTATCGGAAGAAATTTTCCCCTTGCTCTCAATTTATTTTCATTAATTTTTTAATATCATTTGGGTAGTTTCACATGGGCATATATCTCCAATAATCAGTTTGGGATGTTGAAGGTGTTTCGAAATGCATTTCGGTCGATTACGGATATTGTTTGGTTAGCCAGTTTACGAATTTACAGGTGAACCGTAATGACGGAGTGAAGACTGAGAGCCACTGACCCAAATGGACTCGAACCATTCAGAAAGCGACGTTCGGAACACTCTGTTTAACAAATCCATTAATATGGTGGTATTCAAACATGGAATCTTTTGTTAGCCTCCCGACCATTGAGCCGGCCATGACGCATAAACTCCATTCAACTAGGTAATAGCGCTACAATACCGTTCTAATTTTACTCTCACCATGGACACAAAGGCGGTTACAAAGGCACTCTGTACTCCTGACAGAAGTCGACGAGTCATTGCCTTCTGCGACAGAGTCATACTGAATGGAATGGCCTCGTGTCTTGAGCCGAAAATGGGTGAAACGTGACGAGCTTTCTTGGACTGAAAAACTAAAGATTTTTATGTGGAACGTGGCGCAAAGTGGGCCACCAAAATCCATACAAATCTCCTTTTATTCAAGCCTTGTTAATATTAATCCCTTCAAGCGTATTCATTCCCACAACTTAATTTTCCTCCTCATTTTAAATTAAAACAATGATGAATTATACAGTAATCTCATTTAACTGGAGTTCTTTTAATTTTCTCACCGTCCTGCTTTTCTTAATTTAATTTTCTTGACAATTTTAAATTTATATTATTAATTTAATTTACTCTTCTGACAGTCCTAATTG
Organism: Lasioglossum malachurum; assembly: GCA_028455605.1. Classification (NCBI taxonomy): domain Eukaryota; kingdom Metazoa; phylum Arthropoda; class Insecta; order Hymenoptera; family Halictidae; genus Lasioglossum; species Lasioglossum malachurum. Next base: position 25,579,266 of record CM052316.1, read on the forward strand.
CCTAATTTCATTTCACCGTGACACGATAATAGATAGCTGAAAGCAAAATCCAAAATTAATTGTCTAGTTTGCAAATTTTTTCATTGCAATGAAAAATGAAATTCCTCTGAATTCAGGCGTGAAATTATTCATATGGTTCATGAATAATGAAGTCACTGCTGTTTTACATTTATCGTCACGGGCATTAGTGCACTGGTTACGAGAGAAAGGTCTGTCTAGTTGATACATGGTGTGAATATGGGTTAAATAATAATTTTGTAGCGAGGGTCGTTAAACAATTATTCAATTTTGGATTAACATATTCTAGAAAGCATAGTAAATTTCCCTTTGTTTAACAGCTCCTTCAAAACAAAATTGCATTCTGAAAAAATGTTGAAACTGTATTCTGCAATTCCAAGAGGAAAAGTGCGTCTTGGCGGAACGTACAAAATTTCCCCCATTCATTAAAGAAATAATTTCGCAGCAGAGGGTACTAAGGGATGATTAAGGGAGAGAATTACGAGTGAACGGGATCATTCGGACCGCAAAGATAAAGCAGACGCGCGGAATATGCTAACGCGGAACACCGTCTGAGAAAGAGATTCATCAACGAAACGAGTCGTAAACGTCGTTAATGTAAAGATAAGAGGAGAACGGGGAACCCCGTGACGGTTCTACGGACTTATCAGCCTCGTGAACCAAGTCCGGACACGGTTGTTGTCGCTATAAACTCGTCCCAGAATTCCTGACACTTTCTTAGCTGACGGTTTACACTTGACGGGCGTGTCCCTTTAATAATAAACGACTTATCTGCCCTCACAGTGCAGTGTTCGCGTCATTTGCATGTTTCCGTTCAGCAGAAACATTTGCAGAAACTATTCATTAAATCCTCACTGTATATTTTAATATGTACTCTTCAAACATCGTACAAACAGATGTACATATTGATTTTTAAAAGGAAAACGATTTCATGACTAAAAGAAATTGTAGAATTTGGTGTTCTAGTTAAATGTCTTACAACGAGATGTGCATGTTGATTTTTAGAAGAATTTTATGACTAATCAAATTGTTGAATTTCGCTCGTAGAGCAGAAGCGACGTCTTGAGGAAACGTCTTCGACAAAATGGCTGCCGTATCCTTCAGCTAAAATTTTCAAGAAATACTGCCGGAACACAATAAGATGCACGCATTGATGTTCCACAGAAAATTTTATTGTAGCGTCAAACAAAACAATTACGATCTGGTTGTTAATGGCCACGGACATTTCCACGCAGGATAGGTTAGCTAGCAGGGATTAACGATCTCGGGACAATGGCTGGACCAGCCTGGTTTCTTTCTTGCGGGGTCTGAGAGATCATTGTTTCCGTCGCAGGTACACGGTGTGCCCCCTCAATCGAGAGGCCAGGATCATAATTACAGTGCTCCGCGTTGCGTGTCCATTGTGGCCAGACTAAAGGCAGCGGTTACTGTTCCGGCACGTGCGTGTCGCTAGGTGTATACCAGCGCCGAGATAAGCCCGTATCTCGGCTGGCCAATAACATTAGCTATGCAACGAAGCCAGGATGCCTCGGAACACGGAAATATTTCAACAGCGAGCCCCCCATTAACGCGTTCCCCCGTACGGCTGACCTATTCTTCGAGAACTCCACCCACCGCATGCACATGCACACTACAATTCACTAGCCTTTTTTCCATCGGCGGTTACTTACTATACCCGTTCACCTCGATCTCACGAATTATTCCCCCGGAACAATCGCCCTTTGATTATCTCGCCCATGCTTTACCGCCTCTGGCGAAATACTGGATCACTGCGGCGCTCTAACCGCTGATAACGTGCGAATTTATGCCACCGAGACTTTTTTCCAATCCGCGATTCCGAGAATCTGAAATGCAACTTCTGTTCGTTGAATCGAGCGTAGACTGTCCGAGCTTCACATTTTAATTTTCACTGGAAAATAGTTAGCGAATTTTTTTATATTGAAAATCTTTCCGACGACTAAGTAAAACATTTCTGGACGATTCGCTCGTTGTCAATCTTCAGAATTTCGTTTTATTTAGCGAGGAATGTTACACTTCTTTTAGTAGGAAGTTTGATACACGCGAGGAAAAGGTCCCGGAGAGAAGTTGTCGGGAATTGGTGTTTAAATAATTATCACGGAGCCGTGATTCGCGGAAACAGGTCAACAAGCAGAAATGAAAGACTTAAAGGGAATTAGCGGCGTCAGGTAAGTTGGTCCGGGGGTGTGTTCCATAGCGGGGCCGACGTTCCACGGGTTCAAGGGGAAAAGTTCCGAGCTTTAGCAGTGTATTATGGAAATATTTAGCTCGGAGTGCTTGCGGGCTAAGTCCACGATAACATAGTTTTCAGCTTTGTGAAACTAGAGGCGGGCTTAGGGGAGGCAACATGTTCGGCTGAACCTGCCGGAAGGCAATGCGAAAATATTATAAACTGTGCGCGACCTCTACCGTCGTCGCCAATGATAATATTTTCTGTTTAGTGAACATACATTCTTGCGGCGCATTGTTGTAGGACTTCTGTTTGGATCTTTCAGGATCATTTTTGTAACCACAACAACATTTTATAGGATGCACATAATATTGGAGATTCTGAAAATGATTTTCTTCAGATTTTAGGAAAACGACTTCGATCTTTTCGAAGTGTCAGGATTAGTTTTTAACACTAAACCTACCGAGCCTTAAAAATAACTGTTCCCTTATAAAAATGACAAGATTGATTTTATTTATACCTTGCGCAGCTCCTATTGTAATACGTGCTCCACGAAAGACATCTATACAATCATTTCTTATGAAATTATTTTTATTATAAAGGTTGTTTTTCACAACATTTTCATGCGGACCTGTATTGAAAATTTTTAAAATACGTTTATTTACTTCGTAGAAATCTTTCATTGTTTTTGTCGATTATTTGCGAACAGTCAAAATACATTCTACGATGATGTCACCATATCGCGTAGATATTTACACGAACCCCCACCGATGAGTGAACAATGTTATAGGAAAAAGTTGGAGCATCTACGAGCACAATTAGCGGTGCTTCCGGGCGCGACGGTGGCGCAGGCTTTCGTCCACGCGGGAAATGAGACATAAATTTATAAAGAGATAGTAATCGTTGTTCGAGGTGGCTGGGAGGGTGGGGGGAGTGGGATATATGTGCGTCGTGTGTACAATAGAGCCTCGCCACGGAGTTCGGTGCTCCGACGCGTGCATATCGCGTCGTATAACTACTTAGTAGATAAGGTAGCTCGCCCAGAGCCCGGCCACGGCCACTTGCATTAGCCCCGTGCACCGTAAGAAGGATGTAGCGTGCTGGTAAACCTCTTTCTCCCTTTATTTCTTGTTCTCTCTCTCTCTCTCTTGCTCACTTTCTCGAGCGCCCCGCAACTTTTCCTGAATTTCGAGCCCGGACAGTCCCCGCCTCGTTGCCCGGCTTTTCTTCCGGGAAGCTTTTATGCGAGAGCCCCGGGAATATGGAGCACCGGGAAATATTACGTTCTTTCGTCGAACGTAAAGGACAACTTTAATAAGTCGCGTTCTATCGTACCGTGACGTGAATAGAAACGGTTCTATTAGCGGGTCGCGAGACCCGGCCACGCGTTTACATGCTCCCGGATGCATAAACATCTCCTGCGGAGGCGTTATTACTGTTATGAGCCGTTTGTCGCGAGAACCGGTCGAAATGGATTAACACGGTTAACGGCGAACACTGTCGTTTACTCAAATCACCACTTCTTAGTGCTCTGATGGATTTGAGAAGAGATTTGCGTGGGGAGTTGCTGAATAAAATTATTTGAATAATTTATGTAATTTCTAGGTTGTATCACTTTTTGAAATTTTTCATCAAATCACTGTATCTTTATTCGCTGGTGTGACAAAAATAATGGCGAAGTGAGATTGCCAACAATTGTTTGCTGGTACGGTGGCAAAAGAAATCGTAGTAGCAAGGTGTTAATGGCGGGGTGAGAATGTTCTCAGGGTACGGTTAGGTCACCTCGCACTAATACGATTAACCGCTAATATATACGCGTGTGGTTTATTAATAATCACGGCATTTACACAAGCTCGGGCCCCGCCGTGTCGCGCTAATGGAAATTCAGCGCCGGCAGTGTGTCACGGCAATGACGTCGATATCCGGTCCGGAATCGATCCGGGGATCTCTAACCGTGGACTGAGGATATGCCGAATTCCGGTTGGCCGAGGAATTATAATAATAACCGTCGTATTGCAACAATTTGCCGCCCTATTAAAAATGATTCTTGTCAAAATCAGTACCGCCGTTAACACCGCTAGTCGCGGGACAAAACTCTGCTTTTACGAGTTCATAGTTGAGCGAAAAATCGGTCGAATCGACACAGTTCCGATAAGCCCGAGCAGAGAGGTACCAGACTGCAGATATTATCCAATTACTTTATTAGTTAGCTTTCAACGAGGCCGCAGCAGGCCACGCGGCCCGATGTACTATAATTTTTAGGGTTATAAGATGGTTTAGAGGGTACTAAAGCCTCCCCAACCGCGAACCAAGTAGATAAGTAAGACGGTAAAAGCCCTCAGCCACCCCCTTCTATTTCCCTCCGCCATCCATAGCTCGTCTTCCAACCCTCTTAGACTAACCACCCCCTGGATCTCCCTTCGCAGCCCTTCTACTTCCCTTTCCTCTCTGTTCGCCAGAAAACTCACCCCCGCCGCGAAGATGGTAAGATAAATTGGCTGGCGCGGGACTCGCCGCTCAAAAGTTTCGCGATATTTCCACCGTTAGTTAAAATTAGTGGAGTTCGCGGACGAAAGTCTGATAATGCTATCTCCGTTTCCGTCCGGCTCGTTCCCGATCCCGATAACGCTATCTCCGCTTCCGACTCGTCCGGGGACTCGGACTTCCGCGAGGGAGGTGGAGAGACAGAGGGGGAGAGAACGGACAACGTTGCCTTCGTGAACGAATTCGGATTCGTTAACGAGATTTTCTTAACTCTTTCCCATCGCGGCCCCGTTCCACGAATCAGCCCACAAATTCTGTAGGATTGAGGACGCCACGGATTTGTGGGACGCCGTTTTCGTGGGGATCGATTTGTTTGAGTTTTACTCCAGTTGAGTTGTGACTTGCCAGGGCAGTTAACAATTAAGAGAATTGTGTTCTTGAACGGGAAAAAATTTTTTTTAAGCCAATAAATCAAGAATTGCCTAGAAAATATGTTTTATCAGTCCCTGCATTGGATTGTGCCCTCCATTTACAGTAAGCCATCCCCAGTTTGCATTTATCCCAATAGCAAGGAGATTATTCAAGCACAAACACTGGCGAAGCTGCAATTCAAGATAAAATTACTGTAATAATCTTGAATTGCGACCTCGTGACTACTTCATGCTCGAATAATCTCGATATTCCGTCGCGATAGACGACCCGAGTAGGTACGACACAGCTCAAGATAAAATGAACGTAATAATCTTGAATTGCGGCTCCGTGAGTGGTTACGCTCGAATAATAACCCAGTTAACAGGCTGAAAAGCTATTCCCGGCGGAAATATTAATCGTTTAATTGACTGCTTGAAGTTCACTTTTGCCGTTTCCCAAAGGACTGTACTCATAAACACATAACGTTCAATCGTAATCACTAGCCCGCGAATCTTTATGAACGTAGTGCTAATAAATCCTGCATAAATGAATAAACTACGGCGTTTTATGCTGTAACTGTTTAATCTAGATCATTTTCAATCCTCTACTCTAACCTAACATTCATGACGCCACTGGAAAGGAGGTATACGCCGTTTGAGGGCGTTGCCTGAGACACGGAGGGGATAGCCACGCCTTGTATGGGCGTTCCTGCTCCGTGGAGGGGATATAGCCACGCCTGTGAAGGGCGTTACAATTCCAGAGAGAATTCTGCTTGTCGCAAGAAAAGAATTTTTCCGTTGAGCGAGTCTCAAACTGGCGTAGGAGAATCGCAACAAAAAACCTAGGACAACGGGTCTCCGTCGCGCCGGTAATTATAGCGGCGTGCGAAAAAGCCCGGCCGCGATGAGATCTAAAAGATTAACGTATATAAACGGGCCGTGTTGAATTTCGCGAAGCGTCGACGCCACTTTCAACTGGCACTTGCACGCCGGTCAAACGAGTGGAGGCCCGGAGAATTGGGGTAATTAACGAGGCGCCACTGATTATGTTCCAAAGGAGAGGCGCGACTATCGCGATGCTTTCGACGTTTCCAACTCGTTATGAGCTCCTCCTCTCGAGCGTGATCAACTACCTCGGTCCCTCAATGGATTCAGCAAATACTTTGCCGAAGAGGATAGCACGAATTAACATTTCTACGCTCCATTGATATTCTTATCAACGAGCGTGTCACCACGTTACACTGAATGATCAGCGGGATTTTATGCATTTATGACAAGAAAGAAGAAGCAGAAAATAAATCTAGGACTACATTGCCAGGTTCTCCATCTGAGAATGCTATTAGTATCAGAAGTTTTTACCAGAGCGGAAAACTCGTTTTTAGGACGCTCCAGTCAAAGATGGCCAGGACAATTAGCGAGCGGGATTAAAAGATTCTGAAACGCCGGAAGTAATTTGGATGTCGGGGCTGGTTCCGGCCAAAACCTGGAACTTTATGGCTCCGCTTAACCGCCGAAAAACTGGCGTCTGCGTGGGCGGACTAGCAGTTTAGGGGATCGTTATTAAGCAATCTCGGGGAGGGCTCCAGCGATCATCCGATACTTGCCGCGCTGGACCGGCTATATTTTCTCCATCAACACCGAAATTCCTGTAATCGAAAATCGATACAGCTCTCTTCCGGTTAACGTTCTTTTAGCAGCTCATCGTTATTTTCTGAAACCGGAAAACTCGAAGCTAAACATGTAGAAAATTCTCAAAGTGATAAATATATTTTTGTGTGGTAACCTATATCTTTGATTGCGTGTGCTTGTGAAGCATAAAAAGACGAGTTCCACGACTACCATGACCGTACCGTTTCGATCATTTGTATTCGAGATAATCGCGTCTGAAAGGCAGACTACTTATACTGTCCGACAGGATTTGCTTGAGATTAAATAATCGGAAGGGTATGGTCATGGTAGTCGTTGAAGTGGTCCTTTTATGCTCTACAAACACACGCAATCAAAAATATATGTCACCACATTAAAAGATATTCGAGACCTTCAAGTATTGAAAAACGGTGGATAGGAAGTGTGAAGATTCTTTTTAATTGTTGATGGTGTTCCGTTCGAACGTAGCAAAAAGAGGATTGATGGGGCGATATTTTCGACCCTTTCCTGCAAACGAGTTAAGTCGTCACGTTCATTAGGGCGAGGCGTCGTCGTCGACGTCGTTGTCGGCTCGATCTCTCCATCGAGACGCCTCGTCGACGCTGTAATTAACGAAGTTTAATCTAAAATCGGGACGATTGCAATCAGGATGCGTGCCCCCCTCAGGGAAAATCAGTTGATAGGCGCCGGGCGGCCTCGGGGTGAATGCACCCGCTTTTCATTTCGAAAATCTCCGTTGAATAAATGAACGGAGAACGAACTCAGACACAGTGGCGTTATTGCGAGATGAAAGGTCAATCCTTGCAATCGGATATCGAACGAAATAAATTTGTGACCCGGGTTCGCAGGGATCAGCGGCGGGAGAATCTTCTTCTGCGGAAGACATAAGCTTCGTCAACCTCCTCACAATTTCATCATTATTTCATGGACTCCCTCCGGGACCAGCTCAAGAACATGATACGGGCTTAACTTTCCTCTTTCTCAATTTAAAATAAATAAACACTTTTAACCCCCTGGGTGGGGGGAGAGGAGAATGGCTCAAACGTTGATTACTAGACCGCTGGTCTTTATGCAGGAGACAATCGTGCTCGGGTAATCTAAGAAGATTGCTGCACGGCAAGATGGCGGTTCCGCTGCTGCAATTACTTTATCGTATTAACGAGGAGAGAAGGACTGTGTTAAGTTCAACACAATGCTTGACTCTCCTCTAATGAATTTTAATAATATTTTCGAAACCGAGTTGCATTCATTTAACTGACTGTGCTTGATTAATTGAAGATACTGAAGTATCTTGGCAAGTATCAATGATTAATCCTTTCCCCTACGATTTATTTTATGGTTTCAGTGATTAGAACTTTTTCGTAGATCGTAATTTCCTAAAAATGAAGAAAACATATATCTATTGTTTGCCTATATGTTTTCTCAAATAGCTGTACACTAACAAAACCAAAATAGAATTTTTATTAGAATCTGTTCAGAGTCTTCATCACGAGTCAGACACGATATTGTAAACGGGGTTAAGTGCTGAAAATCACATTGCACACATTGAATTTATGTTGTCATCTTCTTCTTCTTGTAATTTTTTCGGCTTAAAAATCAAGATAATTCAGCAAACAGTGATTAAATACAGTGAAATAGTTCTGCACACAACACGAGCAACTATGTTCGCCGATTCTCATTTAGGCAGATCACCAAATATCTTTCTAACAGGCAGGCGAACAAAGCACCCCGTTCCGCGATAGTTTGAAGCACACTTGTCCATCAGGAACGTTCGCAACATTGGCGAACGTGTTCTCAAACCGGCCGCGGAATTCTTGGCGTTCATCGGCGCGCGTCTAACAGCGCGTGTGTATGTGAAAACCGGTACGGAATCACGGGAAATTAAATGGAATCCGCGAATACGCCGATTAATGGTCGGCAACGAAGAATTTAATTCGGACGCGTGCACGTCCGCCGCAATTATTTAGCGTCGATTACATTTGAACACGCCCGACGTACGATTAAAATCGAAATCGAACGCGACCGCGACTTCCTCCCCACCGATAATTCGGCGAGGCTGGGAACAATTTAAATTTCGCGCGATTTCGCATTCCGAATGTGACACGCTTCGCGGGATCCTTCCGCCCTAAATTCCACCGGAGCAGTTTTGCCAAATTGCGGGCGATACAAAATTTTTCATTGTTCCACGTTATCGAATAGTTTCTTAACGAATTAACCGCATATAAAAATACAAGATAATTTTTACAACAGCCCGACACTTTTCGTCGGAAATACCAACAATCAACGAGACAACAGAACGACAAGAGTGTCAAAAAATTGAGTAACAATCCAGACTGTTTCTGCCGGTTCCATTACAGAGACGTATTCTTACGAGACTCGGTTCAGCTAACGTATTTAACGTTGCCAGCTCGGCGTTCTACCAACTGGTCGGCTGTCGGAAAATCCTCTCAGACGGCAGACGCCACGTGAATTTAACGCAACGTTAAATTCGAAAGTAATTATCCTAATTCGTGTAATTGCAAACGGCGAGATAGAGAGGATGAAAATAATTACAGTCGAGCGAATCGATAAAGAGCGCTTCGGATTTTCTAATAAATTCCGACCAAACGTGAACATTCCCTTCGTATTCGCCGAAACTTTTCATAACGAGAGAATGTTTAACACGCAATTGGATCGAGGTTCAAATTAAAGCTCTCTTATCACGAAAATTCCGCGCACGTTACCTTTGTTTATTCGATGGGGAAAAGCAATTTTTTCGTTCTGAACTTTCCTGCAGGAACCGGTCGATGGGGAATTAAACAATTCGGTGAAATGTAATCTGGCAACATCCCCCAGAATAAAATCAGCTCTGTAAACAACCGCCGAGCTTCCGAATTCTCAACAAAGCGTCTGATTCCCACCCCTGAAAAAACGTGCGCAGCAAACAGAAGAATCACGAAAGAAAAAATCAAATCACCGTGCTCGCAGATCAAACGTAGTAACTCGATTCGGAGGGAAGACGGTCGATTCGATTATCTCCCATCCCCAAGCTCCCTTTCGTGATTATAACACGACTGTTCGCTCTGGAGGACACGAGATCGCGTTGAATGGGATAGCAATGGGGCGGGGCGGTGAGGAGGGGAACAGGGGCTTGAAAAGCGGTGGAAAACAAAAGATCGTGCGGGAGAGGAAGCAGGGATACAAAGTGCGCGCGCGACGGTTCGTTAGAGGGAAGAAAAGGGGATGGTGTTCGTACCTCGAGACCGGGCCACGCTTCGTTACTCATCCGTCGAGAGATCCTGAAACAAAAACGGCAACGGATGCAATTAGACACAATACGATGATCCCTGTCGCTGTGTTACGTGCCATCGACTGTCTATCGGCTAGAGGAACACGGTTCTAGTTAACCTTCTGTTCCCTACAATTGACTCCGTCATATTTAGAAATAAACAATTATCTCTTTCGATTTTCCAGGATTCTGTCTGGGCAAAAGTTTTACGTAGAACCACTGGTCCGATCGACTTCATTACAATGTTGCCATCATCTAGAAGGTTCACCCTGTCGCCTCAGTATTTTTCAGCCCTAAATAATTACTAGACCGCGGATCTTTGTGCATTTATGGCTTCCGAAAATTTACGAAAAGGCGCGGCACGTAAAAATCGACAGAATGTATAGTAGAATTTTTATTTATTTCAGATCTGCAAAGGCCACTACCACCGAAAATAAGAATAAGAATTACTGCAACCCCAATATTTTCTCGCCCCCAAAAATTGAGCGATTCTCTCGCAACCTCTCCCTGAAAAATCCATCATCCCCTAATGAAAAAGAGACTTCCAGCGAAAAAATCATCTCCGCGAAAATGGTCTGAAATTAGCCAAGTATCCAGCTGGATAATCCAGACCCTTAGCCCGTTATTTCCCGGCAGGAAGTGCGGCGAAAGACCGGCCGCGTCGCATCCGATACCGGATATCGATTCCGGGGTTCCGGCGTAGAAATAAGACGAGTGGGTGGGCAACGGATGGTGGCGTGGGATCTGCTGAAAAAAAGGATCGGCTTGCGGGGGTTGAACGGAGAAAGGAGAAAGGAAGGGTGGGTGAGGAGAGAACGATTCTATCTCGCGTGGACGCACCGGTTGGTCCCAATTGGACGCAGCCGTACGTCGGCTGGCTTCATTAAAAGCTTCTCGCTGGCGCGGAGAATTTTCCTCTCTCCTCTTTTTTTCTTCCCTCTCCCTCTTCCTCCTTTTTCGTTCGTCCCTCCCCCTCTCTTTCCCTCTCGAACACAGTATCGCCCAGACATTGTTAGCTCCTTCCCATATTATTTATTCCACTGCTACAATATAATTAGAACCTCATTGCGCTGAACTTCCTTATAACATCCAGACAACTTCTCACAATTTTTTAATTACAACTGCGATTTGCATCGTTAGACTCATCATTAGTATCGTTTATGCAAAAATGAAAATATCCTACATGCAATTCAAGAAGCAGGAGTCATTTTTAATTGCTTGCAACTCGCAGCAACCCCCTTGGCGTATAATAACGAGCCCGACTGGTCACGTAGATTTTAAACAAAATCCGCTGAATTTATTCGTCGAAAATTCTATTGTAACTCCTCTGAAATTATTGAAGACAAAGAAGTTCTCACGGCAAGGGGTTGCACAATAATATTACATTGGTCATTGTATTTATATTGTGTGTTGTTGCAGTTTCAAATAAATTAATATCGTACTTGTTTCACGAACTCTTGCCCCTCCTCTGAAATTGTTAAAGACAAAGAAGTTCTGATTATCGCAGGTGAAATTGATCAATACGTGGCTCATTCTATATAACGCGTGTCTACATTTTCTCGAATGATTAAATATCGACAATGAAGGCATAGAATGTTATTCCAGTTTGAAGGAAATTAACAGCGAGCATGTTCCATAAATTCCATTGAAAATCTGCGACGCGAGTCCACCTCGTTATTATGCGCGAAGGGGTTAATTAGAGTCGGCGTTAGCGTGGGTGGCAGAGACAGGGTTGAAAACGGGAAACTGGGAGTGGGAGGAGAGGATGCGAGGCTTTTTAAAAAGCCACGCTCGAGCGCACGCACCATAAACCCGCGATAAACCGCGGATCACGTAAATCATTCCGGCGCGGCGACAGTAGACCGGAGCCTGGGGCTGGTCTATCGCCAGTTCCACTTCACGACCGATGGAAAACGTTTCCAAGTGGAGAGCTGCTCGCCCGGCGACATGCATTCACGATTACCCCCGAGTGGCAACGCGCGTAAAACCATCCCCCGTTTCACCCCCGAATCCTTCACCCACCTCGATTCATCGGTACCAGCGACCCATGCGGCTCGATTCCCTCACACTATCAGCCTCGCGAACCTAAACTAGCTCGATCTGCCAATCTTGCGACCAGAACACTGGCCGGCTAATAAAATTGATTTTTATTTCCCATACGGTTTGTCCTTTTCTGTTCAGTGAAGAATGTTTTAGTAAGTTTCTTCATCCCCACTGTTCACAAATTTTGTAATAATTAGGCTAGAGATTTTGCGGAGCTGTCCTATCGTAATACAGATAAAGTAGATAAATTTTCGAAATTATTCGAAAGAGTTGTGTTCGCTGTTTCACACGGGCCGCCCTCTTTGTTTGCATCCGCAGGGATTTCAATGGCCGCAACAGCTCGAGCACATGTGCACGGGGAAACAAGACGCCACGGATGATTCCGCGATTAATATTATTAGAGGATGCAGGCTATATCTAGCTACTGCTCCTGGCTACCTTTTCATCCCGCGAGCTTGAATACCTGTGACGCCGCGGAACGGTGAAAGTCGCGTCCTGGTGAAAGCAATCTCTGAGGATGATTACGAATACAGCAGTCATCAGAGGCACTAGACTACCGGCTACGTTCTCCCTGTCTGTTCTCGACGATTCTACTCCGTTTTCGTTTCGACACCGATCTCCGAAATGGAGGTTATTAGAGCTTCGAGGAGATAAGGATGGTTGTAGGCAGACTGTATGTACGAAAATACGAATGCCTCGGGAATGAAGATTATTAGGAAGGATAAGAGCATTTGTTCACTGAATTTCGCATCGAGTAGAAATGGGAACCGAAGACTGGTTTAAATTTCATAAAAATCGTAGTGGAGTGCCTCTTTCTAAATAATAATTACAGCCAATTTTGCTATTTAGTATAGAACCTAATCCTCGGTAATTGCAATCTTTTAAATATTAAAAAGTTCTAAATGATCAGGTTACTTCTTGCCGAGGACCGACTCCTCAGTCTGATCTTATGAAAATTGAAAGGCACCATCCGCGTCACTCGTTATCGTATTCGCTTCGAACTTAAGATTCTCGAGGACCTGGGAAGTTTCGTCGCGGTGCTGGTGAAGTGTATCCGCGGGGGAGTATACATTTATTTATGAACTTTACGTGAGAGGGCATTACTCGAGCGCGAGGACGCATCAGTCTCTCTCTCCCTCTCTCTCTCTCTCTCTTTCCGTGGCGTAGCACTACTTCTGCAGAAACTTTTGTCTCGGGTATACACTGGGCAACAAGGAGGCGGTGACGTGTACAGATGGCGGAGGAATCGGCAAATGGAAGCGTACAAAACCGGTTGTCTCAATTACCGATTCCACGGAAACTTTCATTCTTCTCGAGGAGCCGCTTCTCCGCGAATATGAATCCGCCACTTGTTACGGGAGCGATCCTCATAAATAAAATACTCTGCATTAACCGGCCCTCTTGTTCTTGCTCTCCGACGTCACGGCCCTCTTTGCTGTGCTAATGCACTTCGACGTGATCTTAATTTGTTCGGCAAGTCGATGAAGCCAATTTATCGATCCGGGAAGACTCGTTGATTTATTCAACGATTTTAGTGGTAGTCAAATCATTAGAGACAATTTACATACAATTATATTTTATAAATTATTCAATATTGTACTTTTTGAATAAAGAATCCAGCCGATGCACGTTATTACGTTATATTCAACATATTACAATTACAAAAAGGCATTTCGCACAGAGATTTGCAGATTCGTGATCAATGTTCTGGGAAGAATAAACCTGAATTTTCATTGCGCCCTGCTAGCGGGAAGCGTTTTCGACATTTCCGAGGAAAAAATTAGTCGCCAGCATGGAGAATGAGGTCGGAGTGATGTTCGCGGTTGAGCCATTCGATGTTAATATCAATTTACAGAGGGATTTTTCGGGGAACAAAGTATGCGCCGGGTTGAAAATCCGAAATTTTTGAATCGTGGAGCCGCTCTCTTTATCCCGGGGGATCATTAGCGGGCCCGTGTGCTCGGGAAATCGCGGGGGCTCCGCTATTGAGGGATTTTTTCATTCTTTCCGAAAACGCGGCTGGCTGGAAATGTCGCATTCACCCACCTATCGATCTTCCGGAACCGAAAATTCCCCGGTGTACAATAACGCGACCGGCTCTATGCATTTGTATAATTGGAATTGGAGGCAACTGAATGCAAGGAGCCGCCGCGCTGCAACTGCAACACCGGCCGCACAATATACTCGGTGACACGAAACTGGTGGCGCCGCCGGCGGCCTCTGGAAAATGGCCATATTTTCCACGGCAAGGAAAATTCCCGTACGATCGTCCCGACCGTCGGAACTATTCTCGTTTAGCGCGGATTTATAGTGCTTTGGATCTGACGCGATTCTCCTCGTCGCAGATTTTCTCCACTAATTGCGGTTTCACTAATTGAAAAACTCGCTTGCTGATATTATAAAAAAGTATCCGACAGCCCCAATTGCGTGAAAAAGATTATTCACTCCCCGCGAAGCTCTGCTAGAGAGGTCGTTCACCTGTGCGAAACGTGACTCGCCCTGGCAAAGCAAGTTTCCGCGGATGTAGATAATGTACGAATTGGGAAACGACGATGCACAACAACCCGTGACAAACGAGCCCTCGTCTGCCGTCGGCCGTGGAAAAGTCGGGGATGGATTCCTCGTGGGAGTAATAGGGCCGGGGGGTGGCACGCAAATGAGGCTAGACCTTGATATAATATCGCGCGCCGCAGGAACTCCGGTTGGAAGCGACGAATCCCGCGTCCAATAAAGATCGTTCGAACAAAATTTCATCAAGAGCTCCTAATCTTCATTATTTATTTCTCGAATCTGAACTACCGAGCCCTGACCTGAATTTTAACTTGTTGTTTTAATTTGTTTGCATTACTAAATGTGTT